>CM075656.1:30345000-31595000 GCA_037953625.1 Crotalaria pallida | reverse complement strand
AGTTATTTCATTTGAAAGAGCAATTAAATGTATTAGTTCAATTTGCATTAGTGGCCCAATGTTAACCTTAGACATTTGCTCCTAAATACTTAATCTTCAAATTCTATATTTTACGAACAACTTAATCAAATAACTCACAAGAAGTCAAGATCAGTGCTTAGTTTGCATACTTAATCACATGACGTGTATCTTGCATCAAATCCAATCACCAAGCAAGATTGTGTTCCAACTTCCAAGGATCAAGGTTTGAACTTTGAACTGTCAAATAACAACCATAACGAAATTCCTCCGTCTCACACCAACCCATAAAGCTAATTAGGGAGCAAACTTAAGGGTTTATAATAATCTACAAGACATGAAATAATTCTACAGGACAAATAAATCCTTAGGTTACTACCTTGCCGGGAAGTAAAGTACATCACTGAGAATGTTATGATATAAAAGAATGGTAAAAAAAAAGGACATACAAGGTTGCAGAACTAAATTAGAGGTGTAATTATATTTGAAATTCAAATAGAAAAGAAAGCCTAATAAATGTAAAGAGATGTAAAGAGATGTAAATGACAAACCAAACTTTAATCTATAATACCTTGTACAAGGAATCAAGCATATGGGTTGCTGATTCCTCAGCATTGACATTGTGACCATGATTCACTAATATGCTATATATCCAAGGAAGAAGATACTTTCCGCTAGATGAACTGTTGAATTCATAATTTATAAATGTTAATATCAATCGAGTGCATCACATTGCCATATACGGAAGAGTAAATATGCGGTGAAACATCAAAGATAAACAACTAACAAGTCTACGTTCTCCAGCAAACTAAAAATATTGCAGTAAAAGTAACAGACAATTTTCAGCCCTCGTTATGATTATGCTTCTGCTTAACATATCTTTTAGATGATAACTATATACATATATATATATATATATATATATATACATATATATACATATATATATATTCACAATTATATACCAGGCATACATACCAAATAATACAAAATGTCTACTGATTGGATGAAGAGAGCTAATATCAGTAGCACAAAGCAGAACCAACTGACCCAAATCATAGGCTAAGCTACCTAGAATCTTTTCTAACATAACTACAAGCTATGACTCATCCTTGCCAAAAATACTTTTTCCACCAAAGGATAACATTAAGCTTGAGAATTAATAGATATTTCTCTGTGAAAACAGCTATATGACTTCACAAATTTTATAATCAAAATAAGTACAAACATGATCATAGTACTCTCTAGAAAAGCAACACCGCCGCAGTAAAATATCCCTAACCTAATGCTAAATTGAAATTAGCCAAACATATAATCAACATTTTAGGTCTCAAGTTATGACACATGATGATATCTGAAAGAATTCTATAGACCTCAACTCGTACCTCTACCTGGTAATACTGATACTTTGCAATCCTATACACAATGAATAACATTACTGTACACACAACAACCAAAAGAGACAACCGTTAAATCTTGAAACTTGATTTCCCCTGCTCCAATAAAAATCACATTAAAATAGTGAAATAACAAACAAACACAACAGTGAATGACTAAGTTGGAACTCTAATCATCTCTATATTTTTTTTATCTGGTGGTATCTGTAAATGACTAAGTAAAACTTTTAATAGTGAAGATAAGGATGACAAAAGTGTTGGAATTTGGAGATCAAGCATGCAAAATGAGTATTTATGTATAAAATTTAATTTTGAGATAACTGGTATTAGTTCCCAGTTAGATGAATCCATTTCAACGCGGCATCATGGTGTTAGAAGGCATCAGAGCAATAAACCTAAGGAGGGCTTGAGCTTCAGCATGTGCAAAACTTTGGTGCACGTTGGTGCATTATCACTAACTTGTAGTAATTTGTGTTCTTTAAACAATTCCTATGTTTATCTATTTAACTGTTTATTAATAAGAAGCCCCTATAAGAATTATGTTACTTACAAAAATTGTGGACAGTAAATTGCAAACCTTAGGATTATATTTTATGCATAGAGAGTGAATATTGGTTTGACAAAGTTGCTGTTATTAAGGTTTATTATCCTAATTGAATGATCCAATTGGGAATTAGTCATGATGTTGAAAATGTGCAATGAAACTGTCATAAATAACTATATTATGGCGGTGTAATTGTCAAATCAGATTTAAGAATAAGAAATAAATGGGAAAAGTGACCTTCAACTATAAAGCAATATGCATCCTAACATGGATGATTAAATATTACACAGATACAAAAAGTTTGATTTTGAAAAATCACTTGCTTACTGTTAGATTCTTGTTAAAAAAGGTAAAACGTTTAATAGGATCAATACTTTAAAGAGTGAGCAGATATCCTCTTCATCAAAAATTAGGGCTTGGTCTTGGTTTATAACTTCAATTTCAAACCAACATACCCCCTGACAAATCAGTCCAAAATGAATTCAAAAATCGCAAAATCAATACCAAACACCAACAAGTTTTTACCATAAAGTTTAACTATGATCTAGGTGTATGTTGTGTGAAATTAGTATAAGATATACTCCCTGAGTAAAAACAGAACTAGGGATGACAATTTCATACCATGAATGGGGATCCCCGCGGGGACTGCCCCGTTTGGGGCCCCACGAGCGGGGATTTTTCCCCGTGGAGACGGGGATGGGGGAGAAATTCTCCCCAAGATAATTTCGCGGCGGGGAATAGGATTTGTTCCCCCGTCCCCGAACATTTACACATGTGCCTTTATAAATTTATTTGTATATAGATTTAATATTAGGTGTTTTTGTAATTTCAAATCTATTATAATAATAATAATAATTTTAAAAAAATACATTAGATTTCTGAATTAAAAAGTTAGAATAGAAAATTAGAAATTCACAAATTAGATGCCTTATATATTATCTTACTTCTTCGTTCTATATTTTCTCCACTCTCTTCTACTGTTTTACAGACTACAGTTCTACGGATTTAAAGCAACAATGCGTCTAATGAAAACCTCAGCCACATTGTTGAAAGCAAAAATCAACTATGAGTTTAAAGTTTTTTTTATTGAAATATTATTTCAGTATGTAATTTTGCTTTAATCTTAATTTTGATGACACTTTTGGATTCCTTAAATGTTTTGTGTATGTGGATGACAAAGCTATCATTTAATACCTTTGTTTAGTTTTATCTTATTTTTTTATTGAGTTTTCTGAATTTTAATGATTATTTTTTCTACGGTATACAGGTTTAAAAATTCTATTCATAATTTTTTATCGGATCAAATTAAAGCTATGAAACTTTTTAAATATTTCGCATATGTTTAGGTTCCCCGTGGGTATTCGTGGGGATCCGTGGGGTAGTGGGGAATGGGGATGGGGAACCATCTCTCCCCGGGATGGGGTTTGGGGATGGGGATGGGGAGGAAATGAAATCCGAGAATGAGGAATGAGAAAGTACTCCCCGTCTATTCCCCGCCCCGTTGCCATCCCTAAACAGAACAGTACAGTGTCAAAGCTGTAATACCCCTAATTTTCGTCTCCCGGATAACAAGGAAATTAATAATAAAAGTTTTATTATTAATTTATATAAATTCTCCAAGTTATGTTTTGTATTTAATTAGCTTTGAAATATAAAAATAGGTGAAGGTATTTTTATATGGCAAATAAATACAAAATATGGATATTGCATTTTAGTCCTTGGATTAGGACCTAAATGTAATATTAGAAAAGTCCTTAGAGGGAAAGGTTTAAAAAGTATTAATTTTTAAATTTTACACTGATCTAACCGGTTAGTAATGCCCTGTAACCGGTTACACGATGAACCCAGAAACTGGGTTAGTGCGTTTTGATGAGTAATCACTTGATTAATCCACGAATTTGCCACGAAATCAACCCAAGATTAGTGGGAAACACGCGTCGGTATGCATGGCAATGAAATCCCTCTATATAAGCCAGTGTTGTTGATGGATTTAGGGTTGATTTTCTGAAATTGAGTGTTGGAGGCTCTATCTAGGGTTCTCGATTCGCCTGGCTTGATTCTTCTTCTGTGTGAGGAGTGGGACTGTGAGTGACACACGAACACGAAGCTTACATCTAGAGCTTCGTGTTGATACAAAATTTGTAAGCCAAAAGTGTGTGTGGAAGGAGAAATCGATCTTAGAAGTTGAAGTTGGAAAGCTGATTCTGTGTTTTTCTTATTTCTGGAAGCTGAGTTTAATCTTTGATTTTGGTAAGTACAAGTAACTTTTAAGCCTCAAATCACTTCGATTCTTTAGTGCATGTTACCTAGAGAAAGTCCTAATTGTTTTCCCTAATTTTTTTGGTCAATCTCTATGTCAAAATCCCTGGTGTTTGGACCCTGTTGCTGAAAAACGTGGTTGAGAGCAGAACCTAGAATTTTTGTGGAGTTTGTGGATTTTCTTCAATCTCAGTGATTATACTCATCAAACACGACTTAGAGGTATGGGAGAAGTTTACCTTATACTAGATTGAGACTAAAATCTTGTGTTTTAGGATTTGAGTCAACAAAGACTCAAAAGGGCATTATGTGAAAAGGGTTAAAAGGCTTGGAGGCCAATTCTGTAACTCAATCCTTGTTGAGCAAGTTTAACAATCTGCATGCAAGTGATTTTGATGATTGAATCATAATCTAAATGCTTATTATGAGTTTTGTGGTATTAAGTTGTGTTTATGTTGGTTTTTATGCAATTTAATACTCTACATTGAGTGCATGCAAATGAAATGTGTTTCTGTGGTTGAACATGTTTAAATTAAGGTATGTGAACTCTATTGATTGTTGAAATGGGTTAGATTTGAGTGTTAAAAAAATGGTATGCAAACCTCAATTGGCAGTGTACAGACTGCATAATCTAACCGGTTATTCGAAATTTGTAACCGGTTAGATACTGTAAATTTTCAAAGAAAATGAATTTCTGAAATTGGCACTGTGATCTTACCATTTTCACTCAATTCTAAACTCTAATTTCACTTGAAATCAATCTGAAAACATGTTGATAAATACTGTTTGCTTCAGATTGTAATGGAGGAGTTAATGCCTTAATGTTATGAGATAATTTCAAGTGGAAATTATGCTTAATTGGGTATGAGTTGTGATTTAGACTTTTGAATGATGAAATCAGTGGGATTTGAGGTATATAACAAAGTTGAGACTCTGTTTATGGATTGGGTAAAGAATTCAAGAAAAAGGGTTTTCTGAATTTCAATGGTTAATAAGTTCAGGTCTGTAATTCTAACCGGTTAGCTTGAGACTGTAACCGGTTAGTACCTGAAACTGAAAAATAAAAGTTAAGTCTTTTAAGTGAAAAGTGGATACCATTGGTCAAGTTTTCCCAATCCAAGTCTAATGGCATGTTTCTAAATTAATTCATGGATGAATTTTTGTTATGCCAAAGATTATACCTCAAATTAATCATTCAAACAAGAAGTTGAGATATTCCTAAATCACAATAAATAAGTAAAGATAAAAACCAACTGTAATATTTGTGCATTCATGCATAAAGGATGAAGAATAGGTTGGTAGGAAACGATTATCATATTCTGGGAATATGAGGAGGGTACTCCGGGAGTACCAAATTTGTAACCTACTTGATGACACATTCTGGGAATGTGGCCAGTGTCTGGGACATGGTTTTTATGCGTTCCGGGAACGTGATACACACTCTGGGAGTGATGTTTGTTTTTCCAAGTATGGTTTGCCATCGTTATGGGAACGTATGATAGTGTTCTGGGAACACATTGGTGTATTGGATGGACGTCCAAGATGGACTAATAGTGGAGGCCTCAGTTGTGGATGGAAATCATGCATCATGCCACTTGCATTATAAGAGATATAATGTTGAAAATTGGTATGCTCATATGTACTTGCATTATTGTTTGTCCATGATATACTTGTGTTTGTATTTTAGTCTTTATTGATTATGTATATGTGTATACTTACTCCCTATGCCTTGTTTAGGTGATGGCCAGATATCTAGCCTGCATCGAGATACGCCCTATCCCTAGTGGTATATGGACGTACGAGGAGCACCGAGCCACCTTTGAGGGGGAGTTGGAGATCACTCTCTACCACCCTAACCCTTTGGTTCGGGTGCGACCTCGTAGATTTAGGATCCCTTTAGTCTATACTATGCATGTTCCACCCTTTTACACATATAGAGGACCACCCCCGGCTCGACCAGTGCGTCGATTTCATAGTTTTCGCTTTAGAGCTGCCACTTGTACTCATACTTCTTCCCACAGAATTGTTATTGAGGAGACTCCTTCTCCTGGTCCGACTGACTTTGAGAGGATTGCTTCTGCAGATCCTAGACCCAGTGGTGGGGTCTCGGCACAGTCGGGCGAGGTCGAGGAGGATCCTGTGGAGGATGAGGACGTGGAGGAAGTGCCTGTCGAGCCTACTGTTTCTGCTAGAGGTGGACCTGCTGGTTCCTAGGAGCCTGCATAACATAGATATTTTGGATCCTAGGTCTAGGGATAGAGCTGCAGAGGATCAGAGGAGCTGCTGAGGACATGGATGACCTGCTCTGGGACTTCTATTTTGGATCTTGTCATATATTATATATATTTTGAGAGGTCTTAGAGTGAGGTTTATTTTTGAGCAGCTAGTGATGTATATGTTTCATCAAAACTTGCTATCTTGACTTTTGTTACTTGCTATGATGATACTGGTGGGGGTTTTATTATGATATATATATATATATATATATGATGTTTTTCTTTACCTCAGCAGTGCCCCACAAGTATTATTTTTACTTCCGCATACTCTGATTTTGGTTCAAAAAGGATTCGGCAATAAGTTTATATTCTATAAGTTCGATCAAACTCAAGTGACAAATAATGTGTTCTAATAAACATTACGAATATGTTTCATTGTGTTAAAAAGACATTGTCTCGAGAGCCTTTTTGTAATTAAGATATTATTAAGCCGAATTCAAATTATTCGTCAAGGTTAAAGGTGTTTATAATTGAGTAAGTATACATTACAAAGGAAAAATTTTATAGACCCAATTTTTTTTATAGCAAGTATTCTACATTTGGAAATATTAAATTTTTTCAAGATATAAAACAAGGGTGTCACACGTTGATGGTATCAGAGCATTGGTCCTGTCCCTCATGGCCCTGATGATGCAGCTAAGTATGATATTCAATGTTATTTGAATATGTTTGAGTAAGATTGTTGAGTAAGCTAGTAGTGCTTATGTTTTAAAGACCTTTTAGTGACCCAAAGCCCATAGGGCAGGTCTTTCTATGGCAACCAGAAATAGAAATTATACGAACGAAATGTTAGAACGTATTACGACCGTGCTGGAAGGTATGCAACAGCAGCAGTAATAGCAGCCACCTCAAGGACGAGCTGGTAATCCACATGCGGGTAATGTGGTAAATCATGATGCTAAGACTCTGTCGGAGTTTAGAAAGTGCAATCCACCAAGGTTTGAAGGAGGATACAAACCTGATGAGGCAAATAAGTGGTTGTATGAGATCAACAAGATTTTCAGAACTTTAGACTGTTCGGATGAGCAGAAGGTAACCTATGCAGTTTACATGCTTCATGGGGAAGCTGAGAACTGGTGGGATCATACGGTTCAATTGCTGAATTTTGAGAGAAGAGCAATCAACTGGGGAGTGTTTATGGAGAAATTCATTAATAAATACTTTCCAGAAGATTTAAGGAGAAAGAAAGAGGTAGAGTTCATGCAATTGAAATAGGGAGATATGAGTGTTGGAGAATATGCTGCTAGATTTGAGGAGTTGATGAAATATTCTCCCTACTACTTGAATAACCCTGATGAAAGGAGTAAGTGTGTCAAGTTTGAAGGTGGACTGAGACCGGAGTTGAAGTCTATTTTCAGTTACCAGAGGATTCAGAGTTTTCCTGCACTTGTAGATATGTGCAGAATGTATGAGGATGATAAGAAGGCTGAGTTGATAGGAAGCCAAGGAAAGGGTAGTGGACAGAATTATGGACCACAAAGGAAGAAGAGATTTGATCACCGGAATAATGGTCCATATTCTCAGAAGAACAAGGGCAAGGGCAAAGCTGTGATGGATAACAAGAACAAGTCTCGCGATAATTCTCCTTATTGTGAGAAGTGTAGGCGTTATCATCATGGTCAATTCTGCTGGTCCACAGGAGGGTGTTTCAAATGTGGAAAGTAAGGTCATTTTGCCCGTGATTGCAGAGAGCCCGCAAAAGGTGATGCTAAAGGATCTGCTGGCAAGTCTGTGGTGCAAGGAAAAGTATTTATCCTGAGTGGTAATGAAGCAACCCAAACCCCAAATCTCGTGCAAGGTAACTTTTTGCTTAATGATCAACCTTGCAAGATTATGTTTGATTCTGGAGCTACACATTCTTTTGTTTCTCCTAAATGTGTGAGTAGGTTGAATCTTGTTGTTTCTGATTCACCTTGTTATCTTAGTATAGATACCCCTACTGGGATACCCATCTTTACCTCTAAGGTTTGCTTAGGGTGTGAAGTTGAAATCTTGAGTCGTGTCTCTAAAGTAGATTTGGTTTGTCTCCCTAAGTTACAATTAGATGTGATCTTGGGTATGGATTGGTTGATGAAGAACCAAGTGATCGTCAATTGTGAGAGAAAGACAATTCAATATAGAACCCTTGAACCCGAAGGTTATATGTGTTTATTCTCTGCTTCTGGAGAGGAAGAGTCAATGCCGATAGAAGAGATTCCTGTGGTGAAGGAATTTCCGGAAGTATTTCCTGAAGATATACCAGGATTACCTCCAAAGCGAGAAATAGAGTTTGGGATTGATTTAGTTCCTAGAGCTGGTCTCATCTCTATTGCTCCTTATAGAATGGCACCACCGGAAATGACAGAAATGAAAAAGCAGATAGAGGAATTGCTGCAGAAGCAGATGATCAGGCCAAGTGTTTCGCCTTGGGGAGCTCCATTACTGTTTTTAAAGAAGAAGGATGGAAGTATGAGAATGTGTGTGGACTACAGACAATTGAATAAGATCACCATTAAGAATAAATATCCTTTGCCAAGGATTGATGACCTTATGGATCAAGTTAGGGGAGCTGCAGTATTTTCAAAGATTGATCTGAGATCGGGATATCACCAGATCAGGATAAAGGAGGAAGATATACCCAAGACTGCATTTCGATCTCGATACGGTCAATATGAGTATGTGGTGATGTCGTTCGGATTGACTAATTCACCTGCGATTTTTATGGATTATATGAACCGGATCTTTAGACCATACCTGGATTTGTTCGTAGTGGTGTTTATAGATGATATTTTGGTCTATTCTAAGAGTCCGGAGGAGCATGAAGAACATCTCAGGATTGTGTTGAAGGTCCTGAAAGAGAAGCAGTTGTACGCCAAACTTGCGAAATGTGAGTTTTGGTTGAATGAAGTAAAGTTTCTTGGGCATGTAATCTCTAAGGAAGGAATTGCGGTGGATCCAGCAAAGGTGAGTTCAGTGTTAAGCTGGGAACAGCCTAAGATTGTGACTGAGGTGAGAAGTTTCTTAGGGCTGGCTGGATACTATCGTCGGTTTATCGAAGGATTTTCCAAGATTGCATTGCCTTTGACCAAGTTGACTCGGAAAGATCAACCGTTTGTGTGGGACGACAGGTGTGAAGGTAGTTTCCAGGAGTTAAAGGGAAGGTTAATATCGTCTCCTGTGTTAATCTTACCTGACCCTCATAAAAGTTTTGAAGTGTACTGTGATGCCTCTAAGCAAGGACTTGGGTGTGTGTTGATGCAAGAAGGAAGAGTAGTGGCTTATGCATCACGACAGTTGAAAAATCATGAGGTGAATTACCCGACACACGATTTGGAATTGGCTGCGATCGTGTTTGCCTTAAAGATATGGAGACATCATCTCTATGGCACTACTTTCCAAGTATTTAGTGACCATAAGAGTTTGAAATATCTGTTTGACCAAAAAGAGTTGAACATGAGGCAAAGAAGGTGGATGGAGTTTTTGAAGGATTATGACTTTAAACTCCATTACCATCCGGGTAAAGCAAATGTAGTTGCAGATGCTTTGAGTCGGAAAGCAATCCACATAAGTGCAATGATGGTGAAGGAAGCAGTTTTGATCAAGGAATTCAGAGACTTGAGCTTGTTGACGCAAGTGGAACCATCAAGCATCAAGTTAGGAATGTTGTAGATCACAAATGAATTCTTGGAAAGAATTCGGGAGTTGCAACGAGCAGATGAAGAGTTGATTGAAAAGATGAGATTAGGTCCAGAAGGGAATGAACCTGATTTCAAGATTGGATCGGATGGAATCCTTCGTTTAGAACAAGGATTTGCATACCAAAAGATCAGGAGGCTAGAAGTGTAACACCCTACATATTAATTACCCTTAAGCCATAAATTTTGACTTAAAAATTTCTTTTTAAGACAATTGTGATAACTGCCAACAACATATTTCTTTCCATTAATACAAAATCGTCAGAGTTAAAGGCGGAACACTTCATACATCATAGAGTAAAAAGTAAAGCGACATGGTTACACCGAGTTCATAACCAAAATACAAAATACAAAGTGCTTTAGCTCGGCCAACTGGCCGAGGCCCCTCTAGATTATCCGACTCTAATAACTTACTCTCCCTGTGAGGAAGAGTGAACCTGCTCGGTCGGGGACTGCGTCTGCTCGGGCTCAATACCTGAAAAATGGTAAGGAGGTGAGCATTACACAAAACTTAAGTAAGCAGTTTCTAACATGACATACCGAACTACCAAGCCAAACACAAGTAGTCAATTAGCATATAAATAACAAGTAATCAAACAATATCACATGCATACAATATCATTTAGCTCGGTCCATGTTATTATCCCTTTTATACATTTCCTACCAGTCATACCTCGGTCCAACCGATTGATTCCCCTTATACCCTTTTCTTAATTCCTACACTCTGCTTCTCGGCCACTACACTCTTACCTCGGTAAACCATCTCTATCTCGGATACATTACTTATTATTCCTCTTTTACATAGCTTACAATCTTTTACTCTTCTCGGATGCATACACCCAGTGCATGTCTTACACCATTTAGGGTCGGATATCGGAGTGTCCATAACTGCGAGTACCCAGTACCCGTCTTACAGCTGCGCATCTCGGCGTCTTACGCGATCAATGCACGCACCCAGTACGCATTTGCTATGACCAGGAACACATCCCTCCGGTTCCGTTGCTCGGAACCTTGTGTGAATCATAACTGCGAGCACCCAGTACCCGTGTTACAGCTGCACATACCCAGTATGTGTCTGACGCGATCAATGCACGCACCCAGTACGCGTCTGCTATGACCCGATCACACAATCATTTCTCTTTAATTCCTCTTACCTTTTTAACCATCCCTTTTAGCTCGGCCTCTCTCGGCTCAACCCTTTTACCATTCCCTATTTCCACTAATCTTTCTCGTTATCTAACCTATTAATTTATCTCTTCATTCCTCCCTGTTTACCATTTTCTCAATACCCATTCTCACCCTCTCGTAGCTCGGCCACAGATATAGATAATAAATACCAAAACTCATAAACAGTTATACAATGACAACAACATTTATACAGCAGTAACAGTATGAATAAACACTTAGCCAGCATATCATTTAAACGAAACATATAGCAGAGAACAAGGTTCTTTCCTACCTCTAAACTCGTGTTTCTAATTCATTCATTGATCCTCATTACCCTTTTACCTTTCTTCTCTAATATTATCCTATGTTCATTCCCTAATCTAACACCCACTCTTAGCACCCGTTATGAACACCCTAGAAACCCAAACTCAAGTAGAGGTAACACTCACTCCTTACCTCAAACCGTGAGAGATAAGAGTTGAGAGTTGAGAATGGCTTTCCCCTTGAGCTTAATACCCCTTGAATCTTTGTCCTCCTAGCTGCACACCCAGCACCGAAATGCTCCAGGGACGCGTGATGAGATGAAGAGATGAAGGAAAGTAGCTCTAACTCGTGAGGATTTATGGTGAAAGAGAGAGGGATTTTTGTGAATGAGAAGAAAGAATATGGGAGTTGTATGTTGGAGCTTTAGAGAGAAAAGGGAGAGATACGGATGAGAAAGAGAATGAGAAGTATGTTATGTTGTATATTGGATTTTCTTTTATTCATTTAGGGGAAATATTTGTGTGGTCCTCATTGGAGGCTTCTTTGACAAGTCAAAATATGTGGATAGAATTCATTGGCTTCTAAAGGAAGCCATGAACAGTGACTTGAAAAGGACATAAAGCCATGACAGCGACAACCGTACGGATGGCACGAAACCCAAAGAACCAACAGCTCAACACGAGCTGTCACGGAGGAGCAAGGATACGTCGACTCGGTAGTAGAAGAACAGCAGTAGTCCGAGCCTCCCTCTCGGATAATAATGTGAGATGCTTTGAGGTCGGCTAATCCGAGCTGACAACAGATTTCACGTTCCGCTCCCACTTAACTCTTTAGCTCGACTTTCGTTTAGCTCGGCAGGGATCGGTCCGAAGTCCTACATCTACCTCTTTGGTCGGCCTAGGTTCCCTATTAACTCACAACCCTTGTATAACTACAGCATAATCCTATTCTTAAATAAACATCTATGTATATATATATATATTTATATATGAATTTATTATATTGATATTAATTTTCAGGACGTTACATTCCTCTCCCACTTACAGAAATTTCGTCGTCGAAATTTAGTCGGCATTGAATAGCTGCGGATATGACAACTTCATCTTCTCTTCGAGCTCCCACATAGCTTCTTCCACATTATTCTAATTCCAGATAACCTTGACTAAAGAGATTTCCTTCCCTCTGAGCCGTCTGACTTGCTTGTCCTCAATTCTGACTGGAAGGACCTCGAAGGTCAGGTTGTCTCTTAGTGGCAACTCATCCACTGCTATCACATGCGGTGGGTCATGAATGTATCTCCTGAGCTGCGAAACGTGAAATACATCATGGAGTTTTGACAAGTGCGGAGGTAAGGCAATTCTGTAAGCTACTGGTCCGACTTTCTCCAATATCTGGTACGGTCCGACAAACCGAGGGGTCAACTTCTTTGATTTGATAGCTCGGCCGATACCTGTGACAGGGGATACCAGTAGGAATACATGATCTCCCTCAATGAAATTCAAGGGTTTTCTTCTTTTGTCGGCATAACTCTTCTATCGGTCCTGCGCTGCTTTCATCTTTCCTTGTATCATTCGGATCTTCTCGGTTGTCTCATGTACAATATCAGGACCAATCAACAAGTTTTCTCCTATCTGAAACCAGCATAACGGCGTCCGACATTTCCGACCATACAATGCTTCAGAGCCATCCCGATACTTGAATGGAAACTGTTGTTGTAGGTAAATTCGACCAATGGCAAAAGCGTTTCCCAACTTTCCAACTGTTCAAGCACACATGTCCTCAGCAAGTCCTCAAGAGTCTGAATGGTGCGCTCGGATTGTCCGTCGGTCTGATGATGATAAGCTGTGCTAAACCTCAACTTTGTACCCATGGCTTGCTGCAAACTCTGCCAAAATCGGGATAAGAAACGAGGATCACGGTCGGACACTATGCTGCTCGGAACACCGTGAAGTCTGACAATGTCTTTTATGTACAGTTGCGTTAGCTTCTCCAGGCTTTACTTCATGCCGATCGGCAGGAAATGGGCACACTTTGTAAGTCGGTCCACCACAACCCAAATGGCTTCCTGCCCTGATCTCGTTCTTGGTAGACCCGACACAAAATCCATCGAAATGTTGTCCCACTTCCATTGCGGAATCTCCAAAGATTTGAGTAATCCTCGTGGTTTCTGGTGCTCAATCTTGGCTTTATGGCATGTTAAGCACCGAGACACATAATCCGCCACGTCGGTCTTCAACTTTGGTCACCAAAACAATCTTTTCAGATCCTGGTACATCTTTGTGGCTCCTGGGTGAAGACTCATCTTCGTTTTATGAGCCTCTTCCATTATATCTCTTCGGACTTCAAAGTCCATAGGAATGCAAACTCGGTCCCGAAACCGTATGAGACCGTCGGATCCTTTGATGAAATCGGGTTCATCCTTGTCTCCTACTCTTTCCGGCAGTTTCTGGAGTTCCACGTCGGCAACTTGTCTTTCCTTGATAAAACCCACAAAATCGTTTGTCACTTGCAGCATTTCAGGTACGACGCTGTTTTCCCTCTTCTGTATGCCGAGGTTAAGATCACTAAACTCCTGCATCAACTGCATCTCTCGGACCATCATATTGCTCAAATGAAGGCTCTTTCTGCTCAGCGCATCGGCTACCACGTTGGCCTTTCCGGGATGGTAGTGTAGGCTGAAGTCGTAGTCTCTTAGAAATTCCACCCATCTACGTTGCCTCATATTCAATTCCTTCTGGTCGAACAGATAGCCGAGACTCTTATGGTCACTGAACACTTCAAATTTCGTGCCATACAGATAGTGCCTCCAAATCTTAAGGGCGAACACCACAGCTGCTAATTCAAGATCATGGGTGGGGTAATTCTGTTCATGCGATCGAAGCTGTCTAGAGGCATAAGCCACAACTTTTCCCTGTTGCATCAACACACAGCCGAAACCCTGCTTTGAGGCATCACAAAACATGTCAAAGGCTTTGGTCGGATCTGGCAAAATCAACACTGGCGAACTTGTCAACCTTTTCTTTAGCTCTTGAAAGCTCTGTTCGCACTCTTCGAACCACCGGTAAGGTGCATCCTTTCTGGTCAGCGAGGTCAATGGTAGAGCCAATTTAGAGAACCCTTCAATGAATCTCCTGTAGTATCCTGCAAGACCAAGAAAACTTCTGATCTCGGTTGCCGAGTTAGGTCTCTCCCACTTGAGTACCGCTTCAACCTTGGAGGGATCAACTGCGACACCACGCTCGGATATTACGTGACCGAGGAAGTGAACCTCTTTGAGCCAAAAATTGCACTTAGAGAGCTTGGCATAAAGCTCCTTGTCCTTCAAGACCTGTAGTACAGTTCTCAAGTGCTTCTCATGTTCGCTCGGACTTCTGGAGTAGATAAGGATATCGTCGATGAAGACTATCACAAACGAATCTAGATAGGGTCGGAGGATCCTATTCATGTAGTCCATAAAGATGGCAGGGGCGTTGGTAAGTCCAAAGGGCATAACCACATACTCAAAATGCCCATATCTCGTCCTGAAAGCTGTCTTCGGAATGTCTTCTTCTCGGATACGGATCTGGTGGTACCCTGATCGGAGGTCTATCTTTGAGAATACTGACGCTCCCTTAAGTTGGTCTAATAAATCATCAATCCGAGGGAGGGGATATTTGATCTTCACCGTTACCGCGTTGAGCTTTCTATAATCAGTGCACATTCTGAGGCTACCATCCTTCTTTTTAACAAACAGGATCGGAGCTCCCCAAGGTGACACGCTCGGTCTAATTAACTTCTTGGCCAAAAGTTCTTCCAGCTGTTTCTTAAGCTCTTCTAGCTCGGGAGGTGCCATTCTGTACGGAGCAATTGAAATTGGGCCAGTTCCTGGAATGAAGTCTATACTAAACTCTACTTCCCTTCTCGGCGGTAAGCCAGACATTTCATCCGAGAAAACCTCTGGGAATTCACCGACTACAGGAATTTGGTCTATGGTTGGTTCCTCTGTCACCTCTAACTTTGCAACAGAAGAGCCACTAAAGATGACGGTTTTATCTCGGCAGTCGAGCAGGACATGGTGTTGAGACATCCAATCCATGCCGAGGATAATATCTAGTTTAGTTAGGGGCAGGCAAATCAAATTGACTTTAAACTCCCAGCCTAATACTTGGATAGGACACTCCAAGCACATTTGGGAAGTGATTACGGAATAATTGGTTGGGGTAGAAATGGATAGTTTATAGAGAATTTCTACTGGGGATAGTTTCAGTTTGTTCATACAGTCAAGGGAAATGAAAGAATGTGTGGCTCCACAATCAAATAACACAGCACACGTGATGTTGTTTACTTGACAAGTACCTCGGATCAGCTCGTCAACATCCGTCACTTCTCCACCATCCATGGTATAAACTTTGCCTCTCTGCATTGGTCAGTTAACACCAGCCTGTTGTGCCTTCGCCACATTGACCTCTTCCTTCAAAATATTCTCGGTACACCGAGCTGCAAAATGACCAAGCTTTCCACAGCGAAAACAGGATCCTCTTGTTCTGCTCGGATCCAGACTCCAGCATTCTCCCCTGTGCTGCCTTCCACGGTGTTTACATATCGGATAGGGGCCTGGAACAACCACCATCTGACCACCGCTTCTAGAAGCTGTTGACATTTTGGAGCTCGGATTCACATAGGGAGTAGATCTCTGAACAACTCCTTTCCCTCTGATAGGCCCCACTGCTTTCTGTGCCGACCTGCTCCGCTTTCCGTCGGCTTTCCTCTTGAGCCCCTTCTCATAGATGCTAGCCATGTTCACCAATTGCGAGAGATTGGCCACGTTCTGATATTCGAATGCGAGCCGAATATCATCACGGAGACCAGATTCAAACTTGATGCACTTGGTACGTTCATCGGCATCTCGGTAGTTTCCTGAATAACGGATCAAATCCTCGAATTGAGCGGCGTATTCTCCGACACTCAAGTTCCTCTGTTCCAGCTTGAGGAACTCGAGTTCCTTTTCCCTTCTAACATCTTCGGGAAAGTATTTGCCGAGGAATCGGGTTCGGAACAAATCCCAAGTAATGGCTTGATTAGTCGCTTCCAGTCCTCGACTCTGTTGTTCCCACCAGTGCTCGGCTTCACCAGTCAAAAAGAATTCAACTAACCTCACCCTATACTCATAGGGCGGTTGCAGAGATCGAAAGATCTTTTCCACATCTTGGAGCCATCTCTGGGCTTCATCAGGATTGTATCCTCCTTCAAACCGAGGCGGTTCTTTCTTCCTAAATTGGCTCATCCAGTCGATCTCGACCGGAGCCGGAGGCTGCGGCTGAAGGGCTGCAGTTGCAGCTGCTGCGGCTGAGGCTATGTTCTGAGCGAGGTTCTCAGCCTGGTTCTGCTGAGCCTGCGCTTGATTCTGCTGCAGTTAAACCAGAGTTTCCAACACGGCAGCAATTCGATCGTTATCAGCTCTTCTCCCAGCCATACTGCTTGTTCATGGAGAGAAAGCCAATTAACCATCGAATAATTAAATAAATAAATATACCTAAACATATACATCTACAAGCTCTATTGTCTAACTTAGACTTCTAGACTTTACTTATTTGTCACTCTCTTGGTGAGTAACCACTGGAGTCCTTTGCAACTCTAATAGGCCGAGGAGAAACTGCTCTGATACCAAAAATGTAACACCCTACATATTAATTACCCTTAAGCCATAAATTAGGACTTAAAAATTTCTTTTTAAGACAATTGTGATAACTGCCAACAACATATTTCTTTCCATTAATACAAAATCGTCAGAGTTAAAGGCGGAAGACTTCATACATCATAGAGTAAAAAGTAAAGCGACATGGTTACACCGAGTTCATAACCAAAATACAAAATACAAAGTGCTTTAGCTCGGCCAACTGGCCGAGGCCCCTCTAGATTATCCGACTCTAATAACTTACTCTCCCTGTGAGGAAGAGTGAACCTGCTCGGCCGGGGACTGCGTCTGCTCGGGCTCAATACCTGAAAAATGGTAAGGAGGTGAGCATTACACAAAACTTAAGTAAGCAGTTTCTAACATGACATACCGAACTACCAAGTCAAACACAAGTAGTCAATTAGCATATAAATAACAAGTAATCAAACAATATCACTTGCATACAATATCATTTAGCTCGGTCCATGTTATTATCCCTTTTATACATTTCCTACCAGTTATACCTCGGTCCAACCGATTGATTCCCCTTATACCCTTTTCTTAATTCCTACACTCTGCTTCTCGGCCACTACACTCTTACCTCGGTAAACCATCTCTATCTCGGATACATTACTTATTATTCCTCTTTTACATAGCTTACAATCTTTTACTCTTCTCGGATGCATACACCCAGTGCATGTCTTACACCATTTAGGGTCGGATATCGGAGTGTCCATAACTGCGAGTACCCAGTACCCGTCTTACAGTTGCGCATCTCGGCGTCTTACGCGATCAATGCACGCACCCAGTACGCGTTTGCTATGACCAGTAACACATCCCACCGGTTCCGTTGCTCGGAACCTTGTGTGAATCATAACTGCGAGCACCCAGTACCCGTCTTACAGCTGCACATACCCAGTATGTGTCTAACGCGATCAATGCACGCACCCAGTACGCGTCTGCTATGACCCGATCACACAACCATTTCTCTTTAATTCCTCTTACCTTTTTAACCATCCCTTTTAGCTCGGCCTCTCTCGGCTCAACCCTTTTACCATTCTCTATTTCCACTAATCTTTCTCGTTATCTAACCTATTAATTTATCTCTTCATTCCTCCCTGTTTACCATTTTCTCAATACCCATTCTCACCCTCTCGTAGCTCGGCCACAGATAAGATAATAAATACCAAAACTCATAAACAGTTATACAATGACAACAACCATTACCCTTTTACCTTTCTTCTCTAATATTATCCTATGTTCATTCCCTAATCTAACACCCACTCTTAGCACCCGTTATGAACACCCTAGAAACCCAAACTCAAGTAGAGGTAACACTCACTCCTTACCTCAAACCGTGAGAGATAAGAGTTGAGAGTTGAGAATGGCTTTCCCCTTGAGCTTAATACCCCTTGAATCTTTGTCCTCCTAGCTGCACACCCAGCACCGAAATGCTCCAGGGACGTGTGATGAGATGAAGAGATAAAGGAAAGTAGCTCTAACTCGTGAGGATTTATGGTGAAAGAGAGAGGGATTTTCGTGAATGAGAAGAAAGAATATGGGAGTTGTATGTTGGAGCTTTAGAGAGAAAAGGGAGAGATACGGATGAGAAAGAGAATGAGAAGTATGTTATGTTGTATATTGGATTTTCTTTTATTCATTTAGGGGAAATATTTGTGTGGTCCTCATTGGAGGCTTCTTTGAGAAGTCAAAATATGTGGATAGGATTCATTGGCTTCTAAAGGAAGCCATGAACAGTGACTTGAAAAGGACATAAAGCCATGACAGCGACAACCGTACGGATGGCACGAAACCCAAAGAACCAACAGCTCAACACGAGCTGTCACGGAGGAGCAAGGATACGTCGGCTCGGTAGTAGAAGAACAGCAGTAGTCCGAGCCTCCCTCTCGGATAATAATGTGAGATGCGTTGAGGTCGGCTAATCCGAGCTGACAACAGATTTCACGTTCCGCTCCCACTTAACTCTTTAGCTCGCGTTTCGTTTAGCTCGGCAGGGATCGGTCCGAAGTCCTACATCTACCTCTTTGGTCGGCCTAGGTTCCCTATTAACTCATAACCCTTGTATAACTACAGCTTAATCATATTCTTAAATAAACATCTATGTGTATATATATATATATATTTATATATGAATTTATTATATTGATATTAATTTTCAGGACGTTACATTCCTCTCCCACTTACAGAAATTTCGTCCTCGAAATTTAGTCGGCATTGAATAGCTGCGGATATGACAGCTTCATCTTCTCTTCGAGCTCCCACGTAGCTTCTTCCACATTATTCTGATTCCAGATAACCTTGACTAAAGAGATTTCCTTCCCTCTGAGCCGTCTGACTTGCTTGTCCTCAATTCTGACTGGAAGGACCTCGAAGGTTAGGTTGTCTCTTAGTGGCAACTCATCCACTGCTATCACATGCGATGGGTCATGAATGTATCTCCTGAGCTGCGAAACGTGAAATACATCATGGAGTTTTGACAAGTGCGGAGGTAAGGCAATTCTGTAAGCTACTGGTCCGACTTTCTCCAATATCTGGTACGGTCCGACAAACCGAGGGGTCAACTTCTTTGATTTGATAGCTCGGCGGATACCTGTGACAGGGGATACCCGTAAGAATACATGATCTCCCTCAATGAAATTCAAGGGTTTTCTTCTTTTGTCGACATAGCTCTTCTATCGGTCTTGCGCTGCTTTCATCTTTCCTTGTATCATTCGGATCTTCTCGGTTGTCTCATGTACAATATCAGGACCAACCGACAAGTTTTCTCCTATCTGAAATCAGCATAATGGCGTCCGACATTTCCGACCATACAATGCTTCAAAAGGAGCCATCCCGATACTTGAATGGAAACTGTTGTTGTAGGTAAATTCGACCAATGGCAAAAGCGTTTCCCAACTTTCCGACTGTTCAAGCACACATGTCCTCAGCAAGTCCTCAAGAGTCTGAATGGTGCGCTCGGATTGTCCGTCGGTCTGAGGATGATAAGCTGTGCTAAACCTCAACTTTGTACCCATGGCTTGCTGCAAACTCTGCCAAAATCGGGATAAGAAACGAGGATCACGGTCGGACACTATGCTGCTCGGAACACCGTGAAGTCTGACAATGTCTTTTATGTACAGTTGCGTTAGCTTCTCCAGGCTTTACTTCATGCTGATCGGCAGGAAATGGGCACACTTTGTAAGTCGGTCCACCACAACCCAAATGGCTTCCTGCCCTGATCTCGTTCTTGGTAGACCCGACACAAAATCCATCGAAATGCTGTCCCACATCCATTGCGGAATCTCCAAAGATTTGAGTAATCCTCCTGGTTTCTGGTGCTCAATCTTGGCTTTCTGGCATGTTAAGCACCGAGACACATAATCCGCCACGTCGGTCTTCAACTTTGGCCACCAAAACAATCTTTTCAGATCCTGGTACATCTTTGTGGCTCCTGGGTGAAGACTCATCTTCGTTTTATGAGCCTCTTCCATTATATCTCTTCGGACTTCAAAGTCCATAGGAATGCAAACTCGGTCCCGAAACCGTATGAGACCGTCGGATCCTTTGATGAAATCGGGTTCATCCTTGTCTCCTGCTCTTTCCGGCAGTTTCTGGAGTTCCACGTCGGCAGCTTGTCTTTCCTTGATAAAACCCACAAAATCGTTTGTCACTTGCAGCATTTCAGGTACGACGCTGTTTTCCCTCTTCTGTATGCCGAGGTTAAGATCACTAAACTCCTGCATCAACTACATCTCTCAGACCATCATATTGCTCAAATGAAGGCTCTTTCTGCTCAGCGCGTCGGCTACCACGTTGGCCTTTCCGGGATGGTAGTGTAGGCTGAAGTCGTAGTCTCTTAGAAATTCCACCCATCTGCGTTGCCTCATATTCAATTCCTTCTGGTCGAACAGATAGCCGAGACTCTTATGGTCACTGAACACTTCAAATTTCGTGCCATACAGATAGTGCCTCCAAATCTTAAGGGCGAACACCACAGCTGCTAATTCAAGATCATGGGTGGGGTAATTCTGTTCATGCGGTCGAAGCTGTCTAGAGGCATAAGCCACAACTTTTCCCTATTGCATCAACACACAGCCGAGACCCTGCTTTGAGGCATCACAAAACACGTCAAAGGCTTTGGTCGGATCTGTAAAAATCAACACCGGCAAACTCGTCAACCTTTTCTTTAGCTCTTGAAAGCTCTGTTTGCACTCTTCGGACCACCGGTAAGGTGCATCCTTTCTGGTCAACGAGGTCAATGGTAGAGCCAATTTAGAGAACCCTTCAATGAATCTCCTGTAGTATCCTGGAAGACCAAGAAAACTTCTGATCTCGGTTGCCGAGTTAGGTCTCTCCCACTTGAGTACCGCTTCAACCTTGGAGGGATCAACTGCGACACCACGCTCGGATATTAGGTGACCGAGGAAGTGAACCTCTTTGAGCCAAAAACTGCACTTAGAGAGCTTGGCATAAAGCTCCTTGTCCTTCAAGACCTGTAGTACCGTTCTCAAGTGCTTCTCATGTTCGCTCGGACTTCTGGAGTAGATAAGGATATCGTCGATGAAGACTATCACAAACGAATCTAGATAGGGTCGGAAGATCCTATTCATGTAGTCCATAAAGATGGCAGGGGCGTTGGTAAGTCCAAAGGACATAAACACATACTCAAAATGCCCATATCTCGTCCTGAAAGCTGTCTTCGGAATGTCTTCTTCTCGGATACGGATCTGGTGGTACCCTGATCGGAGGTCTATCTTTGAGAATACTGACGCTCCCTTAAGTTGGTCTAATAAATCATCAATCCGAGGGAGCGGATATTTGTTCTTCACCGTTACCGCGTTGAGATTTCTATAATCAGTGCACATTCTGAGGCTACCATCCTTCTTTTTAACAAACAGGATCGGAGCTCCCCAAGGTGACACGCTCGGTCTAATTAACTTCTTGGCCAAAAGTTCTTCCAGCTGTTTCTTAAGCTCTTCTAGCTCGGGAGGTGCCATTCTGTACGGAGCAATTGAAATTGGGCCAGTTCCTCGAATGAGGTCTATACTAAACTCTACTTCCCTTCTCGGCGGTAAGCCAGGCATTTCATCCGAGAAAACCTCTGGGAATTCACCGACTACAGGAATTTGGTCTATGGTTGGTTCCTCTGTCACCTCTAACTTTGCAACAGAAGAGCCACTAAAGATGACGGTTTTATCTCGGCAGTCGAGCAGGACATGGTGTTGAGACATCCAATCCATGCCGAGGATAATATCTAGTTTAGTTAGGGGCAGGCAAATCAAATTGACTTTAAACTCTCGGCCTAATACTTGGATAGGACACTCCAAGCACATTTGGGAAGTGATTACGGAATAATTGGTTGGGGTAGAAATGGATAGTTTATAGAGCATTTCTACTGGGGATAGTTTCAGTTTGTTCATACAGTCAAGGGAAATGAAAGAATGTGTGGCTCCACAATCAAATAACACAGCACACGTGATGCTGTTTACTTGACAAGTACCTCGGATCAGCTCGTTAGCATCCGTCACTTCTCCACCATCCATGGTATAAACTTTGCCTCTCTGCATTGGTCAGTTAACACCAGCCTGTTGTGCCTTCGCCACATTGACCTCTTCCTTCACAATATTCTCGGTACACCGAGCTGCAAAATGATCAGGCTTTCCACAGCGAAAACAGGATCCTCTTGTTCTGCTCGGATCCAGACTCCAGCATTCTCCCCTGTGCTGCCTTCCATAGTGTTTACATATCGGATAGGGGCCAGGAACAACCACCATCTGACCACCGCTTCTAGAAGTTGTTTACACTTTGGAGCTCGGATTCACATAGGGAGTAGATCTCTGAACAACTCCTTTCCCTCTGATAGGCCCCACTGCTTTCTGTGCCGACCTGCTCCGCTTTCCGTCGGCTTTCCTCTTGAGCCCCTTCTCATAGATGCTAGCCATGTTCACCAATTGCGAGAGATTGGCCACGTTCTGATATTCGAATGCGAGCCGAATATCATCACGGAGACCAGATTCAAACTTGATGCACTTGGTACGTTCATCGGCATCTCGGTAGTTTCCTGAATAATGGATCAAATCCTCAAATTGAGCGGCGTATTCTCCGACACTCAAGTTCCTCTGTTCCAGCTTGAGGAACTCGAGTTCCTTTTCCCTTCTAACATCTTCGGGAAAGTATTTGCCGAGGAATCGGGTTCGGAACAAATCCCAAGTAATGGCTTGATTAGTCGCTTCCAGTCCTCGACTCTGTTGTTCCCACCAGTGCTCGGCTTCACCAGTCAACAAGAATTCAACTAACCTCACCCTGTACTCATAGGGCGGTTGCAGAGATCGAAAGATCATTTCCACATCTTGGAGCCATCTCTGGGCTCCATCAGGATTATATCCTCCTTCAAACCGAGGCGGTTCGTTCTTCCTATATCGGCTCATCCAGTCGATCTCGACCGGAGCCGGAGGCTGCGGCTGAAGGGCTGCAGTTGCAGCTGCTGAGGCTGCGGCTATGTTCTGAGCGAGGTTCTCAGCCTGGTTCTGCTGAGCCTGCGCTTGATTCTGCTGCAGTTGAACCAGAGTTTCAACCACAGCAGCAATTCGATCGTTATCAGCTCTTCTCCCAGCCATACTGCTTAGTCATGGAGAGAAAGCCAAATAACCGTCGAATAATTAAATAAATAAATATACCTAAACATATACATCTACAAGCTCTATTGTCTAACTTAGACTTCTAGACTTTACTTATTTGTCACTCTCTTGGTGAGTAACCACTGGAGTCCTTTGCAACTCCAATAGGCCGAGGAGAAACTGCTCTGATACCAAAAATGTAACACCCTACATATTAATTACCCTTAAGCCATAAATTAGGACTTAAAAATTTCTTTTTAAGACAATTGTGATAACTGCCAACAACATATTTCTTTCCATTAATACAAAATCGTCAGAGTTAAAGGCGGAAGACTTCATACATCATAGAGTAAAAAGTAAAGCGACATGGTTACACCGAGTTCATAACCAAAATACAAAATACAAAGTGCTTTAGCTCGGCCAACTGGCCGAGGCCCCTCTAGATTATCCGACTCTAATAACTTACTCTCCCTGTGAGGGAGAGTGAACCTGCTCGGCCGGGGACTGCGTCTGCTCGGTGTAACATCCCAAACGTTATTTTAAATTGGAGTATTAATTAAAAACCTTAAAAAAATTGGAAAAGTGACTTAATGAATTTTGGTGGATATGCGAGTGGTGATTATAGGACCTAGGAGTTGTATAGAAGGCATTTATGGCTTTGGGCAAAGTCATATAAGCGAAATCGGGAGTTAAATCGGCGTTTTCGATGTTAGAAATCGACCGAAAAGAGAAAATTAGAAATTTATTATAGGAAGCTAAGAAAATAAATTCCACCGTTGGATGTGAAGTTTATGGGGTAAAGAAGCATGTCTAAAAATTTGGACTCGATCCGACGGTTAACGAAAACGTTACGGCGAATCGAAGATTTGAAAAGTGAAACTCGCCCAGGCGCATGAGCCACTCGCCCAGGCGAGTTCACTATTCATTTGAGCTCAAATCCAGTGAAAAACTCGCCCAGGCGAGAAATAGGCTCGCCCAGGCGAGTCCCTGATGTTCAGCAGCACGTGTTCAGATGCCAAAACCCGCCCAGGCGAGAAATAGGCTCGCCCAGGCGAGCGACGCACCCCAGATCAGATCTGGTGCGTTGAATCTGAACTTGGGGGCCAAGTTGCTCAATCTTAGCCGTCCGATTCTCTTTCTCTTGGCATAAAACAAATTACAACAACAACAACACCACATTTCCTCCATCATCAACATCATCTCTTCCTCCCCTTTTCTCTCAACTTCAAGAACACCTCCACCACCCATCCACCATACACACTTGATTTTTGGGCACCTCAACCCAAAATCAAACAAAACCCATCAAGCTTACTCCATGAATGTTGGTTGAAGCTCATCTCTTCTCCTCCCTTGGTTCACACGATTTACCTCCCTCCTTCCATTCTTCTTGGTTTTCAATTTCCACCATTGTTGGGGTAAGTCAAACTTCATGCCATATATTAATTTCCTTTCCATTCCAACTTTCCTTAGTTCCTTGAAATTGAGTTTAAATCCTTAGGGTTCTTGCACTCATGAAGTTATAGGACTTTGTTTCATGCCTCCAATCAAAACCAAGTCAAGGGCAAGGAACTCACATACCAAGGATCAAGAAGCTAGAGCTTGAATTCATCATCACCTCTTAAGAAGGTAAGAGGGTTTGTATTACCTTAGCTTAGGAAGTAGATTCTCTTTAGTTATAGTGATGGCTAGGGGTAGAGAGGGAGTATAGCATGAAACCTTAGGGTATTTGACAATAAAAATCAAGGAAATAATTGATGGAGAATAGAAAGAGTAATTAGTGTAATTTGTGAGAACAAAGGTATAAACGAAAATGGATAGGAAGGGAATAGTGGACAAGTATATATATATATATATAATTTGAGAGTAATGAGAATAACTGGTTGGCAAATCATAAGGAAAATAATAAAGGAAATTAAGAGTGGATAATGGAGCGAAAATAATTAGAGACTCGGGATAAGCTTGAAAAGATTTGGAGATGGTGAAAGGAGTGAAACATTATGTTGATGGGATAACCATGAGATAGGTAAATAAAAGGGAAAGTAATGATGGATTGGTTTTAATTCGGAAAGATGACGGATAAAATGTATGGAGAGTATAGAAGAATGTATGTTAAGAGGAATCGATAAATGAATACTAAAGTAAAATGTTGATTTAATGCTAAGTAAATAATGTGAGTGATAAATGTGTAAACAAAGGGAATTAATAACACAAAAGGGCATTTATGGCTAAAACGGACTTCGAGTGCTAAAATGTGCAAATGAAATGGAATGGAAATCATATAGGGAATGAGTTAAAAGCGAGTGAATACTTGAACAATGAAATTATATGGTTAATGTGAGAAGAACCCACCTATTGAGGTGTGGATATAGGAATGTGAAAGGGTGAATTTATGATGTGAATAATGATATATGTATGAATGACCCTCCCTAAGTGGAGTTGGATAATGACCCTCCCAAAGGGAGTGAGAATATGATAATGTTTATGAATGACCCTTCCTATGGAAGTGGAAATATGTATAATCTATATGGACCCTCCCTAAGTGGAGTGTGGAATATAATGGACCCTCCTTAACGGAGCGTGTATAAACATAATGGACCCTCCTTAACGGAGCGTGTATAAACATAATGGACCCTCCTTAATGGAGTGTGTATAAATATAATGGACCCTCCATAGCGGAGCGTGTATATAATGGACCCTCCATAGCGGAGCGTGTATATAATGGACCCTCCTTAACGGAGCGTGTATAAACATAATGGACCCTCCTTAATGGAGTGTGTATAAATATAATGGACCCTCCATAGCGGAGCGTGTATATAATGGACCCTCCATAGCGGAGCGTGTATACAATGGACCCTCCATAGCGGAGCGTGTATAAATATAATGGACCCTCCTTAACGGAGCGTGTATAAATATAATGGACCCTCCATAGCGGAGCGTGTATATGATGGACCCTCCATTACGGAGCGTGATTGATGGACCCTCCATGTAGGAGTGGATATGTATATGATTATGGACCCTCCATAGAGAAGTGGATAGATGCATGATATGGACCCTCCCTTCGGGAGCGTGATAAGGTATATGATGGACCCGCCTATATGGCGTGAGTGGATGTGATTAGAACCCGCCCTTGTGGTGTGCGAATAAATGGAAATAATAACCCGCCGAAAGGTGTGCGAATGAATGGAAAGTATTAGAAAGACATGAGAAGCATAGGGAAAGTATGTAACTGAAAACTTAGGGAAATGTTGAGTCGTATAAGAGGAAAGTGAAGTAGTGTGTGATTGTTTAGTATGGTGTAGGGTAGGTCCTTGGTTTATTACTATGCTTTTGTAGAAGCTATATTTCTAAGTTCTGTGTAATGCTACCCTTCTTGATATATTTTTACAGGTACCGAAGCGGAGCATGCACTAACCTTGGCCGAGCAGGGACACACTCCACAACGTGGAGTGTGAATATTAGGGGTGTGATAGTAGGTGGATTCGCAAAGTTAAACTTTGGGTTTTTGATGTAAATAAATATGATGTATTATCTTTTGGGAGATTAAACTATCTTAAAACTTGTTTATTATTATTTTGGAAACGATGTACTAGAATGTATTGAACTGACTTGTATTTTGCCCTGTTGGCATACTGCTAGTTATATAACAATGTTAAACAGGTTTTCAAGGCAACTCATATTTTTGGGATATCCGTAAAACAAAGGAAACTCTGTCCGATTTGACAGAGATTTTTATAAGTTTAAATGGTTTTAAAAAGAAATTTTCAAGTCACTAATTAAATCGGGGTAGTTAGAGTATTAATTAAGATAAGGTGTTACACTCGGGCTCAATACCTGAAAAATGGTAAGGAGGTGAGCATTACACAGAACTTAAGTAAGCAGTTTCTAACATGACATACCGAACTACCAAGCCAAACACAAGTAGTTAATTAGCATATAAATAACAAGTAATCAAACAATATCACATGCATACAATATCATTTAGCTCGGTCCATGTTATTATCCCTTTTATACATTTCCTACCAGTTATACCTCGGTCCAACCGATTGATTCCCCTTATACCCTCTTCTTAATTCCTAGACTCTGCTTCTCGGCCACTACACTCTTACCTCGGTAAACCATCTCTATCTCGGATACATTACTCATTATTCCTCTTTTACATAGCTTACAATCTTTTACTCTTCTCGGATGCATACACCCAGTGTATGTCTTACACCATTTAGGGTCGGATATCGGAGTGTCCATAACTGCAAGTACCCAATACCCGTCTTACAGCTGCGCATCTCGGCGTCTTACGCGATCAATGCACGCACCCAGTACGCGTCTTCTATGACCAGGAGCACTACCGCCGATCATTCTATGGGGTTAAGGAGTGTCCATAACTGCGAGTACCCAGTATCCATCTTACAGCTACGCATCTCGGCATCTTACGCGATCAATGCACACACCCAGTACGCGTTTGCTATGACTAGGAACACATCCCACCGGTTCCGTTGCTCGGAACCTTGTGTGAATCATAACTGCAAGCACCCAGTACCCGTCTTACAGCTGCACATACCCAGTATGTGTCTGACGCGATCAATGCACGCACCCAGTACGCGTCTGCTATGACCCGATCACACACCCAGGCGAGTTCACTATTCATTTGAGCTCAAATCCAGTGAAAAACTCGCCCAGGCGAGAAATAGGCTCGACCAAGCGAGTCCCTGATGTTCAGCAGCACGTGTTCAGATGCCAAAACCCGCCCAGGCGAGAAATAGGCTCGCCCAGGCGAGCGACGCACCCCAGATCAGATCTGGTGCGTTGAATCTGAACTTGGGGGCCAAGTTGCTCAATCCTAGCCGTCCGATTCTCTTTCTCTTGGCATAAAACAAATTACAACAACAACAACACCACATTTCCTCCATCATCAACATCATCTCCTCCTCCCCTTTTCTCTCAACTTCAAGAACACCTCCACCACCCATCCACCATACACACTTGATTTTTGGGCACCTCAACCCAAAATCAAACAAAACCCATCAAGCTTGCTCCATGAATGTTGGTTGAAGCTCATCTCTTCTCCTCCCTTGGTTCACACGATTTACCTCCCTCCTTCCATTCTTCTTGGTTTTCAATTTCCACCATTGTTGGGGTAAGTCAAACTTCATGCCATATATTAATTTCCTTTCCATTCCAACTTTCCTTAGTTCCTTGAAATTGAGTTTAAATCCTTAGGGTTCTTGCACTCATGAATTTATAGGACTTTGTTTCATGCCTCCAATCAAAACCAAGTCAAGGGCAAGGAACTCACATACCAAGGATCAAGAAGCTAGAGCTTGAATTCATCATCACCTCTTAAGAAGGTAAGAGGGTTTGTATTACCTTAGCTTAGGAAGTAGATTCTCTTTAGTTATAGTGATGGCTAGGGGTAGAGAGGGAGTATAGCATGAAACCTTAGGGTATTTGACAATAAAAATCAAGGAAATAATTGATGGAGAATAGAAAGAGTAATTAGTGTAATTTGTGAGAACAAAGGTATACACGAAAATGGATAGGAAGGGAATAGTGGACAAGTATATATATATAATTTGAGAGTAATGAGAATAACTGGTTGGCAAATCATAAGGAAAATAATAAAGGAAATTAAGAGTGGATAATGGAGCGAAAATAATTAGAGACTCGGGATAAGCTTGAAAAGATTTGGAGATGGTGAAAGGAGTGAAACATTATGTTGATGGGATAACCATGAGATAGGTAAATAAAAGGGAAAGTAATGATGGATTGGTTTTAATTCGGAAAGATGACGGATAAAATGTATGGAGAGTATAGAAGAATGTATGTTAAGAGGAATCGATAAATGAATACTAAAGTAAAATGTTGATTTAATGCTAAGTAAATAATGTGAGTGATAAATGTGTAAACAAAGGGAATTAATAACACAAAAGGGCATTTATGGCTAAAACGGACTTCGAGTGCTAAAATGTGCAAATGAAATGGAATGGAAATCATATAGGGAATGAGTTAAAAGCGAGTGAATACTTGAACAATGAAATTATATGGTTAATGTGAGAAGAACCCACCTATTGAGGTGTGGATATAGGAATGTGAAAGGGTGAATTTATGATGTGAATAATGATATATGTATGAATGACCCTCCGTAAGTGGAGTTGGATAATGACCCTCCCAAAGGGAGTGAGAATATGATAATGTTTATGAATGACCCTTCCTATGGAAGTGGAAATATGTATAATCTATATGGACCCTCCCTAAGTGGAGTGTGGAATATAATGGACCCTCCTTAACGAAGCGTGTATAAACATAATGGACCTTCCTTAACGGAGCGTGTATAAACATAATGGACCCTCCTTAATGGAGTGTGTATAAATATAATGGACCCTCCATAGCGGAGCGTGTATATAATGGACCCTCCATAGCAGAGCGTGTATATAATGGACCCTCCATAGCAGAGCGTGTATATAATGGACCCTCCTTAACGGAGCATGTATAAACATAATGGACCCTCCTTAATGGAGTGTGTATAAATATAATGGACCCTCCATAGCGGAGCGTGTATATAATGGACCCTCCATAGCGGAGCGTGTATACAATGGACCCTCCATAGCGGAGCGTGTATAAATATAATGGACCCTCCTTAACGGAGCGTGTATAAATATAATGGACCCTCCATAGCGGAGCGTGTATATGATGGACCCTCCATTACGGAGCGTGATTGATGGACCCTCCATGTAGGAGTGGACATGTATATGATTATGGACCCTCCATAGAGGAGTGGATAGATGCATGATATGGACCCTCCCTTCGGGAGCGTGATAAGGTATATGATGGACCCGCCTATATGGCGTGAGTGGATGTGATTAGAACCCGCCCTTGTGGTGTGCGAATAAATGGAAATAATAACCCGCCGAAAGGTGTGCGAATGAATGGAAAGTATTAGAAAGACTTGAGAAGCATTGGGAAAGTATGTAACTGAAAACTTAGGGAAATGTTGAGTCGTATAAGAGGAAAGTGAAGTAGTGTGTGATTGTTTAGTATGGTGTAGGGTAGGTCCTTGGTTTATTACTATGCTTTTGTAGAAGCTATATTTCTAAGATCTGTGTAATGCTACCCTTCTTGATATATTTTTACAGGTACCGAAGCGGAGCATGCACTAACCTTGGCCAGAAGGGACACACTCCACAACGTGGAGTGTGAATATTAGGGGTGTGATAGTAGGTGGATTCGCAAAGTTAAACTTTGGGTTTTTGATGTAAATAAATATGATGTATTATCTTTTGGGAGATTAAACTATCTTAAAACTTGTTTATTATTATTTTGGAAACGATGTACTAGAATGTATTGAACTGACTTGTATTTTGCCCTGTTGGCATACTGCTGGTTATATAACAATGTTAAACAGGTTTTCAAGGCAACTCATATTTTTGGGATATCCGTAAAACAAAGGAAACTCTGTCCGATTTGACAGAGATTTTTATAAGTTTAAATGGTTTTAAAAAGAAATTTTCAAGTCACTAATTAAATCGGGGTAGTTAGAGTATTAATTAAGATAAGGTGTTACATTTATGGTATCAGAGCAGTTTTTCCTCGGCCCTTGGAGTTAATCATTACTCCAGTGGTTACTCACCGAGCGAGTAATCGATAATTATAGTTTAGAGTCTAGAGTCTATTGATAGGATGTTTATACTAGTAATTATGCTATTAAGCATTAACTGTCGGCCTTATGCATGACTAAACAGAATGGCTGGTAGACGGGTCGATAATGACGGGATCAGCGCTATTCTGGAACATCTGGTACAGATGCAACAGGATCAGGCTGCTAATATGGCGCAAATGCACCATAACCAGGGGGAGAACATAGCAGCAGCTGCAGCAGCAGCAGCAACAGCAGCAGTGGCAGCAATGAATCCTCAACAACCAGCTCCGGTCGCGATCGATTGGATGGCCCGATTCAGAAAGAACGAGCCTCAAAAGTTTGAAGGAGGATCCAACCCCGACGGGGCACAGCTGTGGTTGCAAGAGATTGAAAAGATCTTGAATATTATGACACCACCGGAGGAACAAAAGGTTCTGCTGGCACAATACATGTTGGCTAGTGAAGCAGAACACTGGTGGCAACAGACGCGAAGGGGTTTAGAAGCAGGACATCAGGCAATTACCTGGGATCTTTTTAAGATCCGATTTCTGGAAAAGTATTTTCCTGAGGATGTTCGTAGAGAAAAGGAGATCGCCTTTCTGCAGCTAGTGCAAGGGGATCTGAGCGTCGGGGAGTATGCTGCTAAGTTTGAAGATCTGATTCGATATGCCGGAAGCTATAGGGACGCTGATGAAAGGACTAAATGCATCAAATTTGAGACAGGACTTCGTTCGGAGATTAAGATGGCCTTTGAGTATCAGAACATTGCAAATTTGTCTCAGCTGATTAATATGACCAGTACTTATGAAAAGAGTAGGAAGCATAGGGCGAAAGAGAAAGTTAAGAGTGGGCAGAAGACAGGAGGTCCAATAAAAAATGATGGACCAACACAAAAATCAAGCCCTTATGTCGTTCCCCACAACAAGGTAGCTGTCCCAAGAATTATGGGCAAGAGTGAGACTGTTGTGGACACTCCTCCATCATGTCCACATTGTGGAAAGCAACATAGTGGAGAGTGCTGGTTCTGGAACCAAACTAGAAGAAGTTTTAGTTGTTTTGTGTGCGGACAACCCGGACATTATGCTGCCAATTGTCCCAAGAATACTATGAAGAAAGAGGTGAATACAGCTAGAGCCCATCCAGTAGGTGCAAAACGATCTATCCAGAGAGGAAAGGTACTCACTTCGAAAGGGAAGGAAGTGGGAAATGCAGACAAACCAAACTGAGGTAAACGCTGAGTCTTTAACACTCTCTAGGAGACGATGTTTAATGACTGAGTCACATGCTTGTATGTTTCCCTTAATTACTTGAACGGAAATGAAGTTGCTCCAAATTAGAAATCCCCTATGAGTCTTAGGTGTTGATCTTTGATGATCAGAAACCTCTTTAGTGAAAACTTAGAAAAGCATGTACTATTTGGAGCCTTGATCCCTAATCTCTGAATAAAGAGTTATGTAATTTAAGAAAAATGCATAGATGCCACTACACTTATAGGGAGAAATCAGAAAGAATAAAGTGCTAAGTTTTGAATGCTAAGTAGAAAGTAACCAGACTCTGTGATAATGTCGTTGTTTAATAGAATGTAAGATTAGAGCTGACCACTCTGCTCCTACATCTGTTAAATGATGATGCTATCAGCAAAACCACCGATGATGTGCTGTTAACGGACGTAAGATTGGGGTCGGTCGCCTCGATCTTTGCATCTATTAACGGACGATGTCATGGCAAACTTCTTATTAAAGTGAGAAATTAATTGCGATAGGAATTCTGCGAATACAAAGATCCATTAGTGGGATAAACACTAGCTTGAATGGTGTTCTTCCCAAAATTCCTTACGCCTAATCGAGTATTAGACTCACAACGAAGCTTATGGATAAGATTTTTTAGCTACACAAAACCCCCGGGATCTCACCAAGATCCCTGAACGAACAAACGTAAGAGGAACCAATCTTAATAATTGTGTGAAGGAGCCACACAAAAACTCAGTTAGCTTGATTCGAGTTTGTACTCCCATTGAGTACAAGAACTTAAGGGTATACGGGTACGAAGGAATATGCCTATGATAAGTGGGGGAGAGCTTAATTCCGGAACTTTAAAAGATCCTTGTCGGGGTAACCACGGAGCGAAGTATATACAAGCGGAAGCGATGGAATTAAGAAATATAATGGGATGGTTCTCCAATTGAAGGAATTGAACGGAATTTCGGGGACGAAATTCTAGTAAGTGGGGGAGAATTGTAACATCCCAAACGTTATTTTAAATTGGAGTATTAATTAAAAACCTTAAAAAAATTGGAAAAGTGACTTAATGAATTTTGGTGGATATGCGAGTGGTGATTATAGGACCTAGGAGTTGTATAGAAGGCATTTATGGCTTTGGGCAAAGTCATATAAGCGAAATCGGGAGTTAAATCGGCGTTTTCGATGTTAGAAATCGACCGAAAAGAGAAAATTAGAAATTTATTATAGGAAGCTAAGAAAATAAATTCCACCGTTGGATGTGAAGTTTATGGGGTAAAGAAGCATGTCTAAAAATTTGGACTCGATCCGACGGTTAACGAAAACGTTACGGCGAATCGAAGATTTGAAAAGTGAAACTCGCCCAGGCGCATGAGCCACTCGCCCAGGCGAGTTCACTATTCATTTGAGCTCAAATCCAGTGAAAAACTCGCCCAGGCGAGAAATAGGCTCGCCCAGGCGAGTCCCTGATGTTCAGCAGCACGTGTTCAGATGCCAAAACCCGCCCAGGCGAGAAATAGGCTCGCCCAGGCGAGCGACGCACCCCAGATCAGATCTGGTGCGTTGAATCTGAACTTGGGGGCCAAGTTGCTCAATCCTAGCCGTCCGATTCTCTTTCTCTTGGCATAAAACAAATTACAACAACAACAACACCACATTTCCTCCATCATCAACATCATCTCTTCCTCCCCTTTTCTCTCAACTTCAAGAACACCTCCACCACCCATCCACCATACACACTTGATTTTTGGGCACCTCAACCCAAAATCAAACAAAACCCATCAAGCTTACTCCATGAATGTTGGTTGAAGCTCATCTCTTCTCCTCCCTTGGTTCACACGATTTACCTCCCTCCTTCCATTCTTCTTGGTTTTCAATTTCCACCATTGTTGGGGTAAGTCAAACTTCATGCCATATATTAATTTCCTTTCCATTCCAACTTTCCTTAGTTCCTTGAAATTGAGTTTAAATCCTTAGGGTTCTTGCACTCATGAAGTTATAGGACTTTGTTTCATGCCTCCAATCAAAACCAAGTCAAGGGCAAGGAACTCACATACCAAGGATCAAGAAGCTAGAGCTTGAATTCATCATCACCTCTTAAGAAGGTAAGAGGGTTTGTATTACCTTAGCTTAGGAAGTAGATTCTCTTTAGTTATAGTGATGGCTAGGGGTAGAGAGGGAGTATAGCATGAAACCTTAGGGTATTTGACAATAAAAATCAAGGAAATAATTGATGGAGAATAGAAAGAGTAATTAGTGTAATTTGTGAGAACAAAGGTATAAACGAAAATGGATAGGAAGGGAATAGTGGACAAGTATATATATATATATATATATATAATTTGAGAGTAATGAGAATAACTGGTTGGCAAATCATAAGGAAAATAATAAAGGAAATTAAGAGTGGATAATGGAGCGAAAATAATTAGAGACTCGGGATAAGCTTGAAAAGATTTGGAGATGGTGAAAGGAGTGAAACATTATGTTGATGGGATAACCATGAGATAGGTAAATAAAAGGGAAAGTAATGATGGATTGGTTTTAATTCGGAAAGATGACGGATAAAATGTATGGAGAGTATAGAAGAATGTATGTTAAGAGGAATCGATAAATGAATACTAAAGTAAAATGTTGATTTAATGCTAAGTAAATAATGTGAGTGATAAATGTGTAAACAAAGGGAATTAATAACACAAAAGGGCATTTATGGCTAAAACGGACTTCGAGTGCTAAAATGTGCAAATGAAATGGAATGGAAATCATATAGGGAATGAGTTAAAAGCGAGTGAATACTTGAACAATGAAATTATATGGTTAATGTGAGAAGAACCCACCTATTGAGGTGTGGATATAGGAATGTGAAAGGGTGAATTTATGATGTGAATAATGATATATGTATGAATGACCCTCCCTAAGTGGAGTTGGATAATGACCCTCCCAAAGGGAGTGAGAATATGATAATGTTTATGAATGACCCTTCCTATGGAAGTGGAAATATGTATAATCTATATGGACCCTCCCTAAGTGGAGTGTGGAATATAATGGACCCTCCTTAACGGAGCGTGTATAAACATAATGGACCCTCCTTAACGGAGCGTGTATAAACATAATGGACCCTCCTTAATGGAGTGTGTATAAATATAATGGACCCTCCATAGCGGAGCGTGTATATAATGGACCCTCCATAGCGGAGCGTGTATATAATGGACCCTCCTTAACGGAGCGTGTATAAACATAATGGACCCTCCTTAATGGAGTGTGTATAAATATAATGGACCCTCCATAGCGGAGCGTGTATATAATGGACCCTCCATAGCGGAGCGTGTATACAATGGACCCTCCATAGCGGAGCGTGTATAAATATAATGGACCCTCCTTAACGGAGCGTGTATAAATATAATGGACCCTCCATAGCGGAGCGTGTATATGATGGACCCTCCATTACGGAGCGTGATTGATGGACCCTCCATGTAGGAGTGGATATGTATATGATTATGGACCCTCCATAGAGAAGTGGATAGATGCATGATATGGACCCTCCCTTCGGGAGCGTGATAAGGTATATGATGGACCCGCCTATATGGCGTGAGTGGATGTGATTAGAACCCGCCCTTGTGGTGTGCGAATAAATGGAAATAATAACCCGCCGAAAGGTGTGCGAATGAATGAAAAGTATTAGAAAGACATGAGAAGCATAGGGAAAGTATGTAACTGAAAACTTAGGGAAATGTTGAGTCGTATAAGAGGAAAGTGAAGTAGTGTGTGATTGTTTAGTATGGTGTAGGGTAGGTCCTTGGTTTATTACTATGCTTTTGTAGAAGCTATATTTCTAAGTTCTGTGTAATGCTACCCTTCTTGATATATTTTTACAGGTACCGAAGCGGAGCATGCACTAACCTTGGCCGAGCAGGGACACACTCCACAACGTGGAGTGTGAATATTAGGGGTGTGATAGTAGGTGGATTCGCAAAGTTAAACTTTGGGTTTTTGATGTAAATAAATATGATGTATTATCTTTTGGGAGATTAAACTATCTTAAAACTTGTTTATTATTATTTTGGAAACGATGTACTAGAATGTATTGAACTGACTTGTATTTTGCCCTGTTGGCATACTGCTAGTTATATAACAATGTTAAACAGGTTTTCAAGGCAACTCATATTTTTGGGATATCCGTAAAACAAAGGAAACTCTGTCCGATTTGACAGAGATTTTTATAAGTTTAAATGGTTTTAAAAAGAAATTTTCAAGTCACTAATTAAATCGGGGTAGTTAGAGTATTAATTAAGATAAGGTGTTACACTCGGGCTCAATACCTGAAAAATGGTAAGGAGGTGAGCATTACACAGAACTTAAGTAAGCAGTTTCTAACATGACATACCGAACTACCAAGCCAAACACAAGTAGTTAATTAGCATATAAATAACAAGTAATCAAACAATATCACATGCATACAATATCATTTAGCTCGGTCCATGTTATTATCCCTTTTATACATTTCCTACCAGTTATACCTCGGTCCAACCGATTGATTCCCCTTATACCCTCTTCTTAATTCCTAGACTCTGCTTCTCGGCCACTACACTCTTACCTCGGTAAACCATCTCTATCTCGGATACATTACTCATTATTCCTCTTTTACATAGCTTACAATCTTTTACTCTTCTCGGATGCATACACCCAGTGTATGTCTTACACCATTTAGGGTCGGATATCGGAGTGTCCATAACTGCAAGTACCCAATACCCGTCTTACAGCTGCGCATCTCGGCGTCTTACGCGATCAATGCACGCACCCAGTACGCGTCTTCTATGACCAGGAGCACTACCGCCGATCATTCTATGGGGTTAAGGAGTGTCCATAACTGCGAGTACCCAGTATCCATCTTACAGCTACGCATCTCGGCGTCTTACGCGATCAATGCACACACCCAGTACGCGTTTGCTATGACTAGGAACACATCCCACCGGTTCCGTTGCTCGGAACCTTGTGTGAATCATAACTGCAAGCACCCAGTACCCGTCTTACAGCTGCACATACCCAGTATGTGTCTGACGCGATCAATGCACGCACCCAGTACGCGTCTGCTATGACCCGATCACACAACCATTTCTCTTTAATTCCTCTTACCTTTTTAACCATCCCTTTTAGCTCGGCCTCTCTCGGCTCAACCCTTTTACCATTCCCTATTTCCACTAATCTTTCTCGTTATCTAACCTATTAATTTATCTCTTCATTCCTCCCTGTTTACCATTTTCTCAATACCCATTCTCACCCTCTCGTAGCTCGGCCACAGATATAGATAATAAATACCAAAACTCATAAACAGTTATACAATGACAACAACATTTATACAGCAGTAACAGTATGAATAAACACTTAGCCAGCATATCATTTAAACGAAACATATAGCAGAGAACAAGGTTCTTTCCTACCTCTAAACTCGTGCTTCTAATTCATTCATTGATCCTCATTACCCTTTTACCTTTCTTCTCTAATATTATCCTATGTTCATTCCCTAATCTAACACCCACTCTTAGCACCCGTTATGAACACCCTAGAAACCCAAACTCAAGTAGAGGTAACACTCACTCCTTACCTCAAACTGTGAGAGATAAGAGTTGAGAGTTGAGAATGGCTTTCCCCTTGAGCTTAATACCCCTTGAATCTTTGTCCTCCTAGCTGCACACCCAGCACCGAAATGCTCCAGGGACGTGTGATGAGATGAAGAGATGAAGGAAAGTAGCTCTAACTCGTGAGGATTTATGGTGAAAGAGAGAGGGATTTTCGTGAATGAGAAGAAAGAATATGGGAGTTGTATGTTGGAGCTTTAGAGAGAAAAGGGAGAGATACAGATGAGAAAGAGAATGAGAAGTATGTTATGTTGTATATTGGATTTTCTTTTATTCATTTAGGGGAAATATTTGTGTGGTCCTCATTGGAGGCTTCTTTGAGAAGTCAAAATATGTGGATAGGATTCATTGGCTTCTAAAGGAAGCCATGAACAGTGACTTGAAAAGGACATAAAGCCATGACAGCGACAACCGTACGGATGGCACGAAACCCAAAGAACCAACAGCTCAACACGAGCTGTCACGGAGGAGCAAGGATATGTCGGCTCGGTAGTAGAAGAACAGCAGTAGTCCGAGCCTCCCTCTCGGATAATAATGTGAGATGCGTTGAGGTCGGCTAATCCGAGCTGACAACAGATTTCACGTTCCGCTCCCACTTAACTCTTTAGCTCGCGTTTCGTTTAGCTCGGCAGGGATCGGTCCAAAGTCCTACATCTACCTCTTTGGTCGGCCTAGGTTCCCTATTAACTCACGACCCTTGTATAACTACGGCTTAATCCTATTCTTAAATAAACATCTATGTATATATATATATATATATATGAATTTATTATATTGATATTAATTTTCAGGACGTTACAAGAAGATTAATTCTTGATGAAGCTTATAAGAGTCGGATGATTATGCATCCTGGGTCAACCAAAATGTATCAGGATCTGAAGAAAATGTTTTGGTGGTCTGGTTTGAAAAAGGATGTCGCGGCTTCATGTTTAATTTGTCAAAAAGCTAAGGTAGAACATCAGAAACCGGGAGGACAGTTGCAACCTTTAAGTATCCCTCAATGGAAGTGGGATAGTATCTCAATGGATTTTGTGTCCGGTTTGCCAAGGACAACAGCAAATCATGATGCAATCTGGGTGATCGTGGATAGGTTGACTAAGTCGGCGCATTTTATTCCGATAAATATGCGCTATCCTTTGAATAAGTTAACCCAGATCTACATTAAGGAGGTAGTTCGTCTACACGGAGTGCCTTCGAGTATTGTGTCGGATCGGGATCCCAGGTTTGCTTCACAGTTCTGGAAGAGTTTGCATAACGCTATGGGAACAAGCTTAAAGTTGAGTTCTGCGTATCATCCATAGACGGATGGTCAAACGGAGAGAACTATTCAGTCTTTGGAGGATATATCGAGGGCTTGTGCACTTGAAGAGCAAGGAAGTTGGGATCAAGTGTTACCTCTTGCAGAATTCACGTACAACAACAGTTTTCATGCAAGCATCGGGATGGCACCGTTTGAGGCTTTGTATGGAAGGAAATGTCAAACCCCACTATGCTGGTTTCAAGTGGGGGAGAACTTAGTGGTTGGACCAGAAATTGTGCAGCAGACAACAGAGAAGATCAAGATGGTTCAGGCAAAGATGAAAGCGGCTCAGAGTCGGCAAAAGAGTTATGCTGACAAGAGGAGGAAACCAATAGAGTTTTCGGAAGGCGATCATGTATTTCTTCGGATAGTTCCGATGAAAGGAATCAGTAGAGCCTTGAGAACCCGAAAGCTTTCGCCTAAGTGTATAGGTCCATACCAAATCCTCAAGAGAGTTGGTCCTGTTGCCTATCAAATAGCTTTACCACCCTCTCTGTCAAATTTGCACAATGTCTTTCATGTTTCTCAGTTGAAGAAATATGTGCATGACCCATCGGTTGTTTTGAAAATTCAACCTGATGATCTAGCCTTGAAAGAGAACCTTACCTTTGAAGCCAGACCAGTCCGGGTAGAAGATCATGAAGTTAAACAGCTCAGGGGAAAAGAGATACCTTTAGTTAAGGTTATATGGGAAAATGCTGACGTGTCTGAAGCTACATGGGAATTAGAGGAGAAGATGCGTCGAGAGTATCCTGAGTTGTTTATGTAAGTTAGAATTTCGGGGACGAAATTCCTTTTAAGTGGGGGAGTAGTGTAACACCCCTAATTTTCGTCTCCCGGATAACAAGGAAATTAATAATAAAAGTTTTCTTATTAATTTATATAAATTCTCCAAGTTATGTTTTGTATTTAATTAGCCTTGAAATATAAAAATAGGTGAAGGTATTTTTATATGGCAAATAAATACAAAATATGGATATTGCATTTTAGTCCTTGGATTAGGACCTAAATGTAATATTACAAAAGTCCTTGGAGGGAAAGGTTTAAAAAGTATTAATTTTTAAATTTTACACTGATCTAACCGGTTAGTAATGCCCTATAACCGGTTACACGATGAACCCAGAAACTGGGTTAGTGCGTTTTGATGAGTAATCACTTGATTAATCCACGAATACGCCACGAAATCAGCCCAAGATTAGTGGGAAACACGCGTCGGTATGCATGGCAATGAAATCCCTCTATATAAGCCAGTGTGTTGATGGATTTAGGGTTGATTTTCTGTAATTGAGTGTTGGAGGCTCTATCTAGGGTTCTTGATTCGCCTGGCTTGATTCTTCTTCTGTGTGAGGAGTGGGACTATGAGTGATACACGAACACGAAGCTTACATCCAGAGCTTCGTGTTGATACAAAATTTGTAAGCCAAAAGTGTGTGTGGAAGGAGAAATCGATCTTAGAAGTTGAAGTTGGAAAGCTGATTCTGTGTTTTTCTTGTTTCTGGAAGTTGAGTTTAAGCTTTGATTTTGGTAAGTACAAGTAAATTTTAAGCCTCAAATCACTTCGATTCTTTAGTGCATGTTACCTAGAGCAAGTCCTAATTGTTTTCCCTAATTTGTTTGGTCAATCTCTATGTCAAAATCCCTGGTGTTTGGACCCTGTTGCTGAAAAACGTGGTTGAGAGCAGAACCTAGAATTTCTGTGGAGTTTGTGGATTTTCTTCAATCTCAGTGATTATACTCATCAAACACAACTTAGAGGTATGGGAGAAGTTTACCTTATACTAGATTGAGACTAAAATCTTGTGTTTTAGGATTTGAGTCAACAAAGACTCAAAAGGGCATTATGTGAAAAGGGTTAAAAGGCTTGGAGGCAATTCTGTAACTCAATCCTTCTTGAGCAAGTTTAACAATCTGCATGCAAGTGATTTTGATGATTGAATCATAATCTAAATGCTTATTATGAGTTTTGTGGTATTAAGTTGTGTTTATGTTGGTTTTTATGCAATTTAATACTCTACATTGAGTCCATGCAAATGAAATATGTTTCTGTAGTTGAATATGTTTAAATTAAGGTATGTGAACTCTATTGATTGTTGAAATGGGTTAGATTTGAGTGTTAAAAAAATGGTATTCAAACCTCAATTGGCAATGTACAGACTGCATAATCTAACCGGTTATTCGAAATTTGTAACCGGTTAGATACTGTAAATTTCCAAAGAAAATGAATTTCTGAAATTGGCCCTGTGATCTTACCATTTTCACTCAAGTCTAAACTCTAATTTCACTTGAAATCAATCTGAAAACATGTTGATAAATACTGTTTGCTTCAGATTGTAATGGAGGAGTTAATGACTTAATGTGATGAGATAATTTCAAGTGGAAATTATGCTTAATTGGGAATGAGTTGTGATTTAGACTTTTGAATGATGAAATCAGTGGGATTTGAGGTATATAACAAAGTTAAGACTCTGTTTATGGATTGGGTAAAGAATTCAAGAAAAATGATTTTCTGAATTTCAATGGTTAATAAGTTCAGGTCTGTAATTCTAACCGGTTAGCCTGAGACTGTAACCGGTTAGTGTTGGAAAACTACACTCGGTGTGTGAAACAAATAGGAACACTAGGAGAACACCTAGAAGGGGGGGTTGAATAGGTGTTATAGAAACTTTGAAAGATTTTCGCAAGAAACAAATCTAAACGATTAAAACCAATGAAAATCAATCAATTAACAAATATTATATGAGAGATTAAGCGGAAACAATCAACACCAATATTCTTATTGATTCACCTAGGTTATGAAAATGATTTTCCCTTTATCAATTTTGCACAATAAAGATTCAATTCAATCAAATATAGAAAAATCACTTTTTCTAGGTTTTCAATCAAGAACACAATTAATAACAAGAATTGTAAAGAGTAGAGAGTTTAGAGATACGACACAGTGATTTATCCTGGTTCACTTTCATCCACTTGAAAGCTACTCCAGTCCCCTCTTCAACCAAGAGAGATTCTTCACTATGAGGAATTAGAATTTCTCAAATTACAAGTAAATGCCTCACAAGACTTCCTTCTTGCTAGCCTACAAGAGATACCACACCCTTGCCTTGTAACCCTATTGATATCTAATCTAACCTCTACTTGCTTGTTGATAACCCCACAACAAGTCTTCTTTGCTTGCTTCACTCACAAGACTTCCAAGTACTTTGAGATTCTTCAAAGTGCCTTCCAAATGCTTGATGAAATGCTTCTTCAAGACTTTCAACTAAACTTGCTTGATTCACAAAATCAAGGCTTCCTTTGTTGTAGAATGTTTGCCTCTTGCAATGATTACAACTCAATAGAAAACAAAAACAATCCTATGAATCTCTTTCAAAAGCTATGAAATATCAACATGAGAGATTCAAGGTTCTTGATCAAAGAATATAAAAATGAGAGCTTTGATCTTGAGAGAGTGAGAGAGAATAGTGTGGCTTTGATTCTTTGTAAAATTGTGTATCAAAATGATTCTAGTTGATAGAAATGATTAGGAAAAGGTTTATATAGAATACCCAAAAGTTGGAGCACTTAGAATGGCTTTTGAGAAGTGAAAAACGTATTTAAAACAGTTACAGACCCTGTTTACTCGAGTAAAATAAGTGTTACTCGAGTAATACGAAAGCTGCATAAATTTCACTCGAGTGAAAAAGGTTTTACTCGAGTAAAAGTTCAGATAATCGATTATCAAAAGTTTGTTAATCGATTATCAGTTCAAAATACACTGTTAATCAATTATCAAAATCTGTTAATCGATTATTAACATTAAAAATCACTTAAAACTTGTTTTCTCAAAAACTAAACCTTTTCTTTCAAACCTTTAAGCCACCTATTGATTTTAGGCAAAGTGAATACTCAAAATATGATAAAATCATGCAATCAAAAGAGATTCACTACCCTGTAATAAACTCTACCCAAACTCATAAACTAAAAGACTTGTGAGGCAAAAGATAAAACATTAAAACACAAACTACCAAACTAAGTCTTCATGAGTTGGTTCTCTCTTCATAACTTGATGTTTGTTGTTGCTTGTTGAGCTTGAACTTGATCAACACATTTGTTGCTTGTTCAAAACCTTTTGGCATTTATCAAAACATTCTTCATGGATCTTACAATCTCCCCCTTTTTGAAAATGACAAACATGTTTTGAAATCGTTTGAAGTTCATTGAAGTTGTTGATGCTTGAACCATTTGATCACTTGGTGAGACTCTTGCTCCCCCTCAATTAATGCTTTTGACATTTGAAATCCAATTGAGTAAGCTTGATTCTCCCCCTATCTTCAACAACTTTGCTCAACCTATATAAAAACAACAAAACAACCTTTCTCCAAACATACCATTTAAAAAAAATATTTCTCCCCTTTGTTTCAAAACATCATATTTCTCCCCCTTTGGCATTATCAAAAAGAAATATATACCAATTGAAATAAGATCTAAGCCAAAATAGAAGAAATATAACCAAAGCATGAATAGAATAACACCAATTTGTAGAATTTTCTCCTTGATACCAATTGAAGTAGCAAATGAATGAATATCACATGAAAATCCTTTTGCTCTTCAATCATACCTACAAAAAACAATCATGCTTTGCTTTTTGGTATCCAAATGGTTTTGGATCCATTTTTGTTAGTGTAGGGACTCTCACCCTTTTTCATCCAAACAAAATCTGCTTTAGGTATACCATGCACTTTAATATAACACACATTTGAAGTATGTCCATGAGTACCACAATAGAAACATGTTGGTGCATTTGAAAAATCAACTTTTGAAAAATCAACAATATTTCTATGAGATTTACTCTTAGCATTAGTATAACCCAAACCAAACTTGTTTGAATTTTCTCTTTGAAAATTTAACAATGTTCGCAATCTAATATCACCATTTGTGAAACTTGCAAGCTTATTTTTCAAAATAGCATTTTCATCCTTAAGCAACTTGCAATCCTCACAATCAACCACATTATTCAATCTACTAGCACAATCACAAGTAGAATTATCAATGATAAGATGCAAAGTCTCATTGTCTAACTTAAGGTCATCAACTTGCTTTTGAAGATCTAAAATCTTTTGTTGATGTTCCTCAATGAGCTTCTTCCTATCAATATTTTTCTTAGCTAATTTCTTGAGATGTTCATGCATTTCTTCATAAGCATTATATAACATTTCATAATTTGAAGAAATTTCGGATTTAGTAAGACTTACATCGCTTTCGTCACTTTGCTCACTTGATTCATCATTTGAGCTTTCCTCTTCATGTACTTGAGCTATCAAGTTGAGACAAGCGGCATGTTCATCATCCGAAGAACTACTAGTTGTGCTTTTCTTGTCTTTTTCATCATCACTATTCCAAACTATGTATGCCCTTTTGTGTTTTGCATTTTTCTTCTCTTTCTCCTTCTTCTTGAGATACTTAGAGCATGAGTACTTGAGATGACCGGGCTTTCCACATTCATGGCAAACTATACCTTCTTTTGAAGTCTTGGTCTTGTAGTGTGGGGGATCCTTCTCTTTACTTTTGTCTTTGTTCAACCTTCCTTTTCTCCTTAGAATCTTATTGAACTTTCTTAGTAGAAGCTTCATCTCCTCTTCATCAATATCCGAATTGGAATCTTCATTATCATCATCATCGGAACTCTCTTCCTTTTTATATGACTTTTGAGCTTTAAGAGCAATTCCTTTTCTCTCTTTGTACTTATCCGACTCTTCATGCATTTGCAAACGTCCAAGCTCCATTTCATGTTCTTGTAGCTTTCCGAAAAGTGTTGCTAAGTCCATGGTGTCCAAGTCCTTTGATTCAACAATTGCGGTAACCTTAGGTTGCCATTCCCTACTTAGACATCTTAAAACTTTGTTAACAAGTTCACAATTCAAGAAAGTTTTACCAAGAGCAATGAGATGATTAACAATTTGAGTAAAACGTTTTTGCATAAAACATATAGATTCATTAGGCAACATATGAAACAATTCATATTCATGCATCAAAGAATTCAATCTAGCACGCCTAACTTCACTAGTGCCTTCATGTGTGACTTGCAAGGTGTCCCACATATCTTTGGCATCTTTACATTGGGAGACTCTAAAGAACTCATCATAAGATAGAGCGGAGGTGATGATATTTTTTGCTTTTAAATCATATTGAATTTTCCTTTTATCATCATCGGTCCACTTATCTTTAGGAGTAAGTGTAAGCACACCTTCTACATCTTTTGAGGGAATATAAGGACCATTTTCTATGGCTTCCCAAATGTTCATATCTATGGCTTCTATAAAGATTCTCATCCTAATTTTCCAATAAGCATAACCCTCTCCATCAAACATAGGAGGGTGATTTATTGAAGCACCTTCACCACCAAAAGGATTCGTAGAACCCATTGTAGTTTCCTTAGGATCTTTAACGAAAAAGCTCTATGCTCTTGTCTTTCGACCGAGCTCTAATACCAATTGTTGGAAAACTACACTCGGTGTGTGAAACAAATAGGAACACTAGGAGAACACCTAGAAGGGGGGGTTGAATAGGTGTTATAGAAACTTTGAAAGATTTTCGCAAGAAACAAATCTAAACAATTAAAACCAATGAAAATCAATCAATTAACAAATATTATATGAGAGATTAAGCGGAAACAATCAACACCAATATTCTTATTGATTCACCTAGGTTATGAAAATGATTTTCCCTTTATCAATTTTGCACAATAAAGATTCAATTCAATCAAATATAGAAAAATCACTTTTTCTAGGTTTTCAATCAAGAACACAATTAATAACAAGAATTGTAAAGAGTAGAGAGTTTAGAGATACGACACAGTGATTTATCCTGGTTCACTTTCATCCACTTGAAAGCTACTCCAGTCCCCTCTTCAACCAAGAGAGATTCTTCACTATGAGGAATTAGAGTTTCTCAAATTACAAGTAAATGCCTCACAAGACTTCCTTCTTGCTAGCCTACAAGAGATACCACACCCTTGCCTTGTAACCCTATTGATATCTAATCTAACCTCTACTTGCTTGTTGATAACCCCACAACAAGTCTTCTTTGCTTGCTTCACTCACAAGACTTCCAAGTACTTTGAGATTCTTCAAAGTGCCTTCCAAATGCTTGATGAAATGCTTCTTCAAGACTTTCAACTAAACTTGCTTGATTCACAAAATCAAGGCTTCCTTTGTTGTAGAATGTTTGCCTCTTGCAATGATTACAACTCAATAGAAAACAAAAACAATCCTATGAATCTCTTTCAAAAGCTATGAAATATCAACATGAGAGATTCAAGGTTCTTGATCAAAGAATATAAAAATGAGAGCTTTGATCTTGAGAGAGTGAGAGAGAATAGTGTGGCTTTGATTCTTTGTAAAATTGTGTATCAAAATGATTCTAGTTGATAGAAATGATTAGGAAAAGGTTTATATAGAATACCCAAAAGTTGGAGCACTTAGAATGGCTTTTGAGAAGTGAAAAACGTATTTAAAACAGTTACAGACCCTGTTTACTCGAGTAAAATAAGTGTTACTCGAGTAATACGAAAGCTGCATAAATTTCACTCGAGTGAAAAAGGTTTTACTCGAGTAAAAGTTCAGATAATCGATTATCAAAAGTTTGTTAATCGATTATCAGTTCAAAATACACTGTTAATCAATTATCAAAATCTGTTAATCGATTATTAACATTAAAAATCACTTAAAACTTGTTTTCTCAAAAACTAAACCTTTTCTTTCAAACCTTTAAGCCACCTATTGATTTTAGGCAAAGTGAATACTCAAAATATGATAAAATCATGCAATCAAAAGAGATTCACTACCCTGTAATAAACTCTACCCAAACTCATAAACTAAAAGACTTGTGAGACAAAAGATAAAACATTAAAACACAAACTACCAAACTAAGTCTTCATGAGTTGGTTCTCTCTTCATAACTTGATGTTTGTTGTTGCTTGTTGAGCTTGAACTTGATCAACACATTTGTAGCTTGTTCAAAACCTTTTGGCATTTATCAAAACATTCTTCATGGATCTTACAGTTAGTACCTGAAACTGAAAAATAAAAGTTAAGTCTTTTAAGTGAAAAGTGGATACCATTGGTCAAGTTTTCCTAATCCAAGTCTAATGGCATGTTTCTAAATTAATTCATGGATGAATTTTTGTTATGCCAAAGATTATACCTCAAATTAATCATTCAAACGAGAAGTTGAGATATTCCTAAATCACAATAAATAAGTAAAGATAAAAACCAACCGTAATATTTGTGCATTCATGCATAGAGGATGAAGAATATGTTGGTAGGAAACGATTATCATATTCTGGGAATATGAGAGAGTACCAAATTTGTAACCTACTTGATGACACATTCTGGGAATGTGGCCAGTGTCTGGGACATGGTTTTTATGCGTTCCGGGAACGTGATACACACTTTGGGAGTGATGTTTGTTTTTCCAAGTATGGTTTGCCATCGTTCTGGGAACGTATGGTAGTGTTCTGGGAACACATTGGTGTATTGGATGGACGTCCAAGATGGACTAATAGTGGAGGCCTCAGTTGTGGATAGAAATCATGCATCATGCCACTTACATTATAAGAGATATAATGTTGAAAATTGGTATGCTCATATGTACTTGCATTATTCTCTGTCCATGATATACTTGTGTTTGTATTTTAGTCTTTATTGATTATGTATATGTGTATACTTACTCCCTATGCCATGTTTAGGTGATGGCCAGATACCTAGCCTGCATCGAGATACGCCCTATCCCTAGTGGTATATGGACGTACGAGGAGCACCGAGCCACCTTTGAGGGGGAGGTGGAGATCACTCTCTACCACTATAACCCTCTGGTTCGGGTGCGACCTCGTAGATTTAGGATCCCTTTAGTCTATACTATGCATGTTCCACCCTTTTACACATATAGAGGACCACCCCCGGCTCGACCAGTGCGTCGATTTCATAGTTTTCGCTTTAGAGCTGCCACTTGTACTCATCCTTCTTCCCACAGAGTTGTTATTGAGGAGACTCCTTCTCCTGGTCCGACTGACTTTGAGAGGACTGCTTCTGCAGATCCTAGACCCAGTGGTGGGGTCTCGGCACAGTCGGGCGAGGTCGAGGAGGATCCTGTGGAGGATGAGGACGTGGAGGAAGTGTCTGTCGAGCCTACTGTTTCTGCTAGAGGTGGACCTGCTGGTTCCTAGGAGCCTGCATAACATAGATATTTTGGATCCTAGGTCTAGGGATAGAGCTGCAGAGGATCAGAGGAGCTGTTGAGGACATGGATGACCTGCTCTGGGAATTCTATTTTGGATCTTGTCATATATTGTATATATTTTGAGAGGTCTTAGAGTGAGGTTTATTTTTGAGCAGCTAGTGATGTATATGTTTCATCAAAACTTGCTATCTCGACTTTTGTTACTTGCTATGATGATACTGGTGGGGGTTTTATTATGATATATATATATATATGATGTTTTTCTTTACCTCAGCAGTGCCCCACAAGTATTATTTTTACTTCCGCATACTCTGATTTTGGTTCAAAAAGGATTCGGCAATAAGTTTATATTCTATACGTTCGATCAAACTCAAGAGACAAATAATGTGTTCTAATAAACATTACGAATATGTTTCATTGTGTTAAAAAGACATTGTCTCAAGAGCCTTTTTGTAATTAAGATATTATTAAGCCGAATTCAAATTATTCGTCAAGGTTAAAGGTGTTTATAATTGAGCAAGTATACATTACAAACGAAAAATTTTCTAGACCCAATTTTTTTTGATAGCAAGTATTCTACATTTGAAAATATTTATTATTTTCAAGATATAAAACAAGGGTGTCACAAAAGCAAAATTAAAGAGAAAACAGCAAAAACAAGTAAAACTGGACAGTAACTATACGGTCCAAACAGAACACACCTGCATATACTTAACTCTTATCCTATAACTTCTAAAACTATTAAAAATCATACAAATGTCAAGCTTCTAAAACCATTTAAGAAAAAAAGGGAGAAATTGAGCACAAAGATGTTGGTACCTTAGTAAAGGAGAAGCTATGACTAGATCATTCTTGTTTACAAGGCCATAACCACGAACATGATTACGCAAATTGTCAACCTGTAAAAACTCGGCAGAGAAAGAAACTATCATTTATCAAATGTGAACCTTGCATATGGATGTACAAGTATAAGAAGTGATTTTAGTAGTTAATCAAATATGCAATATCACTACTGGAAAAAACACTTTTATACTCTGTTATTTTGGACTTTTAAGCTCGGTTGCGGCGATGATGTTGAAAACGGTGATGTTGAAAATTACACTTTCTCGGTTGTTAAAAAATACTTTTTAACTTGGTTGTTTGGAAGGCCGAGTTAAAAAGATTGAATTTTTAAACTCGGTGACTTATATTGACCGAGTTAAAAAGAATTTTTAAACTCGGTTCTTTTAGTCAACCGAGTTAAAAAGAGTGCATTTTTAAACTCGGTTGCAATAATTTTTTTTAAACTCGGTTGCTTTTTACAACCAAGTTAAAAAGTCTGTTTTTTTATTATTATTTTATCCACTGTTTTTTTTTATTATTATTTTATCCACATAAGAGTAGTCGAGTAGAGTTATAGAAACAAACAACTCTGTATAGCTAAAATAGAGAATCAAAGACCTAATTGCCAATTAAAATAAAGCAGTCATCAAATACACCCAGGAAAATACATTAATAATGCATACCTAACATGTCGTGTGAATGGAGAATAAAATCAAAGTTAACAAAGGTTTAAATTAAAATAATCAATACGTACTTCACGGAATTCAACAAGTTGAAGTTAACTAGATTAATTATAATCGGGGAAAGACAATACTGTGCTGGAGTAATTTAGCTGTCTATAAAACCATTTAAACAAAAAGCTATAAATGAGTGTCATACAAATCCAGCTGAACAATGAAAAAGCCTGATAATGAAGAAGCTATAGATTAAAGGAATTAAGTCAAAAAGACAGAAGTAACAAAAATGAACACTGGAAATGCATTGCCCCAACAACAAAACTCAATCTACCCCCTATAATTCCGTATCCCGGCAAGCAACGATTGATCTCCGAAAAGATTAAGCAGATGCAGCTGCTCCCTTCTTCCTGGGTGCAACTTCAGTACCTGATTCAAAAACATCATATCAAAATAAACATCAAATTATTCAAAATCTCCAAAGACAAAAAATACAAAATACAAAGATTAAAATGATAAAAGTACCTCATCCTGCCAGTTCCGGTTGTCTTCCTACGGATTGCCTTCACACTCCAGTTATATGAGTAACTAAATAATAACTAAATAATCAACAAGTACATCAGAAAAATCATCAACGCAACAAACTTATATCAAAACTATTAACACTTTAACAAATGTATCTAAAAAAATAAGAAAACAAAGGTTCAAAAATTAAAATGAGAAGAAAGGGAAGACAATCGTCAAAACGGTTATAAACCTATCTTGTAGCAATAAAAAAAAGGGCATGAGCAGGGAATAACACAACTTCCTCTTTGATTCCTTCAAAATAAGTTCCCTATCACCATGTGCAGAGTCATTATAAGATTCATTGTGCGTGGACTTAGCCACTGTTAGTATCATGGTAGTCAAATTCACATCAAAAAACACCACAGTCGAGTGATAGGACTTTTCATTTGGTTTCTCAGATAACTTGTTCTCATCAGAGAGTCCTTCAGGGTGGAAATTAGGCCTCATCTAATCAATCAAAGCACAGAGTTAGGAAAAACCACATTAACAAATGAAACATGAAATGCAGAAATGATAAATCACATTACTAACACTTGAAATGCTATATAAAAAATATATGCCTATGGTTATAAACTTACTGCTTATAAGCTGATGCCACTGGAGACAAGCCTGGCCACAATGCAAGACTTTCACATAAAACTATAAAAGAATCAAAACATGACCATGTGTTAGGCAAATTTATGCAAAATACTATAGCCTATACTTTAGTCACTGAAATAATCATTCACCGCTATATTAAAATAAAGAACACTTTGATCTTGGAGTAAGCATACCATTTTCTTTTTGGTTCTTCATCATATGCAGCTCTTGCTTACAATCAACATCTCTGGCCTCAAATGTTAACCATTATATAACACCAACAATACTAGTGGAAGCTCACAGAATTAAGAAGTTTTGGTACAACTGTAAAGTATCAACTGAGAAAGTTGAAATACCTCACTGGAGACTCATCTGAAGAGACAATGGAGGCTTTTTCCTTTAATTCCTCAAAAACATGGTGGTTGGCTTCTCTAAGTTCAACTTCTGCACTTGCTCTATTTCATTTCATGAGCAGTGATAACTAGCTTTTGAAACTCAACTGCAACCTCATAATTAAATATATAGTATTAGAATGATACTATAACAATGTAGGTACTAGGTAATAACTAAAATAGACTTAAGGGCAATATGTACTAACTAAAATAACTTAAAACTAGAAGATAAGACCACATATTAAGCTGATATTGATTGTATGCAAATAAAAGAACTTGCACATTCCATTTTATTATACAAATAGAACATTATACAAATGCCAATGCAAATGAAATAACAAATATCAAATATCAAAGACAGAAATGCCAAGCAACAACAGTTACAGGCTTCAAAACTCTAAACAAGAGAGGAATCATAATAGAATCAATCAATAGCAACAATACACATATCAAATTCCTCACATTAAAATCCCTCCAACAGAACCAGCATACAAAGTTTAGTATCTCAATACAGAGGCAGAGCTGGATATGGCAATAAGCAGCAGTGCGATACAAGTATGCAAAATAAGAACTCATAAATAACAGCCCCATGAACACCAGGTCACAGGCAAGCAACCATATTGTTGCGAGGCTATCAATAATTATATTAAAAAAAATAATAATCGAACAATTATAAGTACTAAAAAAACAGCATGATCAAGAGTTTGGTAAAAAGGCTAGAGAAGCTATTCAACAAGGTGGGTCATCCCATAACAATTTAACAGCCTTGATTGATGAACTTAAATGGTTGAGAGACTATAATTTCAAAATGATCTTCAATTGTGATTCAAAGTGGATATGCAGTAACGTGATTCATGTTTTGAAGGTCTATATCTAGAAAGTAATTTTATCATCATGAATACTATTGGAATAATTTTTAGGAGAGAGCACGTTTGTCCATTTATCGTAAATTAGCTAAAGATATGAAATTATATATTACAGATTGCAATTTGCTGACATTTATGTTTCAGACTATTTAGGCAAAAGTGAAACCAGAATATCTTTATCACAAAAGCAACAAATTTATTGCATAGATTCAAATCCCATTTTGAGATTAAAATCACCGTAAAGTGGACAAAATGAAAGTTTACCATACATGTACACTTGCCACAAAAAGCCTAATTGAAGTCACCAAATCAACGTTTGCCAAGTGCGAGCGTCAATTCAAACACGCTAAATATTTATGTTTTGCATTAATATTATATATCCAATGATGTTACATGAATATCAAACTTTGACATCCAAATGGAACACTTAATATTATAAGAAAAAAGTGGTGATAAATCCAATGCACTGTTTTTGTCATTTTCTTATTTCTTTACCTAAAATAGAAAGTATCTAATATTGATGTCAATTTTTGATTATATATTTTGCTTGCTGTTTTATGGTTGACGCCGTAAAATAGTAAGTATCTACTATTTCTTTACCTAAAATAGTAAGTATCTAATATTGATGTCATTTTCTTATTTCTTTACCTAAAATAGTAAGTATCTAATATTGATGTCAAATTTTGATTATATATTTATGCTTGCTGTTTCTTGTAAAGTGGAACAACTTGACTGTATTATGTTGCTTTCTAGATTAGGTAAACATGCATAAATCTGTCTTCTGACAAAATCAAAGATACGATATGAAGATTAATCAAGCATAAACCAAGTAATTTCAACTATAGCAAACCAAATATTCTAAAAAGGTACATTTCCTCAATCTTTTCCTATAGCAAATATATCAAGCATGCAAAGTAGAGTTGTGGTAATAAATAAAGGATTGATTTACCAAAATGAGCTGCATCCAATCAGCAGTGTTGATGAATCCAAGGTTCCTTTGAGGGTTTAGCAGCAATACTTTCAGCACTGCGATGATTTTGGTCCAAATGGACAGTTAACTTCCCTGTAAACAGAAATCTTTGTCACTTGCTACTAATGAGTTGAAGTGGAAAACTGAAACAAAATGTACTGTCCATTTCGAAATTATCATAAAACAGCTTGCAATGGAAAGAGAAACCAAATTAACATATCAGTTGGGAATGGTGCAAATTACTTAAAACAGCTTGCTTTTATACGCTCCATGTTTAAAAAACACCAGGGTCAGCAAGTAAAACTACTTAGAATCCTTAAAACACGAAATAACTAATGCAAACTGCAAAGTTCTTAAGCACATCAAGAAAAGCACTTTTAAATTCTAAAAACAATTTACAGTTTTTAATTATGTTTAAGTCATCAACAGAATCATAAGCTCTTGGCTTCTATCATGAAACTTATTTTTAAAAACCCTAACCCCAAAATGCAAGAGTAACGCTAAATTCGGAAACACAAACACAATAGTAAACCACAAATCAAACTAAACCATAGGTAATTTCGGTAGCAATCGAAAATGGAAACAAAAAAATTAAAATGAAGGCTTAAAAAGTGAGTGAGGAATTACGAAAAGGGATTTGGGGTTTATGTTGGAAATGTGGTCACAGTGTGGAGGCCAACCAGAGGGAGGAGAAATCGGAGAGAAAGTCACGAACCAGAGGAAGGCTATTGCTGCGCACTGGTGCTGTTGCTGTTGCGTGTTGGTTGCTGTCGCGTTTGGGGGTTTTTTGGGTTTGGGGGTTTTCTAGGTTGAAGAAGAAGAAGAAGAGCGTTGCATGAAGAAGAAGAAGAAGAAGAGGTGAGCGCCGCTGCGTTTTGGTTGCGATTGGAGGTTTTTTGCGTGAAGAAGAAGAAGTCGCGACACGAAATGAGAAGAAGTCGCGACACGAAATGAAGAAGAAGAGGCACAGACGCACAGTAATAACATAAACTTTTTAACTCGGTCAATTGTGAATGATATTAAAACTTATCATTTTAATTTCAAAATTGTCAACGTATTGTTTTTTAAACTTGGCCATACTAACGACTGAGTTAGAAAAGACTTTTTAACTCGATCACTAAAACGACCGAGTTAAAAAGTACTTTCTAACTCGTTTGTAAAAGAGCCTTTAAAAGTATTTTTTAAAATTTTTTTTTTAATCTAGAATTTTTTTTTAATTCGATCCTTTTAACAACCAAGTTAAAAAATACTTTCTAACTCGATTAAAATACAACCGATTTTAAAAGTAGAATTTTATTTACAAAATTGCCACCGTGTTTTTTTTTAACTTGGGTTTACAGTGACCGAGTTTAAAACACCAATTTTAAAAGCTTTTTTTCTAGTAGTGTAATAGAAGCCTAGAAGTGTTTTTTGCATTTATATATGCTACCATAAATTTGAGGTATATATAGAACAAAATAGCATTTCAAATTGGCAATCTTTTTAAATTTTAAGACTGATCATTGCCATGGAAGAAGAAAAAGCTAAGGAAGTCAGCCTTGTAAAATATGAATCTCCAACCAAGCTACAACCACAACAAAACAGAAACTACAACCACAAATCAGCAACTCAATGACAAACAAGCAAAGAATCATCTCACTTAGCAACAAATCATCTCACATATTTGTAATTCAATATTTCAGTTACACTTAAGTTAATATTGAATTGACAAGTCTAGTGTTTTAAACATAAACATGCTAATAATCCTCTCACTCCTACTACTTCTTATATAACATTCGTGTGTAAGTTCTCAAGATTCAACATTGAAGGTGCTTAAACAGCAAAAACAAAACCAAAAAAAATTCAATAGCAGTACTACATGACAAGCTGAAAAAAATTCAAATTGCAGTACCCTTACTTGGAAACGATGTGATTTAATAAAACAAAATTAGAAACAAAATTCCTGTAGGATTCTCATGTTTTGATGCTAACAATCTCTCTCCAAGCAACAACATTGGCAACAAGCAAGCTACACCACATGAAGATTAGAATTAGGATTTTTATTAATTCTATTTCAATGTAATCTTTATTTTATGCAATGCATCTCATTGGTGTGGGTAGCTTAGGTGATTTTAAGAATATTTAAATAATGTCTGATTAAGAGTGAAGATACTTTAAATCTTGATTAAATAGCTTGTGAAAATCATTTTAGAAAAACTTTGTTTTTATTCAGATTCTGATCAGTTTACTCGAGTAATGAGTATTGGTTCACTCGAGTAATTTATGTTCTGACAGGTTAATCGAGTAATGGTTTACACATCACTCGAGTAACTTAATCTGACATGTTTTCACTCGAGTGACGTTGTTTGGTTTACTCGAGTAATTCAATCAGTGTTGGGAAAATTTTAAAAGGACTTAATTTTCTCTTTCAAAGTAATAGACTTTCATTCTTACAATTTTCTAATACACTTTGAAAAGTAATTCAAGAGCTATTTTACATCTTTCAAGAGCTATCAAGATTCAACAAAGAACTTTTCATTCTTCACTCTATTTTCTATCATTGTTCAAATATTCTTGAGATCATATTTTTGTTCTTAGTGGTTGTTGAAGATTTGCAATTTGTGATTGCATCATTGAAGTTTCAACACAAGTGAAGAATCTCACAAGGAAGACTTTGAGGATCAAATCAAAGCAAGAAAAGAGGATTGGTTGGAAGCATCTTCAATCAATTATCAAGGAAATCTAGAATACTCAAAAGGGGTAGATTAGATCAAAGTGTTTGGTACACACTTTGAGTTGGGTTTTAAGATAGGAGAACTAAGAATCTAGTTGCATCTTAAAACATTGTAAAATCTACATTTGAAGATTTCTAGTGAAGAATCTCTCTTGATTTAAGAGGGGACTGGAGTAGCTTTCAAGTGGGTGAAAGTGAACCAGGATAAATCCTTGTGTCTCTTTTATTTTCATTCCTTGTATTTCATTAATTCATTAACATTTGCATTTTTAGGTTAGAATTGGGGTTTTCTTAATTCTACTAAATTGATCTAAAATTGCATGTTAATATTACTTGAAATTGTTCATATTAATCATTCATAATTTGTTGAATCATCATAGCATTGTTATTCTTGAAGAACTCCATTGAAAACAAAGTTTAAATTGAATTTTACCCAGTTTACTCGAGTAAAGTTCTTGTCACTCGAGTAATCTGCTTTCAGTTTATAAACATTACTCGAGTAGGTTTTCTGTTACTCGAGTGATTTAAAATTTGCTTTCGTAATACTCGAGTGATTTGCTGAATACTCGAGTGAAATTATTTTTGGTTGCGTATTACTCGAGTGAAGGCTTGAGTTACTCGAGTAATCTGAACTGAATTCTTAAGAAAATTTATTTTCATAAAACCATTCTCTTAGGTGGACGAAAAATCTGTAATAAGGCTTCAATATTCTATTCACCCCCCCTCTAGACTATATTGAGCCGCTTGTTGGTTTCCAACAAGTGGTATCAGAGCTCGGACGAAAAATCCGAGCCTTAAAAAGCTTTTTCGAAAAGATCCTTTTTACTTGGAAACAATGGGCTCAATTTCAAATCCTTTCGGTGGTGAAGGAACTTCCATTAATCGTCCTCCACTATTTAGTGGTGAGGGTTACGCTTATTGGAAGGTCCGCATGAAAATTTTTATTCAAGCCATAGATATGGAAATTTGGAACGCCATAGAGAATGGACCTTTTGTTCCTCAAACGAAAGTAAATGATGTTGTTTCGGTCAAACCACAATCGAGTTGGGACAATGATGATAAGAAGAAAGTTGCATTTGATTTAAAAGCTAAAAATATCATCACGTCCGCTCTTTCTTATGATGAGTTCTTTCGAGTATCTCAATGTGTTGATGCTAAACAAATGTGGGACACATTACAAGTCACACATGAGGGCACTTCGGAGGTTAGAAGGGCTAGGCTAAATACACTCATGCATGAATATGAACTCTTTCGTATGTTACCTAATGAAAACATAGGTGACATGCAAAAGCGGTTCACTCATATCATTAATCATCTTTCTGCACTTGGAAAAGTTATATCTAATGGTGAAGTTGTTAATAAGATTTTGAGATGTCTTAGCAGGGAATGGCAACCTAAGGTGACGGCCATTATGGAAGCTAGAGACGTGGATCAAATTGATTTAGCAACTCTATTCGGAAAGCTTCAAGAGCATGAAATGGAGCTTGGACGGTTATCCATGAATGAAGATGCCGATAGGAAGAAAAAGGGGATAGCTCTTAAATCAACTTCAAAATCCCTTAAGGCACAAGAGGAAAACTTTCAAGTGGATGACTCGGACTCCGATATAGATGATGAGACCCTTGGCTTGCTAGTTAAAAAGCTTGGTAGGTTCCTTAAGAAAAAGGGGAACTTTAATAGAAATAGACAAAGAGATTCTAAGGACTCACAACCAAGAAATAAGACTAACAAGGATCACATCAAGTGTCATGGATGTGGAAAGCTTGGTCACTATCGATCGAATTGTCCAACTCATTCTAAGAAGTCGGAAGGTGACAACTCAAAATTCAATTCTTCTAAAGGAAAAAGGGCTTACATAGTATGGGATGAAGTGGAGAGTCAATCAACATCTAGCTCATCGGATGATGAAGAACTTGCAAATCTATGTTTAATGACAAAGCTTGATGAAGAGGAATCTTCGAGCATTAAATCAAGTGAGAATGTCAATGAGGTAGATTATCTTTCCGATGCTAGCTCAAGTTCTAATTCTCCTTCATTCAATGAATTGTACAATGTGTATGTAGAGATGCATAAAGAGTTGAAGAAACTTGCTAAAATAAATGTTGAAAGAAAGAATTTCATAATGAAGCAACATGAAAAGATAATTGAACTTCAAAAAGATTTAGAAGAACTTAAGCTTCAAAATGAAACTCTAGAACTCATTTATGCAAACTCTACATGCAATTGTGAATTGAAATCAAATGAGACTCCATCTTGTGAAAATTGCAAGTCTTTGGAAAAAGAAGTTTTTAATTTGAATGATCGACTTGCAAGGCTCATGAAAGGAGATAGTTCTTTAGATCATTTGCTTTCAACTCAAAGGAACAATAGCAATAGATCCGGTCTTGGCTATACCAAACCTAAGAAACGCAATTATCGCAAAGTTGGTGGATTTTCAAAGAATAAGATTTCTAAAAACCCAACTTGTCATTATTGTGGAATCTTTGGGCATACCACGAATAAATGTAATATAAAGAAATTTGGTATACCAAGCGGTGAATATATTTGGATTGTTAAGGGGACTTCTCCTCATGCTAACAACAAAGGACCCAAGACCACTTGGGTACCTAAGTCAACCAAATGATATCTTTCTTGTAGGTGTGTCTTCGAACCAAAGAGCGAAAATGGTACTTGGATAGTGGTTGTTCGAGACACATGACGGGAGACAAAACGCACTTCATGGAACTTACTCCAAAAAGTGATGGATTTGTGACATACGGCGACAACAACAAGGGCAAAATTCTAGGAGTCGGGAAAATCGGTAACGTATCTAATCTTGTCATAGAAAATGTCCTATACGTAGAAGGCTTAGAACACAACTTGCTTAGTATAAGCCAACTATGTGATATGGGCAATTATGTAACATTTACTCCGGAATTATGCTTCATTAAGTCTTCTATAGATGATAGTGTTAAGTTTGTTGGTCGTCACTCTAATAACACTTACTTAATTGATTTGGATGAGATAACTTCACTGTTTTCAAAATGTTTCAAATCTTTTGATGATGAAATTCGTCTTTGGCATAGACGAATTGCTCATGTGAATGTGAATCAATTGAACAAACTTTTGCGAAAAGATTTAGTGATTGGTTTGCCTAAACTAAACTTTAAGCTTGATGGCATTTGTGACTCTTGTCAAAAGTGCAAGCAAGTTAAAAGTTCTTTTAAACCTAAAAATATGATAAGCACAACAAAGCCTTTGGAGCTAATCCATATGGATTTGTTTGGCCCTTCACAAATTAACAGTTTAGGTGGCAATTACTATGGATTTGTTTTAGTAGACGATTTTACTAGATTCACATGGACTTTATTTTTATCCGCAAAAAGTGAAGTTTATAAATGTTTTAAAAAATTTGCCAAACTCATCCAAAATCAACTAAGTTTGAAAATTGTGTCTATTAGAAGTGATCACGGAGGTGAGTTTGAAAACACTAGGATTGATGCGTTTTGTGATAAGTTTGGTATTGATCATCAATTTTCGGCCCCTAGGACTCCGGAGCAAAACGGAGTTGTAGAAAGGAAAAATAGAATATTAGTGGAACTTGCTCGTACTATGTTGATAGAATCAAATGTTCCTAAATATTTTTGGGCTGATGCGGTAAACACCGCTTGCTATGTGCTTAATAGGGTTCTTATTCATCCGCATTTAAATAAAACACCTTATGAACTTTTAAAAGGGCGAAAGCCAAATATCTCACATTTTCATGTTTTTGGGTGTAAGGTGTTTGTTTTAAATAACGGAAAGGAACCGGTCGGCAAGTTTGACTCTAAAGCCGACGAAGGCATATTCATAGGTTATTCAACTCATAGCAAAGCATATAGAGTCTACAATAAAAGAACATTAACCGTTGAGGAATCCGTGCATGTTGTATTTGATGAATCTTCGAAAGGAGATTGTGTTGTTTCTTGTGATGATTATATAGGTACATTTTTGGATCATGAGAATTCAACACCACAACAAATGGAAGAGAATCAAAATGAAGATCGAGAGGTGCAAGCACAAGATAAAGACTTAGCACAAGAGATACAACCTCAATTACCAATAGCTTGGAAGTCCAACAAAAATCATCCGATTTCTAATATCTTAGGTGACATTGCGAAGGGAGTGGTAACCCGACGCACTTTAAATAATTTTTGTTATTATGTTGCCTTTGTATCTCAAATAGAACCTAAGAATATCAAAGAGGCTCTTCAAGATGATCATTGGATTATGGCCATGCAAGAAGAATTAAATCAATTTGAAAGAAACCAAGTTTGGGAGCTTGTGCCAAAACCCGATGATCGTCCTGAAATTGGTACTCGGTGGGTCTATAGGAATAAGTTAGATGAATCGGGTATTATTGTTAGGAATAAAGCTAGGTTGGTAGCACAAGGTTATAGTCAAGAAGAAGGAATCGATTACGATGAGACATATGCTCCCGTTGCTAGATTAGAAGCTATTCGTATTCTTCTCGCTTTTGCTTCAATTATGAATTTTAAATTGTTTCAAATGGATGTTAAGAGCGCCTTTCTTAACGGATACATTCAAGAGGAAGTTTATGTGTCACAACCTCCCGGATTCGAGAGTTTTGAGCATCCGGACTACGTTTTCAAACTGAAAAAGGCTTTGTACGGTTTGAAACAAGCTCCTAGAGCTTGGTACGACCGACTAAGCAATTTTTTATTACAAAAAGGTTTTAAACGAGGTACTGTTGACACTACACTTTTTATTGAACGTTCCGGTAAGGATATTTTATTGGTTCAAATATATGTTGACGATATTATATTTGGTGCTACTAACGATAACTTGTGTAAGAAGTTTTCAGAATTGATGCAAAGTGAATTCGAGATGTCGATGATGGGAGAGCTTACATTCTTTCTTGGCCTTCAAATAAAGCAGCTTAATGATGGCATTTATATTCATCAGAGTAAATATTGTAGAGAGCTTCTCAAACGTTTTGGAATGGATTCGTGCAAATCCGCTTCTACACCAATGAGCGTTGCATGCTACCTAGATCAAGATGAGGCTGGAAAAGCGGTAGAGGTAACGAAGTATCGTGGTATTATTGGTAGTTTGTTATACTTAACTGCATCTAGGCCTGATATCATGTTTAGTGTATGTATGTGTGCACGTTTTCAAGCAAAACCGAAAGAGTCGCATCTAACTGCTGTCAAAAGAATAATGAAATACTTAAAGGGTACAACGAATACTGGACTTTATTATCCTAGGGATGCTTTTCTAAAACTTATAGGATATTCGGACTCTGACTTTGCCGGTTGTAAAGTTGAGCGAAAAAGTACAAGCGGAACATGCCATTTAATTGGTAATTCACTTGTATCGTGGTTTTCTAAAAAGCAAAATTGTGTAGCTTTATCAACCGCGGAGGCCGAATACATAGCTGCAGGTAGTTGTTGTGCTCAAATTTTATGGATGAAGCAACAATTATCTGACTTTGGTTTAAATTTAACAAATATCCCTATAAAGTGTGATAACACTTCGGCAATTAATTTGACTAAAAATCCAGTATTACACTCAAGGACAAAGCATATTGAAATTAGGCATCACTTTTTGAGAGATCATGTTCAAAAAGGTGATTGTGTTATTGAGTTTGTTCAAACTTCGGATCAATTAGCTGATATCTTTACAAAACCATTACCAAGGGACACATTTTATAAGATTCGAAGAGAACTTGGTATTTTTGATGAATTAACTATTAGCTAATTGTATTTGATGCTTTTTATACTCACCTTCAAGCCTATTTCAATGTGACTTGTATTTTGAGTTGTTGTATCTTATTAAAGTGTTTATCATTTTTTTTATGCAGTTATGTGTGTATGTTTTCTATAATATGCTAATTGCTTTATTTGTATGTGTGTTACTTGCTACATGCTAAGTGTTTCTCTGTGTTTGTGCATGAAAAATGATTTTGCTGAAAAATTGAAATTTTTGAAATTCTGGACAGTTCACTCGAGTAACAGAAATTTCACTCGAGTAATTTTAAAAACTCTTTCGTATTACTCGAGTAATTCTGTCTGTCACTCGATTAATTTTAAAAAGACTTGCGTATCACTCGATTAAGTTCATCCATCACTCGAGTAAAATCTTTTTATCTTTCGGCATACTCGAGTAACATACTCTTTCACTCGAGTACTGCTCGAATCACTCGAGTAACGTATGAACATTACTCGAGTAACTTACGTGATTTTAAAAGCTGAACTGTTGAAATCTGCATCATTTTCACGATTTTTTCTCTCTCTTGTTCGTCTTTCTCTCTTCTCTCTCATACGGGTCTTCATCAAATCATCATCTTTCAGCCACAAAACTCACAAATCATACAAATTTCTTCCATATTTCATCATTATATCATCATTTCTACTCCTTTCATTCATCAATTTCACCAATTTTATCCAAAAATCCGAAAACCCCAAATCAAAACCCTAACCCCTCAAAACCGAATTTGCTTTTTCTGAATCAATGGCTTCTTCCTCTCACTATCAACCTCCTCAAAAGAAAGCAAAGCAAGGAGCAGGTCGTAATGATACTTGGTTTTCTGGAATCAACCGAGATTTGCGGGAACCAGCATTTATCAATCGCTCTTTTGGTCTTACAAGGTATGTTAAATTTGCTTGGTTGCATAAGGAGCAATTTCCGTTTGTAGAGGATTTAGAATTTCAGAATTTGCAGAGGTTTTTGGAATTTGAGACTCATTATTACCCTAGGCTTGTCAGACAATTTTATCAAAATTTTACTAAGCTAGATGGTGAGTATCAAACAATGGTTAGAGGACATCATTTTGTTATAAAGCCTGCGGATTTGACTATGATGTTTGGTTTAGAAAACAAGGGAACTTTTATTGGTGATACTGAATGTCTGGATTTGGATGTGGATACTAATAAGATTTATACTGATTTGTTGCGTACTGGTGAATCTTGGGGTGATAGAACTACTAGAACTGTATCACCTTTGCATGCTGTGGATAGGGTGCTCATGTATATTATCTCTTATTGTTTGATTCCAAAATGCAATCAAAATTATGCTCAATTGGGAGATGATGATCTTACTTTGTTTCATGGGATTAAAAAGAGGTATGAGATGAATTGGAATAAAATGTTTTTAGCTCGTATGGAAGCTGCTGCTCAATCTCCTCCTACCCAATTCTTGCCATATCCTATGCATGTCACCAAGATCATGAGGTATTATCGTGTTCCAATCCCTGATGATGAGCCAGCTGAAAAGGAAAAGAAAAATAACTGGTGTCTTAATGATTCGCACATTAGTTATATGAAAATTGCTTGGCATAGGGACAGTCGCACTTGGTTATGGAAATCACAGATTAAGGAAATGGCTGAAGCTGCAAAGGCTGCAAGAGTTTCAGGTACTAGGAAAAGGAATTTACTTGGTGATAGGGCTGGTGCATCCTCTTCTGTTCCTCCTACTTCTACTGATCTGATGGATACCGATCGTATTGAGGACTATATCGATTTGGATAATCTTGGTACTCCATTTGATGCACAAGCTGCTCATGAGTCATTAGTTGAGCACATCAATGCTCAATTCACTCAGTTGGAGATGAGACAGGATGTGAAGAATATTGCCATGGAGCATCGTTTGATGGATTACATGTCTGGATTATTTTCTCATCATTTTCCTCCTCCTCCACCTGATTCCTAGACCTGTGGATGCTGATGATGTTTGCTGTTGATTTCTGTTGCATGTTTCATTTGCATATTCTCTGTTTATGTTTCTGTTTCATGTTTCTGACTCTGTTGCTACTATGACTTTAGGACCTTGTGTATGGTCTAGTTTGTTTAGTTTTCGTTTTGATTATCTGCTATGATTTGCTGCATAGTGTGATGCTCTGATACTCTGATTTCTGGTGCTATATTCGTTGTTCGTTTATATTCGTTGTTTATATACGTTGAGGCACTATTGTGGTTTATTTTGGTATTGTCTTTATTGTTATATATTTTCTATACCATTGTGAACTACTTACCTTCAACTTTTGGCAAAGGACTTTTCTCAAAAATATTATCTTTTTAATGATGCCAAAAGGGGGAGAATATTTTGTTGATGTTGTTCTTGTAGGTTAAGTTTTATTATATTTTTTCCTAGATGTTTTACATTTAGGGGGAGTATGTTAAAACTTAGTGCTTAATTTGAAAGGAGGTTTGTCATCATCAAAAAGGGGGAGTTTGTAGGATTCTCATGTTTTGATGCTAACAATCTCTCTCCAAGCAACAACATTGGCAACAAGCAAGCTACACCACATGAAGATTAGAATTAGGATTTTTATTAATTCTATTTCAATGTAATCTTTATTTTATGCAATGCATCTCATTGGTGTGGGTAGCTTAGGTGATTTTAAGAATATTTAAATAATGTCTGATTAAGAGTGAAGATACTTTAAATCTTGATTAAATAGCTTGTGAAAATCATTTTAGAAAAACTTTGTTTTTATTCAGATTCTGATCAGTTTACTCGAGTAATGAGTATTGGTTCACTCGAGTAATTTATGTTCTGACAGGTTAATCGAGTAATGGTTTACACATCACTCGAGTAACTTAATCTGACATGTTTTCACTCGAGTGACGTTGTTTGGTTTACTCGAGTAATTCAATCAGTGTTGGGAAAATTTTAAAAGGACTTAATTTTCTCTTTCAAAGTAATAGACTTTCATTCTTACAATTTTCTAATACACTTTGAAAAGTAATTCAAGAGCTATTTTACATCTTTCAAGAGCTATCAAGATTCAACAAAGAACTTTTCATTCTTCACTCTATTTTCTATCATTGTTCAAATATTCTTGAGATCATATTTTTGTTCTTAGTGGTTGTTGAAGATTTGCAATTTGTGATTGCATCATTGAAGTTTCAACACAAGTGAAGAATCTCACAAGGAAGACTTTGAGGATCAAATCAAAGCAAGAAAAGAGGATTGGTTGGAAGCATCTTCAATCAATTATCAAGGAAATCTAGAATACTCAAAAGGGGTAGATTAGATCAAAGTGTTTGGTACACACTTTGAGTTGGGTTTTAAGATAGGAGAACTAAGAATCTAGTTGCATCTTAAAACATTGTAAAATCTACATTTGAAGATTTCTAGTGAAGAATCTCTCTTGATTTAAGAGGGGACTGGAGTAGCTTTCAAGTGGGTGAAAGTGAACCAGGATAAATCCTTGTGTCTCTTTTATTTTCATTCCTTGTATTTCATTAATTCATTAACATTTGCATTTTTAGGTTAGAATTGGGGTTTTCTTAATTCTACTAAATTGATCTAAAATTGCATGTTAATATTACTTGAAATTGTTCATATTAATCATTCATAATTTGTTGAATCATCATAGCATTGTTATTCTTGAAGAACTCCATTGAAAACAAAGTTTAAATTGAATTTTACCCAGTTTACTCGAGTAAAGTTCTTGTCACTCGAGTAATCTGCTTTCAGTTTATAAACATTACTCGAGTAGGTTTTCTGTTACTCGAGTGATTTAAAATTTGCTTTCGTAATACTCGAGTGATTTGCTGAATACTCGAGTGAAATTATTTTTGGTTGCGTATTACTCGAGTGAAGGCTTGAGTTACTCGAGTAATCTGAACTGAATTCTTAAGAAAATTTATTTTCATAAAACCATTCTCTTAGGTGGACGAAAAATCTGTAATAAGGCTTCAATATTCTATTCACCCCCCCTCTAGACTATATTGAGCCGCTTGTTGGTTTCCAACAATTCCTATATCTACAAACCCTAACTGTACAATCTAAATAATAAAACAAATAAATTCAAACACAAAAAATAGAAGCTATTCAATTAAGGTTAGGGTTACAAAATTGAAAAGGGAAACACACAAATTGAGGTTAGGGTCTAATAAATTGAAAAGTGAAGCAAACAAACAAGAACGAGAACAAACCAGAACAAGAACGAGAAGAAGGAAATCGCGCCGTGAGAGAAGGAGGAGAACAAACCGCGTCGAATACCGTGACAAAGCTGAACCAGAGAGTTGTCGCGACCGTGCGTGAGTGAACGAGAGAGTGGAGCGTCGCGCCGCGAGAAACAATGGAAAAACGAAGGAAGTGAGTGCCTTATTAGAGAGGGACCTAATTACTGATGGCCATCGTAAACCTTGAGGGAGTGACTTATTTCGAAGGGTTTAGACAGTGACTGACTTATTTCGAAGGTTTAGGGAGCGAGTCTCAGACTGAGTGAGTTTTAGTCTTTTAGAAGCTTCTGGGTTTTAAAGTGTTTTGAACTAAATTTTTTTATTTTTAATTTTAATGACTATGGTTTTAGTCACAAAATCCCACCAAATTAATGAAAAAATTCCTGCCAATTTAATTTGGTAACGAATTCGGTAACAAAATGGGCAAAATGATTTTGACTAAAATAAAAGACGTTTTTAGTGACTGAATTAGTGATTCTTAATTTTGTGAATGAACATTTGGGTCACTAGTTCAGTCACAAAAAACGATTTCTAATACCAACTTTGAAAATAACTAATTGGTCATTAAATTGATCACTATTTGTAACCATTTTCATTTTAGTCACTAAATGCAGTCACTAAAAAACAGTCTTCTAGTAGTGAGATTAGTCCTCGAAAGGGTTCGACAATGTCAAAAGGATTAGTCACCCAATTACGTAAGTGGATACCTTTGGAAAAAAAAAACAATTTTGCATATGGAGTTGAAAGATGGATTAAGGAACCACAGAGAATGAGTGAGAAATTCACTCTCTACTCTATTGATAAGATACTCAATCATGATGAAGGAGGTTACTTCTCATTATCCTTACTTCGAACTTAGAGCATCTTCACCCATGGACAATTCATTTGTCCTTAAATGGGTCTCACTCATTATTTTATTATTTTATGTTATTGTTTAGTAATCAATTCGCTTAAAGGAAGGAGAAGCATGATAAATCTTTCCCAACGAATGGTTAAAGATCTTTTGTGAAAATTTATTCATATCAGAAGAGCTAAACTTCAAACATTTAATTGGAGACAAAAATGATGAGGTTAAGTTCTCCATTCGTAAATGCACAGAACTAGGCCAACCACATGGCATGGTTGCCATTGTTGCCACTTCCTTTTGGCTTCCTTTCCAAAATCAAAAAGTTTTTGAGTTCCTCAAAGATGATAATAGAAGACATGAGGTTCAAGAGACAGCTAAGCAATTATTATTAATGTTACTAGTAAATTTGCCGTGCGTGTGCGACCGACATATTTGGGTTTGTTTATTTTAATATTTTTTTAAAATATATGTAAATAGTATTATTATATAGATACGTGGATAAAAACTGCTAAATTAAGGCAAAAGGTAGCAACGGAAATATTAGAGTATTTATACAATGCATTTATAATGCACTAGATGTACATAGTTTGAAGTCTTGACATGATAAAAAAAACATAACATAGGAATAAATATTTAGGTGTTTGAATATCTCCAAGGCCGATAATATCTGAATAAGCAATCTCGGTTGTTTTCTGTTTTTTAGAAGTGGTGGAATTTGGAGTGACAACCACATTTTCTTCGACTTGAGAGAATGAGGAGCAACTATCTTGCTATCAAATGATTATTACTATGTAATCTAGTTATGCATATTTTATTTTATTTAAAGATGATATTTATTTAGCAATATAATTTATGAATTATGTATTTGATTAAAACTGACATTGGAAATGAGAGTCGAAGGTGTAGGAAGATCAGTGATTGTTGTTGGTGGCCTCTTTATAGAATTCTTGACCTGTACATTGAAAAGAAGTATAAATGCATCAGTTGTAAATATGATAATTACTTAAGAGATTAGTTTTTAACTTAAATATAGAATTGTGTGAAATAAAAGTGAAAATATTGGAAGAGCCTTACCTCTTTTCCAGAAACTGAAGACTTGATCTTATTGATGAGATTAGAATCAGTATTCATGGTAACAACCTTGTAATTGTCAATCTTTTTTTCAATATTGAAATTTTGATTGATATCGATAACAAAAATATATTCCTTGAATAACCTAATGTCAAGAATTTTGGGAAAACCATACTCATCATCATCCTGGAGCAGAATTAAAAATAGAGCAATTATGTGATTGCTTGTTGTGTGTCAATTTATTTTGTATGTACATTTTGTTGGTATATATCAGAAAAAGAAAAAATGTACTATATTTTTATCATTAAGAAAGCTATTTGGTTTAAGAAAAAAGATATTATATGATGGATATATTAGAGAAACGTCGTAATTTTTACCTTGATTAGTTGTTTTTTCAATTCAGAAGCTGTCTTTTGTAGCAGTCGAAAACCATCTTTGTCAAAAATTGTAAAACATGCATCCCCTGTGTTGTCAACAACTCTTGCTTGAATCTTGAATTTGTAATCCAGAGAGAGTGGAAAAAATAGAATGAGGTGGTTATTCTGTTTATAACAACAATTGCATTAATGCTGATTATTCAATGGTGTAGTTGTTACCTCGGAGTGAGTATATTTGGTTCTTTCTCACATTTTTTACACCAAAGACTCATGCTATCATCAGGACGTTTGTAATCTATAACTTTTTGAGGGCATGTGTCGCAGCCATAGTAGCACCAGTTATGATCATCAATTATCTCTTGGATTGTACCAACAGTTGAAAACTTTCCTGTCTATATAACATGTAAAAGATAATATTTAATAATTAATAATAGATAATATAATGAAATTCATTAAATTTAGACATAAATATAAGGAAGATTTATGTGAAAGTGTTTTTTACATGAGTAATGAATTAAGTACAAGAATAATATATTTTATAAGATGCGGATATCACCTGGTCTGAAATGGTTTTCCTACACTCTGGATCTGAGATTGCATTTGCTGTGGAGCTTTGTGTACCACTGTTGTATTGTATTGTGAAGAACCCATTGAGAGTACTGGCATCTGACTTATGACACTGCCATTGAAAAAGTAAATATCATCATACATGTGTAAATGTTTTTATAAAAAGTAGAGCTAGAAAATTTTTGTTACCTTTCTTGCAGGTTAGTAGTTTTTGGAATTGAAGGATTAAACCAAATTTTTGTTACATTCCAATATGTTGTTGCTGATATTTGTCCTAGAGTAGACAACATAATAAATTAAGCAATGTATAGAGTAGACCTGCATTCAAAGAATTATCAAAATTACTTGATAGACATCTAATCGTTGCATCAATGTCTTTGCCAAATAAATTGTGCATTCTTTGACGACTCCTGGCAACAAAATCATAAGCAGCAGATGTAGTCCCATATGTCTGCACTGAATTTGTTTTCTTAGCTGAAAGATTTACACTTCCTTCACTGTCAATCAGTTTATGTTTTCCCGGAGTAAGAAAGCCCTTCTTACTAAACGAATGCTGTGTAGAAAAATTGCTATTTTGATATCCTGTCATATGCAAAGCAAATTTAAATTTTCACAATATACTATACAAAATTAACCTTGTTTCTATGTAATAAAAATTGAATTTAACACGGTATTGTTTCTATTGAAATTACAACACTTCTAACATAATACTTGTGTTTCTATAGTAGCTATATACTAACTCACTCTCAATGAAGTCAAAATTGCAATTAAAAAATATAATAATTCTTGGTTTCAAAATAAGGACCTGTATTTTGATCTTTCTTCATTGTACTTGTAGAATGACTAAATGGAGAGAACTCATTCATAACAGACTTTAATTTTTGCATGGATGGGGTTTCAGCATGTTTAGTGCCAGCATTCTTTTCTGCAGCAGATGTAGAGACATCAGTGAGCACTGATGCTGTACATTTGAGTACATCCTCTAATTGTAATTGGACGCGAGGCCTCTGTGATTATAATTGATAAAATCTCAAGTAGGTCGCTTGGGGACTGGACGTAGGTCTTTCGCTAGAAAGGCTGAACCAGTATAAAATATCTAGTGCAATCTCTCTATCCCTTATCTCTTTTATTTTCCGTTGTTATTGTTGCATGGGCATAGTTGTTATTATTATCATTCTTGCAATGTAACGATTATTTTTTCTATATATTAATTTAATCGTTTTAAATTAATTATTGCGCGACAACGCTTTTCATACGTTTTGTTTTATTCGTCTCCGCGCATATTAGTTTTTATATAATTATTATTATTATTATAGCTTCCGCGCAATCGCTTTTCAACGTTATATTAGTTTTTCGCTGCAAATTATATCTGATTAAGTGAAAACGTTTTAAAACAAATATTTATCCATGATTTTGCACTAGAACAAAATATCTTTTTCAGACCATTTAATTAAGATCGGTTCTTTACGGAACCGATCTGGAAGTTGGAATTAGTTTAAACCAAACTGGTTCGTTTAAATAATCAGTCTGGAAATATATTAATTGAAACCGGTTCCGCATCGGAACCGGTATGGAAATAGGCATTGGTTCATTCCAGAGTGGTCCATTTTGACGACCAGTCTGAAAAATTAGATTAAAAAAAAAACCTCGCGTTCCCTTTTTGTTGTTCTAGAGAACCCTGGAGGTTCCCTTTTTGTGCCGCCAAACCCTTCCTCCACCTAGGGTTCCTTTCTCTTCTTCCCTCATTCTCTCCCTCCGTTCCATGTTATCACCACCGCCCTTAGCCTATCTATCTCTTCCTCGTTATTTTCTCTCTCGGCCTCCTCTGTCCCGTTCTCTCCCTTCATCGCTCTCCTCCTCGGTTTTCGCCGCCGCCATGGAACCGAGCTCCAGCATCGGCCATCGCCGTTGATGCGTGAATCGCGACCCTCGCCCCAAAACTCGCGACCTCCATCTTCAGTTGGAGATTTTTATTCAATATGGTTGTGATTGCAGTTGGAGATTTTTCTGATGCAGAGGTTCTTTATTTTTTATTTTTTATTTGTTGTTTATTTATCTCTTTTTATGTTTAGATGGTATATATGACTCTGGTGTTTGGTCAAGGTTTCTACTAATCTCTCCCCCACTCACGATTCCAGAGTGTTGTTGAGTTAATAAAGATTCATTTCAGCCAAAAAATTCCAGCACCTGATCCCCCCTAATACCAACTTTCCATATTCCATCACATGATGAGCCACGATTTTCATGTTTTGTGGAATCTGAAGCTGCTGAGGTAATTAAGTAACGAATCATTAACTTTTAATGCAATTCTACCATATATTTGCTAGTAATTTAATATTCCTTTTGATTAATAACAGTCTGCAGTGATGATTAGCTATAAGATGCCAGCAGATGAACTTAAAACTGTAAAAGAAATTCCTTTTGCTTGAAATTATTATTATTGTTTGGGCGTACTTTTCCTTTTATTTTAATCAACTCTGTGTATCTTGTTATAATAACATGAATTCCAATTGAGTTTGGAATTATTAGAGACATGTGAAAAGGCTTTCCTTACTTGGTTTTCCCCATACGACCCAATCGTTTAAGCTGTTAGGTTAATTCCTTCTCTTAGGGGCTACTGTTATGATCTTGATTTTTCCAAGAATTAAGATGTTGATATGTTCTATTTTACGAGCTGGGATTTTTTTATGTGTTGAATGATTAAAATACCAGTTATTGAACTTTTGTATGATTCAAGTTTCCATCTTTACCAGGTTCCAGAATGTGACCTCTTCTGTATGATGATTACCGTTATCTATCTGATTTAATTTGATCATTTTCACTCAGTTAAATTTATGTTTAGAAAATAACATGTTGTGATCTCATTTTTTCATCCCATATTAGGCATGTTATCAATGAAGTGGAATACCCAAATATTGGAGCTACTGAACTAACACTGTCAAATGGCATGCAGGTCTGCTATAAGTGTACAGATTTTCTCGATGACTAGGATTGAGAATACTGATGTTTTTTTATCAATAAAGAAACTGTTGCTGCAACCCTTATAACTAACTTCAAATTTTAGAATAAAGCTACAACCACACATTTGCAGTTATAAGTATTAAGTAGATATGCATTTGAAGCACTTCAAATCACAATTTTCCAAAGATGCCTATTGGCTACATCCCATTACAAATATTTAAATGGCAAGTGTTCGTTTAATATGGTTCTTACATTGCAATCCAATGCATTGGACTGAGTGGAGAATGTAGAAGTGATTTTTCATATTAACATTTTGGGCCTTACTTAATTGGTGTTTATTACATTCTGCAATAATGATGCGATCTCGCATTTTTTTTTTCTGCATGCTTTGTTTGCATAGGTTATTTGTTGTTATGATTGGCAATTTGTGATCTGTGTTACATCTAACTCTGAAGCGATAATCAGTATTCTTAAGCAAATACTTTTTTTTTCAAATACCACAATCCAAATGTCATTGTTTGCAAGTGTCCAAGAAGTATGAACTCCTGTTTCATACTTGGTCAACTACATATGCTGCTTGTAGTGCCACAAATTTGAATTTTCTATTTCTTTAGCAACTTCTAACTTGAAAGTGAAACTAACATACACTTGCATTTATTATTAGGCATCAATAGCTACTCTTATTTCCATGTGGTGTTTCATTATTAATTGCGAATTGGCCATGTTAGCATGACTTAATTATGAATTCTGATCGTAAGCTATATCTAAACAGGTTATCTTCACAGGGTATGCCTATGGGGGCTTGTCTGAACTCCCAGAGAGTGAGTATTTCTTTTGCTCAATGGGACCAACCATTGTTGATGAAATTGGTGTGTTTGGTTATAGACCTTCTGTTTTAATGGCTATGCTTGCTGGCAAGAGAGCTGAAGTTGGAACCAAGGTTGGTGCATATATGAGAACTTTTCCGGTGACTGTTCTCCGACAGACCTCGAAACTGCTTTGCTTTACAGGTATACTTCATTCAATTTAGCAAAATGATGTGTTTAGACTTCAGTTTCATGGTTTAATCACAACTTAAAGTTGTATATGCACACACTTTGTGAGAACGTTAAAAACTATTTATTAAAAACTGGTGTTGGCTGTACAATTCACCAAGACTTGTGTTTTGCATATAGGTGTTCAGCGAATGACTTTAAAGTTCTGATCTTTGCAACTGCTTCAGTTTGAAATTATTTCAAGTTCAGCTGCTGCTATCTTTATACTCTTCCTCTTTTGTATTTATATGTTTTGCTAAATGCACGCATTTTTTAATCTTGTTAGTTTTATTGATAATATGAATGAATTGGTTATTCTATGTGATTTGTGATTCATTTATTTACCATATATGTTTGGCTATAGTTATCAAGCTTCAACTTTAGTATGTGAGTTATTATTATTTACCTTTTATATGGTTTTGAAAGCATCAGATAGTAGATTAAGTGCTTAAATGTGTAACTGTGAGAGTGATATGAAATATGGTTGGTTTCCTTGGATTTTACTTTCCAACTTTCATATTTTCTTGCCTGCAAAACAGACTTAGATTGTTGTGAGGATTCTGCATTTTGTATCTGTACAGGTGCCTAAATCACTTAGTGCCTTGGACAACGGTGCCTTTGTTGCATTCTTTTTGCTGCTAGGAGTTTTTCAGTAAGGTTAGATAGGTCTTGGAATTGTTGCTGATTTTTTTTTTGCAATTATGCTACTTGTTTCCTATTTCTTGTCTTTTGCACTTAAAATTCTACAGTTTCGATTGGACAAGGGTTGGTGATTTGTAATTGTTGTAATTATGTTTTTCCTCAGAGTATTCCTTGTGCTTCTAGTTTGTTGAAAATGGATTGTTATAGAACTAGAGCATAACTATGGTGGAAAATGTATTGTTATGATGTATGCACTTGGCAAATGAATGAATGAATGATATTGTTCCTTTTTCATATTCTGTGTTCATTCGATCAGTTTTCTTAGTGTTTCTTTCTAAGTTTTGTGCCAAAATAGGACTGAAATTGATTGATATAGGTCACATTCCAAGATGTGCAGTATACTGATTTTAATGTGCAGCTTTCGATGTGCAGTTTTATACTGATTTTGGTCTGATAGTTTACTGATTACACTACTGAGATGTGCAGATTTTTTACTGCTTTTAGACTGATCTATGACTGCATTTAGGCCAACTTATATGCTCATTTTGCAATCACCTTTAATACTGCTTTAAGATACTGATATGCACAACAACACAATAATGTATAATTGTCTTTTTGTAACATATATATGTTTACGTATTTTATTTTCCTTCTGTTTTGAATTTCCTGACAGGTTGAAAAAGCTCATAATGTTGATCTTCACTGTGTTGATAGAACAAAGTAACGTCAACTGATGAAACCACGGAAGAAGACCAAGTTGAGGATCGTGGTTCCCTTGAGATTCAAACTCTTTTTATTCCCTGTCTAACAAGCATATCTTTTATGGTTGATTTCATGAAATATCATTACATATTTGGTTTTGCTTTTTCACTAGGGTTATTCGACTAATCTTTAATTTATTTATCTTTGTTACAGATTGAGATGACATCTTTGTAACAAATATTCGTATTTAGCTTCATATAACACATTCTATTTTATGATGAATGGAGTGAAGCCATGCGGAACCGATCTCAGAAGTCAGAAGACATATCTATAGTAGTGCAAACATTATATTCTTTATGTATGGGTACTATATATCTAGCATTTGATTCTTGTAGTGATACTATACAGTAGGATTATTGTGCACTTAATAGATTCTTGTAGTGATACCGTCCAGTTGGGATTAATGGGCACTTAATAGATTCTTGTATGGATAATTTTGCAATTGCCAAAGCTTATATTATATATAAATACATGTCTCAGTTATTATTTATTGGTTTTATTATTATGTGTTTTTCTATCTATCTAGCTATATATATATATATATATATATATATATATATATATATATATATATTATGATTCATTTTTTTTTAAAAAAAAAGATTGTTTATTAATTGAGACTGGTTCAAAACAATAAATGAGACTGGTTAAAAAATTAATTCAGACTGGTTCAAAATAATAAACGAGTCTGATTCAAAAATTATTTCAGAGCGGTTCATTTTTTATTTCAGAGTGGTTCATTTTTTTTCAGAGCGGTTGAAAAATTATTTCAAACTGGTTCATTTTTTATTTCAGAGCGGTTCATTTTCATGTTTCAGAGCGGTCAATAACCAGTCTCGTTAATGTAAACCAGACCGGTTCATAACTGTTCTCGTATAACATAGTATTTTTTTTACAACAGGCTCTTTTAGACCGGTTCAGAACCGCTCTGAAACATGGTTCGGAACCGGTCGGAAAAAGCTTATTTGTAATAGTGTTGTAAAAACCCAATTCACCCCCCTGGGTGACGACTGCCAATTCTAACAATTGGTATCAGAGGTCCATGCTCTGTTTAAAGGCTTAACAGTCCGAGTTGAATCTGTTTAAAGGCTTAACAGTCCGAGTTGAAAGATCCAAGGAAATTGGCAGCTTTTGAGATTTTTTTTTTGTTTTGTTTTAATATGGAGGGATTTGCATTCGATGAAGCACCAATTTTTGATGGAAATAATTTTCATTATTGGAGTGCTAGAACGAAAATATTTTCACAATCTATTAGCTTTCGTTTATGGCATGTTGTACTTAATGGTTTTGATTTTAAGCCAAAACATGTTTTAAATGATTTTGATTAAAAATATTCTTCATTCAATATTCAAGCTATGCATATTTTGAAAAATACTTTGAACGATGATGCATATGCTATAATTGAAAATTGTTTGAATGCCAAAGATATTTGGGACACATCGAATACACACTATGTTACTAATGATCTTCGTGAAAGTGTTAGTGTCCACAGGAAAGAGGAGAAGATTGATATTGATATTGAGCATGAGATGTCAAACTCCCTGAATGAAGAATATGATGATGAAACTGAAAGGGTGGGGAGTAGCTCAATAAGCGATGAGGATGAACTAGAAAGACTATTTGAAAGCTTCATGGACTCAATGGAGGAATCAAGCTTTTCGGATGAGGAATCAATGGAAGACGAAAATGAAACATCCGATTACTTGGCCGATGAGGACCTGGAGGTAAATAGTTTATATTCTAAAATTCTGCAATATGCATATAATGATTTGATATCTTTGAAAAAATAAAAACTTGGAATCTTTACAAAAATTATCTCTAATTGAAAATGAAATTAATACTTTGAAAAATGGAGATATTTTTGATAAAGAGATGTTTTTAGAAAATAGTTCCTCAACTACTTTTGAAAATTGCATATATATTGAAAAACAAGTTGAGGATGCACTTTTTGAATGTAAACATTGAAAAATCTATTTGTTCAAATTCCTTGCTTGAAAGTGAAATTGAAAATGATGTTGATATTCAAAAATCAAGCAAAGTGTTTGACGATGAAATTTTTCAATGTGAAGTCAAAAATTCCAAGTTTCATGAAAATAATTTTGAAAAAGCCAAATCATCGTCCAAACCCATTATTTGCAATTATTGTGGTTGTTTAGGACATATTTCTCATTTATGCTTATATCGTAAAAAATATTATATGAGAAATAATTTGCAATGGGTTCCAAAGATTCCTAAGGAACCTAAGACTAACCCCAAGGACCCAAGATGAAATAGGTACCAAAAGGTTCTCTTAGTGTCTTAAATGTGCAGGACATTTAAACCAAAGAGTGAACCAATTGGGCAAGGTAATGTAGGAATACAAGTGGTATAGTATGAACACATGAGAACACCTAGAAGGGGGGGGGGGGTTGAATAGGTGTTCAAACAACCTTGAACATTTTTCGCAAAGTACAAACAAAACGTGGTTAAAACAGAATTTCTTTAATCAATGTATCAGTGACTAACCGGTTACTCAATCTACTAACCGGTTAGTATCTGAACCAGTTTTGAATAAAATTGCAAATCAATCAAGAACTCAGAGTAAAACGTAGAATAACCTCAACCCACTATTTAAAACAATTAAACAGATGTTTTAAAATGATTTTCCCCAAATTAATTTGTACAATTACTAACTAATTGATTCAATTAATTTGAAAATCCCTTTTCTAGGTTTTTATGCAAGAACAATGAATAATGCAGAAATTAAAGAGATTAGGGAAGAGATACTGCACAAGAGATTTATCCTGGTTCACTCTCACCCACTTGAGAGCTACATCCAGTCCCGTCTTCAACAAAGAGAGATTTCTTCACTAGAATTAAAGATCCTTGATTACAAGCTAAGCCTATCAAGATTCCTCACTTGATTGCTACCAAGAGATACCTCACTCTTGTTATGCAACCTTCCTTAATCTTCTAATTCTACCCTCTTGCTATGTGAATCTCTATCCACTTAGACTTCTTCAATTTCTTGATTATTCCTCAACCAAGAAACCTTCACTTTGCTTGATTACACCTTAATCAAGACTTCCTTTGCTTGATTGTTCCTCAATCAAGACTTCCTTTTCTTTCAATTTGTTGTAGAATATTTTGCCTTGAATGCAATGATTACAACACCATAGAAATACAGAAAATCAGAACCTAATGAATCTCAATCAAATAACAATGAACAAGTTGATTATGAGATTCTTGTGTTTGTAGAAAAGATGATAACAAGATGTAAAAGAAAACTTTTGATCTTTTCAATCTAAGAGAGAGTGTGTGGCTTGTTTTTCTGGATATAAAACGTATATGAATGATTCTATATTTTCATTGAGGTGTAAGAATGGTTTATATAGATACCCATAAAGAATGAAAACATAAAACTGAATTTTTAACAAACTTAACAGACACTAACCGGTTACTGGGTATTACTAACCGGTTAGTTACTGTAACTTTTGTTTTCTAATTTAGCAAAAAAATATTTTCAAAACTTTAACTATTAAAACCAATTCTTTCCAACCTTAATTAAAATATTTAGCCACTTACTGATGCACTCTAAAAATAGTTAAAAACATTTTGAAAAATATGCATCAACATATTTTAATTAATTGGTTTTATGAAACTCAAAATTAATTTGATAAAAATTAATTAATTGAGATTCACTACACAAAACTAACTCTACCCAACAACCTAAGGACTCAAAGCAAAATATAAAATAACTCTATGAAACTTTGATTCCTTGCTTGCTTGTCTAGAGATTAGTTGATTCTCTCTTCTTGTTATATTTGCCTTCTTCTTCTCTTTATCTTTTCTTTGTAACATTTATAGCTCTTGAACTTTGTTGCTTTTTGTTCTTTGGGAGACTTGCTTTGACTTGCTTTCACTTGACTTCATCACAATGTTTTCCTCATCAAAACATAGCTTGATTCTTAAATCTCCCCCTTTTTGATGATGACAAACATTGTTTTGAATTTTTGTTGATTATTGACCATTAGCTTTCCTTTTGCTTCAAACTTCATAGAATGCACAACAATGCTAGAATGCACAACAATGCTCCCCCTCAACATAAGCCTCTTGAAAATATCAACAACTCTTCTCCCCTGCATAAAAGAACAAAAACAACACCTTTCTCCCCCTTTTGGCATAATCAAAAAGCATAAAAGAAGTATAAAATATTGCCAAAGGTGAAGAAAGCTAATTAAAAAAAATCTGCTAACTGTCAGTGACTAACCGGTTACAAGGGCTACTAACCAGTTAGTCTCTGCAGTACAGAACACTGCATAAATCAAAATTAAAATCCTGACTTTGAGACTTCAAAACTAGTATCCAATGTATTTAAAAATAAGTTTTCAGAGAGTAAATATAAAGTATACATGGAATACTTCAAAGTCATACAAAATTTACAGTCAATTACACAATATATGAATTATAAAATCTTGTGAAAAATCAGTTGTGTAAAGCTGAAAATTGCAGTAATTATTTGCATATAAATCAATGTAACATAGCTAAAACTCATGACAGAGCATACCACACATGTCCAAAATATTTATCAAGTAGTAATTCATCATGTGCAGATTGAATAGACAACATTTTAGCCAAAAAGTACACTGAAAAACACACTATTTATCTGTCAGACTGTCACACTAACCGGTTACAAAGACCACTAACCGGTTAGTACCTGTCAGATATCAGAAAAACATGGCAGAACTGATATGGCCACTTTGCAACGTCTAAATCATGTTAAATCAAGGCCAATACTAATTATGCAGAATATATACATACAAATGGACCATATTAGAGTATATCAACATAAATTTTAAGATCCAAAACAATATGTACCAATCACAAATGTGCATCAAAGAAACATATATTAAACCTGAAATTTCACAAATATGGCAACAGATATTATCACTTTTCAGCAGAAAATAATAGGTATATACTTGATCAAAATAGAATGAACCATAAATGAGACATAATTGAAATTAACATTAATACATATTCATTCATAATAGGTTCATTACAAAACCATAAAGCAACTAGTCAAAGTACATAACCATATGTCTAAAACAAGCTGAAAAGATATAAAAACCAAATTACATCCAAAAACCACCAAAATACATATGAAAAACCAGACTGAAAATATGATACTAATGCAATCCTAAATGCCACTAATCTTCACTTGGAGGAGGTGCTTGAGGTGCGGAAGATGATCCAAAAGTCCTCATCAAAAACATGAGACGTTCCATGTCTCTCTCATAAGTTGCTCGGAATCCATCCATCCGACTATTGATCCGATCAAAACCGGCATCAATCCGAGCACTCATACGCTCCTCCATGGCTGCAAAATCAAACGAACCAGGTGCATAACCAGAACCACCAACATCAAGGGTAGTTCTAGGCTGAGGACTTGCAACTGGAACAGAACCAGCATTTTCTTCATTATGACCTTCATCCATTTCAGCAGCATTATCATCACCTCCATCCTCATCCTCATCCTCATCTTCATCACGGTCATCGCTGCTCACCATATGAACATCTTGTGCAGCATCCTCATTCTCTTTTTGTTGCCTTTCTTCTTCATCCAATTGAGCATCCAACAATGCAATGTCATCGCTCCACTTCCAACAGTCATCCAACCTCTTGTGTTGCTGAATACCAGCAGAATGAAGAATTCTAGGCCCAATACAGTGAAGAGAAGAGCTTGCTAACAAACATAGCATAGGGAAGACTACCACTAGTTGACTTGGCTGCCTCTTGCATAAAAGAAGACATAATTCTTACCCAGTTCACTTGAATCCTATTCTTAATAGCATACAGATACCTCAGATCAGTCTCAAAAACTTGGGAATGGTTGGTAGAGGTCCTAGGGGTAAGAATGTATGTAATAACATACACAATCATCCTATCATCTACAGTCAAGATTCCTACACCCTTTCTATCCCGTGCAATGTAATGTCAGCTCTCCTAAGGCTATTGAGGTATACATCTTCCGGGTTACACTGTGCTATTCTATTATAATTATCATCTCCCCAGAAGGTACCTACAACCCTAACTCCAGCAACACTAAGGAAATCCTCATCAGTCACAGTAAATACAACTCCATTAACCTTGGTATGAAAGACATCATCCCTAAGAATAAGGTTAGAATAGAACTCTCTTACTAACCTAGGGTATATGTTGCATTTCAGTTCTAGAAACCTCCTAAGACCCTGAAAATTAAGGAGCCTATGGAATTCAAAAAGGTTGGCACTACACCAGTCAAAATCCATCCACCTAATTAATCCAAACATTCTAGAAGAGAAACCATCAAACCTCTGTTCACAGTTGGATTCTTCAAAGAAGTCATCTCTGTTCCTCCTTGAAGGCCTGTTTGCTGTGCTCTTTACTATTGCTCTCTGAGAGGAAGACATGGTTGAGGATGGAAAGCAGTTCGGTCTAGGGTTTGAGAAAGGGGGAAAACGGATTTTGGGCACAAAAGGATAATGGAAGATAAAAACGTGTAGGATGATGATGAAATATGATGGAACAAAGAAGAAATATGATTGATTTGTTGAGGGATTGACAAAATCGTGTGCTAGGGTTTTAGAAAGGGGAAAAACGAGTTTGAGAAAGAGAGAAGAATGAGTGAAAACTGTTTTTAAAAAGCCTTTTAATTTTTCTGAACTGTTACGCGCTAACCGGTTAGTAAGTTCACTAACCGGTTAGTCACTGTAACCAGTCAGTGAAAATTGCAGAAATTTAAAAAAAAAATCAATTTTCACACAAAAAACACATATTTAAACATTTAAAAAGCTTTATCAAAATTAATAAAAGTTTTCCATACCTCATAAACTCAATATTCACATAAACTCACACAAGGTCATATAAGTTTGCATACATATACAATGAAAAGAGCAAAACTCATAATAACACATATTTTCCCATTAAACCATACAATTTCAATATTCATCAACTAGCACATCAAATCAAATATATTTCAATTCATCTATTCAATTTCAGCAACATTTGTAAATTGAACAAGTGCGCAAAAGTTAATAATAAAGCATTCACCATGAAAGAGATAAATTCTATGATATTATCATGGTTGAAGAACTTACTTGAGATATTTGAAAAAGAATGAATTCATACCAATTTATCTGCATTGAAGGTACTGAAATATTTCAAAGTCATAGCACATTCCCTTCAAGCATACCTACAAAATAACTCAAGCCTTGGTTTTTGGTACCCAAATGGTTTTGGGTCCATTGTTGTTAGATAAAGGAATTTGACCTTTCTTAACCCACTCATACAATCCATTAGGTACTCCAAACCTTTTGATTTCACAAACATTATTTGTATGTCCATGTTTTCCACAATAAAAGTGAGTTGGCTTTATGGAAAAATTAATTTTAGAAAATGAGTCAACAACTTTGAAATTTCTTTTCTTTCCATGGACATAGCCTAATCCGGACCTATTCGAAAAATTCCTTTGACTAGAAAGTAAATTGTTTAAATGCTTATCTCCTCTTGTGAATGATGCAAGTCTATTTTTCAAAATGTCATTTTCATTTTCAAGCATTTTGCAATTCTCACAAGTTGGGACAGATTTACTACAATTTTCAAAATCATGAATAATAGGGGAATTTTTAAGATTCAAAGATTCATTTTGAAGCTTCAACTCATTTATATAATTTTCCATTTCAACAATCTTTTGTTGATACTTCAAAATAACCTTTTTCTGTTTTTCATGAACTTTGGCAAGTTTTTCAAATTCAATACACATTTCTTCATATGTATTGTACAAAGTATTATAGGATGGTGAATTTGAATTAGAGGAAGAACAAGAGGATACCTCATTATCACTATCACTATCACTATCAAGTATGATGGTATTGTCACTTTGAGAAGCGTCTTCATCAAGCATTGCCATCAAGCATAAGTTTGAGAATCCATCTTTTTCCGAGATGTTTTGCACAATATCATCCATTTTTGAATTGAAATCTTTGTTGTTCTTCTTGTCATCTTCAAGTCTCTTCAAGTATTGAGGACAATCAAATTTGATGTGTCCCTCTTTTCTACACTCATGACACTTGAATTTTTCCTTTGAAACCTTCTTAGTTTTATTGTCTTGGTTGAAACTTGTAGCATCTTGCTTGCTGAAATTTCTTCTTTTTGACTTGTGTTGATGTGAGAAACTTGATTCTTCTCTTCTTTCTTGAATAAGCAAAATTCCTTCACTTTTCAAAAACTCCAAGAATTTACTCATTAGCAATTTCATAGTCTTGTCATCAACATTTAAGATATTCAGATTATTAAACATGTTCATGCTATCCATTGTAAACCAAAAAGGATCTTTTCCAGTAAAAGCTATTAAGCTTTGATCTTAACCGACCAAAGCTCTGATACCACTTGTAGGAATACAAGTGGTATAGTATGAACACGTGAGAACACCTAGAAGGGGAGGTTTAATAGGTGTTCAAACAACCTTGAACAATTTTCGCAAAGTACAAACAAAACGTGGTTAAAACAGAGTTTCTTTAACCAATGTATCAGTGACTAACCGGTTACTCAATCTACTAATCGGTTAGTATCTGAACCAGTTTCGAATAAAATTGCAAATCAACTAAGAACTCAGAGTAAAACGCAGAATAACGTCAACCCACTATTTAAAACAATTAAACAGATGTTTTAAAATGATTTTCCCCAAATTAATTTGTACAATTACTAACTAATTGATTCAATTAATTTGAAAATCCCTTTTCTAGGTTTTTATGCAAGAGCAATGAATAATGCAGAAATTAAAGAGATTAGGGAAGAGATACTACACAAGAGATTTATCCTGGTTCACTCTCACCCACTTGAGAGCTACATACAGTCCCCTCTTCAACAAAGAGAGATTTCTTCACTAGAATTAAAGATCCTTGATTACAAGCTAAGCCTCTCAAGATTCCTCACTTGATAGCTACCAAGAGATACCTCACTCTTGTTATGCAACCTTCCTTAATCTTCTAATTCTACCCTCTTGCTATGTGATTCTCTATCCACTTAGACTTCTTCAATTTCTTGATTATTCCTCAACCAAGAAACCTTCATTTTGCTTGATTACACCTTAATAAAGACTTCCTTTGCTTGATTGTTCCTCAATCAAGACTTCCTTATCTTTCAATTTGTTGTAGACTATTTTGCCTTGAATGCAATGTTTACAACACCATAGAAATACAGAAAATCAGAACCTAATGAATCTCAATCAAATAACAATGAACAAGTTGATTATGAGATTCTTGTGTTTGTAGAAAAGATGATAACAAGATGTAAAAGAAAACTTTTGATCTTTTCAATCTAAGAGAGAGTGTGTGGCTTGTTTTTCTGGATATAAAACGTATATGAATGATTCTATATTTTCATTGAGGTGTAAGAATGGTTTATATAGATACCCATAAAGAATGAAAACATAAAACTGAATTTTTAACAAACTTAATCAGACACTAACCGGTTACTGGGTATTACTAACCGGTTAGTTACTGTAACTTTTGTTTTCTAATTTAGCAAAAAAATATTTTCAAAACTTTAACTATTAAAACCAATTCTTTCCAACCTTAATTAAAATATTTAGCCACTTATTGATGCACTCTAAAAATAGTTAAAAAAATTTTGAAAAATATGTATCAACATATTTTAATTAATTGGTTTTATGAAACTCAAAATTAATTTGATCAAAATTAATTAATTGAGATTCACTACACAAAACTAACTCTACCCAACAACCTAAGGACTCAAAGCAAAATATAAAATAACTCTATGAAACTTTGATTCCTTGCTTGCTTGTCTAGAGATTAGTTGATTCTCTCTTCTTGTTATATTTGCCTTCTTCTTCCCTTTATCTTTTCTTTGTAACATTTATAGCTCTTGAACTTTGTTGCTTTTTGTTCTTTGGGAGACTTGCTTTGACTTTCTTTCACTTGACTTCATCACAATGTTTTCCTCATCAAAACATAGCATGATTCTTCAGGTATGGGGAAGTCAATGAAAGCAATAGGTAAATGGTCCAAAAATAAGCAATATGGTCAAAGGAGGAAGATGCTCCCAACCAAAGCTTCTCACATGCCTAAAGGTGAAATCATAAGGTCTAGGACCTCAAGCAAGAAGCAATGGGTAAGGACAAACACCTCTTTGATCAACAAGTCCAAGGTATCAAGTTCTCATCCCACCTATAACAACGAATACACAAAGGTATACCTGGACTACTCTATCTTTTGCACATACCAAGGTGTATCATGAGTGCTGAAATCTTTTTTGAAAATCTTTTATTTATCATGATCACTCCTTGGATAAAATAAATCACGTGTACCTTGCTTTATTTGAAAATCCTTTTAAGCACATGATTATATTTGTTTTTTGTATGCATTGCATTGGCTAATCGATTAGCCAACGGGTCTGAACTGAGAATAAAAAGGTTTATTTGCACGTTAACTCACATCCTTCCACCATAAGCTTCAAGTAAACCCTTGTCTTCCTCCCCAAGCTCTCTCTCTCTCCTAAAACTCCATTGGAGCTCTCTCCCTCTCTTGCTCCAAATCACTCTCAAGAGCTCTCTCCCTCTCTAATCTCCATTGATTTCTCTCTTCCTCCAAGCAAGAGCTCTCAAGCTACTCCATTGCTCTTCATCCTTTTCTCTTGAAACAAAACCATCAAAGAATCCCTCCAAGCTCATCATCATCATCATCATCATCTCTATTGCCATCTTCACCACCATCACCAAGCACTCCCTTTCCCTTTCAGGACATTAGGCTCATTTGAGCAAAAGGTAAAACCCTAACCTAGATCATCTTCCCATTTAATCGAACCCCACTTATTTATTGGTTATTTTCATAAGGATCTAAGGCCAACTTAGGAGGCTCAAGCTCAAGGAGCACCAAGGAAGAAGAAAGCTCAAAAGGGTTAAGGTTTCACTTTTTCCCTCTCTTTCCAAGGTAAGGAGGTGGTATTACCTTTACTTAGGGAATGGGTTCTAGATTGAATATAGTGATAGCTAAGGGTAGACAAATAGGTATGATAATGAACCTTAGGGTAATTGGAAACAGACACTAGATGGATAATATGAAAACCCACTAGATATAAATGAATATGGTGATGAACCCACTATGGTGATGAATGAATATGTTTATGATACTATGTGTTTGAATATGTTTTATTGATTTTTATGAAATAATTAGTAATATGAAAATGTAAATTGATCACTAGATATGCTAGGTTTGTAATAAAACTAATTAAAAGCTTGAGAGGAAAACTTGGTAAAGTGATAATAGAATCACTGGGACTTTTTGGGCTAAGGGGATAGCTAAGAAGCGAGTTAGAAACACCTAAGAAACGTGTCCAAAGAATAAGTGAAAATAATTCAACTTGGATAGATGGATAGTTAAGCACTTGACTAAATATAATAGGATTGAACCTTAGGGTAATTGGAAACGGACACTGGATGAATAATATAGAATTAGGAAGTTAATCGATAATCTTGTTAGTTGTGGTTGATAAATGAACAGTTATAGACTAAGGAATTGATTATGATTATTCTTTTTTAATGTAGGGGTAGGAAACTAGTCAGGATGGTTAAAGTTGGTAGTCATCGGGAATAGAATAGGCCTGAGTAAGATAGAATTAATTGAGATTAGACAAAGAGACTTAAGCTATTGGAATTAATTGAGATTAGAAAAAGGGACTTAAACTTATTGGAATTAATTTAGGTTAGTTAAAATGACTTAAGCATAAAAGAATTGATGGAATTAAGATTGATGAAGGTTAGTGGAAAGAAATTAAGCATGAATCGGGTTCTAGTCTATAAATAGGAAGAGGTAAGAGAATTTAAGGAACGGTAATAAAGAAATGGATGATGGATTAATTAGATAGTAAGTTTGGAAACAATAAGAGTAATATAGTAGATAATTAATAATGGAAGGCTAAATTACTCATTTGGTCCCTTACCTTATTTTTCAATTTCAAATTGGTCCCTTACGTTTTTCTGGTTTCAAATTGGTCCCTTATGTTTCTTTTTGATGTCAAATTGGTCCTTGAGTCACTATTCATCCTACGTGTCAATATCATATTGGTCCACATAGGATAAATAGTGACACGTGTGCAAATCATAGTGGTCCGCATGGGATGAATAGTGACTCAGAGACCAATTTGAAACCAAAAAAACGTAAGGGACCAATTTGAAATTGAAAAATAAGGTAAGGGACCAAATGAGTAATTTACCCAATAATGGAAATGAAAGAGAAGAAAGGAGAGTTAATAAGGAAAAAGAAAGAGAGATAAGAATTAAAGTGAGAATGGAATAAGTAAGTAATGAAATAGAAATAAGAATTAAAAGGTGAGATAAGAATAAATACGATAGGAGGTCAGATGAGCTCTGTCGAGATAAGTAGCACAGGAGGTCATACCGACCCTGTGGGCTCGAAAAGTAACACAGGAGGTCATACCGACCTTGTGGATAGGAAATTAGCATAGGAGGTTATACCGACCCTGTGGGCTAGGAAAGTAACCCAGGAGGTCATACGATCCTGTGGATAGGAAATTAGCACATGAGGTCATACCAACCCTGTGGGCTAGGAAAGTAACCTAGGAGGTCATACCGACCTTGTGGATAACTAGTAAAATGAGAAATTAACCAAGGAGGTCTTGCCAATCCTGTGGATAATAAAATGAGAATAATAAAAAGAATTGTAAGAATAAAATGAAATGAAAAGGGAATTAAATAATGAAAATATGAATGTGAATGAAAATGAATTGGTGAGGAATAATTGTGTAACTAGTTGTGTATGGTATGATGTGATTTATTTGTGATAAATGTGCTTGACTTAGTATATTATATTGTTATGCCTTTTTAGAAACTATTTCCTAATAAGCTCTGTATAATGTTACCCTTCTTGCTGTTTTTATACAGGTACAGAGGCGGATCTTGCATCGTTACAGGCTGAGCAAGAATACTCTCCACCCCGTGGAGTGTGAGTGTAAATTAGTTATGAAAGAAATATAGCTAATTAGATTTAATTCAATTTATTTTGGTTTCAAAATGATTCAATAGTCGTAAGCCCTGAAACTTGTATTATTTTGTGAAGCAGGGCATTAGTGCTAAACTGGCTGTAATTAATATATATGTACATATTTTAAAATATTCTGGATTGGACAGGTTTTCAGAAAGAAATTTTTTTGGAAAGTTCGAAAAACAGAGGAAACTCTGTCAAATTTTAAATGAAAATTTCAAGTAACTTAATAATCTTAATTTAATTTTAGGTATTACTAGTTAGGGTGTCACATTTAAGGAAAGAAGTAATTAATTTTCATTGAAAATTTGTATAAGGTCTTTTAAATAGGGACACTATAAAAGTGTCAAAAACGTCTTATATCTAGGGACAAAGGCAATATATTTTATGATTGGTTAATTAAAGAAATATGCAATAAATACAACTTTGATAATTGGTTGATTTGGTAAACAATGCATTAAAAGTATTTTTCTTTATTTTTTTTAAATCTTCTAAAATTTACTAATTTTTTGGGAGGAGGGAGTAGTATGATAAAAGAAAGAAAAAACTGAAACAAGAATGATTTGAATCTTAAACAAGAAAGAAAGAAGGATTGAGATGGGACGAGGATTTTTTTTTTTTTTAATTTGAAAATTAAATTTTTAATGATCATTATGATTAAGTTAAAGTTTTTTAAAAAGTTGCAAAATAATTCTTATTACATGACACGTAAACGGATATTTCAAATATATACTAACTAGATTCTGACTATGTTGAAATATCATACGCGTGTCGCACTATAATTAATACATATAAAAATGACATGAGTGTCATTCAAAACTAATGTTGGCAATTAGGGCCAAAGCCCGCGGGCCCCGTCCGCACTTTTTTGCGGGCAGAGCGAAGGATTTGGACAAAATCCAAAAATTATGCCCGCCCGCGCCCGCCCTAATTTTTTGCGGGCTAGTACGGGCGGACCGCGGGCGGTCCGCGGGCCTCTATTAAATTAAAAAAATTTCTTTTTTGCTGCAAAATACAAAAAAATAGTCTAATTAGGGCGGGCGGGCGGGCCGCCCGCATTTTTTTTACACTATATAGTAAAAAACCAAAGGAAAAAGAGAAAAAAAATAAATAATAACAAAATGGGCGGCCCGCGGGCCCGCCCTGCCCGCATTTAGGACGGGTAGGGCTTGATTTTTCGGCCCTAAAAATTAATTAGGGCGGGCATGCCCGCCCGCAATTTTTGCGGGCTTAATGCGGGCGCGGGCCAAGCCCGCCCGCCCGCCCTAATTGCCAATGTTATTCAAAACATAAGTGGCACTAAAGCAAACCAATATTTGTATTCCCCTTTTCCATACTTTCATTCCAAATATAAGAACCGACTCAAGGACACGCATTAATCCACATTCAGTTTGTCTCAATTTTTTATATATAAGTGACATTTACCTTTTCATATTTCTTTTTTAAAAAATTTGTTCTGATCCTTTTCATTTACAATGCATTTGGCGTTTCTTAATAAATTTTTAATTTAAAATTTTAATCTAGGTACAATGTACATGAATTTCTTTGAAAATCTTCATTGCATTTGCCCTTTTTCCTAAATAATTTGTTTTTGGATGTACATGTATTTTGACAGAAAAATCTCATTTCCATAATTTTTTATTTCTTATTAGGTATTTTAGTTAAAATGATTTTTTATATATGTACTTTTGGTGAAAACATTAAAATTTTCCATTTACCCACACAGAATAGAGAATCCAAATTAAAGGAAAAATATTCTAAAAAAAACAATTTATTATTGTTTTTTATGCATTATTATAATAGTTATAACTTTTTAATTTGAAATTGTAATCTTTTTTTTGGTAGAAGTTGAAATTGTAATCTTGATACATCGTACATGTACTTCTTTCGAAATTTTCATTTCATTATTTGCCAATTTTTCTAAAAAAATTGTTTTTGGATGTGCATGAATCTTGACAGAAAAATCTCATTTCCATAATCTTTTTGCCTGATTAGTTATTTTAGTTTTTTTTTGGTTAGGATTATTTATTTTAGTTAATACAATTTGTTACATATATGTTTTTCTGAAAAACATTAATAAAATTTTCCATTTACCCAGACAAAAAAAATCCAAATTAAAGGAAAAATCTTCTAAAAGAAAAGGAAATTTATTATTGTTCTTTATGTATTATTATTATAAGTTTTTTTTTTCTTTTTTCAAATTTAGCCACAAATGCTATACCATATGTGAAAATTGCACAATACTTATTATGAAAGATGTTTGGCATATATATATATATATAAACACATACAAGTATCCTATCATCAAAAAATCTAACAGGCAAAAAACAAAAAAGCTTTAATATTTGCAAATAAATTCTTCAATGGGAGGTGCTCCTCATTGTGGTGCTAAATTTTTTGATGATGGTGAAGGATGACGACTTCCCTACAAGTGTCTTACTTCAACACAAATAACTATTCTTAAAAAGTAAGATGCCCTTTTATTTCTTGTTAGTAATCTATTAGATTGGTTATTGTATACTCTCTCCTTCTCTGAATATATAAGTCTTTTTTGATATTTTTATTTCGTCTTTATTTATAAGATTTTATATCAATTTTTCAATGACAATTAATTACTTTTTTCCACAAACATAATTAGGTAACACTTTTTAGATTCTCGATAATATTAATAGGAGTAATTTTGAAAATATATATCAAATGTTCATATTTCCAATACCATTAACTAAATTAATCAACTTAACGGACGTAAAATCTACCAAAAGTGTCTTATATATTGAGACTATTGGAGTATTCATTATTGATTTCTTTTATGATTTTAATTTTCTTGATTTTGATTTTTGAGCGACCTTTTGTTTTGATTTTTGGATAAATATTATGTAAATAAGCTGCCAATCTTATATTATTTCAACCAAATTGAGATCTCCAATTATCAAAAAAAGTGGGAAATAAGAAACATCTTCAACATGCTAACGAGAAAATATTAGCCTGCTTATCGAAAAAAAAAAAGAGAAAATATTAACCTCGTGTTCACATACCTTCTTAATCCTTACTAAAAAATATATATACATACCGATACGTACATTTCCATCTTTAAATTTAGGATGTGATCCGTAAATAATTTTAAGAAACTGGAATTTGTAAAGTTGCGTCATTTCTTGTGCTTTGTTGCATAGCGTAGTTTAATACTCTTTCCGTTCCTAAATATAAAGCCTCTTTGGAAGATTTTACGTCCATTAAGAAATTGGAATAATTTAGTTAATTGTATTGGAAATGTGAACTTCTGATATGTAATTTCAAAATTACCCATATTAATATTATTGGGAATCTAAAAAGTGTTAAATAAATAGGGGTGTTTGTGGAAAAAAATAATTAATGATCATTGAAAATTGGTATGAGGCTTTATAAATAAGGACAAAATAAAAGTGTCAAAAGAGCTTTATATTTAAGGACGGAGAGAGTAGTTAATTTGCAAGATCCAATATTTGATTCATATGTTAAAATTTGGTGCTATGAGAGATTTGGTACCAAAATCAGAACATTGTAATTATTTTTTCTTAACAAGACAAGATGTTACACTTTAAGTAACCAGCATTGATGAAATAATTAGTTTGCATCGGTGTAAATTATGAGGTTAAAAATTTATGTGCTAATAGTTTGAAAAAAGAATTACCCTTACTTTCCATATAGTTCCTCTAATAAGATAACCACAGTCCACACTCAATTTTAATTATTAAAATCAATAATAATGATCTTACTCGTTGACGTTATTTCACTTGGTGTATTCATTTAATGTCACTAAAGGAAGTTTGGTGAGAAAAAGTCAATAACTAAGTAATAATTGTCATCAACTATGATGATACTAAAAATTTTATTTATTTAGTGGTGAGCAATAAATAAGAAAATTGGTAACAAAAGATTACTCATCATTGTTACTAATTAGAATTTCTTTAGTTTTTTTCTACCCTTGAAGTTAAAAGGTCATTGACCCTTGTCATATACCCATTTCTAAATCCATGATTCTAGACAAAGACCAAATTAATACTTTGCAAAGCCACATTATTCAACAACAAGCCTTTTCTTAATCGATGTTTAAACATCTCCATCCTTTGGTATTCCTAAAAACTGCATTTGATTTGTCATCTCTAAAAATTTATATAAAAGCAGATGATATTATTGGAATTGCAGGAGAGTCTTTACCGTATATGGTCATAGTTGAAGTCATTACATTTACAGGGACATAAAAAAACATAAGATTTCATGATATCTTCCAAGAAAGATTCATAGATCCCTTAGGTAGGATCTTATGTTTTATACTCTCCAATAGATGCAATGACTTCAAACATGATCGTAAGTGGTAAAGACTTTGTTGTAATTTCATATCTGTCATTTGGTTTTATCATCTCTAGAGATGGCAATCAAATGCAACTTTGGGAATATCAAAGGAAGGAGATGTTGAAAGGCCAGGAGGAGGCTCCTTGTTAACTGCGGCTTTGCATATATTGCATTGTTCTTTGTCTGGAATCATGGATTTAGAGACGGGGTATATGAAAAGGGTCAACAACCTTTTAACCTCGCGGGTTGAAAAAAATAAAGATGCTCTGAATTATATTGTAATAGTGTTTAGTAATCTTGTCTAACTCACTTTTCTTTCTTTTTTTCTTAAGACAAGATGAATAAATCTTTTAATGGCATTAGAGTTAGTTTATGATAGTTATTGGAATACACTATCGGAATACTTAGTTATTGACATAGCATCACAAACTTCGTTTAGTGACATCGAAGGAATGCCTAAGTGAAATATTATCATCCGGTGAGATCATTATTATCGATTTTAACCATTGCAGTTGAGTGTGGCTGTCTCACTACATGAACCATAGGGGAAGTATAAGAGAACATAAAAAACATATTGGACAACATATCTCGTTCGGGTTCCGTCTTGGGTTATGGGCCACGATTAGATGGCGATTAGTACGTAAAATTCATTATGTCTTCTATGGAGTTGTATTTATTTTCATAATTTTTTTTTTCAGAAAGTTAATCTCTGATAGGATTGAAGTTTTTTGTTGTTCTAATATTAATAACTATTAATCTATTATTAAGCATATTCAAACAGAGTTGCATATTCAAAGTGAAAGCCAATGGCATTGTTTCCGTTCGATATTTCAAAAGGAAATAGAGATGCATGGATATATGACAACAAAGCTTAAGGGATCCTCCTCGCCATTTGACAAGCTAAGCCTACCAAACGTGGTGCTACACTGCTACCATATGGTGACATGATTTGCAGTTTGGCAAACTTGAAGGTAAGCAATAATTTCTAGTCTTCTATTCAGTTTCTGTTAGTTGAAGGCCCTCGAATCTCTATGTACTTGCATATTTTTACCATTTTAATTATAATCAGATTGACTTTATCTTTTGTTCACACATATTTTCATTCTGCCACATAGTTACATGTAAGAGATGTCAATAAGAAAATGGAAGTGTAATAAGAAATTTTCTTTTATGCATTTGATACTTTTTTTGGCACAAGATTGGAGACTATATATACTAGTCTACTATACCAATTTGGCCTCCTAAAGCAAACACCAATAGAAAATTATCACCTTAACTCAACAATTTTGCAGCTTGGCTAGCTATCTATTTTCCGGTTTAAAATATAAAAAAAAAATATTTTTCTTAATTTAAAATATAAGAAAAAGATTCATTAATATTCTTAAATTTTATTTCATTTCGAATGTTACTCTCTTTCCTAAATCATTGCTAAAAAATATTTATCTCATTTAATTTTTGTTATTTCCAATGTTATTTTTCTAAAATACTTTTTTTTTTAAAATATGAAAAAGTTAAATACAACAATCAGCTAACCTCTTTTGATAAGTGTAATTTTAATTTTTGTTTTCTTATATTGTAAACTGAACGGAGTTGGTAATTAAAAATCTTCGTATGTTATGTCATGGGTCCTTTTTCTATACTCATCTTGGTCAAATGAGTTTGTATACTCATTGTTTCCATCTCCTATAATTGGTCTGCACACAAATGCACAATGGAAGTAGCATCAGCACAGAATCATGGCTCCAAAAAGCTTTGAGAGCTTTTCACGTGTGACCATACACGTCACTTTAAAACTTCAATTTTTAAAAATAATCACTATTTTTAAAAAATAATTTTAACTATGTAAATATTTTCTTTATCTCAAAAAGTTGGTAAAATTTTGAAAAGTCAAAAAAATTAAAAAATAATGCATTCAATATTTTGTTTTCCAAATCAACCAATTGCAAAATTGAACAGATAATGCTTTTTAATTAACTAACCAATCAAGATTAAAGAATATAATTTTTCAATTTTTTATTCATTATTTTAACTTTGATTTGAGACAATAGTTTTTTAAATTTTTTACAAACATTTTAAGATGAGATAGTAGTAAATAATCTTTTCAATCCTTAATATGAAATCTTTTGTGAAAACGCATAAAAAAAATTAGTTAATATTGTTAGTGACATTGAAAATGTCAATATTTGTTATACTCTTTTATAAGTATCCTTGTATTATTATTGAGACTCCCAAAAAGTTTGAGTAAATTACTATGTGTAAAAATAACTTTATCAATCAAGTTGACTTTTGAGAATAAATTAATATTCAATTAATATTTAATCATTAAAAAATAATTTAGTACTCTGTATAACTGATGTAAATATAAATTAGCATACCTTTTGCTGCCAAAATGTAATTTATATTAATTTTTTAAACCTTAATATTAAATATTGATGAGGGAAAAAAATTTGTGTTTAAAAACTAAAAATTTAACCTTTAGAAAAATAGTGAACTTATGTTCTCAAGGTATTTATTTCCTTTGTTAATTCTTTATCCTTAATCATTAAGATTGAAGTTAAAAAAATTTAAATTCAAACTCTTATAATTCTATTTAATGTTCATGGTGTAGGAATACAAACACGAAAGAACACCTAGAAGAGGGGTTGAATAAGTGTTAAAGAAACCTTGAAAGATTTTCGCAACAATCAAATGAAAATGATTAAAACAAATGATTTTTACAAAACAATAAGGATCTAATTGATTAACAGAACTCCTAATCGATTAATGCCTGACAAAGCAAACTAGGTTAATCGATTAGCCAAAGATCTAATCAATTAGCTACTGTAGAAATTCAGAGAAAAATCACTTTTAATCACAATTGAAATCACATAACATCAAAGATAACGCGAATGATTCAAACCAAGATTGCTAATGATTACATAGATAGTGAAAATGGTTTTCCCAAATTAATTTGTTCGATTGAAAACTAATTGATACAATTATACGAAAATCAAGTTTTCTAGGTTTTCAAGCAAGAACAATGAAAAGTGCAGAAATTAAAGAGTATAGGGAAGAGATAATGCACAAGAGATTTATACTGGTTCACTCTCCTCAACTGAGAGCTACATCCAATCCTCTCTATCACAATAGAGAGAGTTTCTTCACTACAATTAGAAATCCTTTGATACAAGTTTAGCCTCTCAAGATCCCTCACTTGATAGCCTCCAGGAGATATCTCACCCTTATAAGTAACCCTTTGATCTTCTAATCCTCAAATTGAAAGAACATCCTTCAAGACTAAGAACATATTAGATTTTCTCTCTATCCAAGTGGATACCTCACCACTCTTCAATTTGCTTGATGATACCCCACACCAAGACTTCTCACTTGCTTGATGATACCTCACACCAAGACTTCTTCTTCTTGTTGTAGAATTGTTTGTCTCAATTGAAAAGATTACAACTCAATGAAAAACTCAAAAACCCTATGAATCTCAATCAAGAATAATGAACAAGATGAAATTGAGATTCTAAACTTTCATGAAAAGATATTCACAAAGATAAAAAAAAATAGCTTTGATCTTTTCTTGTTTGAGAGAGAATGTGTGGCTTGATGTTTGTAAAAGTGTGTAAGATATGTTTCTAATGGGTAAAGAAAGGTTTATATAGAATACCCATATAAGCAAAAGAAAACACATAACTGATTTTTCCAACTCACAAAACTGTTTTAAAAACTCAGTCTGCACGATCTAAACAATTAGCCAGGGTCCTAATCGATTAGCCACTAACAGTTGGAAAACTGGTAATCGATTAGCTTGATGCCTAATCGATTAGCATCTGAAAGCTTAATTCCTGTTAATCGATTAGCTTAAGTCCTAATCGATTAGATGCTGAAACACTTTTATAAAAACTTGTTTTCACATATTTAAATCTTTTTCCCAAAATCCTTTAAGCCACATATTGATTAGGTTAAGTGAAAAACTCAAGATTAATTTGATCACTATTAATTAATTGAGATTCACTACCCAACTCTAAACTCTACCCAACAAACTAAGGACTCAAAACAAATTAAAAATAGCTCTATAAACCATTGAGCATCCTTGAGCTTGCTTGATAATAGTTGATTCTCTCTTGATCTATCTTCATGCTTTTGTTGCTTTTGCTCTTTATGAAACACCTTTATCTTCATCTTTGTTTTCATCAAAACTAAACTTGAACTTGAATAGTAGGTGGTGCTCTCACACTCACTTCTCGGTGCATTCACTCTTCTCATCTTCGCCGCCATATCCTCTTCTCGGCTTCTCCATCACCGTCTTCTCACCTCCGATCGATCCCTCTCACAGAACAGAGACCCCCGAACCACCATTGTCTTCTCACTTTCCTCTCATCACCGCGAACCACCACACTACCTTCTCCATCAAACGGTTAGTAGCCTTCACTCGCTTTCATTTTGCGATTTAAAGATTTTATAATAAAATAAAGATCTTATTCAACACAAGCTAAGGGATCTATTAAGCATTATAGTACACATGAACCCCACATTCTATGAAGGGTTTGAATATGGGTACACAATCATGTGCTCAAATAGACCAGAACCAACCAAGAACTAAATACATGAGTCTACCTCACGAGAATGTGAAGCAATAGTTACAAATCAAAAGCAACAGAAACAAATGACCCCTACGCTACCTACCAAAGCATTACTAGGATCCCTACATTACTAGGATCCCTACCTCCTTAAAAACCTTTATAGGAAAAAACTCAATGGGAAAAATCCTAAACAAGAGAAAAAGAATATAGCAAATCCTAGCAAACTCACCCTATGAATCACAATGCAACATAATTAACCAACTTTATCTATACATTGTATGGGCGCCTTGCACCAGTCAGATAAAGAAATAACTAGGCAGCTCAACAGAAGAACCAAGACCAAGATTTAGTCTTAATTGAATCAACCCAACCTTGAATATCAACCTCATCGTTATTGAAAATAATAGAATTTCTCTTGATCCAGATAATCCAACAAACTCACATCCAAATCATACCTATAAAATTTCTGCTCTTCTTTATCTTCCCTAAATTACTGTGCTATAGTAAGAAATCATGCAAAGAGTACTTTAGGGATTAAGGTTCTGAAATTGTATTTTAGGGATTAGGTTGTGAACTTGTGATTTGTTTTGTGATTGTGAATGAGTTTAATTGTGTTGTGATTTGTTTTGTGATTGTGAAGAACATTTCACCTTCAAAGACCAAATGAACCAACAAAATATCGGATCAACCGCAAAATTGGATCGGTAATTCAATTTTTCTTACAACTATATCCAAACCTTGTGTTTTTTCCTTACAAATTTATTATATATGATTTTTTTTGTTATTAATTGTGATTAATCTTCTATACAAGCTTACCGAATGGATTGGATTGTATTACTATTTGATTCAACATTTTGTTGTTATTTGTATCTTGAATCCTTTTTCCTTGCTTTTATCGCTTGAATACGTGCTATGTTAGGGTTTCACACAAGTTATTTGCAATTTAGTACTCTATGTTGTGTTTTATTTCAATCTTAGTTGATCTTTTTTAGGTCTTTAAGTTAGATTGCTTAAAATTGATTGTAGATTTAGAACAAAAAAAATCATTCTTACATGGTAAAACTTTTGGCTGTAGGATGAAGCAATGTCACCTCAAAAGGGACACAAGAAGAGCAGAGGTTCAAGGAAACATAAGAATTTTATGGTATTTGTTTTTATCTATACCTACGATTAAATTTTTTTTCTTTTCGGCATCATGTATTATTTTGTTTTATTACCTTCTCTTTTTTGAAGTTTGGAAAATGCATTGCAGAATGGATTGTGTTGATAGTTTAGTAATGAAATGATTAATTATTACCTGGTAACTACTATTATTAGTATCTCATTTTGCATGGTTTTGATTTAAATTTTGGTTCTCTTATTGGTTGCGGATAAAGGTTATCGACTTCAAATTTACAAATCCAAGTGGAACTGCAAATGCTCATCTCATCAACAGTTTCCACACTCCACAAAGAGCCAACAGCCAAGCTAGCTAAGTAAGCACTGTAGCAGACTCTGTTACTAACTTACTATTGAGATGATTGTATGCGAAATTAGACATCAAACTAATTTAATGTTTCTTGTCTACTCTTCCAGGAAGCGAGTGAAAGAGTTGGGAAAATTCTTCGGTTTCAGTTTCTTATGGGGTTTCTTTCAATGGTTCTATACCGCTACTGATGATTGTGGATTTCAAGTCTTCCCTTCACTTGGGCTCAAAGCATATGAAAACAGGTATGTTGTCACAAATCCTTAATTCAAGTAAAATTTATTTATCTTCAAAGGAAAATGTACATAAATCTAATAGGAGTGGTTAGTCCAACGTTTACTTATGTGCATGTTCTATTTTGATTTCTCAGTAAAACTTGATAAAGCAGATAGAGTCCTATGCTTCGCCAGTGGAATGACCGCTTTAAATGTTGTTGCCCATCCTAATATAGGTACGCCTTAGTCCCACATCGGCTGGTAAGGTGAATGAAGCGTGCCTTATATAGGGCGTGGATACCATACCTCACGTGGACGTGTTTTGGGGCTACGCTACGGCACGATGAGACCAAGAGCAAAACCGTGAGGGTGAAGGATGCCCAAAGCGGACAATATCCACGTGGCGGTGCCAGGGACCTAGTGCCTAGTACCGTACGGATGGCTGGGGCTAGACTGTTACAAGTTTTATATTGTAGAGATTGTTTTGGGCTACGCTACGGCACGATGAGACCAAGAGCAAAACCGTGAGGGTGAAGGATGCCCAAAGCGGACAATATCCACGTGGCGGTGCCAGGGACCTAGTGCCCAGTACCGTACGGATGGATGGGGCTAGACTGTTGCAAGTTACGGATGGATGGGGCTAGACTGTTACAAGTTTTATATTGTAGAGATTGTTTTGGGCTACGCTACGGCACGATGAGACCTACGGATGGATGGGGCTAGACTGTTACAAGTTTTATATTGTAGAGATTGTTTTGGGCTACGCTACGGCACGATGAGACCAAGAGCAAAACCGTGAGGGTGAAGGATGCCCAAAGCGGACAATATCCACGTGGCGATGCCAGGGACCTAGTGCCCAGTACCGTACGGATGGCTGGGGCTAGACTGTTACAAGTTTTATATTGTAGAGATTGTTTTGATTGCAACTTTGATTCAAGTTGGTGTGTTGAGGAAACAAGATGTGATTGTTCGATGTTCTACTATATGTATATGATTAATGGTAGCAGCAAAAATTTATCATAGTTACTTAAATTTATCATAGTTACTTCGAATATTTGATGACTTTTATTGAGTTGTTACATTGTTGAATCTATTCAGGCCTTTTGTTATATAAAGGTTCAAGGGAAAGGCACTTGATACTGATCTTCATCTCTTGTGAAATCAAATAACCTGGTAGTTCCCAAGGTTGGAACTTCTATACAATATATATATGTGTATTTAATTATGTTTTCATAATTTTTATCCAGTTATCAACATGTATAAGTCACATATCCAGTTATTAAGAACTGATAATAAAATGTTGAAGGCGGAAGATTTTGAACTCTGCTCTACTTTCTCACCTTTTCTAGGGTACATTTAATTTGTCTTGTTTATTTCTAATTGGAGGACTTTGCTGTGCTCATTTTGTGTAGATGGAAAATGTAAGTAAGAAGAATAAAGTAACGGAACTAGAGGAAGAATTGAAGTCAAGAAACTATTTGGTTAGCAAAACCTTCAGCAGCTTATTCACCATCATGCAAAAATATTAAATCACACTTATTATAATTTTGGTTTCGAAGAATTATTTTCCCTGTTCCATTTCCTATGCAATTACAATATATGGTTAGAAGTCCAACATCTTCATTTCCTCTTCCTGTTATATCCCTCCCCTACAGCAGGCAACCACCTCTTTTCAGCAGTCAAATCTTAAACTACAATGTTGTTTTTCTATCCTTATGCAGATTTTTGATTCAATCATATCACATGGAAGCTTCTTCAATAATGCCTTCATAGAGCATAGCGTAGTTGGAATCAGGACAAGAATAAACTTAAACATTCATTTAAAGGTTTGGTGTACCAATTCAATTATCTAAGCTCCTATAGTTGAAGAATTACAAAGAAGACCATGCATATATCTTTTTCAGCATTTATAGAGAATGTATTATTGACAAAAATGCTAGAATTGGAGAATGTTATCATAGCAAAGAGGTATGCTCTTTAAAACTATTTTACAACAGCACATGAGGAGGTTTCCAATTGTGTAAAATAGAAATTCTTAAGGATCCCTTTCGTTTGAATTAAAGGAAGAATGAGGACTCAATGGATTAGATGAAATGCATGACATTGTGGTATCGTCTTATACCTTCATGTCAGCTTCAAATCCCATAACCTGACCAACCTGTTTTTATACTGGATTTGGTTGGTCGGCTTGGCCTTTATTTTGATAAGTTGTTTGTAACGAGGCTGATTCTCCATACATATCAATTGGCATAATTGATCAACTAGTACCAAATTAGAACAGAGATAATAACAAAAAGTGCACTCCAAATAAGATCAATAGATACAACGGAAGATGAATAAGTGAAAGGTACTATAAGATGCTGTAGAAAATTAAGGAACAATGCTTAATCAAAACTACAAGGCAAGGAAAAGTAGAAATGGTGCATGAGGTAGAAGGAAGGGTAGGGGAGTGATGAAGAAGAAGGACCCAGGGAGAGAGAGATTCTTGACCAATTTCTTCACACCTCTTCCAACCTAACTTTCACCCTTTTAACCCATTTGCTTTCTACTTCATGGTCTCAAGGCATTGGGCTCTACTAGTTTCAGGCCGAATTGAAACTTCATAACAATTGCCCTTTTTTGCTTTGTTACATTGTTGACTAGAGATATATTAATTATAGTAGCATGTTTTTCTGCAGAAAGAGTAAGAGAATCAGTTTTTGCTTATGCGATGCCTTATATAGTCTTAGCCAATAATAAGTGTGCTAATGAAAAATGGTTTTCAAATTATTGGTCAGGCTAGTTGGATTGTTGATGATTCTGATAGTGTCATCGGACAACGACGACGATGACAAGGGTATGGTGTTGGATGAAGGGGGAGATAGTCCAGAGAGAAATGAGTATTTATACACTATTGGTACATTAGTTTATATGTTAATATGTTTTGAGATATACGATCTCTCTACCTTGCTTTGTGACACTTTTATTGATCCCTGTGGCAATGCATGGTCTCTTTATAGTGTGCGCTTCACTGTTAGGTCGTTTTATGTATAGCTTATGCAAAACTTTTTGTCTGATTTTTTTGTTCTAGCTACTCCAACGATTCAGGCTCTTTGGACAATAAAAGCTCCTCAAAAGGTTAAGGCGTTTGCTTGACAACTCTTTTGAAACCGTTTGTCAACTAAAGATAATTTGATGAAGAGAAATGTTACTATGAATGCTTCCTGCTGCTTCTGTGTAATAGTAATGAAGACTCGATCTTTTCATCTTTTTGTCTCTTGCCCGGTTGCTTCTATCTTTGGGCTCAAATTTTTTCTTGGTTAGAATCAACTCAGTTGCATGTGATTTCAATATTAGAGTCCTTTGAGCAATCCACTGTCACAAAACTTTTTGTCTCCCTGTCTCTAACTAATTAAACTTTATCAACTATTACAAAAATATCATCATAGTGAAAAAATTATTTTTCAGTTTTCTAAAATTTGAGTAGTGGGTACAAGCTCTGAGACAATAGATATTGTCCGTTTGTTCAACAATTGTAAAAGGCAAAATGTGGGTTGAATAATTTGGTTGGGTTCTGTTTGGTCGCCGTGGCTTTTGCGAAATGATATGATATCTAATAATGCTACTGCTTCTCTCCTCGATATTATTAAAGCTAGGAATTCGTTTAGGTGTGTTCCTTTATGTGATTGGTGCTTAAGTCCTATGTATTGTATTTCTCATATTTCCCATATGTATGGTCTCCTATTGTATGTGGGTTCAAGTACCCCTATTACTCGATCTTAATACATTTTGCTTGTAAAAAAAGTTACTGAAATATTAAATTTACTACTATAAAATATTAAATTTACTAAAATAATTTACTCCTGTTTTTTCACATGGAAGCGAACAAAAGCAAAAGCAAAGAGAATTAAGGCAAATATGAGAAATTATTAGATCGTCCCAGATTAGGAACTGAGTTTAAATAATATAATCTTGTGTTTGCGCTACTTACCAATCCCCTTAAAATAGAAACAAAAATATATTTTGTCTATATATATCTAAAATAATTTACTCCTGTTTTTTCACATGGAAGCGAACAAAAGCAAAAGCAAAGAGAATTAAGGCAAATATGAGAAATTATTAGATCGTCCCAGATTAGGAACTGAGTTTAAATAATATAATCTTGTGTTTGCGCTACTTACCCATCCCCTTAAAATAGAAACAAAAATATATTTTGTCTATATATATTTTTTATTATATTACTCCTTAAAATTCCTTTCGTCCTCATCTGCAGTCGTGCACTTGTGCAAGCTAGCTATCTAGCTAGAGTTTTTAATTTTCTGTAAGGATTATTCAAATTTCCAGCTCTTCAATTTGTTACTTATACAGTTGGAAGGAGTCAAGGAGGGATACGATAGAACTATAGAAGAATATCAGCTGTTTTTATGACTTATGACCACGGTGATGAACTTCCCAATTTTTGTTATATATATTTTGTTATATGACTTGTCGATATATATATTTTGCAAATTTTCAGGGGGAGCCTATTATGGTCCGCCACTGCATGGGTGTTCCTCTATGCAAAAGTCATGCTTTCCTGTCCATATCCAGTTTGTTCAAAACTACATCATCATCAAGCCCACGGTGGCCACAAAAAATTTTAAAAAAAAATCCTTGTCATTGTTCAGATATCCACTTCTATTGTGCTATTATACTCTTCAATACAAAAAATTAAAGCCAAAAAATAACGCAATCACCAAGACGTGTGGCTTACAAGCCATGTTTCATTTAAAAATTGTTTCATGCATCGCATTTGTTACCACAAATGCACCTGAAACTATCTGATTGCTATTGAAATTTGGGTATATATCCATAGAGTTGGTTTGGCACGTTTCAGCTTCATTCTGAGCCTTCTCTGACACTCCAGGGACAAGCAAAAAGCCCACCACAAAAAAGCTTCATCTCTCAGCATATGCTCTCAAGCAACACTACTATTGTCTCAATCCAGGGACGAAATCAAAGGAACAGGAGTGAGATCCTGTTCAGAAACAAAGGAGAAGATGAAGCCGCAAGGCACTATTGCTACTTATTGGGCATCTCCGTGACAACTGCGCATGGTTATTCTAGATTATTCTAGATTTTGAAATTATTCAGTCAACCGCACATGGTTTTAATTTTATAACTGATTACTCTAGATTATTATTGCCACGTAATATTTGCAACATACTCTCTTCGATCTCAATTATAAGAAAAAAAAATCATACTAATGGTTTTGAATTTAAGAAAAATTTAACTATCTATTTCCAATACAATCATTCCTTAAATATATCTATAGTGGTTGAATCATTTAATTTTTGTTTCATTCTCAATATAAGTTTACTAAAGTAGTATATCTTTTTATAAATTTGAGAAAATCTAATGTACTCAACTAACTTTTCTTAATACCTATTAAGTTAGTTATTTTTACTTATAATTGAAACCGAAGGGAGTAATATTATTGAACTTTGTCATCGGCTTTTATTTGGCCACTAATACCTATTTTTGTACATAATTAAAAGGTATAAATATGATGATTCAATTTTTTCGGGATTAGTTTAAAAAAGATTTTGAGATTGATAATAAATTTTCCGATATGGAGGAGCCTAAAACAGGTCCCCCATTCAAAAAAAAAAAAAAAAAGGAAAATGGGCCAATAGCCCACGGGCAGGCCGTGTAGTCCTCCGATCTTGAGACCTCCACGATGCCTTCCAGAAAGCCAGGGAAGAAGAGTTTTTATTACTCATTGTGATAACAATATCACTCATTTCATATTGCAATTATTATATTTATAACAGACCATTACCATTATAAATTATTGCTATTCAATGTTAATGGAGTACATGTTATATTTTTCATATCAATGTATCACTCAAAAATTAATAGCAAAACTACATATATATTATATCTTTGCTAATTTATTATTCCATACCTCATTTATGTTTTTTAACATATTTGAAGGTACAAATTTGATAGTCCAGTCCTTCAAGAGACTACCAAATAAATTTTCCAAAATGGAGGAGGCCCAAAATAGGTCCCCGATTCAAAAAAAAAATTCTCGTCGACGGACAATAAATTTTCCGATATGGAGGAAGGCCTAAAACAAGTCCACCATTCAAAAAAAAAAAAAAAGGTAAAGGGAAGATGGGCCAGTATGAAGCCCACTCCAGAAGAAACTAGGAAAAAAAAAAGAATATGGGATCAAAGCCCAAAATAGGTTATAAATAAAGGGAGGTGATTTTCTAATCCTCCCTTTTGAGTTTTTGACCCCCCTTTATTTTTTTTTTCAAAAATATCCTTCTTCATCTTCTTCTTTCTTTCTTCTTCACCCCCTCCATCATCTTTTTCTTCTTCTTCTTCTTTTTTTCCTCTTTATACCCCCCTCCCCCCAATCTTCTTCTTCTCTTTCTTCAACTCCTTCTTCTCCTTCTTCCTCTTTTTCTTCTTCTTCTTATTTTTCTCTCTCACACACTCACTCTCATTCCATTTCCCTCACACTCGCCCACAATCACCACCACTCACATACTGCACTATTCTTTTTTTTTTTTCGGGTAAAAAGTGCCATATGTCAATGTCGAAGCGTACGAAACATGTCGTACACATACTCCAGAGGGCTTGCGTACGGGTTTTTTGGCTAAAAAAGCCCAGTACGCCAATGTCGAGGCGTACGTGTATTAGGCCTTGACGTACTGGGAAAAAAATAAAAAATAAAAAAAGCCCTACGCCTCTGTCGAGGCGCACGACATGTTTCGTACACTTCGACATTGGCATGTGAGTCGTGGTGATTGTGGGTGAGTTTGGGGGTGAGTTAGTGAGTATGTTTGTGTATGTAAGGGAAATGGAATGAGTGTGAGTGTGTGAGAGAGAAAAATAAGAAGAAGAAGGAGAAGAAGGAATAAAGAGGGAGTTGAAGAAAGAGAAGAAGAAGAAGATTGGGGGGAGGGGGATTTGAAGAGTAAAGAAAAAAGAAGAAGAAGATGATGGAGGGGGTGAAGAAGAAAAAAAGAAGAAGATGAAGAAGGATATTTTTGGAAAAAAAATTTAAATGGGGTCAAAAACCCAAAAGGGGAAGTTAGAAAATCAATTTCCATAAACAAAAAGTGGTTCACTGAACCCGTTTCAAAAAATTGGAAATATCGAGCCTCAATAGCCAACGTTCCTCGTCCTGAATCCTAAACCAGGGAAGAAAATTTCTTTTACTTAAAATGCATTTAATACTTTGTCCACCCTTCTTCTTCCTCCCTTCTTCTCTGCCCACCCACCCTTCTTCTTCCTCCCTTCTTCTCTTGCTTCTTCTTCACTACCCATTCTTCTTCTTCCACTCTTCTGCCCATTCTTCCACCCCCTTCACTGTCGTCTTCTTCCTCCGAGTCACTATCTCCAGATCTCGTCTTCTTCCTTGCCGCACGCACCCACCATCACCGTTTCTTCCTTGTTCTTCGTTGATGGTGGACCGTCGCGATGCCTCTCCCGCTCCGTCACCGCTGCGTTTGTTGCTCCGGCCTCTGCCTTCATTAGAACCGAGGTGCGCCCACGACGCACAAAAACGAGTTTGCAGGTTTCCAGCCGCCGAAGTCAGAGGAAGTAGGCGAAGTCATTCACCTTCCGCGATTCACCGCCATTGCTAACCCACCGAGAATTGCCGACCCGACTTCTCGATCCGCCGCTGCGCCACCAAGCAAAGGTAAGGCAGCACCCCTCGCCGTCGTTTCTTCTGCCACCACCGCCATCACCGGCGTAAGGTGAACTACCCGTGGTGGCCTTTGGTCTATACTTGCTGCCGCCGCTGCTGTACCACCCTCCCTTGCGTGCAGCTACTGCAAACCAGCAATAGGGTTTCAACCCCAAAAAAAAAAAAAAAAAAAAAGAAGGGAGGAAGAAGAAGAGTGGGGTTTGAGGAAAAAATTGAAGAAGGGGTATTTTTGTCTTTTCCCAATTAAAATGGGGGTTGGGACTAAAGGTTGGGGTTTGGGAACTAATTCTCTTATTATTATTGTTATTATTTGATAAAATGGGCACCAAAGAACAAAAATGATGATAGGCCTGGCAGAACCAAAAATGGACCAGCTCTGCAAGGAGCCCACTAGCATCAAGCTTCGAAACTAATGGGCTATTTTCGTCCGTCCAAACCAGGAATGGAAATATCTTTTACTCTACACTTATCACATTATTTAAATACTTTAATTGCTAACATATCATGTCATTTAATGGTAATTGATACGAATATATGCCACAATTCATGGTGAAACCGGTATACCGGTATGAGGTCTTATTGACCCGATTCTTAATGAGATCGGTATACTGGCAAGAGGCCTTAATGGCCCAATTTCTGATAGAACCGGTATACTGACATGAGGCCTCAATGCCATAATTTGGTCCTCTAGTTCTTCCTCAATTTAACTGGTTTTTGATATGACTGGAAACCGAGGGAAAGAGAAATTAATATATTTAGTAAAGTCACCATAGATCAATGGTATAACTAGTTAACCGGTCAATCGATCTCGTGAGAAACATTACAATCTCAAACTTTGAAACATACAGAGTGATGTTTACTCATTCTTTATTTAAGATATTCAGCTGAGAGTACACCACCTATATGACTAACCAACATAAAGGGAGTGAAATGGGTAAGATGATGTCCTTCAAAGGGAGACACCACCCATGTACTAAGTGTATGACTCCTGGTAGCCTTAACATTCAAAGGTCTAATAAGTGTAATAGATGTTCCTTCCCTGGCTAGAACAGAACATCTAAGTGTCAACACAATATGGATGCAAGAAAATAAAAATAATATACAGAGGCATATCTAACAGACCGAAACAAACTTCATTACTAAAGCTTAAGTGTCCAAACAACGACCCGTTAACAGCTCAACAAACATAACGATTTAACGGCTTAACTGTAATCTCTCCAAGCGTACAAATATGTCAGGTAGAGGACTCATTAACAGCCCACACTTGCACTAGTGTACCGGTATGACGGATCAAGAGGCTACGAATGGCCCAATATTCCACATACATCGATGTATCAGTTTAACGAATTAGAGGCCTACACCGGTATATCGGTTTAACGGACTAAAGGCCCAATACGAACATGTTCTTTTAAACAAAAATGCACTTAGTTTATCACAAGATTCTTATGTTGCCCGTCTTTACAGTAATGGTATTATCTCGTCCAATATGTCCTTTCATAACTATAAAAATAGCACCCCGCCTTACTATAAAAGCACTAAGCTGAGGGCATATTTTGCAAATCGGACAAGACAGATGAGGTATGCGGGATTAACATAATGACATCACAATGTCATTTTAACAATCATCACAACTCAGACATTCGAATCTCTCGCGGCAAAAGTTCAAAAAATATTTTGACGTGATCACGCGAAAAATTCAACGCTTGTGTTGGTCTTCCTATACATACTTCGGTGCTCCTCTTTACATCACAACACCGAACTGGGGGCTAATGTTATGGACCGGTTCCACGGACCAATAAGAACCGGTACCATGGACCAATAAGTGTCGGTATCAGAAACCAGCAAGCATCAATCCAGTATACCGGTAATCCAGCATCAATAGCCAATCAATGTCTAACCGTTGTAAAGGTTAGTTATTATTGGTGTTCATGATGGCATTTATGGAGCCGTTACACTTGCAACCTTAATGCCTCATCATTGTCCATCAAGCCCATTCATAAAAGGTATCAATGTCACAAATCCTTCACCCTACAGGTAGTGGCCAAGGTATGAGACCAACTTTGAACTCTCTCATTTCACATGGCACGCACACCACCCCAAATATCCTGACTCGGTGGCAGAGTTTTTTAACCGAGAATCCGTTACCATCGTTGTATATCAACAAAACCGACTTGCCGGCACATGTGGGATAACACCCCACAACACTATCTAATACTAATTCCAGAGGTTTGCTTAATCACATACTTTCAATTATGATATTACGACAAATGATTTTAAATTTAATCGATTAATTTTTAATTTAATTTTTTTATAGGCATAAAAATATTATTAAAACAACACAAAGGGTCTCCTTAAGCAACATTATACTCATGAACCCCACTTTCAATAAAGGGTTTCAACCTGAGTACATTATCATGTGCTCAAAAAGACCAAAAAGCAGTCAAAACCAATATAAAGAGTTTGTTTCACGAGAGAATGAAGCCACAATTACAAGGCTAAATCCAACAAACACCCAACCCACCTATAGAACAAACAGAAGCATTACTAGGATCTCTACCTTGTTAAAAACTTTGCTAGAAAAGAACACATCGGAAAAAATTCTAAGCAAGAAAAAAGGAGTATAACAAATTTTAGCAAACCACTAGACAAAAGAACAACCCACAAAAAAAAACCCAACCAGATATTTTTAACTCAATTTTAAAAATAATCGTAGGTTCTTATAAGTGTTTGAGGAGTGATCCATCCAAATATCTTAGTTGTATAAATACTTTTTAAAATGTGTACCTAATGTAAATAACTTATTGAATCTTAAAAATTTATATCATAAACTCTAATATCATAAATAGTCCTTAAGTGCTTCAATAATTTGTTAAATGTTGACACAAACATAATACTATAACTATAAAAGTTTAGGTAATGAGCGGAGTAAATATAACATTCAAATATGAAATATAAGAGTAAAATTAAAAAAAAATATATCATTAAAAGAAAACTAATATCCTATTCTGGGGCGGAGCCAAGGGGTGACTGACCATGGCCATGGTCCCCCCAATCATTTGAAATCTTTTAAAATACTTCATACACAATTTCTAATGGCACCCCTCTACTGCAGGAAGAAGCAATTTGTTTTCATGGAGCTTTCATGGTGCTACTGCAAGAAGAAGAGACGCAAGGGGTTCTGCAACAATGGAACCTTACTTTTTGAAAGGGTAAAGTCTATTTTGCCCTTAATTTTAAATGAGCAAAGTCGATTTTGCCCTTAATTTTAAAGAGAAAAACCCAAACTGCCCTTATTTTTACAGTTGAAAAACCGAAATTGCCCCTTAAATTTTTGTGCCACCGTGATAGCTGATGCATCTTCTTCAGCAGGCTCGTTTCTTCCCATGCTTCTTCTCAATTCTCTGTTCATACTTCTTCTCAACCTGAAATACTGATAACTTTACATGTTTTTCTTCCTTACTCTATTTCTTCCCAGTCTTACACTTTGTCTTTATCATAAATTATATGTTTATTAATCTTGGCCCCCTTTGAATTTAAATCCTGGCTCCGCCCCTGATCCTATTGATTTGGCCTAACTCATATACTGACAAGTGAAAAAAAAAAAAAAGTTCAATTTTTATTCCTAAAATCCAAAAACTAAATGGTCAAAACTCTATGCCACATGAATTGGAACAGAACGCTAAGTCATGGCCATATAGCAGTAATGTATATATCGATCGCATGAATAAATTTTATTCCTATAACAACAGTAGTGTCATTAGATGGTAGGCTTTGTAAATAGTGTACATAGCACCAATAATAATAATACATCAAGATTCATACATAAAGCCAATAGCAAACAAAACCAGAACAAAATAAAATTATTTAAAAGAACAATATTAGTAAAAATATAATAACATGATTTCCATTGAATCAAAGTTTTATACAGAGTAGTGGTAGATGATTAAGAATACTATTCATACCTATGAACACCTTTCAAATATAAGAGAATACAATAACAGTAACCTCAACACTCCAATTACTGACTAGATTTTCTATCAACAATTACAATGTATCTCTCTCATCTATCTTCTCTCTAATCTATCTTCTCTCTGTCTCTGTTCTTCTTTTTCTTTCTTGCCCTTTATGGTCATTTATAGGGCTCCAACCCTTTATCTTTGTCCAAAAATTACGAACGGAAGTTGGGGGAGAATCAAATTCAAATCCTCATTTGGTTGGGATTCAAGAATCAATTAGGGATTGAATAATTTTGGGAGGGAAAGGTGAGTGATTTGGAGAGAAGTTGGAATCAAGTTGCACTACAAAAAATCGCGTTTTAGCGACGAAAAAAACGGTCGCAAAATAATGAATTTTCGATTGCAAAACGTTCTTGCGACGGAATTTGCGATCGCAATGGATCCATCACAAAAAGTGGGGTTGCAAACCGCTTTGCAACTGCTTGTAATGCAGTCGCAAATAGTGACGGAAAATTTCCGTTGCAACGGTTAAAATAACGGTCGCTAAGTCTGGTCGCTATTCCACCAGAAATGTGACTACTGAAAAAATTAGCGACGCTTTTACTCCATCGCTATTTCAGTAAAAAAAATTTGTTTTTTTCCCTGTTATTTGCTTACAACTGAATAATAGCAACGTTTTTTTTCGTCACTATCTTTTTTTCCAATTTCCTACTACAAAAGATAATAAACAGCATTGAACTAAATAAAATGACTAAAATTCTAAAATCAACGAGTATGGTAATTGCCATTGCCATTAAACACAGGGTCCAATATCTCAAAAAACATTAACATAAAACTTAATAGCCACCTATTTAGCACAAACTTAAAAAAGATCTAATATCTCAAAACACATTAACATAAACTAAAACACATTAACATAAACTAAAACACATAAACAGAAACTAATATGTATCAATGGTGTAGCACAAACATTAAAGTCCAATATCTAATTAAAAAAGCAATGTGACTAAAGTGAATGGCATTCTCTGAGAGTAATGCAACACCGTCTTTACTAGATGAAGTACCCTCACCATTCTCTAGAGCCTCCATTAGGGATGGCAATGGGTCCGGGTAATGGGGTACCCGAACCCGGACCCGTTCATAAATTGCTGGACCCGGACCCGCGCGGGTACCCGCTGCATAATGGGTAGGCGGGTCTTCGGGTACCCAGACAGGTTTTGCAGGTACCCATTAGCAATATTTTTTAAAGAACAAATTATTTTTTAAATTAATTTCTCTGTTTTTTTGATAGACCGAGGGATCCTTAATACATCATTACACACTGTACTTAATATTAATCCCTACCACCATTAAACACTCGCAGACATCAAAGAAATTCTCTCGTTAAACACAAACATACTAAAAATTATATATATATATATATATATGTAAATATGAACGGGTCCGGGAACCCACAGGTCTGAATACCTCAGACCCGGACCCAGATCCGTTCAAAGCGGGTACCCAGATGGGTCCATTCTTTGGATCCACGGGTCTCTTTTTTGGACCCAGACCCGGACCCGTTGCGGATATTACTGCCCGCGAGTCTGGGTCCAATTGCCATCCCTCCATATGACGACGTTGTACCCTCTCCTACATAAGATAAATACATATAAGTACAATTACAAAAATTTCGACAGCACTTAGACAAACGCTGGCAAAAAAAACACCACCAGGAAATCTCACAAGTTCTATGTAGAAACATTAGTCACATTGAAACAGGGAATTCAATCCCATTAGCATGTTAAGTACTAGTAGTTAATAGTAATTCATTAAGGTCAAAATATGGTCATTGATTAAGGAATCTTACCAAGTTGCTTGTTTATTATGGTCATGTCCGGAATTCTCTTGTTACTGTCATCATATCCCTCACCATAAAATTCTTTCGAGCTCACATCAATTGTAGGTATTAGTGACACAACCTTCAAGTATGTGATAACCATCATTGAGCAACAGTTCGGTGACTGCAGGAGGCCTGAGCTTTTCAAAATCATGCACTGTAGACAAAATTTCCAGCAAATAATTTGAAGGAACATGTGATAAGAATTATAACTTAGATGATGGAATGAACCGATAAATAAATATGTACAAGTAGGTAGACAAGGTGAAGTAAAATGATCAATCTAAGTTAACAACTCACCAGGCATATTGCTCCAAATATGCAATTAATTTCAGTCCAAAGATTGGATACTTGCCACAAATTTTGTACAGAAATAGAAGTCAAACTCAAGCACCAAATTCCAGAAACAAAGCTCTCACCAATGCTCTCCCTGACTATAAAAAAAGTTAATAGACAAATGTTTGGCTTGGATTATTATAATGAAAAAGGAGAAGTGATAAAGTATGGTATTCAAATAAATGAAATTGCATCAAGCAATTACAAGATGCAACAAATGAACACAACAGTTTATGGTAAGGAAATTTCCTCCATATTTTATTAAGTCCCCTTTGGCTCTTTGAATCAGGTAACTATGTTAACTCTAATAACATTAGCTTTATACATACTCCAGCAACTGTATTATATATTTCTTTTTCCAAAGTAGGAAATGATCTTTAAAAGGAACATCCTAATTCCTACATTCCTAACATTTACAGAAACAGGCGAAATAGCATACTTATGTTTCCTTGTTGTAAATAAATAAGTTGGAAACAAGTATATATGGTGCAAAACAAATTAGACTAATTTGGTCTAAAAACGACAAAGAAAGAGAGCGGCTCAACATAGGAAAAAATTAATTTTATCTCACACACAGAACACACACATAGATATTTTAAATCAAGTACTTTAAATAATCTGAACAAATAAAATATGCACCTACTAAAGTAGAATAACCAACCTAGACAATTTTCCTCTGAACAAATAAACTTTACATTCATGAAATCAGTTGTCAACCCTCAATCTTCCTTCCTTTTGTCCATCCACCTTTGATTCACTATCACGGTGCAAGTTAGAAAAGATGTTCTCATTGAATGTTATCATTATAGAATCTTAGTGACCATTGCATTATGCTTAGTTAGTTTTTAAGAATCCAATCATAATATCCTACTTTAAAATTCACACTGCAAATTATAGGTTACCTGCAGTCAAAGGAATCACTGCAGTCATTTTCAAGTGGCAAGAACTCTTCTCCAGCTATCAAAGCCTTTCTTCCACACAGCTTCAGCTTTCGCCATTGTAGACGTAAAAAATCTGAATCTGATCCAAAGAAGAAGTTCATCAAAGAATTTTACAGTGACTTGGAAATGGTTTATGTGGGACAGTTGTGCCTTTCTTGGGAATTCCTTAGGTGGGAATATGAGAAGGCCTTGATGCTATGGGAATCTGACAAATATGGATTGCAAAGGTACAATGAAGTGGCAGGGGAGTTCCAACAATTTCAAGTACTGCTCCAAAGATTCATAGAGAATGAACCTTTCCAAGGCCCAAGGGTCGAAAACTATGCTAGGAACCATTGTGTTACGTGCAATCTTCTTCAAGTCCCAGTCATAAGAGGTAAGAACTTTTAATATAATGTATGATTTTAAATTGTGAGAAAATGCAGCTACAATTACAGTAGTAATATGGTTGTGGAAACTACCAAAACCATATTCTACCCATAATGTGATAGTGAATCGCAAATCAAAACCTTGATAATTGATATTAATTTTTAAATAGTGAATTTTTACCCCCTGTTACTATTATATCAGTACGACTTCCTCCTGCAACACTATACTAGCAAGAATAGCAGAAAGGGACATGCACCAATCCAAGAAAGAAAAACACCACTACTTCAAAAGCATCGTGCGCTAATGTATCATTACCTTCAGTTATTTATTGCTTCAAAGAGATGAAGCTTGCAGGAGCAACATGATAATGCAGTAACAGTGTTCAAAGTTGGTTGCAAAGTTTTAAGTGTTATGTCGATGGTGATTGTAGAGGGAAAGCAACAGAAATCAGATCCAAACCAAAACAAATTAATTGTTTCATTAATCAAAATCACAAAACAATTTTCAGAACCTAATCCCTAAAATATAATTGCAAAACAAATTTAACACCCTAATCCCTAAAATTCAAATCACAAAACAAATTTCAGAATCTAATTTTGAGAGAGAAGACCAAAGGTAAGAGACGTACCGATCGCGTGAGAAGAGTGTTGAGGAGAGCGAGAGAACACTGAGAAGAGCGGCTCCTTCTGACACCGATCGCGTGTGAAGAGTGTTGAGGAGAGCGAGAGAACGTGAAATGAGAAGAAGAGCGTGACTGAGAGAGTGAAAGGAGAAGAAGCTCGAGACTGAGCGAAGTGAGAAGTATAGCGTGACTGAGAGAGTGAAATGAGAAGAGTGACTGAGAGGGTGAATATTTTATTTTTGCGTTTCGTAAATACCGTTGTTTGCAAACCAAGTTGCTAATTGCAAGCAATGGGCCTGTGGTGACTAATTGAAGTTAATGCCTAATTCTTGTAGTGTTGGTATTGGGGAAGAATGATTTTAGATTTGAGAATCATTAATTGATTTGAGATTGAAGAGGAAATGATACTTTTGAGATTTGGGAGGCTAGAGTTTTTAATTTGGGGAAGCAATTGCTTTGCTCGCTACTTACTGTATGTGCATAAGAAACCGGGGAAGCCTCAATCGGGTTTTGCAACTCATACTTTTTCTTCTTCTTTTTTTTTTTACATCTCTTTTTTTTCATGTATATTTTTTGATAATTTCAATTTGAACCCCTAACAAAATAGGGTGTTCATAGCTGCCCCTATTTACTAGTTGCTTATTGGATAACAAATGAGCTGATGTTTGGATGTTGTCAAAATAAGCAACGAGTAAAGAAGTGGACACCAATTTTATTGAAAGAGTCGAAGAAGGTTGGGGTACTACTAGGACTAGGGAGCTGATAGCTGAGGACACAAGTAAGGGTACTGTAGAAACTCGGGAGCTGATAGTTGAGGACACAAGTTAGCTTAACAACAATGATTCTTCGACATTTCCATCAAGATATCACGAAAGCCTATCAACGATGATTCTTCGACGTTTTCGTCAGGATATCACTAAAGCCTATTAATGATTCTTCGACGTTTCTGTTAGGATATCACGAAAGCCTATCAATGATTTTTCAAAGTTTCCGTCAGGATATCACAAAAGCCTATCAATGATTCTTCGACGATTCTGTAGGATATCACAAAATCCTATTAATGATTCTACGACGTTTTTGTCAGGATATCACAAGAGCCTATCAATGATTCTTCGACATTTCCGTCATGATATCACAAAAGCCTATCAATGATTCTTCGACGTTTCTGTCAGGATATCACGAAAGCTTATCAATGATGATTCTTCGACGTTTACGTCACGATATCATGAAATCCTATCAATGATTTTTCGACGTTTCCGTCAGGATATCACGAAAGTCTATCAATGATTCTTCGACCTTTCTGTCAGGATATCACTAAAGCCTATCAACGATGATGTCTGAACATTCTCGCGCCTCAATCCAAAAATGTTGATGGTGTCGCGGCCGGGGTCCCGGGTCGCCCTCGGGGCTTCGCCTACGAGTGGGGGTCGATTGACCCAATATGGAGTCGCCACCGCATTTGTTACAAAAACGCGGAAAAAATAATTATTAATTAAAAAGGATAAAGAGTGGTCTCGAACTAGATAGATTTCGAGTTCGGGAGTCGGTTACAAACCAGGGAAGGTATTAGCACCCCGTTCGCCCATTCGAAAATGTTACCTTTGATTGATTTTAATTAAAAGACCTAATAATTGGTTTGCCAAAAAATATTTGTTTTTTTATTGTTATGCCTGACAAGGTTGCCCCTGATCCTACGTACCCTCATAAAATGAGGAATCAAGGCTACGTAGTTCTTAATTAACTTTTAATATTTTTTTAGTTTTATTACAAAAATGTTTGATGCAGAGAGGAAATATGCACAAGATCTCAACATTTTGCCAAGAAAAGGTGGATTTCCAAAATGCACATAATTAATAATAAATTAATAAAATTTATTTATCTTTCTAAAAAAAGGTTTTGATTAAATTTATTTTTAAAACTCATATATCTAAAATTGTTTATTATTTATATATTTTTGAATACAAAGAGAAAAGTCCAAGAGATCCCTCCACTAAATGGGTGAAAAAAATCGGCTTGCCAAAGCATATCCAATAATCTAAAAAAATGAGATTTAACTATTAAAATTTATGATCCCAAATTATTTAATTTAAATTTAACAATTAAATTCATAACTTATCCTAAAATACAAAAACATTGATTTAAGGATAAAATTAGAATTTAAATATCAAATCTGTACTTTGATGCAAAAAATACTTATTATTCAGCAATTAAAAGGATTCATAAAATTAATAATTAAAATCTCAATAATTGAAAGTTAAAAGACTACATTTTTATTTTTACTATTTTACTATATATATATATATAAAACAAAACTAAAAAGAAAAGAAAAAAAAACCTGGAATGCACGGAGGAAGCAGCAGCAGGGATGCAAGTTGCAGAGTTGACTAGTAGGGGGACACGTGGAGTGAAGAGAATGGTGCGGCAGGATGATCAGCTGCAGGGGAAGGGAGACGTGTGTGTTGCACGCGCTGGGTCTGGACAAGGGGTGAGGGGCGCGTGTATTTACACGCGCCTGTGAGGAGAGTGGGCGTGGAAATTGGAGGCAGGCAGTGAGCTTTTTTGTTTTTTTAATTTTTGTGCCCTTCTCTCTCTTAGATATTTTTTTGTGTCCACTCAAAGTGAGGAAAAGAGCTCTATTCATAGGGAAAACTAGGTTAGGAAAACTAGGTTTTTTTTTCAACAGACTTTGAAAGCCCATCAGAATATTCTCTGGTTTATTCCTCAATTAAATCTTAAAAAAATAAAAACAAATTTGATGATAATCCTTTTTAAAACAAATCCTTTTAACCAAAAATTTTATCTTTATCTTCACAAAATAACCAAATCTTTTACCAAAACATTTTTATCTTATTTTTCTTGAAAATTTTTATTTTTCGTTTTTTTATTTTTCATAAAAAATACTTTTTCAAAATCTTTTTTTTTTAATTTTATTTTTAATTTTTAACATTTTTAAATTTTATTTTCTTTTAAACCCCAAAAATAACTTTATACACATTAATTAGAAAATAATGGGTTCAAACAAACTTTTTTTATTTTATTTATGAAATTGAATTATAAAAGACTTAAAGATAAAATCTTACCCAAACAAATTATTTATAAAAATGTAATTTTGATCCCGGACAAAATGGGGTGTCTACAGCTGCCTCTCTTTACTTGTTTCTTATCAGAGAGCAAGCAAACCGGGATTTGCATGCTATCATGGTAAGGAATGAGTAAAGAAATAGACACCGATTTTGTTCGGGAAAGAAACGAGAAACGTACTTGTTAGGTCTGGAGATTCTTTTTTGCAAAAAGTTATAATAAATAAATCTCAAAATGACCTTCGGCGTCTGTGCCGGGCGTCAAAAGACCCAAAATGATTTTCGACATTTATGTCATCAAAAAGCCCAACTAACATCAAAATGACTTTAGCGTTTGTGCCGGGCGTCAAAAGACCCAAAATGATTTTTGACATCTCTGTCGGGGCATCAAAAAACCCAACCAACATCAAAATGACTTTAGCGTTTGTGCCGGGTGTCAAAAGACCCAAAATGACTTCAGCGTTTGTGCCGGACGTCAAAAGACCCAAAATGACTTCAGCGTTTGTGCCGGGTGTCAAAAGACCCAAAATGATTTTCGATATCTCTGTCGGGCATCAAAAAGCCCAACTAATATCAAAATGACTTTAGCGTTTGTGTCGGGCGTCAAATGACCCAAAATGATTTTCGACATCTCTGTCGGGGCATCAAAAAACCCAACCAACATCAAAATGACTTTAGCGTTTGTGTCGGACGTCAAAAGACCCAAAATGACTTCAGCGTTTGTGCCGGGTGTCAAAAGACCCAAAATGACTTCAGCGTTTGTGCCGGGCGTCATAAGACCCAAAATGACTTTAGCGTTTGTGTCAGGTGTCAAAAGATCCAAAATGATTTTCGACATCTCTGTCGGGGCATCGAAAAGCCCAACCAATATCAAAATGACTTTAGCGTTTGTGTCGGGTGTCAAAAGACCCAAAATGATTTTCGACATCTCTGTCAGAGCATCAAAAAGCCCAACCAATATCAAAATGACTTTAGCGTTAGTGTTGGGTATCAAAAGACCCAAAATGATTTTCGACATCTTTGTCGGGGCATCAAAAAGCCCAACCAACATCAAAATGACTTTCGGCGTTTGCCGGGCGTCAAAGGACCCAAGATGATTCTTTTGAAATTATTATTTTTGAATAATCAAGTTCTGGTGATGCAAACAATGCAAATAGAAATGAATAGAATGCAACCAATGCAAATGATATTCTTAGTGAAAAGCTGGTATACTGTAAGTGATGTGCAAATGATGCCAAAAAAGTGATCAACATGCATAATGCTAAGTGTGATCAATGCAAATGCCAATAAAATGAATGCAACCGGAAATTCACAATGCAACTCTAATTTTGTTAAAGTGTGAACCCATCAGGAATTAATGTGTTCCTTTGGGAAAATGATAGGTCTGGTAAACTTAAAATGCTCTTTGTTTCAACATGATAAATTAAATTTGACCACCGGTTTCAACTCTTTTGCTCTTGAACACCAATACCGGGCCATACCAAAATCTGATCAAGACAGGCATGGGTAAATCCTTAACAACTTTCTTCTTTAATAAGATCTTTTGAAAACTCAGCAATCTGACATTTGTCAATAATTAAACATCATCAAACAACCTGAACTTTCCAAAATCTGCCCCAGTGTATTGTGCTTACAATAATTACTGGGGAATCGATTTTTCAAAGGAATGTCCCAATATTTTTCATCTAGAGGCCAACAATGAATCTCCTCAAAAACTGCCACAGTTTATTGCCTCACCAACAAATTCCATGGAATGATCAATACTTCTAATTTCTCTTCAAGAACTGCCCCAGTATCTCATTCTAGGGTTTATCAACAAAAATTTCCAAAACTGCCCCAGTTGATTACATTTGCAATGGAACTTACAATCTGCTTGATCTCTCTTCAAAATGTCCCATTATTTCTTTCTAGGGATTGTTAAAAATTTCCAAAGCTGCCCCAATTTGCTTAGGGGCAACAAAACTTTTCAAAACTGCACCAGTTTGGGAAACGTTTCAACGAGGGTAGGGAATCTTCAAAATTTCCCCAATGCAACCTTCAGGACTTCTTTTTTTGTTCTATTTGCAATTTCCAATATCTCTTAAAACAAATTGGTTTGTATTTGAGGACATTTTCTTCTACCCTAAATTTTGCCTAGAAAACCCAAATGTAGGATCCCAGCGGGCTTTTATATCATGATCCTAATTTTTGCCTAAGCCGCCCCTTTCGAGTTTTACAACTTAGCGGATCACTCTAACTTTTACCTATATCGTCCATTCTGGGATTTTCAACCTAGCGATCTTTTTTTATTCAACCTTTCTTTTCTTCTTTTTTCAAACACAACATTTCTTAATTGCTTTTGAATTGACTAGAAATTGCAAATTTTCTTCACTCATCTTGCTCAAGGTTAGGACTTCCTCCAAGAACAAAAAATCCTTCATAATTCAGAGACCATCGGTTTATGCTAAAGAACAATCATTTAAAGACAAACTTATCCTCTTGAAATCTCAAGGCCATAATCGCTTTAGCATGAGCCCTCATCATTTTTCTAGTATAGTCAATTGCAATCGGGTGCTTTCCAACAACTATATTCGACCGATCAAGTTTCTTTCAACTTCTTTTTCTCACATAACTTTTTAACAAGAAACACTAATGTAATGATCATATGAACATGGAAATATTTGGATGATGAGAGTAATTAATTCATGCATTAAAAATGAGATATATTTCATCAAAGTTTCAAATAGGTTTAATGAAGTCAGCATTTCTCCGCTCTAGTGTGTAACTCAAGCAAACCAATCCTCAACAAGGTCTTTTAAAGCTTGTAATGTGGTCTGGCTAAGAGTTAACAATAAAAGGTACAAGGCTCAAAATTTTTATTTCCCTTCCCTTCCTTTCTCCTTTTTCTTCAATTCCCTATTTTCTCAACAGATTTTGCACAACACTCAAATCATCAAGAAGATTTTCCAAAAGGTTGTAACATGGTCTGGGGGTAATAATGTGGCTAATGAAAGAATGGATATAAAGACCCAAAATTTATGTTGAGTTTTTAATGAGAATCTTTCATTCAGAAGGATTGAAATTGTTCTTTTTCATCACATAATGGATTCATGGGCTTTGCCCTATTTTAGACAAGCACACTTGCTTTTTGCTTCTTCTCTTTTAGTTAATTCTTTGTGCTTCCCTACTTCCATTTTAGATTTTTTTTTTGTGATTGCACTTCTGAACATAGAAATTGTCTTTCTTGATTTGATTCTCATTAATACTCGGGTAAAATATTTTTTTGGGTTTAAAAGAAGAAAATTTTTTTGTTGAAGCCCAATGGGGTAAACAATGGATGATATGTGTTTGGATTTGTGAAATAAAAAGTAATCCTCCTTGATATATGCATGCTGGAAAAAACTGTTGACAAACTACCCACCCCGGTTTAAAAATTCATTGTTGGTTTGAGAGAAACGATCTCCGCTTAAAAATATCTAGGCTCAATAGGGTGACTAGGGATATCTCCTTAGTGTTTTGGAATTCAACAAAGTCTCTTATCACTAGAAGGACTTGCTTCGGAGTCCACACTATTTTGGCTCTTACATTTGCATCATCCTTCCTTTAATTTCAAATTTGAATCAAATATCTCAAGTTAATGCAGGAATCAATTTTGTTTTTTTTTGGAAGTGCGGTGAGATGATTTATTCACATGATCAAAACATTAGTAGATAATTGTTAAAGAGATGTGCAACAAAAATGAAAATTTCATTAAGGAACAACATTGAGATGCCCACATTTATTGAAGAGAGAATGGAAAGCATGGTTTCCCATTATTAAGTAATCCTATAGTCTTAGGCAAAACAATAAGGGTTAAACTTCCAAGAAATGTGATGGGTTGTTCATATATTCCCTTTGATTATTACCCTTCAACATCAGTTATAGCATTTGACAGATCTTGTTCCTCTAGTTGATTGATTAGCTCATCTTGGTCATTTGTTCCTTCATTTGGGGCTCTTCGATTGAAGCTTCTAGATGTAACATCCTCGTTTTTATTAACTTAATAAGTATATTTAGGAATACCTTATTTACATGTAAATAATGATTTACAACTATTTTCTTAGTATCTGCGTATATGTATTTAGTTATGTTGAGCTAAAATATGTATATGTATAAATGTTTGTAAACGTTTTCCTAGTGTATGTGTATATTTATATAAATACATTCCTTATGTAGGGAAATGGAAACGAAATGAATAACAGAAATTTGAAATGAATATGAATGAAATGAATGAAAATGGAATTGTGAATGTGATTGTGTTTTGTTATCTCTATCTTTGATTTGGTTATTAGTCTCGAGTTTTATTATGAGCCTTATACTGTCCTTTTAATTCACTGTGCTGTGAAAGATATCACTCTTAGTGGTTAACATTTTAGGTGCACGTTCAAGAAGCTTGGAGATCAGAGTGCGCAGCGGAACAAGTCGAAAGAAAGGAAATTAATTTTTGTATAAATGATCTATATTGTAATTGGGTGCCCCACATTTTGTATAAACTTGTTTTGTAAAAGTAAAAGTTTAAAGTTCTCAGTTTTATTTTCAAACTCTGATTCATGTATTTTATTTAATTAAATAACTTTTAAAGTCCCTTAATTACTTCCAAAACTTTTATTTCTGTATGATTTTAAGTGATAAAATTAGGGTGTTACAATTATGGTATTAGAGCCAGGTTCTTCCTTTCGACCTGAAGGAAAGTAATCCCAATTCCGCTGCAAACGGTCTCATCTCAAGTTTCTTGAATAAAGGTGAGACATCTATTCAAGTGAAAATGTTAATGTCATGTGCTTGTTGTTTATGTTTGATGTTATTGTTGAGCATAAATAGAATTGAATTGGCATGTAGTCGCTAAGTGTTTTGTGAATTAGTGTGTGCATATTTGGATTGTGATTGTTGCATCATATGGTCACATGTCTTAGGTTAGAAAACCTTCCCAATGAACCTATATAAATAAAGGATGAATGATTAATACCCCTAAAACGAACTAGAAACACGTGCATTCATGGAGAAAGATGGACCTTAGGTATTTTGGGAAAGATTATCGAATCCAGGTTCTATGAACTGAAGAACCCTCCTACGGGAAGAATGTGAAGGTTCATAGGACTAGTGGCTGTGAATAGATAGTGATTTGATTGTGTCTATGAAACAATCACGGGAGTTACTATAGAGGACTTTGATCACCCTAGTAGTATACTGTAACATCCCAAAATCCAATTCCTAGTATAATCTATATTGTGATAGATTTAGAGTAGAAGAAGTGGTGATATCAAGTGAGAAAAAGGGTAAGTAAGAGTGTAAAAGGGGAGCTTTAAGCCTAGAACTTTAGGAGGATTTAAAATACAAGATTCATAGCTCAAAACATAAATTCCACCGTTGGATATGAATTAGGGTAGGTGAGGAAGCTTGCTTTAAAATTTGAGGAAGATCCAACGGGTAACGAAGAAGTTATGGTGTGTCAAAGTTCTGAGTAATGCAAGTTTTTGCAGGTTAATCGATTAACTCATTGGTTAATCGATTAGTGCCTGAATGTGGGGAAAAAATTAATCGATTAACCTACTAGTTAATCGATTAGGGCCAGAAAGTGTGCAAAAAATTAATCGAGTAGACTAGCTGCTGATCTTAGGCCAAATTTCAATGGGTTAATCGATTAACTTGGGCTGTTAATCGATTAACCTAGTTTGCTGTTGAAAAAAATAAAAGAAAACAAAACGTGTTTTCCTTCTAACATTCGATCCACTCTTCCTCTCTCACCTAGGGTTCCATTCTCCATCATCAAATCCACCAAGAGCAAGTGGGATTTCTTCCTTCCATCAACAAATCTCTTCCTTCTTCACTTCAAGTAAGTGTTTAATGCCATGGATTCCTTCTTTCTCTCTCTAATTCGAGTTCCCTTTTTCTCTCATCCCTTCCATGGTGGTTTTCGACTCTAGGCCATGGAAGCTTCACATTTTCTTGAGTTTTGGCAAGAAATTATGGCATAAATGCTAACTCTTCTTGTTATGGCTCTTATATTAGGTTTCTCCCTCTTCCCTTGGATCATAACTCATTCGGTGTCAAGACTCTCAAGCTTAGGGCAAGTAAAATCACCTTATCTCCAAGTGTTTGAGGTAAGGGGGTGGGTTTTGCCTTGTTCTAGGGAGTGGGTTCTAGTTAGTATATAATGATTTGTTAGGGTTATGTGTTAGGGGAGAAAATTAGACTATAAAACCCTAGGTTATTGAATATAAAATTCTAACTAATTAAATAGGTATGATGTTGGATGTGAAGACTAGAAAAACGAAACCCAATGATATGAGAATGAAATATTTGATGAATGAAACTTGGATAGTGATTATAATGAAGTACAAGAGGATTTGGGTAATATGATAGTGAAGTTGCCGTAAATGATTTACATGATTATTGATTTTATTTGTAAAGTTTGTGTTAAATGACAATTGACTGCTATTGCAAATATATGTAATGTGTTATGGAGTAAATTGATATAGGGAGAAAATGGAATGGAAACGACTATATGTGATGAATGTGTGTATTTGTATCTAAATGCTAAATGAGTATAAGTGTTAAGTATTATCAATCGTGAACAAAGGTCATGGCTTATGAATTGAACTTGTGAATATAAGAAATGGAAGTAAACTGATTATGTGTAAACAAAAAGTAAAAGGTGATATATGTAAATTAAAACGAAGGGCAGTCTAAATGTTGGGCTATAAAAGAGAATACCACTTGGTATGATTGTGATAGTTGAGAAAGGAAATGAATAAGGGAATTACATGAATGATTAGGTGTTGATTGTGTGTAATTGTGATTAAATGTGTTATGATTGACTGAACAAGAAAGTGAATAGTTCTTGGCCTCTGAATTGAGGTGCCGAATGTTGAGAATGTGGTAAATTCGTCGGCCTCTGTTTTGAGGTGACGTTCCTTAAATTGTGATGAATTGTTTACATTGAGAATGATGATATTGTGTTGACCTCTGACCTGAGGGACACGAAATGAAATAAAATGAATTAATGTTATTGTGTGTCGACCTCTGACCTGAGGGACACCAAAATGAATTAAAATGTATAAGTGTTGACCTCTGACCTGAGGGACACAAAATAAAATAAAGTGAATGGGTGTTGACCTATGACCTGAGGGACACAAGATGAATTAAAATTAATGTGTGTTGACCTCTGACCTGAGGGACACCGAATGAAATAAAATATTGGAGTGTTGACCTCTGACCTGAGGGACACATGATGTAAATAAGGAAAAGTATGAGGTACCTTCCGGTGTGGAGTAGAAGTACAATGGTATGAGGTACCTTCCGGTGTGGAGGTGAAGTACCCACAGGCTAAGTTGTATGAGGTACCTTCCAGTGTGGAGGTGAAGTACAATGGTATGAGATACATCTTAAGAATGAAATGAAAAGAAAAGGAAATGGAATTTGAATGGAATAATGAGAATGAAAATTGTATTGAATAAGGAATATGGAAATAATGAAATGAGTATGGTGTGCAATATGTGATGATATGCTTTATTTGCTAGTTGTGTTTGACCTAGTGGGTTGTTATGTCTAGTTAGAGACTGCTTTCTATTTCATGTGCAATGCTCACTCCCTTAACATTTTTCAGGTACGGAAATTGAGCTGGCACAGCCCCCGGCCGAGCAGGAGTACTTTCCCTTACAGGGAGAGTAGGGGTGTTATGGGATTTTAGAGTATGCTATGGACCTAAGCCTCCTACATTTATTTTGATGTAAACTTATTATATATATTTTTGGAGTGAGGCTTAGGATATTTTGTTTTGATAAAGTTATATGTTTTGGTTTTTGATACTCAAACTTAGTATTTTCGCTGACACTCTGATTATTTGATGCCACCGATATATTTGGAGCCCATTGGGCCTTGATATGATTTATATATATATATTCTGAAGCCCTGCTGGCTATTGTTCGTTTTCTTGAAATTGTTTACCACAGGTTAAACTTTGGTTCCCTGCTGGCTATTTTTCGTTTTCTTGAAATTGTTTACCACAGGTTAAACTTTGGTTTAGCCCGAAAAACAGACAAAACTCCGTCCATTTGACGGGTGATTTTTATTAAATTAAAAAGAAATTTCAAATTCACATTTTTTAATAGCGGGGTTATAAGGGTAAAAATCTTAGGTGTTACATTTATGGTATCAGAGCAGTTTCTCCTCGGCCTTGGAGTCGAACAAACTCCAAATGATTACTCACCTAGCGAGTAATTGATGCTCATAGTAATAGTTTAGGATTTTAATAGGATAATTATAGTACTATGTATCTACTTAGTAATTGAGTCTTACTGGTATGTTCTCATTGGCTAAGCAGTATGGCTGGAAGAAGGGCTGGTAACGATGGAATTGCAGCCATTCTGGAGCATCTATCCCAGATGCAGCAGCAACAGGGGGGAACAGATGGCAGCTGCTGTAGCAGCAGCAGCTACGGCAGCAGCAGCAGCTCTGCAACCAGCTCCAGTTGAGATTGACTGGATGTCTCGATTCCGAAAGAATAGTCCGCCTCGCTTTGAAGGTGGAAATGATCCTGATGGGGCGCTGAGGTGGATACAGGAGATTGAAAAGATTCTCCGTTCTCTTCAACCACCAATGGAGCAGCATGTTCGACTAGCTGAATTCATGCTGGCCAATGAGGCAGAACATTGGTGGGATCAACAGAGGAGAGGATTGGTGGCAGATAATCCTGTAATTCCTTGGGAGGTGTTCAAGGATCTATTCCTAGGGAAGTATTTCCCTGAGGATGTTCGAGAGAGAAGGAGATTGCTTTTCTCCAATTGACTCAAGGTTCTATGTCAGTTGGGGACTATGCAGCTCGATTTGAAGATCTCATCCGTTTTTCTGATTATCGGGATGCAAGTGACCGTGGCAAGTGTGTCAAGTTTGAAGCTGGGCTTAGGAGTGATATTCGCCTCTCGTGTGAGTATCACAACATTGACAACTTGGCTCGCTTGGTCAATATGGCAAGCACGTATGAGAAGGGTCTCAAACAAAAGTTAGAGGATCAGAGAAATCGGGCAAACCGGAGAACCGGTGGTCAAATTAAGGACAAAGGACCGATTCAGAAGTCAGGTCCATACTCTCATTCCGGGGTCACGTTTCATAGGGAACCTGAACCAACAGTGAATGCTTACGGTCCAATACCAACTTGTCAGCACTGTGGCAGGATGCATAGGGGAGTGTGCTGGACATTGGGGCGAAAGGAGGGGTTATGCTTCCAATGTGGACAACCAGGACATTTTGCTTCAAATTGTCCTAAGAACACATTGAAGAAAGAGATCAATGCGGCTAAGGCACAGAAGGCCCATGGTGGTCCATCATTGCAGAAGGGGAAATTATTCACCGTAGAGGGTGACGAGGTGGACCCAGCTGATATGGTCGCAGGTAACTAATATTTGACAAGTTCTTGCATAATGCTTTTAAATTCGATTGTTGTGGAGTTAGTTCGCTCTTCGGTTAGCTAAATAGTGAGTTAGTAATGTCTCAGGGTCGAAGTGTTTAAAACATTTTGGAGATCTGCCTTTCCATATACAATCATGTTCTTATAGATAGCGTATGAAATGTAACACCCCAAAATTTTAATCCTCGATTAATGGAATGTTAATTATAATTTAATTATAATTAATAGTTTCTATATTAATCCTTGATTAAAATATGTATTCATGTGACTAGCTTATGTGTGTAAATTATTTAATAAATAATTTAAATGCATTAAATGAGTATTTTGCATATTAGTCCCTGGGTTGGGACCTAAAAGCAATTATAGGAAAGTTTTTGGAGGGAAAGTAAATAAAATAATTATTTTTCAAAATCTGGGCAAAATACTCGAGTATTATTCAGAATACTCGAGTATTCTGGGTCAAACTGCACGAGTTAGTGCGTTTGATGAGTCACAGCCAACGATTCCCCTCCGTTGACACGATTACTCCGCCATCAACAGCTCAATGCCTTCGTGTCGACGTGCATGAGCTTCCTCTAGCTCTATTTAAACTCATCAACGATCCTTGGTGAAGAATTTTGCTCATTCTTGTTGTTGTTGTTGAAGTTAGGGTTCCGGATTTTCTCTCTTCGAATCTCCTTCTCAGAGTTAAATTGAAACACAAATCATACACGAATATAAAGCTTACATCTTGAGCTTTATATAAACACCAAAATCGTGAGGATTGAGTGAGTGTGTTGGAGGATTCAAGGAGTTGAAGTGAAGCTGTTCTTGGTCAAATTCTGTTCTGGAGCTTACTTTGATCTTGATTTCTGGTAAGCTCATGAACCCCTGAGTCTCAATTTCGGTTTCCTTAGTTAGATTATGTTGCATAGAGTTTAGAAATCTAATTTTCCCCAATTTATTTCTCTGTTTCATGTACAAACCAATTCCATTTTGGTGTGGTACTCGAAATGCTCTGCATGTGACATTTGAAGTTGGTCTGAGGATTTTGGAGCCTTTTTCTTGCCAATTTTCGTTTGGAAAACATCTGAGAGGTAAGGGGAAGTAATTATATTCACTAGATAGAGTTTAAATTCCATGAATTGTGTTAGAGAGCCACCAAGAGGCTCTAAGGGCTTAGATTGAATAGGAACTTTGGTTTGGAGACCAATACATGCTCTAAAACTTTGCTGATCAAGTTATATATCATGCATGCAAGCTTAAATGAACTTTAATTCATGAGTATTGAGCTTATTCTGCAAATTGAGGTATTGAGTTGTGAAAATGTGTTTTAATGCATGATTATTGGATTCTCTGTCAAATCTGTGTTTTGATATGAAATGAATGTTGTAACATGTTCAAATTATGTTGTATGAACTCTGTGGATCCCTGGAATGGACTAGAATTAAGTAGAAATGAAAATGTTATGTTAAAACCAAGTTTCAGTGTTATCTGCTACGAAACACCCGAGTAAAAGGCAGGGTACTCGAGTAAAATGCTTTCAAAACAATGTAAAATGAACAAGAACACTCGAGTATTTTGTCTGGTACTCGAGTATCGAGCATGACCTGAGGACAAGTTTAGGTCAAACACTCGAGTCATTCAAGGTCACTCGAGTATTCTGGAAATGTTCAAGAACACTCGAGTAACCCATGAACTACTCGAGTAAATTGTTGAATTGAAAACCCAAATCCTCAGAAAGTCATGAACACTCGAGTAGTCTTAAGAACACTCGAGTAATCTGGAAAAGTTGAGGAACACTCGAGTGTCCTGAAGTTTACTCGAGTAAACGGTTCAGAACCTGAAAACACCATTTTCAATTCTGACTTAATAAACTAAGGAATTATTAATAATAGTCCAAGGGATCAAGACCTAGAGAAATTGATTAATACAAAAAGATCGTTTGGTGACGGTCCTTTTTGATAAAGAAAATAAAGCCTAGGTGGTCTGTAAAGTATTAATCAACTTCCCTTAAGTCTAAAAGATAAAATGCATTCATTCTGGAGTTTGGATGGTAGGACGTATTTCATGTTTGTTAAACATGTGGAGGGCCTCTGGGAGTGCCAATACGCTTTCTTGATGACACGTTGTTGACGTGGTTGGCTTAGTGGATGCCGATATGGATATATCGTTTGGATGACGATCCGTTTGGATGACGGGATATGCTCGGGTGGCATGGATACCAAGCTTGTCGTGTACATTCTAGGTGAATGTACGAATGGTTGTATACCTAGGAATACGACGCACTATTGAGTGCTGGGTTGCCAGGGATGGACGTCAGAGAGTGACATAGTATTATGATGGAGATAGGCTTGAGAGCTAAAGTCATGCATCATGCCGTTCATTTAATTTAACTGTGATAAATGAACCAAGTGTGGGCATCTTACTTGCATTCAATACCTGCTAAGTGTTAAATGTGATTGATATTAATTGATGCATGTTACATATTTATGTTGCATAATTTATTCTCTATTGATTATGTGTATAGAATTACTTACCCCTATGCCCTTGTAGGTGATGTCTCGTTACATTGCTTGCATCGAGATCTGACCACTTCCTAGTGGCATATGGATCTATGAGGACCATCGCGCGGTGTTCGAGGGGGAGGTAGAGATTACCTTCTACCACCCGAACCCGCTGATACGATTCCGTCCTCGTAGGTTTAGGATTCCCATCATATACACTATGCATGTACCCCCGTTTTACACTTACCATGGACCACCTCCCACGCGACCAGCTCGCTCTTACCATAGTTTTCGTTTTCGACCTACCCGCTCTCACCCTTTTACTTCAAGAGTCGTCCGCGAGGAGACTCCCCTATCTGATCCGAGGAGCCCAGTCAGGGTTTCACCATCACCTGACCCGGTACCCAGTGGTAGGGTACACTCTCCCTTGGATGAGATCGAGGAGGATTCGGTGGAGGACGAGAGTGGGGGCGAGCCTGTCGTGCATTCTACTGGGAGTGACTGGAGGGACGATGATCCCTAGGTACATGCATATGGTGTATGATGTGGGTCGGAGGATCCGATGTGTGAAGGCTGTGGAGGAGATTTGCTGCTGCTGCTGTGATGATGATGTTGCTACTATCTTACTACTACTTTTACTTTTGGGAGACTACTGCTGCTGCTACTCCATCTGATGCTGCCAAATCTATGTGACTATCCCTAGAGTTGTATATTTTGTTATGTACATATTGTGGATATACTTTTGGAGTACTTTAGGGTTTTGGTCACACTATGTAGATCTGTTTTATATGGACTTGTACTTATGGATTTGGAGACTATATTATGGGCTATGTACTTATGACTATGTTTATATATAAAACCTATGTTTATACTTTATCAGTTGCATAGTCCAACGAATTCCGCTTACTCTGATTTAATCTATTGAAGAGCTCGGCTAAAAATATTACTTAATGGTATCAGTTTTATCAAAACGCATGGGTAACCTTAGCTACATGTATGATACATGGATGTTTTCAAAGAACAAATGTTACCCTACTTGTGAAAGGATTTTAAGAGATCGCCGAACTCGATATGAACATTTTTGTAAAGGTTTAGAACTATTTCTCCAAGAAATTCCAAATGACGATTTGTGCACCCGCTTAAAAAGAAAATTTTATTTTCCATATTTTCTTAACACTCGCAAGTCCATATATATTATCCAATATAAAAGCTTAATTATTAGTTTATATTTGGGTAATCCGAGAAGGGTGTCACATGAAAGACCTTATAAGGAATTCTTAAGTTTGAGAATTCTAGTATCAAGTGACCAATATTATGTTGTGATGTTGTTATTTGATGTAATGTAAGGTTAGAACTGATCACTCTAATCCTTGCATTTGTTAAATGATGACATTACTGACAGAACCCGACAGTGATGTGTTGTTGGTAGACGTGAGGATGAGATTGATCACCTCAATTCTTGCATCTATCAATAAATGCTATAATTGTAACCTTTAAAGTGAAAGTAGACAACCAAAGTAGTGACTTCCAAGGAAAAAAAAAGAATTCTTGTAAGTGAAGCCAACCTAACCCAGAAACATTCATACAAAAGCTTCTTATAGAGTTAGAGAGTAGATAGAAAATGAGTTAAGAAAACTCTACCAAAAATTGTTCTTAACCATTATATCCACCAAACCGATCTTGAGCAATTTGACATTTGCTTCGAATCTTTTCCCGGTTCTTAGACAACCATTCGTAAGAATAGCCGGTTGTGCCAGATTCGTAAAATCTCTGCGCTAAGACCAAACCATCTTAATAACTGACCCAGCCAACGGCAAGCTTGTCGTACCCTTCACCTTTGGTAGTTGGGTAAGTCTTTGGACTGATGTGGACTCCTTCCTTCCAATTCTTTTGATCAATTCATGTAAGAAGTTGATTGTTGAGCATTTAGTAGGAGTTGTGTCTGCTCTAATCAATTAAGCATTGGGGGAAACTCTTAACCTCTGGGGTGCTTCTTGTTCCTGAATTCCTATTATTCTGAAAAGCTTTAAATCCTATTGGTGATAGTCAATCCTTACGAGAGACAAACTTTAAGGCGTTATACTCTATACGAATCTTCGTATGCCATGATTTCAGGACATCTCTTCAAGAAAAGATTCTAGAACTATGCCGGAATGCTACGCATTTCGAGTTTTTCTATATCTAGTTCTTACAACTCCTACCTCAGAGTTAATTGTAATGCCATCAGAATTGAATTCGAATCCATTCTATATTTTTAGCATTGGATGTAAACGGGTATGTCGGCTCTAAGTGGGGGAGCATTTCTTAATTTAAGTTAAGTTCCGGTTAATTTAGGGCGAATCGAGAAGTTGACGGAAGAAAACGAAGGGAAGCAAATACAGGAATCATGAACTTTATTAATGGGATGGTTCTCCATTTACTAACTTAACGGAATTTCGGGGACGAAATTCCAATAAGTGGGGGAGGATTGTAACATCCCAAAATCCAATTCCTAGTATAATCTATATTGTGATAGATTTAGAGTAGAAGAAGTGGTGATATCAAGTGAGAAATTGGGAAAGTAAGAATGTAAAAGGGGAGCTTTAAGCATAGAACTTTAGGAAGATTTAAAATACAAGATTCATAGCTCAAAACATAAATTCCACCGTTGGATATGAAGTAGGGTAGGTGAGGAAGCTTGCTTTAAAATTTGAGGAAGATCCAACGGGTAACGAAGAAGTTATGGTGTGTCAAAGTTCTGAGTAATGCAAGTTTTTGCAGGTTAATCGATTAACTCATTGGTTAATCGATTAATGCCTGAATGTGGGGAAAAAATTAATCGATTAACCTACTAGTTAATCGATTAGGGCCAGAAAGTGTGCAAAAAATTAATCGAGTAGACTAGCTGCTGATCTTAGGCCAAATTTCAATGGGTTGATCGATTAACTTGGGTTGTTAATCGATTAACCTAGTTTGCTGTTGAAAAAAATAAAAGAAAACAAAACGTGTTTTCCTTCTAACATTCGATCCACTCTTCCTCTCTCACCTAGGGTTCCATTCTCCATCATCAAATCCACCAAGAGCAAGTGGGATTTCTTCCTTCCATCAACAAATCTCTTCCTTCTTCACTTCAAGTAAGTGTTTAATGCCATGGATTCCTTCTTTCTCTCTCTGATTCGAGTTCCCTTTCTCTCTCATCCCTTCCATGGTGGTTTTCAATGTAAGATCCGTGAAGAATATTTTGATAAATGCCAAAAGGTTTTGAACAAGCTACAAATGTGTTGATCAAGTTCAAGCTCAACAAGCAACAACAAACATCAAGTTATGAAGAGAGAACCAACTCATGAAGACTTAGTTTGGTAGTTTATGTTTTATTGTTTTATCTTTTGCCTCACAAGTCTTTTAGTTTATGAGTTTGGGTAGAGTTTATTACAGGGTAGTGAATCTCTTCTGATTGCATGATTTTATCATATTTTGAGTATTCACTTTGCCTAAAATCAATAGGTGGCTTAAAGGTTTGAAAGAAAAGGTGTAGTTTTTGAGAAAACAAGTTTTAAGTGATTTTTAATGTTAATAATCGATTAACAGATTTTGATAATTGATTAACAGTGTATTTTGAACTGATAATGATTAACAAACTTTTGATAATCGATTATCTGCACCTTTACTCGAGTATTTTTGGTCTCACTTGAGTGAAAATTATCTTGCTTTCGGTTTACTCGAGTAACACTCATTTCACTCGAGTAACTTGATCAGATATGGTTTTTTAAATACGTTTTTCACTTCTCAAAAGCCATTCTAAGTGCTCCAACTTTTGGGTATTCTATATAAACCTTTTCCTAATCATTTCTATCAATGAGAATCAACTAGAATCATTTTGATACACAATTTTACAAAGAATCAAAGCCACACTATTCTCTCTCACTCTCTCAAGATCAAAGCTCTCATTTTTATATTCTTTGATCAAGAACCTTGAATCTCTCATGTTGATCTTTTCATAGCTTTTGAAAGAGATTCATAGGATTGTTATTTTGTTTTCATTTGAGTTGTAATCATTGCAAGAGGCAAACATTCTACAACATTGGAAGCCTTGATTTTGTGAATCAAGCAAAGTTATTTGGAAGCCTTGGTGAGGCATTTCATCAAGCACTTGGAAGCCTTGTTGAAGAACAAGCAATTGGAAGTCTTGTGAGTGAAGCAAGCAATTGGAAGTCTTGTTGTGGGTATCGGCAAGCAAGAGAAGAGGTTAGATTAGATATCAATAGGATTACAAGGCAAGGGTGTGGTATCTCTTGTAGGCTAGCAAGAAGGAAGTCTTGTGAGGCATTTACTTGTAATTTGAGAAACTCTAATTCCTCATAGTGAAGAATCTCTCTTGGTTGAAGAGGGGACTGGAGTAGCTTTCAAGTGGATGAAAGTGAACCAGGATAAATCACTGTGTCGTATCTCTAAACTCTCTACTCTTTAAAATTCAAGTCTTTAATTGTGTTCTTGATTGAAAACCTAGAAAAAGTGATTTTTCTATATTTGATTGAATTGAATCTTTATTGTTCAAATTAATTTGGGGAAAATCATTTTCATAACCTAGGTGAATCAATAAGAATATTGGTGTTGATTGTTTCCGCTTAATCTCTGATCATATAATATTTGTTAATTGATTGATTTTCATTGGTTTTAATCGTTTAGATTTGTTTCTTGCGAAAATCTTTCAAAGTTTCTATAACACCTATTCAACCCCCCCTTCTAGGTGTTCTCCTAGTGTTTCTATTTGTTTCAACCACCGAGTGTAGTTTTCCAACAATTTGTATCAGAGCTCGGTCGAAAGACACGAGCATAGAGCTTTTTCGTTAAGATCCTTAAGGAAACTACAATGGGTTCTACGAATCCTTTTGGTGGTGAAGGTGCTTCAATTAATCGCCCTCCTATGTTTGGTGGAGAGGGTTATGGTTATTGGAAAATTAGGATGAGAATCTTTATAGAAGCTATAGATGTGAACATTTGGGAAGCCATTGAAAATGGTCCTTATATTCCCTCAAAAGATGTAGAAGGTGTGCTTACACTTACTCCCAAAGATAAGTGGACCGATGATGATAAAAGGAAAATTCAATATGATTTAAAAGCAAAAAATATCATCACCTCCGCTCTATCTTATGATGAGTTCTTTAGAGTCTCCCAATGTAAAGATGCCAAAGAAATGTGGGACACCTTGCAAGTCACACATGAAGGCACTAGTGAAGTTAGGCGTGCTAGATTAAATTCTTTGATGCATGAATATGAATTGTTTCGTATGTTGCCTAATGAATCTATATGTTTTATGCAAAAACGTTTTACTCATATTGTTAATCATCTCATTGCTCTTGGTAAAACTTTCGTGAATTGTGAACTTGTTAACAAAGTTTTAAGATGTTTAAGTAGGGAATGGCAACCCAAGGTTACCGCAATAGTTGAATCAAAGGACTTGGACACAATGGACTTAGCAACACTTTTCGGAAAGCTACAAGAACATGAAATGGAGCTTGGACGTTTGCAAATGCATGAAGAGTCGGATAAGTACAAAGAGAGAAAAGGAATTGCTCTTAAAGCTCAAAGGTCATATAAAAAGGAAGAGAGTTCCGATGATGATGATGATGATAATGAAGATTCCGATTCGGACATTGATGAAGAGGAGATGAAGCTTCTACTAAGAAAGTTCAATAAAATTCTAAGGAGAAAAGGAAGGTTGAACAAGGACAAAAGTAAAGAGAAGGATCCCCCACACTACAAGACCAAGACTTCAAAAGAAGGTGTAGTTTGCCATGAATGTGGAAAGCCCGGTCATCTCAAGTACTCATGCTCTAAGTATCTCAAGAAGAAGGAGAAAGAGAAGAAAAATGCAAAACACAAAAGAGCATACATAGTTTGGAATAGTGATGATGAACAAGACAAGAAAAGCACAACTAGTAGTTCTTCGGATGATGAACATGACGCTTGTCTCAACTTGATAGCTCAAGTACATGAAGAGGAAAGCTCAAATGATGAATCAAGTGAGCAAAGTGACGAAAGCGATGTAAGTCTTACTAAATCCGAAATTTCTTCAAATTATGAAATGTTATATAATGCTTATGAAGAAATGCATAAACAATTTAAGAAACTAGCTTTGAAAAACATTGAAAGGAAGAAGCTCATTTTGAAACATCAACAAGAGATTTTAGAACTTCAAAAACAAGTTGATGAGCTTAATCTTCAAAATGAAACTCTTGATCTTATATATGCTAGTTCTTCTTGTGATTGTGCTAGTAGATTGAATATTGTGGTTGATTGTGAGAATTGCAAGTTGCTTAAGGATGAAAATGCTATTTTGAAAAATAAGCTTGCAAGTTTCTCAAATGGTGATATTAGATTGCGCACATTGTTAAATTTTCAAAGAGAAAATTCAAACAAGTTTGGTTTGGGTTATACTAATGCTAAGAGTAAATCTCATAGAAATGTTGTTGATTTTTCTAAAGTTGATTTTTCAAATGCACCAACATGTTTCTATTGTGGTACTCATGGACATACTTCAAATGTGTGTTATATTAAAGTGCATGGTATACCTAAAGGAGATTTTGTTTGGATGAAAAAGGGTGAGAGTCCCTACACTAACAAAAATGGATCCAAAACCATTTGGATACCAAAAAGCAAAGCATGATTGTTTTGTAGGTATGATTGAAGAAGCAAATGAAGGTCTATACACATTTGATACAATTGACATTATTGATCTTCTTCAAGTGGTATCAAGAAGAAAATCCTACAAATTGGTAACATTTGATATTATACAATTGGTATCTACAATTGATATTGTTAGATATTGCTCATAGTTCTCTCAATTGGTATTATTTCTTATAATGTGATATTGTTTATACTATTGAGAAAATGCTATTGGTATCAAATTCTTACAATTGTTTTACAATTAGTATCATGTTATTGGTATACAATTTGTTATAATTGATATCATTGAGTAATCATTAGATGATTATCATGCTTTTGGTTGTTATATCTCATTAATTTCTCTATTTTGGCTTAGATCTTATTTCAATTGGTATTTGTTTAGTTACAATTGATATATATTTCTTTTTGATAATGCCAAAGGGGGAGAAATATGATGTTTTGAAAAAGAGGAGATTTGTATTTGAAAGTTTTTAAAAAAAAGGGAGAAATATTATCATTTTGGGGAGAAATAAAATAGTATGTTTGGAGAAAGGTTGTTTTGTTGTTTTTATATAGGTTGAGCAAAGTTGTTGGAGATAGGGGGAGAATCAAGCTTACTCAATTGGATTTCAAATGTCAAAAGCATTAATTGAGGGGGAGCAAGAGTCTCACCAAGTGATCAAATGGTTCAAGCATCAACAACTTCAATGAACTTCAAACGATTTCAAAACATGTTTGTCATTTTCAAAAAGGGGGAGATTGTAAGATCCATGAAGAATGTTTTGACAAATGCCAAAAGGTTTTGAACAAGCTACAAATGTGTTGATCAAGTTCAAGCTCAACAAGAAACAACAAACATCAAGTTATGAAGAGAGAATCAACTCATGAAGACTTAGTTTGGTAGTTTATGTTTTATTGTTTTATCTTTTGCCTCACAAGTCTTTTAGTTTATGAGTTTGGGTAGAGTTTATTATAGGGTAGTGAATCTCTTTTGATTGCATGATTTTATCATATTTTGAGTATTCACTTTGCCTAAAATCAATAGGTGGCTTAAAGGTTTGAAAGAAAAGGTTTAGTTTTTGAGAAAACAAGTTTTAAGTGATTTTTAATGTTAATAATCGATTAACAGATTTTGATAATTGATTAACAGTGTATTTTGAACTGATAATCGATTAACAAACTTTTGATAATCGATTATCTGCACCTTTACTCGAGTATTTTTGGTCTCACTCGAGTGAAAATTATCTTGCTTTCGGTTTACTCGAGTAACACTCATTTCACTCGAGTAACTTGATCAGATATGGTTTTTTAAATACGTTTTTCACTTCTCAAAAGCCATTCTAAGTGCTCCAACTTTTAAGTATTCTATATAAACCTTTTCCTAATCATTTCTATCAATGAGAATCAACTAGAATCATTTTGATACACAATTTTACAAAGAATCAAAGCCACACTATTCTCTCTCACTCTCTCAAGATCAAAGCTCTCATTTTTATATTCTTTGATCAAGAACCTTGAATCTCTCATGTTGATCTTTTCATAGCTTTTGAAAGAGATTCATAGGATTGTTATTTTGTTTTCATTTGAGTTGTAATCATTGCAAGAGGCAAACATTCTACAACATTGGAAGCCTTGATTTTGTGAATCAAGCAAAGTTATTTGGAAGCCTTGGTGAGGCATTTCATCAAGCACTTGGAAGCCTTGTTGAAGAACAAGCAATTGGAAGTCTTGTGAGTGAAGCAAGCAATTGGAAGTCTTGTTGTGGGTATCGGCAAGCAAGAGAAGAGGTTAGATTAGATATCAATAGGATTACAAGGCAAGGGTGTGGTATCTCTTGTAGGCTAGCAAGAAGGAAGTCTTGTGAGGCATTTACTTGTAATTTGAGAAACTCTAATTCCTCATAGTGAAGAATCTCTCTTGGTTGAAGAGGGGACTGGAGTAGCTTTCAAGTGGATGAAAGTGAACCAGGATAAATCACTGTGTCGTATCTCTAAACTCTCTACTCTTTACAATTCAAGTCTTTAATTGTGTTCTTGATTGAAAACCTAGAAAAAGTGATTTTTCTATATTTGATTGAATTGAATCTTTATTGTTCAAATTAATTTGGGGAAAATCATTTTCATAACCTAGGTGAATCAATAAGAATATTGGTGTTGATTGTTTCCGCTTAATCTCTGATCATATAATATTTGTTAATTGATTGATTTTCATTGGTTTTAATCGTTTAGATTTGTTTCTTGCGAAAATCTTTCAAAGTTTCTATAACACCTATTCAACCCCCCTTCTAGGTGTTCTCCTAGTGTTCCTATTTGTTTCAACCACCGAGTGTAGTTTTCCAACAATTGGTATCAGAGCTCGGTCGAAAGACACGAGCATAGAGCTTTTTCGTTAAGATCCTTAAGGAAACTACAATGGGTTCTACGAATCCTTTTGGTGGTGAAGGTGCTTCAATTAATCGCCCTCCTATGTTTGGTGGAGAGGGTTATGGTTATTGGAAAATTAGGATGAGAATCTTTATAGAAGCTATAGATGTGAACATTTGGGAAGCCATTGAAAATGGTCCTTATATTCCCTCAAAAGATGTAGAAGGTGTGCTTACACTTACTCCCAAAGATAAGTGGACCGATGATGATAAAAAGGAAAATTCAATATGATTTAAAAGCAAAAAATATCATCACCTCCGCTCTATCTTATGATGAGTTCTTTAGAGTCTCCCAATGTAAAGATGCCAAAGAAATGTGGGACACCTTGCAAGTCACACATGAAGGCACTAGTGAAGTTAGGCGTGCTAGATTAAATTCTTTGATGCATGAATATGAATTGTTTCGTATGTTGCCTAATGAATCTATATGTTTTATGCAAAAACGTTTTACTCATATTGTTAATCATCTCATTGCTCTTGGTAAAACTTTCGTGAATTGTGAACTTGTTAACAAAGTTTTAAGATGTTTAAGTAGGGAATGGCAACCCAAGGTTACCGCAATAGTTGAATCAAAGGACTTGGACACTATGGACTTAGCAACACTTTTCGGAAAGCTACAAGAACATGAAATGGAGCTTGGACGTTTGCAAATGCATGAAGAGTCGGATAAGTACAAAGAGAGAAAAGGAATTGCTCTTAAAGCTCAAAGGTCATATAAAAAGGAAGAGAGTTTCGATGATGATGATGATGATAATGAAGATTCCGATTCGGACATTGATGAAGAGGAGATGAAGCTTCTACTAAGAAAGTTCAATAAAATTCTAAGGAGAAAAGGAAGGTTGAACAAGGACAAAAGTAAAGAGAAGGATCCCCCACACTACAAGACCAAGACTTCAAAAGAAGGTGTAGTTTGCCATGAATGTGGAAAGCCCGGTCATCTCAAGTACTCATGCTCTAAGTATCTCAAGAAGAAGGAGAAAGAGAAGAAAAATGCAAAACACAAAAGAGCATACATAGTTTGGAATAGTGATGATGAACAAGACAAGAAAAGCACAGCTAGTAGTTCTTCAGATGATGAACATGACGCTTGTCTCAACTTGATAGCTCAAGTACATGAAGAGGAAAGCTCAAATGATGAATCAAGTGAGCAAAGTGACGAAAGCGATGTAAGTCTTACTAAATCCGAAATTTCTTCAAATTATGAAATGTTATATAATGCTTATGAAGAAATGCATAAACAATTTAAGAAACTAGCTTTGAAAAACATTGAAAGGAAGAAGCTCATTTTGAAACATCAACAAGAGATTTTAGAACTTCAAAAACAAGTTGATGAGCTTAATCTTCAAAATGAAACTCTTGATCTTATATATGCTAGTTCTTCTTGTGATTGTGCTAGTAGATTGAATATTGTGGTTGATTGTGAGAATTGCAAGTTGCTTAAGGATGAAAATGCTATTTTGAAAAATAAGCTTGCAAGTTTCTCAAATGGTGATATTAGATTGCGCACATTGTTAAATTTTCAAAGAGAAAATTCAAACAAGTTTGGTTTGGGTTATACTAATGCTAAGAGTAAATCTCATAGAAATGTTGTTGATTTTTCTAAAGTTGATTTTTCAAATGCACCAACATGTTTCTATTGTGGTACTCATGGACATACTTCAAATGTGTGTTATATTAAAGTGCATGGTATACCTAAAGGAGATTTTGTTTGGATGAAAAAGGGTGAGAGTCCCTACACTAACAAAAATGGATCCAAAACCATTTGGATACCAAAAAGCAAAGCATGATTGTTTTGTAGGTATGATTGAAGAAGCAAATGAAGGTCTATACACATTTGATACAATTGACATTATTGATCTTCTTCAAGTGGTATCAAGAAGAAAATCCTACAAATTGGTAACATTTGATATTATACAATTGGTATCTACAATTGATATTGTTAGATATTGCTCATAGTTCTCTCAATTGGTATTATTTCTTATAATGTGATATTGTTTATACTATTGAGAAAATGCTATTGTTATCAAATTCTTACAATTGTTTTACAATTAGTATCATGTTATTGGTATACAATTTGTTATAATTGATATCATTGAGTAATCATTAGATGATTATCATGCTTTTGGTTGTTATATCTCATTAATTTCTCTATTTTGGCTTAGATCTTATTTCAATTCGTATTTGTTTAGTTACAATTGGTATATATTTCTTTTTGATAATGCCAAAGGGGGAGAAATATGATGTTTAGAAAAAGAGGAGTTTGTATTTGAAAGTTTTTAAAAAAAAGGGGAGAAATATTATCATTTTGGGGAGAAATAAAATAGTATGTTTGGAGAAAGTTTGTTTTGTTGTTTTTATATAGGTTGAGAAAAGTTGTTGGAGATAGGGGGAGAATCAAGCTTACTCAATTGGATTTCAAATGTCAAAAGCATTAATTGAGGGGGAGCAAGAGTCTCACCAAGTGATCAAATGGTTCAATCATCAACAACTTCAATGAACTTCAAACGATTTCAAAACATGTTTGTCATTTTCAAAAAGGGGGAGATTGTAAGATCCATGAAGAATGTTTTGATAAATGCCAAAAGGTTTTGAACAAGCTACAAATGTGTTGATCAAGTTCAAGCTCAACAAGAAACAACAAACATCAAGTTATGAAGAGAGAACCAACTCATGAAGACTTAGTTTGGTAGTTTATGTTTTATTGTTTTATCTTTTGCCTCACAAGTCTTTTAGTTTATGAGTTTGGGTAGAGTTTATTACAGGGTAGTGAATCTCTTTTGATTGCATGATTTTATCATATTTTGAGTATTCACTTTGCCTAAAATCAATAGGTGGCTTAAAGGTTTGAAAGAAAAGGTTTAGTTTTTGAGAAAACAAGTTTTAAGTGATTTTTAATGTTAATAATCGATTAACAGATTTTGATAATTGATTAACAGTGTATTTTGAACTGATAATGATTAACAAACTTTTGATAATCGATTATCTGCACCTTTACTCGAGTATTTTTGGTCTCACTCGAGTGAAAATTATCTTGCTTTCGGTTTACTCGAGTAACACTCATTTCACTCGAGTAACTTGATCAGATATGGTTTTTTAAATACGTTTTTCACTTCTCAAAAGTCATTCTAAGTGCTCCAACTTTTGGGTATTCTATATAAACCTTTTCCTAATCATTTCTATCAATGAGAATCAACTAGAATCATTTTGATACACAATTTTACAAAGAATCAAAGCCACACTATTCTCTCTCACTCTCTCAAGATCAAAGCTCTCATTTTTATATTCTTTGATCAAGAACCTTGAATCTCTCATGTTGATCTTTTCATAGCTTTTGAAAGAGATTCATAGGATTGTTATTTTGTTTTCATTTGAGTTGTAATCATTGCAAGAGGCAAACATTCTACAACATTGGAAGCCTTGATTTTGTGAATCAAGCAAAGTTATTTGGAAGCCTTGGTGAGGCATTTCATCAAGCACTTGGAAGCCTTGTTGAAGAACAAGCAATTGGAAGTCTTGTGAGTGAAGCAAGCAATTGGAAGTCTTGTTGTGGGTATCGGCAAGCAAGAGAAGAGGTTAGATTAGATATCAATAGGATTACAAGGCAAGGGTGTGGTATCTCTTGTAGGCTAGCAAGAAGGAAGTCTTGTGAGGCATTTACTTGTAATTTGAGAAACTCTAATTCCTCATAGTGAAGAATCTCTCTTGGTTGAAGAGGGGACTGGAGTAGCTTTCAAGTGGATGAAAGTGAACCAGGATAAATCACTGTGTCGTATCTCTAAACTCTCTACTCTTTAAAATTCAAGTCTTTAATTGTGTTCTTGATTGAAAACCTAGAAAAAGTGATTTTTCTATATTTGATTGAATTGAATCTTTATTGTTCAAATTAATTTGGGGAAAATCATTTTCATAACCTAGGTGAATCAATAAGAATATTGGTGTTGATTGTTTCCGCTTAATCTCTGATCATATAATATTTGTTAATTGATTGATTTTCATTGGTTTTAATCGTTTAGATTTGTTTCTTGCGAAAATCTTTCAAAGTTTCTATAAAACCTATTCAACCCCCCTTCTAGGTGTTCTCCTAGTGTTCCTATTTGTTTCAACCACCGAGTGTAGTTTTCCAACATTCAACTCTAGGCCATGGAAGCTTCACATTTTCTTGAGTTTTGGCAAGAAATTATGGCATAAATGCTAACTCTTCTTGTTATGGCTCTTATATTAGGTTCCTCCCTCTTCCCTTGGATCATAACTCATTCGGTGTCAAGACTCTCAAGCTTAGGGCAAGTAAAATCACCTTATCTCCAAGTGTTTGAGGTAAGGGGGTGGGTTTTGCCTTGTTCTAGGGAGTGGGTTCTAGTTAGTATATAATGACTTGTTAGGGTTATGTGTTAGGGGAGAAAATTAGACTATAAAACCCTAGGTTATTGAATATAAAATTCTAACTAATTAAATAGGTATGATGTTGGATGTGAAGACTAGAAAAAGGAAACCCAATGATATGAGAATAAAATATTTGATGAATGAAACTTGGATAGTGATTATAATGAAGTACAAGAGGGTTTGGGTAATATGATAGTGAAGTTGCCATAAATGATTTCCATGATTATTGATTTTATTTGTAAAGTTTGTGTTAAATGACAATTGACTACTATTTCAAATATATGTAATGTGTTATGGGGTAAATTGATATAGGGAGAAAATGGAATGGAAACGACTATATGTGATGAATGAGCGTATTTGTATCTAAATGCTAAATGAGTATAAGTGTTAAGTATTATCAATCGTGAACAAAGGTCATGGCTTATGAATTGAACTTGTGAATATAAGAAATGGAAGTAAATTGATTATGTGTAAACAAAAAGTAAAAGGTGATATATGTAAATTAAAACGAAGGGCAATCTAAATGTTGGGCTATAAAAGAGAATACTACTTGGTATGATTGTGATAGTTGAGAAAGGAAATGAATAAGGGAATTACATGAATGATTAGGTGTTGATTGTGTGTAATTGTGATTAAATGTGTTATGATTGACTGAACAAGAAAGTAAATAGTTCTTGGCCTCTGAATTGAGGTGCCGAATGTTGAGAATGTGGTAAATTCGTTGGCCTCTGTTTTGAGGTGACGTTCCTTAAATTGTGATGAATTGTTTACATTGAGAATGATGATATTGTGTTGACCTCTGACCTGAGGGACACGAAATGAAATAAAATGAATTAATGTGATTGTGTGTCGACCTCTGACCTGAGGGACACCAAAATGAATTAAAATGTATAAGTGTTGACCTCTGACCTGATGAACACAAAATAAAATAAAGTGAATGGGTGTTGACCTCTGACCTGAGGGACACAAGATGAATTAAAATTAATGTGTGTTGACCTCTGACCTGAGGGACACCGAATGAAATAAAATATTGGAGTGTTGACCTCTGACCTGAGGGACACATGATGTAAATAAGGAAAAGTATGAGGTACCTTCCGGTGTGGAGTAGAAGTACAATGGTATGAGGTACCTTCCGGTGTGGAGGTGAAGTACCCACAGGCTAAGTTGTATGAGGTACCTTCCAGTGTGGAGGTGAAGTACAATGGTATGAGATACATCTTAAGAATGAAATGAAAAGAAAAGGAAATGGAATTTGAATGGAATAATGAGAATGGAAATTGTATTGAATAAGGAATATGGAAATAATGAAATGAGTATGGTGTGCAATATGTGATGATATGCTTTATTTGCTAGTTGTGTTTGACCTAGTGGGTTGTTATGTCTAGTTAGAGACTGCTTTCTATTTCATGTGCAATGCTCACTCCCTTAACATTTTTCAGGTACGGAAATTGAGCTGGCACAGCCCCCGGCCGAGCAGGAGTACTTTCCCTTACAGGGAGAGTAGGGGTGTTATGGGATTTTAGAGTATGCTATGGACCTAAGCCTCCTACATTTATTTTGATGTAAACTTATTATATATATTTTTGGAGTGAGGCTTAGGATATTTTGTTTTGATAAAGTTATATGTTTTGGTTTTTGATACTCAAACTTAGTATTTTCGCTGACACTCTGATTATTTGATGCCACTGATATATTTGGAGCCCATTGGGCCTTGATATGATTTATATATATATTCTGAAGCTCTGCTAGCTATTGTTCGTTTTCTTGAAATTGTTTACCACAGGTTAAACTTTGGTTTAGTCCAAAAAACAGACAAAACTTCGTCCGTTTGACGGGTGATTTTTATTAAATTAAAAAGAAATTTCAAATTCACATTTTTTAATAGCGGGGTTATAAGGGTAAAAATCTTAGGTGTTACATAAACTAGTATGAGGAACCCTCCTTCGGGGAGAATGTGAAGTACTAGTTGAATTGGTGATTGGTCCAGTGCACACTATAGTAGTTCTGTCGGTCACTTACCTATTTCGTGACTACGGAGGATGGTTCCTCCCCAGCATGAAGAACCCTCCTACGGGGAGACCATGAAGTGCAAAGGGGCTATATTGCATGAAGAACCCTCCTGCGGGGAGAATGTGAAGTGCAATGTAGGAAGGAATAGGGACATTTACTCCTAGTTTGTTTTTCCCAAAGTGTGGAGTGGATGTGAGGAAAAAGTGAAAATTGTTATAAAGTGGTACATTGCATGAAGAACCCTCCTGCGGGGAGAACGTGAAGTGCAATGTACATAAAGTGAAATTGTTAAAAAGTGGACATTGTGTGAAGAACCATCCTGCGAGGAGAATGTGAAGCACAATGTCAATAAAGTGAAAAAGTTAAAAAGTGGACATTGTATGAAGAACCCTCCTGCGGGGAGAATGTGAAGTACAATGTCAATAAAGTTAAAAAGTTAAAAGTGGTACATTGTGTGAAGAACCCTCCTGCGGGGAGAATGTGAAGCACAATGTACAAGAGAGAGAAGTGTGATTGCATTGCATTGCATTAAAAAGTAAAAGTGTTTCAAAGTGGAAAGTAAAGAAAAGTAAAATGTTATTGCATTTCATTGCATTTGCATCGCATCGCATTTGCATCATATTTAGAATATTGGTTTGTGCATCATCCACATTAGTTGATGATTTATGATGATAATTATGTATACGAATAGTTACCAAAGGGGTAAGTATATATATAGAGTGTTTAATGTTAAGAGAAAAAGGATTGGGTTTAAGTTTGCAAAAGGGAATACTGACAAGTGGTAAAAGAAGAAAAATTTGGAAAATTTTGAATGTTGTAAGTGTTCCCCATTGCAAACAACAAACCTAAGCGGTATTAGGTGAATGGTTAAAAGTAAGAGTGTTTTAAAGTGTTAGGCTAATGTAAAGCTAAAGTTTCATACAAAGGAAATCCGAATAATGCCAAGGCAATTGAAATCGTAGTACGGGAATTCATTGGATTGTGAGGGCTACTACCACCGATTTAATGTAGTGTTGGAACAGGCCAATCCGACATTGTATTTACCGGGAGGTGAAGTCGTCGAAATCTAGGAGTTCGTGCACTACTATGAATTAGTAAACGATTTTCTATGTAGGAAACCTTAGTGCCCAATTGTTTGTTGTTCTTTCTTTGCCTGACTTTGTTTATTCGTTTATGTCTTGGATGTATGTTTGTGGAGTGGTGTGGTGTCAAAGTAATTGGATGGTGATTATAAATGGAACCGTTCGACTTGAATGAATCATGACTTCAATCCTAATCCAACCGAGTGACTAAGTTCACATCGATTAGATTAGTATCAAAGAGAACGAAAAATAATGTTTAAATTAAATTAACGATCGATTCCATTGCTAATCTTGATTCAAGTAGTTGTGACACCAAGAGTGAAATAGAAATCGAGAACTAATCGATCGGATTCAAACCGCCGAACTTTTCGAATTAAAAATTTGAAAGGATAAAAGGAACTTTTTACCTAAGTTGGGAAGCGGTTCGAATTCAATCAAGAGGTCCTCGAAATGTGTTTGGATGTGGACTAATTTAGTGTTAAAGTAAGCGAACAAAGATTGGGAGTGGAACCATGAAAATCAAATAATTTATTTTCACGATTCTAATCTAGCCGAGTGACTTAGTTGGCATCGGTTAGACTAAAATCCAAGAAAACCATAACCACGTTTATATTGAACTTGTGGTTGGTTTCCACTACTAAATTGAGCTCGGTAACTTCAACACTAAACGAAAGTCAAGTGTGGAGTCCTGTCGGTTGAACTTAAACCCCGAATGGTAATAATTAAATTTATGAAAGACAAAGGATTTTATTTAAGCAGAATCATGAATTTAAGTTCAATCGGGAGGTTGTTGCACTAATTTGAACTATGTTTATATGTGTGTATATTTATATATAAAACGTTTTCTTGAGTTGTTTTAAAAAGAGTTTTCAAATTAAGTTTTGAAAATATGATTAATAGTGTATATGTATATATTTTCATGATATGCTTATGTTTATGTACATGTATATTCCTATATGTATACGTAAAGTTTTGTTTTTCTTTGCCTTTTTTTAATAAAGTATTTCTCGAAAACTCTGCAATGTTGATTTCCCCATAATGTCCACAGTAGAACCATAGAATAAGCAAGAACGGGTGATTAGTGCAAGTGAGAATTTTAGTTGAACCCAGACTTCCTGAGTAGTTTTCGCTCCAGCGAAAAAATTCGTGCTCAAGTGAAAACAGATAGTGGCCAACCCAAAGTTCCTGACCAACTTTCGCTCAAGCGGAAAAAAAATCATTCGCTCAAGCGAACATGATTTGAGTGGCCTTAGGAAAAGTGTGTTTCCGACCACTCATCCCTCAACTTTCATCAAAAATCGAGACTTAGACCATGCAAAAGACCAAACCCACAGGTAGAACATCATGGTACCTTCAAATCTCCCAAGATTTAAGAAAGGCCAAATTAATTAGTGTTGTTGCCAAGTCTATGTTGTCGGAGTTGAGTTGTAAGATAGGGGCGTCAAACGTCTTCTAAAACTGGAGAACCTAACCAAAGAAACATAGGATTGTAAACCATACCTTTAGTTTGTAGAGCACTAAGGAACGAGAATAACCTTCATAGTTGTAGACCACCAAGACTAGAAAGTATCTTAAGGATAGAACCAACTATGGCATAAGAATTATCAGAGAACTTCTAATTGATTTTTATGCAAGTTCTGGGAAGAGAAACCATTAATGAAGAAAGTAACCCATAAGGAAACCCCCTCACCTTGTTAGAACCTAATAACTTTTGGAAGTTCTCGAAGATTAGGAAAGTCTAGTGCCTACCAAGTAGACCCAAGGGTCAGAACCAGTCGAATAGAACCACCTTATCCCGACTAAGACATTGAGTCTAAGTTCGCAAGGATAGCCCAAGCTTAAGTGGGGGAGCTCACCGGGGGCAAAGTCCAAGATTGTGGAGATTTGGAGAAAACCATTGTTTTTGTTATTATGATCTTTACTATGGGAAACTAAATGATTTTGGAAACTTCAAGTATTTTGTTAATTTTAAAAGGTTTTAAGCAAAACAAATTTCGACAAAACCTCCCTCCATTCTTTTTAAATGTTTTCAAAGAGTGAATTTCGGGGACGAAATTCTTATAAGTGGGGGAGAATTGTAACATCCTGGTTTTTATTAACTTAATAAGTATATTTAGGAATAGCTTATTTACATGTAAATAATGATTTACAACTTTTTTCTTAGTATCTGCGTATATGTATTTAGTTATGTTGAGCTAAAATATGTATATGTATAAGTGTTTGTAAATGTTTTCCTAGTGTATGTGTATATTTATATAAATACATTCCTTATGTAGGTGTTCGTATTTGTAATTTTACTCTCGTGTGTATGAATGTGTGTGTTGGTATTTGCATGTGTGTGTGTGTGTGAATATATATATATATATATATATATATATATAAATGCATTTAGGTTGAGTTAGAATATATATACATATATATATATGTGCTAGTGTGCATTCCTAGGGTAAGTAATTGTACTTGTTTCCTTGCATGTATGTGTGTATTTGTTATGTGATCGCATCGTTAGGATGGGTAGGGAAGTGTTCTAGAGTCGGTGGTTATGATTGAAGGGTGATTGGTTTAGGTTTAGATTGGTGTGGTTGCGACCGTGTAAGTAGGACATTGTGTAGGTTCAACGCTTAGAGTGTTCCATAGCCCATATAAGCACTTTTAGTGCTTTGACCTCAATAGAGTGAGTGGTTAAAGGATCCTAGGATAGTGCCTTGAGTATAAGGTTAGACCCTAGCGTCTATGCTCGGAGAATTCCTCCGAACTCTTGTTCCGACTGAGTTCCGGAATTTAATAGGTGTGCGAGGCATTTGAATTCAATCCGACCTTGTTGGTCATGCCTCGAGCGTGATTAGTATTAGGGTTAAGTGGTTAGAGGGTTTGTCTTAAGTCGATCGGGTTAGATCGAGAGTTTTAGAAGAAGTTAAGTCTAGAATTCAATTGTTAGTTCGTTTCGTCCTTCCGTGTTTGTGATTTATGTGTTCATTATTGTAAATTATGATTGTGATGTTTGTGTGTGTGCTAAGAGATGCTTAGAAGGTGCCTAGAAAGTGGAAGTATGATAGGAGTAAGTTAGTGTGTGTTAGGAATGGCTTAGAACTCTTAGAATGCATGAAAGAAAGGAAAACCTAGGCCATTAATCGATTAAGAGGTCCCTTAATCGATTAATTTATGAGCCACATTCAGCCACTAATCGATTAAGGCTTAGCTTAATCGGTTAGAATAAATGGCACCTTCATGCAGTACACGATTAACTCATGTGTTAATCGATTAACCTTGTGCAACTAACAGGTGTTAATCGATTAACCAAATTGGTTAATCGATTAACCACTGTCAGTTCAAACTTAAAACACGATTTTCATGTGTTGTTTCTCATTGTTTCTCTTCTCCCATTCGAACCCTTCTTCTTCTCTCTTCCCCAATCCTTCTCTAAGTCAAATTAACACCAAATAACAACAAACATTCAACCTATAATCATCTCCTATCAATTCCCCATCATTCTCCATCAACTAAAACACCAATTTCACCCTTTTCTCTCAAATCCCCAATTCTCACCTCAAACCCTAGCTCTCTCAATCCTTCACATAGAGATGGACAATCATCAAGGGAAGCAAGGGATTGGTTAAGGAGCAAGTATTAGAGGCGTAGGAGCTTGATCTCAAGGGCTTGGTAGAGTGCAACTCACACCCTCACCTTCTCCTCTTCTCTTCAAAAGGTAAGGGGAGACTCTTTCCACACTTTAAATTAGGGATAGTTAGGGTTTGTGATAAGATTTGAGGTTAGTAGCTTAAATTAGAGTGTGGTAGCTAATAGTGTAGATTGGAGTTTAATTAATCGTGTTTAGTGTAGTTTTTAGTTGATTTCAATATTAATGTAAATATTTATATCAAATTACCTTTTAAATTGTTAAAGTAGGAAGTGAAGAACATTAGGGAGGTGACTTAAATTGTAATATTCTGAGACATACCTGAGTATGTCGACTGATTTACTTGTTATTTGCTGAATTGTGATTGCTATTGATTGTTGATAATTGTTATGCAACCTAAGTGCTAAATGTTTATAATTGTGACTAAGTTTTTTAATGGTTTAATTGTTAAAGTGTGCGAATATTGGAACTGTTAAATGGAAATGGAAATGGGATTGAAAAAGGGAAATGGAAACGAAATGAATAACAGAAATTTGAAATGAATATGAATGAAATGAATATAAATGAAAATGAAATTGTGAATGTGATTGTGTTTTGTTACCTCAATCTTTGATTTGGTTATTTGTCTCAAGTTTTATTATGAGCCTTATACTGTCATTTTAATTCACTGTGCTGTGAAAGATATCACCCTTAGTGATTAACATTTTAGGTACATGTTCAAGAAGCTTGGAGATCAGAGTGGCAGCGGAACAAGTCGAAAGAAAGGAAATTAATTTTTGTATAAATGATCTATATTGTAATTGGGTGCCCCACATTTTGTATAAACTTGTTTTGTAAAAGTAAAAGTTTAAAGTTCTCCGTTTTATTTTCAAACTCTGATTCATGTATTTTATTTAATGAAATAACTTTTAAAGTTCCTTAATTACTTCCAAAACTTTTATTTCTGTATGATTTTAAGTGATAAAATTGGGGTGTTACACTAGACACGTTCACTCACATCTGCCTTAGTCGTGGTCCCATGTCTGGTCCGATAAGGGTATGTGAGAGCAATAGGGATGAAACATTGGCTTGTTCAAATTTTTTAATTTTTTCCTTTATGAATGATACATATGAATATGAATATATGATGATGCAAAAATGTATGATGCAGTGCCCTTAGAATCCAAAATATCCTATGTAGGGGCGATTAAGCCTTCATTACCAATATGAGGTATCAGGATGGATTGATAGCATTCATATAGTTCTGGCCAACTTTGGAACGACGATGGATCGCTCCAAAATTTTTATTTGTCTTATTTAAATAAAATATTATGGTACAAATGCAGATGCATGCCCCTAGGGTAAGTGACCCTTAATTGAGGGTGATTAAGCCTTCGTTACAGAAATCGGAATGCCATAATGAATTGACAATAACCATACAGTTCGGGCCACTTGGAACAACGAGGGATTATCCCAAGTGAAATGATGGATATGAAAATGAAATTTACCCTTAGGGCAGTGGTCCCTATTGCGGGTTTAATGCACATGCAAAGAAGAGGCCTTCCTCATGGCATAAGGTTACCAAAGTGCAATGGTGCCCCTTATATCATTCTGGCTTGGATGACGGTAGGTCACCCCATTTATGTGGAATGGTGGTCCCGACTTATATTAAAAAAATGCGATAAGAGATAGAGAATATGCCCCCTCATGGTAGATCCTACAAGGTTTTTGGGATGTTTATTGGCGACAGTCCTACGACATTGTTCTATGGTAAACTAAAGTGTAACACTCTAATTTGATAACTTGAAAAAGAGTATATATTTTTTAATTTTTGATTGACACAATCCCCACAGCTTTTTCGAAGGTTAAGTAGGTAACAGATTAACTGGTTTGACACCTCTTAACCTTTGATAGTGAGTGAAGGGGAACCATGACTGACTTATTCAAGTTTCAAAATAGAATGCTACACAAAGTGTACTCCATGGTGGCTCTAGACTTCTAAAGGCCCTCGGATCGCCCTCACTCTTTAAGGTAAGGACCCACTTCGCAAACGGTCGACAAGAGGTTGGTTACGCCTCCCAAAATAGGTTAGACGTACCTTCCAAAGGTCGTATTTACAAGAAATGGTTTGAAGTCCGAGTGGTACTTTCGGAACTACAAGAGACCATACACTTGGTAAGTCAAAGGTAGGGCAAAAGCACCCCTAAACTTAGGGTTTAAATAATAGTACCCGAGTATATGGTTTCCGTATGTGCAAAGATCCGTGTAAAAAAACCTATTTTGGGGGCATGCAAACACTTTTTTTTTAAAAAAAATAACAAAAAAGATTGCAATAAAGAATTAATATACAACTAAACAAATATGTAAAATTAATTAAAAAAATATATACAATAAACAACCAATTAATTAAAGGCAAACCAATTTAAAAAAATAGGTCTATTGAAAATAACCAATCATTTAGGCCTGACTCTCTTTTTAATGTTATGTCCCCAGTGGAGTCGCCGGCTGTCGCGGCCGGGGTCCCAGGTCGCCCTCGAGGCCTCGCCTACGAGTGGGGGTCGATTGACCCAACATGGAGTCGCCACCGCATTTGTTACAAAAACGCGGAAAAAATAATTATTAATTAAAAAGGATAAAGATTGGTCTCGAACTAGATAGATTCCGAGTTCGGGAGTCGGTTACGAACCGGGGAAGGTATTAGCACCCCGTTCGCCCATTCGAAAATGGTACATTTGATTGATTTTAATTAAAAGACCTAATAATTGGTTTGCCAAAAAATATTTGTTTTTTATTGTTGTGCCTGACAAGGTTGCCCCTGGTCCTACGTACCCTCATAAAATGAGGAATCAAGGCTACGTAGTTCTTAATTAACTTTTAATATTTTTTTAGTTTTATTACAAAAATGTTTGATGCAGAGAGGAAATATGCACAAGATCTCAACATTTTGCCAAGAAAAGATGGATTCCAAAATGCACATAATTAATAATAAATTAATAAAATTTATTTATCTTTCTAAAAAAGGTTTTGATTAAGTTTATTTTTAAAAGTCATATATCTAAAATTGTTTAATATTTATATATTTTTTAATACAAAGAGGAAAGTCCAAGAGATCGCTCCACTAAATGGGTGAGAAAAATCGGCTTGCCAAAGCATATCCAATAATCTAAAAAAATGAGATTTAATTATTAAAATTTATGATCCCAAATTATTTAATTTAAATTTAACAATTAAATTCATAACATATCCTAAAATACAAAAACATTGATTTAAGGATAAAATTAGAATTTAAATATCAAATCTGTACTTTGATGCAAAAAATACTTATTATTCAACAATTAAAAGGATTCATAAAATTAATAATTAAAATCCCAATAATTGAAACTTAAAAGACTACATTTTTACTTTTACTATTTTACTCTATATATAAAAAGAACAAAACTGAAAAGAAAAGGGGAAAAAACCTGGAATGCACGGAGGAAGCAGCAGCAGGGATGCAAGCTGCAGAGTTTACTAGCGGGGGGACACGTGAAGTGCAGAGAATGGTGCGGCAGGATGATCAGCTGCAGGGGAAGGGAGACGCGTGCACTGCACGCGCTGGGTCTGGACAAGGGGTGAGGGGCCCGTGTATTACACGCGCTTGTGAGGAGAGTGTGCGCGAAAATTAGAGGCAGACAGGGAGCTTTTTTGTATTTTTAATTTCTGTGCCATTCTCTCTCTTAAATTTTTTTTTGTGTCCCCTCAAAGTGAGTTAAAGAGCTCTATTTATAGGGAAAACTAGGTTTTTTTTTCAACAGGCTTTGAAAGCCCATCAGAATATTCTCTGGTTTATTCCTCAATTAAATCTTAAAAAAATAAAAACAAATTTGATGATAATCCTTTTTAAAACAAATCCTTTTAACCAAAAATTTTATCTTTATCTTCACAAATTACCAAAACATTTTTATCTTATTTTTCCTGAAAATTTTTAGTTTTAGTTTTTTTTATTTTTCATAAAAAAATATTTTTTCAAAATCTTTTTATTTTATTTTATTTTTAATTTTTAACATTTTTAAATTTTATTTTCTTTTAAACCCCAAAAATAACTTTATACACTTTCATTAGAAAATAATGGGTCCAAACAAACTTTCTTTTATTTTATTTATAAAATTGAATTATAAAAAACTTAAAGATAAAATCTTACCCAAATAAATTATTTATAAAAATATAATTTTGACCCCGGACAAAATCGGGTGTCTACAGATGGGTTAAACGCTCTGGCGTCTCGGTCCAAAAACGTCAAAATGGAGCGCGCTAGCGTCTCGGTCTAGCAACGTCCGAAAGCAACACTCTAGCGTCTCGGTCCAAAATGTTAAGGGGTTAAAACGCCCTGGCGTCTTGTGTGACATCTCGAGTTGTTTTTACCCGTTTAAGTGTCTTAAGTCTTAGAGTGTGCGTAGTTTCCTTGTATGTGCTTTATGTCTTGATTTTTGCTTTAATTATTTCTTAATTATGCTCTAATTATGTTTTAATTGCTTAATTATGTTTTAATTATGTTTAATTACATGATTTAATTCTTAATTAGTTTTTCGTGTCATGTTTATAGCTTATTCATCGTATTATGCATTTTTTACTAGAATTTCATTTATAAGTGTTTTATACATGTACATGTGACTAAATGTATTTTAATTAATTGAATGTCGAATTTATTTTTATGGAGGGTATAGTAGTCCGTTAGAAATGGTTTTGGGGCTTTTCGGGCGAGAAAAATATTTCGGAAACGAATCGGGCCACACACACGCGACGAAGGGCTGCACGTGTGCGACCCTAATTGGGTCAAGTGGGCCCAAAACAAAGGAGACCAGCCCAAAGAGAGAGGGAGCCACGTCCATGTAAGGGTAGAGGGAGGGGAAACCCTCATTCTCCTCCCACTTTGTTGAACACCCATCTTCCTTAGCCTCCCTTTTCTCTCTTCTTCATTTCTCTCATCTCCCTCGACACTACCCATCCTACATACACTCTAAACCTCTCAAAATCACAAACACTACCATAAACACTCATCTCGTACATACATACTCCACCATATTCATCCCTCATCCTTCACCTCATCACCTTGAGTCCTCTCACCTCTTTGAGAGAGAGACTCAAAAATTGGTTAGTGGAGCTCAAGGAAAGCAAGGAGAGCACTTGGGGTAGAGGAAGCTTAGGATTTAGGAGCTTGAGGTGGGAGCTTCAATTTTTCTCTTTGTTGAAGGAATTGAGGTAAAGGGGGTAGTTTTACTAAATAAGGGTTAGGGTTTGATGGAAAATTTGGGGGTTTTCTTATTTCCTTGTTGATTATGAATATCTATGTCTTATTATGTCTATTGAGTATGTTTATAATGAAATAGGGGCTGATTTTTGATGATTTGAAAGCTAAACACATTTTTGAGTAGGTGCTGAATTTTTAGAATGGTGTGTTTTTGCTTGTAAGAGGCTTGAGTAAATGATACCTCCACTAATCCTTTTGCTTTGAAAATTTAGAATAGTGTTCTCAGGTTTATTTTGTTTAATTATGAAAATTTTGAGTTAATTTAGACTTGTTTTGGTATTTTTATAAATTAGAAGTTTGTTTTAGTCAATTATGGAAACTATGAGAGTTTAGTCTCAAGATTTCTTGCATAAATGAACTTTTATTACTCCGATGATTCTGAATTTTTTTATCAGCCCTTTGGATGTGATTATAAGGTGTTCTGAAAATTTTCATAATTTTTGGGGTTAGTTTCCTATTTTTATAAGAAGTGACTTTGCGATATTGGTTATGGGAAAACAGGGTTTTTGACTCAAGGGAGAGCAGAGTTTTCAAATTTATACTGCTCAAATCGACATGAAAATTTTATGAGATAATCTTTCATGTGTCTTGAGGGTGTTTGTAAATTTTCATGCATTTTGGAGTTAGTTTACTATTTCAATTAATTTGATTTTTCTCTCAGCCACACTGCGTTTTCGGTGTTTTCGGAAAAAGGGTAAATTGGGAAATCTGTCTTCCACATGTCTGAATGACTTGAAAATTTTATATGATGTTCTGTTATATATTTGATTTGTCCCTGTAAATTTTCATGATATTTGGAATTGTTTTGATATTTTACATAATTGCATTTCGGTTACAGCTATGTGAAAATCCACGTTTTCGGGTTTTCGGGTAAATGATAGATGTCATACTTCCGTAATTCCGATTGACCTGAATTTTGGATATGTCGCATCCTCTGTATATATATATCATTGAGTTATGCAAAGTTTCATGTGATTTGGAATTGAAATGATATGGGTTTGATACTTATCCTATTTAATGGTGAGTGAGCTTAAATGACCTATTTTGACATGAAAAGTGTGATTTACATACTTTAATGCATGTATTGTCTTGGCTGGACTGTATGAATGAGGTGTGATGTTTAAGTATTATAATTTGACATTTTTGAATTATTTACTAATTATGATGAGACTTATGTTTGAATATCCCATTTTGCATTCATGCATAACATTCCATAATTAATATTTCTTATTTGAAGTTGAGACTAATGAATAAGTATTTTAAAAATAATATGTCTCAAAGTCAAATAAGAAGGATGTCACCTACGTGTGTGCGAAGTTATAAGGAGGCGAGGGAGCCTGTGTGGCAAACTTTGAACCTGTGTGGCAAACTTTTTAGCCTGTGTGGCAACTCACTGAGCCTGTGTGGCATAGCCCGTGTGGCAACTATTGAGGGTGGATTGCGGGTCTTTATGGCCATTGTGTGAGTAAGCCTGTGTGGCATGATAGGTCACATTGAATCCTAGGTTTGAATTGTTAATTTGAAAAGAGAAATATCGATTTAAAATGAAAAATGTGGATTTGGAATGAGAAAGTGGAATGTATGAAATGATAAGGCAATGGCCTAAGCAAACTAGGATTCAATGGCGTACCTACTAAGAGTAGTGAGCATGCATTTATGTGCATAGCATGGACTATGAATGCATTGATGTCTATGTGTTGCTTGACCTATACTTTATGTGAGAATGTTGATGATTGTGATACTAAATGAATTGGGAAGGAATGAGTATACCTTGTTGAACAATTGTGAATGTGTATAATAGTCTTGTTGTTAATTGTATGTTTTAAGTTATAACTTGTGTACCTAATTGAATATTATCTTCTTATTTACTATATCATGTTTTCCTTTATTTAGAATAAACTGCTCACCTTTACAGTATTTTTTTAGGTACACCAGTGATGGATTCGGATGTGGGCACGGAGTCCGAGGATGGGCACGTTCCATCTTGACGGACGTAGCCCGATGTTCGTAGCTTAGCTACTTGAAGCGTCGATTGCTCTAGTTATATCATCTTTTGTGTTTTTGGTTATGTGCATTTACATTTTGCGCTAAGATGTATATGAACTAGAGTGGCATTACTTATGTTTTGCTTTATCGCATCTGAAGGCCCTGCTTGGATGAAATGATTTATGTTATGGTTGGTTGTGAAGACCTTATGAAAGACCCGACGCGTAATTCCGGGCAACTATCTTTATGTGAATGAAAATACACCTCGTGCGTTTATTTATTTTATATGTGCATGATTTTTTTTAGGTATATGTTTTATGGAAAGTTCTCAAATGTTTTACTAAGAATTTTGAAAGTAAATCGTGCAAAAGTCTTTTTCAAAAAAAAAAATTCACCTTTTCTGCATGTAGCATTTTAGGATGTTACAATGTGCATAGGATAGGTGATGTGGATTAGGGATATGGTGTATCTGTTGCTGTGGAGGAGTTCTGCTGATGGTTGATGATGACTACTGTTGCTACTGCTACTGGGAGACTACTACTACTCATGCTATAAGATCAGCTCTGGAGTCTTTTATTTTGATTATATAGTTATTGTATATAGTATCTTTTGAGAACTCTGGAGTTTGGATCTATTTTGGTTTTGTATATATGCTACTATGGACTTGTACTTTTGGACTTGGAGACTTTTACCAGCTGGACAATGTACTTTCTGACTTTTATAAGTATATAAGTCTATGTTTAAACTACAACCTTGTTTCATAGTCCTATTATTTCCGCTTACTCTGATAACAATTTAAAGGAATTTGACTATGGTATTAATAAATGGTATCAGTTACGTTAGATGAATTAATGGATGACATCACTTATGTTTTCAATATATGAACTGTAATTTATTCTAATAGCCAAAAAGAATGCTATCTAAATTTTGAAAATGTCATGAGTTCTTAATCAAAGTAATCGCCGAATTCAATGTTTAAAGTAATACGTATTCTATTCTCCAAGATCCAATATTTTGGTTTGTGCACCCGCTTCTTTTAGAAAATAAAAAGGAAAAATTTAACCCTATATTTTCTAGATTTAAGCAAGTCCATATCATTTCGAGTAAAAGCTTAAATATTTATTATTACTCGTGGTCAAGTTTGAGGGTGTCACAGACTCTGTAGTTTTGGCCCATGGTTTTAAGCATAATAATGCAGATAAGTGTATTTATTCTAAATTCACGGAACATTATTGTGTTATTATTTGCATATATGTGGATGACATGTTAATAATTGGGACAAATATAATTGGTGTAAACGAAACAAAAAAGTATTTATCTTCAAAATTTAAGATGAAAGACCTTGGAGAGGTAGATATTATTTTAGGCATTAAAGTGAGCAAGCATAGTGGGGTTTTTGCTTTGAATCAAACACATTATGTGGAGAAAATTTTAAACAAGTACAAACACTTGGAAATTAAGGAAGCAAACACTTCCTATGATGGTTAACACATTTTAAAAGAAAATTATGGTAGGATAGTTGCACAAATTGAGTATTCTAGTGTAATTGGTAGTCTTATGTATGCTATGCATTGGACTAGACCAGATATTTATTTTGCAGTTTGTAAACTTTCAAGGTACACAGTTAATCCAGGAATGAAACATTGGAAGGCAATTGAAAGAGTTCTAGGATACCTTAAGAAAACCATACATTATGGAATCTTCTATGATAAATTTCCTGCAATGTTGGAAGGATATACCGATGCTAGTTGGGTAACTAGTGCAAGTGACAATAAGTCCATGTCTGGATGGATTTTTTACCTTTGGAGAGGGAGCTGGTTTTTTGGGCTTCAAAGAAACAGACTTGTATAACTCATTCTACTATGGAATTTGAGTTTGTTGCATTAACAATGATATGTAAAGAGGCAGAATGGCGGAGGGATTTGTTACTAGAAATAGAGTTGTGGCCATAACCAATATTAGCCATAACTTTAACTTTACCCTGTGATAGTAAAGCTACTATGTCTAAGGCGTTCAATAAAGTATACAATGGAAAGTCTAGACATATTAATTTGAGACATGAATATGTTAGGCAATTGATTTGTGATGATATAGTTACAATTCAATATGTTAACTCAAGTAATAACTTGGCTGATCCTTTTATGAAAGGTCTTTCTAAGGAATTGGTGTGGAAAACATCAATGAGAATGAGATTGAAACCCTTTAATAAAAGTAGCCAATAATAGAAACCCAACTCTTTCCTAGAAGATCTCTAGTCCAAGAATTCAATGGGTAATAATAAGTTATCGTTGAGTGATTTTGGCACTAGAGAAATTTATCATTCAAAGTCTAGTGTGAAATACTAAAATTATGAGGAGGGTGAGTATTAAAGTGTTAATAAAGTTAAATGAAGGCTAAGACCTTAAATGAACTTCACCTATATGAACATAAGTGAGTGGTGTCACTTCTACTATTCAAAAGTTAAGAGAATTAAGCATGAATCGGGTTCTAGTCTATAAATAGGAAGAGTTAAGAGAATTTAGGGAACGATAATAAAGAAATGGATGATGGATTAATTAGATAGTAAATTAGGAAACAATAAGAGTAATAGAGTAGATTATTAATAATGAAAATGAAAGAGAAGTAAGGAGAATTAATAAGGAAAAAGGAAGAGATATAAGAATTAAAAGTGAGAACAGAATAAGTAAGTAATGAAATAAAAATAAGAATTTAAGAGTAAAAGAAGAATAAGATATGATAGGAGGACAGTTAGACTCTGTCAAAACAGGGTACAGGAAGGTCATAACGACCTTGTGGATAGGAAATATAACACAGGATGGTCATATAGACCCTGTGGGCTAGGAACTTAACACAGGATGGTCATAACGACCCTGTGGATAGGTAGTTAGCACATGATGGTCATACCGACCCCATGGGCTAGGAAATCAGCACGGGATGGTCATAGCGACCCTGTGGATAAATAATAGAAGGAAAATAATGAAAAGAAATGTATGAATAAAATGAAATGAAAAGAGAATTAAATAATGAAAACATGAATAAGAAAGAAAATGAAAATGAATTGGTGAGGAATAATTGTATAACTAGTTGTGTATGATATGATGTGATTTATTTGTGATAAATGTGTTTGACTTAGTTTATTGTTATGCCTTTTTAGAAACTATTTCCTAAGTTCTGCGTAATGCTACCCTTCTTGCTGTTTTTATACAGGTACAGAGAAGGAGCTTACACTATTGCAGGCCGAGCATGAGTACCCTCCACCCCGTAGAGTATAATTTAGTTATGAGAGCAAATATAGTTAATTAGGTAAGTCAGTTTATTTTGGTTTCAAAACGATTTACTAGTTGTAGCCCTAAAACTTGTATTATTTTGTGAAACAGGGCATTAGTGTTAAGCTAGCTATAATATATATATATATATATATATATATATATATATATATATATATTTATATTCAGGTTTTAAAATATCCTGGACTGAATAGGTATTCAGGAAGAAAATTTTGAAAAGTCCGAAAAATAGAGGAAACTTTGTCAAATTTTAAATAAATTTTCAAGTATCATAATAATCTTAATTTAATTTAAGAGAATATTTGTGAGGGTGTCACACTAGTTAGTGCTTTGGTCTTGGCTTTTTATATAAGCCCCTATTCAAATTTCCAATGCTATTAATTACTTCCTTTTCACAAACACCCTTATTTACTTACACCCTTATTTACTTAACACTTTTTAGAGTCCAATGATAATTATAAGGGTAATTTTGAAAATAAATACAACAAATATTATGAATTCCAATACCACTAACAAAATTAACTAACTTATTTACTTCCCGTGAAAGGTTAGTCTAACGCTTTGTTTGGTTCTACGGAAGAAAATGGGAAGAGAGAAATAGAGAAGAAAAAAGTAAGAGAGAAAGATTTTGGTGAGAAAATGAGTAGATTTTATGTTTGTTTGGTATCAGAAAAAATGTGAAGAAAAAAGATGTTTGATATGAGACAAAATAGTTAATGTAAAAAAAATAAAAAAAAGAAGACATTAGTGTAGTAGCAGGTTTAATTATTAACATATGAAGTATTGATTTTTGTCTTGTAGTGCAATTTTCTCTTTTTCTCTTCATTCTCTCATCATACTAGGGAAGAAATCAGTTTTGTTTGGGTCTCACCCTCTTTTCTTTCCTTCCTTATTTTCTTCCATCAACCAAACAGGAGAAAACATCTATTTTCACTTTATTTTTTTCCTCTCCCAATTTCTTTTCCCCAAAAATCCCGTAAACCAAACAAACTCCAAGGGTTTATATTAGAGACGGTGGGAGTATAATGATGTAATACTGATGCATAATCTATGCTATATAATAGAGCATGAGTATTCCCCAGGCAGGAACACCCATTGCTCTAAGTACTCGTGGGCACTATAGGAGTAGTACTCAACAAGTACTACTTCTTTCTTTTTTTTTTTAAAGGGAAGTACTGCTTCTCAAATCTTCATGCACACAGGTAGCATTGACAATTTGGGCGGGCGGACGGGCATGTGGGCGGCCCACTTTAATTAAAAAAAATTTAAAAATTGAAAAAAAAAACACATAAAGAGGCCAAAAATTGAAAAATGTTAACGACACGTAACTAACGTAAGGTTGTAAATTACTCAAAATACTCAAAAAACACATAAAAACAATCAATGAAAGACTGAAAGCAAAAAAATCGATCAAGCAGTTAAATAAAAATTGAGCAATCAATTAAAATTTTTGCTGGATCAGAATGACAATCAAATTTTTTTTAAAAGTAATCTGTACTTAGAAATTAGGAAACATATGACATATGTTTTTTTTTTTAAAAATTTAATGGGCAGCCCGTGGGCGGGCCCGCCCGAGAATGCTCGTCAAAAAAATGGGCAGGGCGGACGGACATTTTTTTTTGCTGGGCTTAAAGTCAATGCACTGCCCGCAAAAAATTGCGGGCGGGTGGACCCCATGGGCATCCGCCCTAATTGCCAATGCTACACACTGGTAATGGTTCAAACAAGTAAAATATAAAAGAATGATGCTTCTATCATGCACCGGTTTTTGGTGCCCGACTTTTTTTTTATTTTATTTTTTTAATAAATCTAATATATTAAAAAAATGTTTTGGGTTTTCTGTGTTCTTTTTATGTATATGTTTTTGTTATTTGGATTTGAAATTTTTTTATTATATGCTTATTCTTTGACTAATATTAATTGCAACTTTCTGAAATGTTTTATTGATTTCGTATTTCCCGTCGCGGTAAATTTTAAATGTTGTGGTAAATAATGGAGCAAAGTCTTCTAATAGTGATGACACTGATATGTAGTAACACTCAGTGGATTCCCTTATCAACATATTATAAAATAGGAGAAGTTGAAGGTCAATCTTACTTTCCCTCCAAATGATAGTTTTTCCCTCCTAATTTCCTTTCTAATCCCAGCCATCCATTGCAAGTAAATCACATCCGTCCATATCATTTCTAATCTTTTCATTTCTATATCTATATATTATTGTATTCTTCACTACATATTTATAATAAAAGCTATCAATCAATATTAAGGGTAAAAAATGTTAAATTTAAATAAAAAACTATTTTTAAAAAATGATACTTTATATATATATATAATGCATTACATAATATCGTTAAACGAGACTAATAAAAATGATAGAAAAATATAAATTAAACAAAATAATAAAAGAAAAGTCTAATAAAAATATATACATCCGAAATATTTTAGCAAGAAATTATCAATACATGTGAAATTTCAACTAAAAAGTTTTATTTAAAATATTAAAATAAAAATATTATCATTTTAATTATTCTTCTTTATCTATCTATCTATATTTATAGTTTTTTTTAATGAATCTATATTTATAGTTTTTGTCCAATTTGCATGAGCTCATTTGAATTTATAATAAAACTTAATTACCACTTTCCAAAATTTGCTTATAAAAAAAACTTTTTTTTAATAAATATTACGCTTATAAAAAAACTTTTTTTTAAAAATATTTCTATTAAGTCAACGCCTTTTAAAATGTCAATAATAACTTTAGAGGTAGTTTTAAATAAGTATATTAAATTTGTACAATTTCAATGTTACTAACAAAATTAACCTACATTCATGATGGATGTAAATTTCTCATAAAGATTTTAGATTTAGGATTGAGGAAATACTCCCGGCCTTCGTCCCACAAGGATGGTAACAAATCACAAAAATAAAAAATATTAAGGAGACAAACATTTAATGATTTGTCTAACACATCAACCAATTATCAAACAACTAATTTAATGCATTTTGGAATGATCAACCAATCACAATTCAAAGTTTACAATTTATAAGCATTTTCATTAATTATTTTAACTTTAGTTCGAGACAATTTTTTTTGTCATTTTTATCATCCTTATGAAACCGATCGAGGGAGTAATATGTATTCTTGACCGTAGCGAAAATAATAAATACTCTCTATATAGTTTTATTTTAATGATATTTTAGCAAAAAGCTAATGAAAAACCATAAAATTAATAATTTCTATGTGATGATTACTGATAAGGTAATTTCTTCTAATAAATCAAACGAGTAATTGCTAATAAAAAGCCTATCAATTGTGCTAGAATGTTACATTAGTTTCATATGTGTTTGATCTTCCAATTTGATTCAGTGCTAAAAGGGCTTCTAATATATGGACATGCATGTTGGCTTTACATTGAATTATAACGTCTTCAATAAATTAATCATATGTTATTATTTTTTTTATTGAAATTATATGTAATTAGCATTAATACGCAACTATATTAGGTTTGTATTTTTTACGGTATATTTATACATGTCTTGAACTTAGTTACGTGATATGGGTTACTACTGCAACTTTTGCTTAACCACTCATATCATGAAGGTGGTTGCCTTCAAAATGCTTGAGGTAAGTAAAGGTAACGTGTTCTCGCCGGTGAGGTAAGGATAAAGATTTTTTTCTCTTTTAATTATTTTGCTTCTTATATATAAGTTTGTTCATGGTTCTTTCCAAATAGATGTTTTTAAGCCGTGTCCAAACTTTAGAAGTTGGAAGTACAATTGGTTTTTGTTTGGTTTATTTACATTTTTAATTTTCAATTTGACATGTTTTTATTGGTCATTACAAATATATTTTTTCACTTCAACATGTGTCAAATAACTATGATTTTTTTCCTAATAATGATAAGTGTGTGACAAAAGACATATTTAAATATCTACATTTTTCTTAATATATAGACAGAACTTTGTGTATTATATATTATACCAATTTTATATTATATAATTGTTCTACCAAAAAAACACGAAGAAAAATAATAACAGTTATTCATAACGTTTTTAAAGTATACATGATTGTTTCACATATTATAAATATTTTTCAAAATATTTTTTGCATTTTATCTAATTATAAGTATTATGTTCCGATTTGATTACATAAATTTGTCCGATCATAAAAAATAAATTTCATTGTAAATTTGTAATAATTTAAAAAAATACCATATAAAATATAATTCCAAAAAATGATAATTTATCCTCTTAAAAAAAGTCACGCGGAAGGATAGCGAAATTTAAGTCCCGTGCATCGCACGGGCAATTTTCCTAGTTAGCAAAATACCTAAACAATTGGCAACCGGTCATCATCCTAAAATCTTTAAACCCTACTCAACTCTCACTCGACGGCGAACACAGATACACACACACACACTCTCTCTCTCTCTCTCTCATTCCAAACCAAACCAAACCAAATCAAATCAAACACTGCAAAATCAATGGCGAAACCGTCAAAATCAAATCGCAGCAGCACCTCCACCGCCCCCAACGGCCAGAGCAACAAGAAGAAGAACAACAAAAAGAAGAATAAGTCAGCTCCCGATGCCGTAGCCATGAAAGTCAAAGTCTCAAAACCCGATAACCCTTTCGAGTCCATTTGGTCGCGTCGGAAATTCCAAGTCCTCGGGCAGAAGCGTAAAGGCGAGTCGCGCCGCGTCGGTCTCGCCCGTTCCCTCGCCATTGAGAAGGCACGTTCATTTTTTTTTTTGTTTAACTTCCTCAATTTCATATTGAACCATTTCAGTATTTTATTTTTGTTTTTTATTATTATTATTGAATGGTTTTTGGTTGTGGTGGTTTTGCTTGCAGAGGAAGAAGACGTTGTTGAAGGAGTATGAGCAAAGCGCGAAGTCTTCGGTGTTTGTGGATAAGCGAATAGGGGAGAAAGATGAAGGACTTGATGATTTTGGCAAAGCTATTCTGAGATCCCAGCGCGAACGCCAGGTTTATTTCTTAAAGAAAAAAAAGATTATGTGACTGATATTTAGTTTGGGTTATTTTTGGATGGAGAATGGTTTGTGGAGTAAAAAGAGTATGTTTGTATTAGAATAAGCTAGTTTTTGGTGTTTGGGAGATGATCTTTTTTTTTTTTTTTTTTTTTAAGAAGCTTATGGCTTATAAGCTAGGCGTATGTTAGTTTATGCTTATCAACTAATTTTACCAAACAGTTCAGATTCAACAAGCTAATTTATCGATTCAATTGGCTAGCCTTTCGGCATTTATGATAAGCTTTTAGCTAGCTTATAAGCTTTTAACTAGATTATTAGCTAGTTGTGCCAAACAGAGTGCTCATCTATTGGAAAGTGATGTACTTAGTTTTCCAATATCTACTTGCTTTTTTTTGGATTCTAGGCTGGTGGACCAGACACTGGTTGGTACAATCTTTTTTTATTTATATATTTATTGGATCGAAATGTAGGAAATTATGTAGGAAATGAAAGATAAAGTTTGATTTTGATATTTTATGATTGTTGGGCTAGAGTGATCCTTTTGAATATTGCATTGAGAATTTCAAGTGTAAGTAAAATGTAGGTAATGAAGTCTTGCACTAGAAAGAAATTGACAATACTTCATAAGTGGATAAGATTCGTTGACCTAATGCCTTAAGATGATGGGTCAAGACATGGTGTCAAGCAAGGAAGCACCGGCACACCATTTTCCTTGCCACACTAGTGTAGGAGACGTATCCGACATGGATTCGCCGCCACCACGACCAGTATGGTGTCCCGTGCCTGTCCGGCTTGAACTTTTCTGCGAGTGCTCAGTTTTTTCGCCGGACATGGATCTGACATGGTCGTCATGGAACTCATAAAAAATGGCGCACCAGTTAGGCATGTAGTGAGAAAGTGGAAGAATAGCTCGAAGTTGTACACTGTTACTTGTTAGAAAATGAAGCTCGAGCTAATAGAGCTGCCGTGGCCTGCCCAATAACCCTAGAAAACTAAAGAGACGAAAAGGGATTTTGCTCAACCAAGCAATGGGTCATGTGCTGTTACAATGAACTAAAAGGCAAGCCCGTTTATTTGTAAAAAAGAAATGCAATAATAAAATGAGGACCTTTGAATAAGTTTGACTAAGAGAAGAGTTCGAATTAGTGTTTTCTTTTGGGATAATTTTCTTAATAAAAAAATGTTTATTATGATTTAAATATCTCGAATTACAATTTTATTATTTTGTAAATGTATTATTTAAAAAAATATATTAATAACATCCCAAAATATTACTTTTATGAGTTTTATATATTGTACCATGGGGCCATTGTATCTTGTGTGAGTATTTTTTTGTTACTTTTCTAATAAAAATTTAGGTTTCATGTTATGGATATTTAATTTCATTACTATAATACATTTAATTTGAAGTTTTATTATATAACATGTCGTGTGCGTGTCCCCGTGTCGTTTATGTGTTTCCTTGGCGTCAAGCCTACTCATTTAGTTCTTTGGTTACCCCATTGAATCTTTATCTCCCTAGTCTTTCGGTCTCCCCAATCCTAACATATTGAAAGGAGGTTAATGTAAAAATGCTGTTGAGGATATCAATGCTTTGGTCCTGTTATATATTCTAGTAGTTTTTTCTTCTTTTGGTCTTGAGGTTTTGAATTTGTGCATTCTGGTTTGGTTTTTCAATAGAGAAAAATAGGAGTCTGTTCTGTTGTTTTCCCATGTTTCAGTTTGGGTGCAAAACCTCTCAACTCTGTTCTTAGTGTGTTGCCTAAGTGAATTGCATGTCATTTTCTTGCAAATAGCACAGTATGCATATGCTCCAAGGTTTTTATGCTCCAACATGTCAAAATTAAGAAATTGGAAATTTAAATTTTTTATAAATTATAGTTCCTGATATGCTGTCCCCTGGAGTCTGTTGTCTAATGTTCTCCTTTATCCTCCTTTATGTCTTTCTAGTTGAACATGAAACTTAGCAAAAAAAGCAAGTATCACTTGTCGGATGGAGAAGAAGATTTTGAAGATGTTCTTGGAAGAGATGATTTTGACGATGAGATGCTTCCTGACGACAATGGTGATGAAGCTGGTGAAATTGAGAGTATGTAGCATTCACATATTTTAGCAAGGATTTACTTATCTAATATTTAATATTTAATATTTAATTATTTAAAAGTTGATACCACCAAGCAGTGGCATATGTGAAGAACTCTGGTATTTGACTTTTTTTTAGTGTTACTATATTTGCACTGGAATGCATCATAATTTTTTTGACAAGATAACTAACATTTTTCTTTGAATTCTGAGTTGATATTTATCTGCTTGTTTGCGATTTTTCTGCAACTTAATTCCAGCACCATAACTTGTTAAGCTGCCTGTTGGTATGCTATTTTTTGTGCCTTTGACTGCTCATTTATGGCATTCGTGTTGCTGAAGTGATGATCTTATATTCTACTATTAAAGTATAGCCTTTTGTGCAGTTCACTTAAATCATGGCAAACTTCTTGGTATGCTTCTTGTGTTATTTTTGTGCATCTTGGGCTTATGTTCAATACTGGTTTTGCAGAAAAATCAGATTTTGGTACGTGGACCCCCAGGGACACCAGTGTGGTTGAGGGTGAAGAAAATGTAAGGCTTGTTGTGCTATCAATATTACTACTTTTTTTCCTGTTATGAATGACTTTTGTTTTGGCTAATGTGCCAGTTATTTCTCGTTAAGTGACTTTATGCCATTTTAATATGCTATCTTTGCTTACTTTCTTGACCATTGTCACTGGATTTAAATTACTTTGAAGCTGTTTCTGAATTATGACTTTTCCTGCAGAAGCATAAAAGCAAGAAGGAGGTGATGGAGGAAATCATTGCAAAAAGCAAGTTTTACAAGGTGTGTTATTTTTCTTTACTCTGGCTCTGGGCCATGGTTGTTTATTTCTCTTCTATTGCTCACTTTTTTCCCAATAAATATTTTCCAGGCTCAAAGAGCTAAAGATAAGGAAGAAAATGAACATTTGGTGGAAGAGTTGGACAGTGAATTCACTAAATTGGTTCAGCATGATGCATTAATATCTCTTACTGAACCCAGCAAGATGAATGCTCTGAAGGCTCTGGTGAACAGGAGTATTTCAAATGAACAAAGCAATAAGGATCACTCGTCTGCTTCTCGAAGAATGAATAATTCTTCGGAGGTACTTTATATCCATGGAGGTTTTTCTTGGACATAATTACTTCCTCATATTTATAAGAAGTTCCTACTTTCTCTTTATGGCAGGATAAACCGGATGATTATGACAAACTAGTCAAACAAATGGGATTGGAAATGCGTGCTCGTCCTTCAGACAGGACAAAGACACCTGAAGAAATTGCTCAGGAGGAAAGAGAACGTTTAGAGCAACTAGAGGTATGATTACTCGCTTTTTAACTTAAAGTTTGTTATTATCCTATGAATAAATTAATCTTGTGATATGAAGGAGCATTGTTCCATGTGTATCAGTTGAGCTCTGCTCTTGGTTGTACAGCCCAGTTGCGTTAAGGTTACTTATTATGGCCCATGTGGAGGGGGTGGGGATGAATCCAATACTGCCAAACTAAATTCATGGTTGATGTTCATATCTCAATATATTACAGTATCTTGTGGGAGAGGGTTGTCCCTATTGCTGGGCAACAAAATGGCAACAAGAGAATAAATTTCATGTAGCAGAGATGGGGATGTTGCGGTGGATGAGTTGACACACTTGACAAGATTTAATTAGGAATGAGTGCATTCGAGAGAAAGTTGGGGTTGCCCCTGTTGTAGAAAAGATGTTAGAATCCCGCCTAAGGTGGATTCGGCATGTGTGGAGGAGACTGGTAGAAGCCTGGGTTAGGAGAGTAGATCAAATGGATGATTTTCTATGTGCTAGAGGTAGAGGAAGACCATAATAACTATAGGCGAAACAATTAAGAAGGATCTAGAGAATAATGCCTTAATGCTTTATTAAGGGACATGCTTTATGACTGATTATTATGGTGTTTTTTAATCCATATAGCCGACCCTATCTATTGGGACTAAGGCTTGGTTGTTGTTTGTTGTTGTTATCTTGTGGTAGAGGGTGAGCGAGAGTAGGTGCTATGCTTAGGTTGCTGCCTTTTGACCTAGTGGTCATGGGTTCACAGAAACAAGCTCTCCACTTATGGTGTCAAAGTTGTGTACATCTTCATCTTTACTGAGTCCAGTAATTATCTTTTTATCCATAATTTCAGGAAGAGCGGCAGAAGAGGATGACTGCTGCTGAAGATTCAAGTGATGAAGATGAAGATAACAAAGATTCAGAAAAACCATCTAAACAGAAACCAAGATCTCTCTCCGGTGATGACCTAGGTGATTCCTTCTCTGTCAATGAAGAAACTATGACTAAAAAGGGTTGGATTGATGAGATCCTTGAAAGAAAAGATGAGGAAGATTCTGCTAGTGAAGATATTGATGGTGAAGATTCTGATGATTTGGAAAGCTCTGAAGATGCTAATGAAGGATCAGATGAGGATCTTGATGAACCTGAGAATGATCTTTCTTTGAAAGATTGGGAACAGAGTGATGATGATTATATTCGTACAGGCTCAGAAGATGAAGAAGATAATGAAGAAGCAGACACCAAAATAGCTGCAGAAGAACTCAATGAGAAAAAAATATTAGATGCTGGGATTCATGTAAAGGCAAAGAAAAGTGATTCTGTTGATAATCTAAAAAGAGATAAGGGTTCTTTAGATGCCAAGAAGATTGGTGTTGGAGGAAAACAGTCAAAAGAGTTGGACATTCCTTATATAATTGAAGCTCCCAAGACTTTTGAAGAGTTATGCTCACTGCTAGAAAACTGTTCGAATTCTGACACTGTATTGGTTGTCAATCGGATTCGGAAAAGCAATCCAATCACACTTGCTGCGGAAAATCGCAAGAAAATGCAAGTAAGAAACTCTCTTGCCTTTCTATTTGCTATTTGTTTGAATTGAGATCTCTTCGTGCTTGTTCTCATGCGTTCTAAATCCATTGATTTTGTTTTCTCTGAAATATTATCTGCTAAAGTACAGTCACTTGTACTTTTTCATCCAGAGTAGAGCGTTTTTGTTTTTTGGTTGTGAACTTTGATGTGGTATTGACAACCAATGAAGAAGACTATTTTGTAATCACTAAAAGTGCTTTCCTCAACTATCTTAATATAGGATACTGCTGGTTTCATGCTTCATTGTTAGAGTGAAATATAAGTGGTATTTTGAACTATATTATATTTGATGCTTTTGCTGGTGTCCTGGCATTAACTTTCTACAGTGGGTCATAAATTTTCCCTGAACTGATTTGATATAGATAGTTCATGCTTCATTGAAGAAATCTCAATCTGTATTGTGAGTTTGGTCAAACTAGTGCTTTAATAAAACTACTGTGTTTTGATTAGCTTATTTTGTTTTCAAAACAGCTTAGAATCAAAACAGACATGCCATTAACCTGCTGATCTGTTTTGATGTATATTTTATGTTTGTATATGCATGTGCTTGCATATACATGTCTACTATAACTTCTAATAAGGATGCGCTTGGGTAAACAACTTAAAGTGCTTATCGATACGGTTTTTTTAAATAAACCTAAAAGAGCTTATAGGAAGTTCATAAGCTGTTCTCATAAGTCTGAATAAACTCTATCAAATGCCCCCTAATTTATGCCTTTCAATCTGCTTAGTGTTTTTGTTCCCCTATGGGGCACTCAATGGTTGAGTATTGGGTAGTTGGTCATGAAGATCCGGTTTCATATTCCATTGAATATGTTGGATTGGGGTTATGCGAATATGTGTAGCCCATGCTCTATTTGAAATTTGTGTAGGATAAAGAGATGTGCTAAGTCAACCAAAAGAGGGCTGTCCTCCTTGTTAGCAGCCATGAAAAAGATCTTGTGTGATTAAGAAAATATGGACAATTCCCCTTTATGTAGGATTGATCTAATCTAGTTCAAAATAAATCCAACCCTTCACATTGATCTAATTTCTTTCTAGAAAGTAACTTGAATTAAAAGAAAACACAAGATTGATATACAATTTCAAATAGGAAAGCTACTGTAATTGTGATACTGAAGATTGGTCGGTATGTAAGATACAAAAGCATCAACAGTAACGTACTGTAGCACGAGCAGTAAATGGTTACTCAATTCCTTTTGTTAAGTGTTCCTGCATCAGTGATTATTGAATAAATAAGTTTATGCTGTTGATGAAGCATAGCAAAGTTTTGTTTGTATATGCATGGATGGGATGTGAACTACCATGTAAAACGCATGCCTGGTTAATGTTCTTGATTTTTTGTTGTCTTTTTTGTTTTTGTTTTGGTGTTTGTTCTTTTGTAGTTTGGTTGCACTATTTTTGGATGTTACTTTTGACTTAGATATATATTTTTGGGCAAACATTCCTAAATATTTTTTTTCATAAAATTTTTGTACATGATTATTTTATATCTAACGGTATGAAAACCACTTATGTCTTCTCCTTTCAGGTGTTTTATGGAGTGTTATTGCAGTATTTTGCTGTTTTGGCAAATAAGAAACCATTGAATGTTGAGTTACTCGATATGCTGGTGAAGCCATTGATAGAGATGAGTATGGAGATCCCATACTTTTCTGCAATATGTGCTCGTCGGAGAATAGAAACTACTAGAAAGCAATTTGTCGAGAGTATCAAGAACTCAGGTTAAAATAAAATATGGTTGAAAAGTTGCAAGCCCTGCATTATTATCAAGAACTATGAATTGGTATGTCTTTGTAACACATGGTCTTAAACTCTTTCTCATTGTGCTGACACAGAAAGTAGCAGTTGGCCTTCTTCAAAAACCTTGTTTCTCCTGCGTTTGTGGTCCATGGTATATCCATGCTCTGACTTCAGACACCCAGTTATGACCCCAGCGATGCTATTGATGTGTGAATATCTCATGCGTTGCCCAATAGTATCTGGTCGGGATATTGCCATTGGCTCTTTCTTATGCTCTATGCTTCTCTCCGTAAGTACATCCTTGGGCAAGATACTTTATTGAGTTTATTTTGTCAGTATGTTCAATAAGGAGTTGTAACGAACTGTTTGAATTCTTACTGGAAAAACCCATATTTAGCACCTGTGTCTATACTAAGCTTTGCTTTCCATATATTCATGACAATGATGGCATTGCTAAAATTGGATCTTCCCTGTTGAAACTATTCGTTTGCAGCTTGCTCATGTATTCAATATAAAATACAGGTATTTAGACAGTCACGAAAATTCTGTCCGGAAGCAATAATGTTCCTTCAAACTTCGCTGATGGCAGCTATTGAAAGTAAATATATATCGCATCAAGATTATCAGGTATGAATTCTTCAATGATCATTTGCAGTTTGAATTGTTAGAATATCTGGAAATATCTCATAATACTTTAGAATTGATTAGGACTGAGTCTATCATTATAGTCTATCATGTCAAGATCAATTATATCATTATGAGTAATTATATTAGGATTCTATTTGTCTTTTGTTATTGCCATATAAATAAGACCGATCCTTTGTACTTTTGGAATCACTTCAATCGTATCAGACTAATATCAATCTTATATCATTCTGATTCTCTATTGTCTCTTTTTTTCTCTTTCCTTACCTAAAATCCTCCAATTCAACATGAATCATACTATGCATGTTTCTGTATATACATGTACATGAGGCGATACAGTAACATCGTCTCATCTTATATGGAGATGGATCTTCCATTACTCTTTGGTATGCAAAACAACTTTCATGGAGTTCATAATACTTTTTTTTTTGGATATTTAATGCCTGTCATGGAAAACCCAAATCCTTTAAACTAGCACTAAATAATTTTGTACACGTTTGGTAAACAGATCTTTAACTACTGTAACCAGTTGAGGAAATAGAAACACAGATTCAAGCAGTTGCTGTCCATAATTTTCTTAACTCTTTCCACCACACCCTCCTTTCCATTTCTATCGATTCCATTACTCTTTATCTTTTTCTTGGGTGTTCTCCATCTTTCATTTCTAAGGCAGGATTAGATAACTTTAGTACCATCAGATATAAGCAATAAATAAGGGAAGGCCATTTTGTGATTTTTTGTTCCAAACTATAATATTGGACATGTTATGTTACACAACTGGTGGAGAGAGAAACATTGTTTCTAGAAGGCATAAATGAGAAAAATGTGAATGATCTGATCTTGGTAAAGATTTCCACTTCAATTTTGTTGCTAAATTCACATTAATACATTTTCTCTGTTTGGTACATTATGTAAGGCTATAAGTATGCTTTGCCTGTCGCTAATGAAATTTTAACAAGGAAAAACTAATTGCGAAAGAAGGGAGCAGTGGCAAGGAGAGGATAATATTACGGAAAAGATAACATAATGTAGTAGTGTTTGCGTTTAGGAATTTGGTTTTGATAGAACTTCAGATTTGAAATGAACACTTTTATTGATAGAAACATAAATTACTTATACTGTACAGCAATAAACTTGCTCCCCCAGAGACCAAGGTCTCCTAGTACACACACAATACAGCAATGGCTTGCTGTCCCAGAGACTAAGTCTCCTACAGAGAATGTTCTCTGTCCCAAATTCTCCAAATAACAACCTACATAACTCCTTTACACACTAGCAGCCTATATTAATAATAAAACTAATACATAACTTCCCTAAACTGCCACATGATAGTTATTAAGACATAAACAAATGCATTTCAGACCTCACTACAATATATTTTGCTAATATACCCCTAATACATAACTTTCTCCTAAAATACATAACTACTCGTAACTCATTATGATAATTACGATCATTCACTGGTCCAAGTTCCTATCAGGTTTTCTGTAGTGCTGAATGTCACAAATCAATTGTTGTTGATTAGAGGAAATCCAGTAGTCTATTATTCTTCATTGATATCATAGATTCATAGCGTACCTAAAATCACGCGGAACACATTACGAGTATAGTCTAATTTCTAATGAACATGATGCATGTTTTTTAGCATTATCTACATGAAATGAACTTTTGATCCAGTGGTGAATTTAATAAAAATTATAGGCTATCAAGTGATCAAACTGTGATTTTACTTTTCACTGTAAACTAAATACTTGATTTTGATTATTTTACTCTGAACAGGTTTTTAGACATCTGGAATATCATGATTGAGTTTTTCTGAAAGCAAAATGAGCTAACCTAATCATACAATAATTCTAAGTTATTCTCACTCTGAATAGTTGCTTTTTATAAGAATAGTTTTCTCAAAATCCACCAATGGATTAAAAGCTCTTAATTTATGATTTTCCTCTTATTCTTTCAATGCTGTTTTGAAAAGTAGAAGACAGGTAGCTTCTTTTTTTCTTCAAAATATAGGTCAGTTGTTTTTATGCTATAGAAAGATTCTTTTCATGATCTTGATGTATTGCTTAATCTTATCATGCAAGAGGACTTTTGTGATATACTGAAGGTTAGCTAGCACTTGCTAATTAATAAACCAGTAACCTTTCTGAATCTTGCTTATGGTGTGTAAATGAGCCAATTGGTGTTGTACTACTTCTGATGGTGCACAATTCATGTTTTGACACTGAAATGACGATATTATTTGTTTTCTGCCAGTTATATCATCTTGTGGAACTGAAAGCTCTCAAACCTCTCCTGTGCATACGTGAGATGGTAGATGAGATTAGCCCTCTAAATCTTTTTAAGATAATAGACATGTCTGGAGACTCTTCTTTCTTCACTTCTGATAATTTCAGGTAACTACCATGTCAGAACTGTCTTGTCTTTGAAAGGGCAATTATTTTTGAAATAATGGGAAAAAAAAGGATTGGGCTGGGGTTTGTTTATCAAGATATTGCAATTATGCACCTCCAAGAAGTTGCAATTACTCTTCCATGATCATGTTTATGCTTGACTTTTATTGTCAATGCTGGTCATTTAGATTTCATACCAAACTATAATCTTCTCAACAATTTATACTGGCTAAAGCAAATGTTTAGGATTTCTATCTGCTGAGCATTGGTCATTGATTTCATTTTCAAGGATTATAGTTTTTTGGCTAATTAAGATTCTTTGATTCCAGGGCTAGTGTATTAGTTACTGTTGTTGAAACTCTACAAGGATATATCACCATCTATGAAGGCTTGAGTTCATTTCCTGAAATATTCTCACCAATTTTGAGATTACTTCTTGAGTTAGCAGAGCAGAAAAATATGCCAAATGTATTACAAGATAAAATAAAAGATGTGGCTGAGCTCGTTAGGTTGAAGGTGAATGAACATCACACTTTGAGGCGACCACTTCAAATGCGAAAACAAAAGCCAGTGCCAATCAAATTACTTAATCCCAAGTTTGAGGAAAAGTAAGTTGCCTTCCCATACTTGAATTTTTATAATATGATTTCATACCCATTCAAATGAAAAATTGAATAAAAAACTAAGCACTTAAATTTGATATTTGTCTCCAGCTATGTCAAGGGAAGAGATTATGATCCAGACCGTGAACGTGCTGAGTTGAGAAAATTGAAGAGACAGGTGAGGCGTGAAGCTAAAGGAGCTGCTCGTGAATTGCGCAAAGACAACTATTTCTTGCTTGAGGTCAAGGATAAAGAAAGGTCGTTACTGGAAAAAGAAAGAGCAGAGAAGTTTGGAAGAGCTAAAGCATTCCTTCAAGAGCAAGAACATGCATTCAAATCTGGACAACTAGGAAAAGGGAGGAAGAGAAGGCGATAAAATTGACATGATTTCTGTTGAAACGTATGGATTTTTGCCTGTTACAATTAATCTACTAATTTAAGTGGGTTATAATCAATTTGTGATATATTGCTTTTCTTAAAAATGGGCTAATATATGATTCATATTGATGCCTACTTTTTATTTTAGGTAATCCATGGTTTTGGTGTTTTAGATATGTTGTATTGATTAGTGTGGGCAAGTGTAGGCCATAACTCGGTTCATGAGGGGAGGCTCCCATGGTTAAATATGTTTTGGCTAGGTCTCCTTCGGCGGATACATTCAGTTACTTCACAACTTGCTCTGTGGAGAGTTGTGGGCTTGTGGCTTTAGGACTTTAGGAGTATGTGATCTGGCCAAGGAACTCTTGGTCTTTTCAATTTTGCAAAATCTTGACACGTGAGCCTCAATTCCTAGGATTCGTGTTAAGCTCCACTTTTTGTGCTTGCTTTTACTGCATAAATAGAAATTTTGCTGCATTAAATGTTTGTATAAAAAGGATGTTAGATGTTTTTATTATTATTATTATTATTATTATTATTATTATTATTATTATTATTATTTTCTGGATGATACTAACTTATCATATTTTCGATCAAGTGTTCCGGTTGCATTTTAGTTTAGAAAAAAATTTGATATAGATTCATCAAAGATATAATGATTTCAACGGTTCAATATATTCAAATTCAATGATTTAGATTCATGTATTTTAATCTTTGAAGTGCATAAAATTTAGAGGTTAAAGGGCAAAACTTCACATTTTAGATTCTTCCAAAGGTTTTCACTTCTTAGATAGTGTCAAAAAAATTTGTACTCAACCTGTTCAACGTGTTTAAATGTCTGATTTATGAGTTGTATGTTGTTTAGATCTGGACTTTTTGAGTGCAAAACATATTGGGCAATGCTTGAATTTAATTCAATATTGGTAGCTGTGTCTTTGGACCTGTATCAGCTAAGCCATTCACACTCTTTTAATTCCATTTTCAGTTATATTTTGCTAAAAAAATGAAATAAATTCGAGGGTCAAGATTGAAGCAAGTTGAAATCCGTGACTTTTCTAAAGGCAGCTTCTTACTGATTGTGCAACAATGTTCATGATTTGCTATGAGTGATTACTAAGTGGGATCACTTGTATTAGTTTATGAAAATTAAACGATGCTTTTGATCATTGCATGGAGGGTTATTTTGTGTTTATTGTATGTTTTGATTAAAATTTGATTTAGAATGTATTTGGAGACATACAAGGCGATTTATTTGCTCCAAAGGGATGGATCTCTTTTATTTGACTCAACTCATTCTCGTTGATCAACCTTTTTATGGTTCTGACTTTGGTTGCATCCTTGCTTTAGCATTTTATCCGAAGAATGCGCCTTGTTTTAAATTGAAGTTATATCTTGGCTTGTTATTTGTCCTTGTTTTTATGCATTAGAGTTTTATCTTCATTTCTAAAAAACGAAATCCAATTTTAGAGATTAATGGGTGTGTGCATTGATGTTGTAAAGTTTTTTACACCATTAATCCGTCATCTATTATTTATTTGTATTACTTTTATCTAATAGTCAACGACCATACACCCATGAATGATGGATGATGTACTGATAGTGTAAAATATCTTTACACTATCAGTGCACCGTCTATTTTCTCATCCATTTTTTTTGGGAGTTAATTTGATATTGAATGAATGGGGTTTATATTATACATTTGGATAGTTTAAATAGTTCGATTTTCTTTTATATGTATTGTAGTTTTACTCTTTTACTTTTGTTTCAAAAGTGCAGCGGACAAATCACTAGGATGATATTAACGGACACTTAGATTCAACCCTGGAAACCTGCCCATGCGTGAATAACTCTTCTAAAAGTTGGCTGTTGTCATCCCACAAGCCAATTAGTTTTTTGACGCCCCTTTTTAATTAGTTAACATCCCTACGCACATGAAAAAACCAAAAATAGCTTTTAAAAAACTGAAATTTTTAAACTAACCCCTATTATTTTTAAATCCTCCTCTTCCTTTCTAAACCCCAATTTTGTAAGCTGACCCTTGAGCGCGTTAATTTTAGCATAAGTTGAGGGGTCAGTGTAATGGGTAAGTTGACCCCTGAGTGTACCACCCTACTTATATTTGCCCTTAGATACTCCCATAAGAAAATAATGACTTAAAATTTTTCTTTTTAAATCGCTTTAACTCATAAAAATCTCTGTCAAATCGGACAGAGTTTCCTTTGTTTTATGGACATTCCAAAAATTCCTGCTTTTCCTGAATCCTGTATTAAGATAAGTACATATATAATATATATTCAACAGTACGCCAGTAGGGCAAAATAGTAACAGTTCTTTCATTACATCAAATCTAAGATGAAAATAAGTTGTTAGAGTGATTTAGTTTCCCAAAAATATTATACATTCATAAATTCAAAATAAAACCCTTGACCAATGAATGGTCTCCCAGCTAACTATATTACACTCCACGATGTGGAGTATACCCCTGCCCGGCCATGACTCGTGTATGCTCCGCCTCAGTACTTGTAATAAAAATGGCAAGAAGGGTAGCATTACACAAAACTTAGGAAAGTAGCTTCTAAAAAGCATAGCAATAAACTAAGCCCTATATCTTTATTTACAACATACAAACCTAATCATTTTCATACTTTCATTCTCCTTTACTATTATCTTAGCTCTTCTACTCTTATCCTTAGTTTTCTCTAGCTCTATTACCACCTTATCATCTATTACTCAGTTACTCATATATTATCATTCTTCATATAGTCAGGCTACAGGGTCTCATGACCAGGTATCCTGACCTAACTTGCACCAGAGTCATTCTCTTATCCCGCCACAGGGTCTTATGACCAGATCTCACGATCTAACCTGAGTCGGGGTTCTCATACCATATTCAGCCACAGGGTCTTATGGCCAGACCTTTCGATCTAACTTGTGTACGTTTCCTTTATCATTATTCTGCCACATAGTCTTATGACCAGGTCTTCTGACCTAACCTGCGACAAGTTCTCTTTCATTATAGGGCCACGGGGTCTTATGACCTAACCTGTGCCGGTTCACTTCCATCAATCATGCAGTCATACAATTCAACAAACACATTCAAAATTCAATGCCCATCCATATAACATACTAATCTATTCACATACCACACAATCATATAGTCATAAATAGCACATTCGTATATTTCCACATAGTATCACCATATACTTACATATTGCACAATAATATATTTACACATACATACCTATTGTTTATTCACTCACCCTCCTAGGTGTTCATCTCACATTGATAGTATAAGTCCATTTTCCACTTTTACACTTATAACCAATTTGTTAACTACCTAGTTTATTTCCAATTTCATTATAAGTTCTAATGTTCTTAACCTATTCATTTCATAATTTCAATATTCATTCAAAGTTTTTCTATATTAACCTAGTAATCAATTACTAATACATTTAACACATACACAAGCATATATTTACATATAGTACAGTCATACATTTACACATAGTACAAGCACCCCAAATTCATCCCTTAGTTACGTTACTTATTAACTTAATATATTCTAAATTCGTTTTAAATCTTAACCCCTCCTATACTTCACACAAACATTATTTTTCAAAACATAGTAACACAAATCATTCATACACATATTCACACTATCATCACATTTACATAATCAATTTCCTAAGTTCATGCTCTCATTCCTGATTCATTTTATTCATCATTTATTAATTTTACACTACCACATATTCTTCATTTAATCATTCAAGCATACATAACAATTATCACCCATAATCATTCACAAGCATCACATAGAATTCATATTCTTCATTCAACATTCATAACAAGCATTAACACTTAGCATATACATACAAACACAATTATCAATTAGGGTTCATTTCCTTTGTTCCAATGTTCCATTTATTACCTCTATATCCCTATATTCTTCTTTATCCATTATCAATCGACTAACATTTCCACAACAATCACACATATCACAAACATCATCATAAAATACCTATATTCCTACACATATTAAAATTTGGTTTTCTCCTTTTATTGAAAATACTCCATTTATGTCCATGTTAACTACCCTATGGTTCCTTAATTTATACATATACACTACCCTATCCTTAGCTATCACTATGACATCCCTAGAATCCGTTCCCTAAATAGAGGTAACACAACCTTCTTACCTCAAACTTGAAGAGAGAGAGGAAGAGAGTTTGATTCCTAAGCCTTGAGTGTAGAGAGAGAAAGTTTCAAACTATGGAGGAGAGCGAAAATAACCCATGGAGCAAGAGGAGACATAGATAGTTAGAGTTGCGGGTGAAAAATTCTTACAACATGAAGGAAGAGAGGATAAAAGCTTGAATCAACTTACTTTAAGCTTGGAAATGGAAGAATTGAAGAATGGGGGTTGAAACCCTAGAACCCTAACTCCTTGCCATGGTTGAAGAAAGGGAAAATGAGAGATTAATGGAGGTTTCGAGTGTTTATATGTGATGGAAATCAAATATATGATGAGGATTTGTTGGAATTTTTAGGTGGATTTTTGGAGTGGAAAAGTTAGGGTTTGAATGGGGAAAAAATCGCCCAAGAGAGAGAAGAAGGAAAAGTGGTGCGTTTTTGGTGCATTGGCTGGTTGCACCAGTTTTAAAAACTGGTGCGCGCCTGGGCGTGGAGTCTGGCGCGCCTGGGCGCGCGGTGCGTGCGGGGTTGACGCGCATGGGACTGGCGCGTGCGGCTAGTGCGGGACTGTGGGCTGGTGCGGGGTTTTGGGGAGCCATTTCCTGATCTGATGCGCCTGGCGCGCGCCTGAGCGTGCTGTGTGGTGTGCCTGGGCACATAACAACCTGTGAGAATTGTAAAATCCTCATTTTATTAAGTGTTTATAGTCTTTAAGTAGTTAAGATTATTCATTAGTTATGAGTATTAATTAGTTTAAGTTATGGTAATAGTTCAATAGTTTAAGTAGTTAGAAGTTTTAATTTAAGTAAGTGTTAAGAAGTTTAGTAGTTATATAATTATAAGAAAAAGAATTTTTTATGTTTTAGTAGGTATTTTATTTTTAGAGAGGTTTTGAAATAGGTTAAATTGTGTTAAAAAAATAGCACCAAACACGCACTGGTGCGCAGGGACACGCACCAGCCAGCGCAGCAGGTGCGCAGGATGTAGCACAACCAGCTGCAGCAGTACCCGGCGCCCAGGCGCGCACCAGTTTAAAAACTAGTGTTGGGCAGATTCAGCACCAAAACGCACCAACCTTCTCCCTTTCTCTCTCACCCGATTTTTCACCCCATAAACCCTAAGTCTTCAATCTCATTAATCAACCCAAAATCCACCCAAATCATCACTCTATATCATATTCCCACTTCAATTCCATCCTTTTCCCTCACTAAAATCTCCATATTACTCCCTCTCCTCTCATTCCCAACATCACCCACAAACCCTAACTTATTAAATCCAAGAGCTCTTGCCATACAACTTAAAAAGGAAGCCTAGAAAGTGTTAGAGAAGAAGGGATTAAGGGCTTTGGAGCTTAAATTCAAGGCTTGGTGTGGTGCTCCATAGAAACCCTCACTTTCTCACTCCTCTTCAAAGTTGGTAAGAGGGAGTACTTTGGTTTAAATTAGGGAAAAAGTTTAATAATAATAATAAGTGTATAATTAGGTGTATATGATTGAATTGATAGATAGTAGGATAAATTTGATAAATGTTATGGTATGATGCTTTGACTTGTGCTCTCTTTATATGCATAAGTGATATGTTTTATGTCTCTATGTAGTTGTTATTTATTTGAATAATTATCTTAGATGTCTAAATGATTGAATTATATATCGATTGATGCTTATTAACTTATGAGACTTAATTACTAATAGATATGCATAAATTAGGATAAAGCTCTTCTTAATGGAATTTGACCCAAACTATTATAATTTTCCAAAGAACAAGGGGTTTAAATTCAATTAGGAAGAGCTTAAGAACATGCATCATGCATGAAGAAAAGGTGGACGTTAGGAGTAGGGAAAAAACATAAGTTACTATTTGTGAGGGCAAAAGTAACTAGATTATGCTATTGAAACAATCGCCGAGAATTGTTATGAAAAACTTTGATCTTCCAAAGGACACGGGTTTGATCCCCGTGTTGGGGGTTGGTTTTATGCACACCATAACAATTCTATCAGCTACTTTGGCTTATTTTGGCCGGTCGAGGGTGATCCTTACTACAACCAACTTGGACGAATCAACCCAAGTTGTATGAGGAACCCCAAAAATGGGGTGAAGTACTGTGCAAGTAAGTTATAGGTTGAAGGATGCTTACTTCCAGTCGGTTTTTCCCCGAAGTGGAGGGTGATGTGAGGAAATGTGTGATGTAAAGAAAGCAAAGCAAAAGAAATGAAAAGTAAAGAAAAGAAAAGAAAAGGAGAAAAGTGCATGCATATGCATCTATGTGATTTAATTCATTGAATCCAATAAAAAGAATAAAGTAAATGAAATGAAATGAAAAAGTATAATATTGGATTCAGGGATTAAATCAAAGTGAGCGACGTTGCATTGCATCCCATGTGATTGCTTAAATATACATTTTTATAAGGTTTATGTTGCTTCATTTATATGATGTTGGAAATGTATAATGGATGTTGTGTGTGTAAAAATACATTCGATTATGCTTTATTATTGTTATTAAGTGTTTTCTATGATTTAAACTCAAATTAATCACCTCTTTGTGGTTATCATTTTAGGTACCATGGAGAAGGACTCTCATATTATTCCTGCCGAGACAGGTATACTCTCATTAAAAGAGAGTATGCTAATGATTGTGATCTTAGGATCACATTATTATTGCAACCTTTTCCAAGATGTCATAGTGTAAATAATTTCATTATATAAAGATGTATTCAATAATTAAATTTCTTTTTATTTATGTATACCTTTATGTTTTTAAAAGGACTTTTAAGGATTTTTAATAAATGCATTAGTGATTGTGAAGGATATTCATATATCATCCCTTTGATGAAATTAAATTATGTCAGAATCACTTATAATGTAATTATGGATTCTTATTTATAGATATAAACTGATATGGATTGGACAGGTACAAAAACTTTAGTTAGGGGAAATATCTATATTTCAGGCGAAACTCCGCCAAAATTTCTTTAAAATTTTTAAACATTTGTCTAAAACCTCATTTATAAATATTATATTTTAAACTAAAAAGGTAGGATGTTACATTATGGTATCAGAGCAATGATTGCAATCCTCGGCTGTAGAGTATGGATTTCCATATCTCCAATGTGTTACTCCGCATGAGAGTAACTGATGAATAGTTAGTTAAGTGATAGTATTCCATTAGTAAGTGTATGAGTATTTGATTAAGGTAGTTAGTCTTTAGTAATACTAGAATAGTATTTATATCTTTTTAGCTAATTTTAAAAATATATCTCCAGTCTAGAGTGGGTTAAGCTAAGTGACTTTGTCATATTTAGAGGCGGACAAAAAGTAAGGACTAAGGGAAGTAAAAACCCCAAACGGGTCAGAGCATGACATTGCTACCCCAACAGGAAGTACTAATCCTTAGTTTTGAATTAGTATGCCAATTCTGAATATGACAAGGAAGTTGAAACTTTTATGTAAAATGAAATCATAAAGCCCTCTCTTGAATGGAAGATGAGTTATTGATTATTTAATTGGAACTCAAGTAGTACGGAAAATGATCCTATCTCCGATGTAATGTAGAATCGAGATTGGCCATCTCGGTATTTACATTTATTGATAAATGGTATCATTGAGTCATTGAGTTCAACAAAATAATTTCTTTTATTTGATATGCCTAAGGATAGGAGAAGTAATATAGGTCATCCAAATCCTAAAAAATTCAAGCACTCCTAATCAGAGTGCGCAGCGGAAGTGAATAAGTGTTAACCCAATGTGTTCATCATTGGTTAGGAGGCCACGAAAGGACATGGTCAAGTTAAAAGACAGATAAAAAATATATAAATCTTGAAGAATTTAACAAAACCTAGAGTGCTCTTGGAAAAAATTCTCAAACAACTATCAGAAGTAATTCGCCTCAAAGTCGTTTAAAGAACAAAGGCAATGAGGGATACACGGGAAAGAAAGAAAAGCAACCCCCAAAAACTAGAAGTGAAGAGTACACCCCTTTAATTGTGCCTTTCAGTGGTACATTAAGGATGCTCTCAACAGCAGGTGCAATAGGAAAATCAGTCCTCGTCACTGGCAAACAACAAAACAAAAAATTGTTGTCAACACCGAAAGGTTTGCTAGAGGCTGAGTAAGATGGCTAGACATGAAAAGGTATTTGAATCAAATTTTAGCAATCAAAATCCAACCATTACATATGAAATTGAACAAGAGTATACCTAGTAGCTGCATTGCTGATAATCACCAATTAACAAATCACAAAATATTTCTCTTATTCATCCTAACTTACTTGTGTATTAGTTAATGATAAGCCAAATACAACTAAACCAGATGAATGTAGTTGATTAGAACTCTCAATATAAATACCACAATTATCACAGGGGTTAGGTTGGTTTTCTATACCTTAGGTTGACATTGACACATACTATTGACTAGGAAGAACCGAGATACCCCAAATAGTTACAACGTATCAAAAGTCCCATATTAAACACAATCATCAACACGTTGGTTGGTTTTTGAGTTTACTCAACACTCAGACCCTGACATCGGCCCTTGAGAAGTTGAAACACTTTAAAAAGGTATTGCTATTTTAGGTTTCCAATTTTTCATAATTTTTTTTCAATTTTATTCTTATTCATTAATTATAATGTTGATTATACTTTTGTTTCTTGTTCTTAGCTTTATAATCATGGGTAAGTATGCAATACTCATCAAAAGTGGATGAGTATTGAAACTAATCCCTTAATCAACGACTGTGGAGATTCCAGGATAATGGAGGGTGCTGATTTAAACCGGGTACCTGGGAGTGTAATACTACCCAGTAGCCAAGGCACACCATAAAGGCGCCCCACACTTGGCTGAATTTTTTTTTTTTTGCCGAATGTTGGGCCTGTGTATAGGGTAGACAGCCATTGCTGGTTTTTTTCTTTCTTCTAATTTGGGCATGTTCATGTGCTGCTTAGAAAAATGATCATATGGTGAATTTTTTTTTGGCCTTTAATTTTTTTTTACAGTTAAAGTTAAAGGCAATTAATAATACAATATAACATAAGATATTTAATAGTTCTATTGTACTATTCCGTCCGATCCTAATTATAAGTCACTTTTATGAAAAATTTTAATGTTTAATTATAAGTGAGTTTATATTTGTTATGCATTATCATTAATTGTTTTTTCTCTTTTTTGCTTTTATAAGTGACTTTAAATCCGAACTTGACTATTTTTTACTTTTCGGTGTTAACTAATGAGTTCAAATTTTCTAAGAAAAGTTCAGAGGGTAAAAATTTAATGTGACAATATATTCTCATAGAATTCATAAAATTAATTACTTTCCTTTGATATGTATTTTTTTATTGAATATGCCCAACAATAAAGATTAGAGGTAAGAATTATTCAAAATAGGTACGACAGAAGTAGGAAATTTTGTTTAAAAGTATAAATAGATTTTTAATAACTATATTCTTTTTAAGTGAATAATATTAAAATAATATTATTGTATAATATTATAACCATAATGAAAAGTATATATTTATTATATAATATGAGTATACATTTATTAAATAGATTTTTTTATTAAATTAATAATTATGAATTAAATAACTTACTTAAATAATAAATAAAATAATTATTTTCTTGAAATATTAATTTCATGTATTTTGTATTGAATAAGTTAAATATTTAATTTTTTTACGTAACTTACTTAAGTGTTAATTTATTTATTTTGTATTAAAAAAATTAACTAAATATTAAATAACTTACTTTTACGAAATGATGTACTTCCTCCGTTCCTATTTACCTGTCCATTTGTGGAGAGATTTTTTGTGTCCATTTGTGGAGAGATTTTTTGTTTCTCTTTTATCTATCCATTTGATCTAATTTAATTTTTGTTTCATTCTCAACGCAACTTTCCCAAAGTAGTAATATTTTTTATGATTTTTGAGAAAATTAAATACATTCAACTAACTTTCTTAATTTGTATAATTTCGGTTATTTTTTCTTATAATAGGAGCTGGAGGGAGTATAGGTCTCCTAGGCACACTACCTTGTATAAAATTACAATGCAAATCCATAATGATACATTGATAAACAAATAGTATTCGCACGTCCTTCTGAATTTGTTGTGCCAAAGCCAAAAAATTACCCCCATCAACCCTGTTGTAAGTTCGCAGAGAGCATGCTACTCCAATCTAAATAAGAGCAACCTTCACAACAGAGAATCATGTGAACATAGTACATCAAATGTTACAAGATTATGCCAATTTAATTATAACAGGACGAATAAGAAGCAAATTATATATGTGAACATACTGACACAAAAATAAAAGAACTAGAACCAAACAGGAGCAAAGATCAAGGAAAAAAAATCAAAGTGATAATTATTTGCATTGAATCAAAGCTTCTTATATAATAGAGATTAGGAAATAGGAAATTATTTCATACATATGAGGCTATGAACACTTCAAATTTGAAGGGAATAAAGCAACAATAACCTCAACACTTTGATCACTGAATGGATTTTCTATCAACAAAATCACAATATGTCTCCCTATTTTTTTACTCAATATCCTACTATTCATTATTCTCTCTGTTGACGCTGCACCCCTTCGCCCCTCTCTCTCTCGCTATTACCTCTGTCTCAGTTGCTATCTTTGTAGTCCCTTTGCTTTTATAGACATCTATGAACTCAAATGTTGAACCGGATAGGGAAAGGAATCAATTTCCCCTCTACGTCCGAAATCACTCCTTGAAAATTAAGAAGGAGAGGTCGGATTTCGCGTGAGGGAACCAAGGAGAAGGGAAAAAACGCGAATCCCCTATGAAGATGAGAACACGGATTTTATGTGGGAAAGCAGAGAAACGCGATTGAATGAAATAGGGAGAGCGCGAATTGATTTGAGAATCTCAGATTGATTCATGATTGAAGAGGGAAGGAATAATTTGAATGGAAGGGGCAGCTAGGGTTTACATTTGGGAACCTAGGGTTTATTTGGTGAGAGAGGATAAGCATAACAACAGCAGCAGTTACCTCGCCATACCCTTTCTCTCGCCGTGCCATCGTGTTTGCGATGAGATGGAGTTGAACTCTTGATAGCTTATCAGTGTTTCGGTGCCCTTTCTCCTGAGCTGAACTCTACTCTTGTGCTTTGTCAAGATGGAAGGACACTATAGTAATAGCATCTAGGAAAAAATTAAATAAATAAAAAATTGATGACAACCGGAACCAGTAGGTGGCATGGATGAGTATCTAAACTCATCTACTAACGATGAGTATAGAATAAGAACCCTATGATCATAAATAAAGTACGTTTAAGTCAAAATACAATAAAACATACATTACTTTAATTAGTGACATATTAATATTTGTACATCAACCCTAAACTACAATACATATAAAACAAAAAGAATATAATATTTATTCGATTTATTATTATCGATGGGATCAAATCGTGATTGAATTTATTTCTTAGACGAAATTGAAAAGAAATTAGAACATATAGATTATTAAATTAATATTCTCACATTTGTTACTTAATTGTTCATTTTACTCCATCAAGTTTTTATTATAAGATATTTTAAATAAAATTATATAGATGAAGGAAGGTGGTAAATTTTCATGACTGTTTTAAAAAAATATTAGAACACTGCAATTTTATCTACTTAATTTTTTTGGGAAATTTAGAAATAATAAAAAAACATAGAAAGTTTGTCCATAATAGGTAACACAGTTGTAGAGCTACAAGAGCACCTGAGTTCTATCCTTAGCAACTGCTTAATTTCCCCACCCGCTCCCGGTCAAAACTTTACCTATCATAAATATATATATATATATATATATATATAGAAAATTAAAGTATTTAATAAGGGAAAATACAAAAACTATTATAAATTATGCGTAGAAAATGTAAAGTATCTTTTAAAAAAGACCATCAAAACTTTTTCAAAAATGACTTATAATTAGCAGAATCGGAATGAATGATTCCTACTACAGTTTTTTACTAAAAATTTATGTAAAATGGTAAGTGAAAGTGACTTTCACTATCACATTGGGTATTAAAGTTTTTACACCGAATCAACTAGGAGCGAAGTATCGTCATTATGTTTCTTAAAGTTTTTTCATCTGACTAACTTGGTCGATGAAATTTTTTAAATACACATTTAGTTCTTCAATGATTTTTAGTAGACACTATAGTCCCTCTGTCCATTCCGTTTGCTTTATCCTCCACCAATGTTAACAGAGGTGTCCACTAATATATCACACTGAAATTTTTTTGAGAAACTAAAGTGTATTCACAAAATTTTAAACACTAATCGTAAAGTTCAAAAACTCTAGGGACTAATGGGATACTTCACTCTTCACCTAATGACTAGGCCAAGTCATTATTATCATAAAGGGTTTTTTTTTTCACCAAGTGTATCCTTCAGCCGATAGCCGAAGATCAATCCCCTCTAAGACATAGAGATCACCTAAGTTAGTTTTGCTTTTACCAACAAAGTTTTTTCCATATTCATGGGCAGACATATCATGGTTAAGGAACTCAGCTATCTTCTCTGTATTGTGCCTTGTTAAGCCTTGTTGATTAGATGATATAACTGTTTTGTATATTCGCCTAAAAAATATAACGGTTTACAAAATCAATATACAAATTAGTTTACATCTAAAAAAAATTGACGTATATGACAAATTGATACTTTATTTATTAATGATTGAATAACAATTATCTTTGATCCTTGAATTTGTGGGCACCAATCAAATTAGTCTCTTACATCATCAAAATTTCAAATTAATTTTTTAAAACAATCTTGATTAATTTGTAGGTTATATCCACTTGAGGGTCAGATTTAAAAATGAGGATCCTTGGCTTCTTACTGCAGTTTATGGGAGCCCGCATGTGCAAATAAGAAGGAGTTTATGGAGGAATATAAGGAACCTAGCTTCGCAATATCATGAGGCTTGGTGTCTTTTGGGAGACTTTAATGCTATTATGTTTGATCATGAAAGCAGGGGAGCTAGAGGTACTTCTACTGATAATCTCACCTTCCAGAATGTTATGCATGAATGTCAGTTGATTGATGGGGGTTTTGTTGGTCCGAATTTCACTTGGCAGCGGAATGGTGTGTATAAAAGGTTCGATAGGGTGTTGTTTAATATGGATTGGAGAGTCAGGTTTCCTCATATGACGGTTCATCACTTACCGCAGTTCAAGTCAGATCATAATCCGTTATGGCTAAATTTTGCTGAAGATCACAACATCAACCGTGGTAGACGTCCTTTCAGGTTTTTGGCTTCTTGGTTGACTCATGAGGATCTGCCTCGGGTGGTTAAGGATCATTGGGACAGTTCTACATCTTGGCAGGACAGAGTGGAAAATACAAAGTTGGCTCTCTTAGATTGGAATCAGAATGTTTTTGGGAACATCTTCAAGAGGAAAAGGGAACTGATGCGTCGGCTTAATGGTATTACTCATGCTTTGGCGAATGGTCCGAATCCTTATCTTGAGAGGCTTCAAAGGAATTTATGGTGTGAGTATGACCAAGTGCTTGTTCAAGAAGAGGTTCTTTGGTTTCAGAAGTCAAGATGTAAATGGATGAAGTTTGGTGACCGAAATACTCGCTTTTTTCATGGAACTACTGCTATTAGACGCAAAAGGAACAGAATTGAAAGTCTTTTGGATGAGGATGGGAATTGGATTGAAGATCCGGTTCAACTTGAGGACTATGCTCAAAGTTTCTTTCGTAATTTCTATTTGGACAACGAGGTGGCAGATGATTTTTGTCTTCATAATGCTTTTCCTAGACTTACTGATGATCAGATCAGGTTACTGCAGGCGGATGTGTCTAGTTTGGAAGTACAAAGGGCGATCTTTTCTATGGGAGCTTATAAAGCGCCTGGAAAGGATGGCTTCCAGCCGCTTTTCTATCAATCGCAATGGGGTACGGTTGGCTCTTCGTTGTGCTCTCTAGTTAAAGAGTGTTTCCAGAATCCGTCGAAGATCAAAGAGATTAATGAGACTCTTATTACTCTTATCCCGAAGATTGATGAAGTTTCATCCTTAAAACATTTGAGGCCAATCAGTCTGTGTAATGTGTCTTATAAAACTATTACGAAGATTGTGGCTTCGAGGTTGAAAGAAATTATGGACCATATTGTGGGACCTACACAATGCAGTTTTGTTCCTGGCAGGCAAGGGCGTGATAACATTATAATCACTCAGGAGGTCATCCACTCAATGATGAGGCGTAAAGGGCGGAAAGGGTTTATGGCAATTAAAGTGGATATGGAAAAAGCCTATGATCGTATCAAATGGGATTTTGTTATGGATACACTCAAGGATATTGGAATCCCAGATAAACTAATCCAAATTATTTGGTACTGTATTTCTTCTTCTCAGATGAGCCTTATTTGGAATGGCGATGTTCTGGATTCTTTCAAACCTGAGAAAGGTATTCGGCAAGGTAATCCGATATCCCCATATCTTTTTGTTCTTTGTATGGAGAGGTTGTCTCAGCTAATTAAGGTGGCTACTGAAAATGATTTCTGGAAACCTTTTCAACTAGCTAGAGGAGGCCCGAAGCTGTCCCATCTTGCTTTTGCGGATGATTTAATCCTCTTTGCTGAAGTTGGTATGGATCAGGTTGACTGCATATCTACTTGCCTCGATCTGTTTTGTGAGAGCTCGGGAAGCCGTGTTAATAAGGATAAAACTCGTATCTTCTTTTCTAGGAATGTGAACGCAAATGTGAGACAGGAAATTAGTGAGGCTTTGGGTTTCCAACGGACTGATGACCTAGGGAAGTACTTGGGGATCCCTTTGTTTCACAAAAGAGTCTCAAGGAATACCTTTGGTTATGTAATGGAGAAAGCATCTCAGAGACTTAGTCTTTGGAAGTCTAGGACGATGTCTTTTGCTGGTAGATTGACGCTTACTAAATCGGTTTTGAGTGCCCTCCCGTCTTATATTATGCAAACTACTTTACTTCCCCGACAGCTTTGTGATGCGTTGGATAAGAATTGTGGCAATTTTATTTGGGGAGATGTTGGTGATCAAAAGAAACTCCACTTGCTTGCTTGGGATAAAGTCTGCATGCCAAAAGGACAAGGTGGGCTTGGAATCAGGAAATCTCGTCAGCTCAACTCGGCCTTCATGATGAAGTTGGGATGGGGGTTGATTTATGATAAGGATGCTCTTTGGGCCCAGGTCCTTCGTTCTAAGTATGGTTGCGGTAATAATATCATGCCTCAGGTTAAGCAGAAGCGTGGTGTTTCAAATGTTTGGAAGGGAATCAGTTTGTCATGGAATGATGTTAACCAGAATATTATATGGAGAATTGGGGATGGTCAAAAGATTCGTTTCTGGTGTGATGCTTGGGTCCCTAAGACTGGTTTGCTGCTAGATAATGCCTTATGTACTTTGAATGAGTTTGAGCTTGAGAAAAAAGTCTACGAGTTTGTCCTCAGTAATGGTGCCTGGAATGTGTCTTTATTAAGAAGCTGCTTGCCTAATCCTATAGTTGACACCATCATGGGAATTGTCCCGCCTGCGCTGGATGGAAGTGCTGATTCTGTTGCTTGGTGTCACTCGAATGATGGTAAGTTTAGTATTTGCTCTGCTTATAACTTTTTAACTGGAAATTTTCCTGGTTCTGTTTCGCAGGTTTTTAAACTTGTTTAGAGCTGGACGGGACCGGAACGGATTCGGTGCTTGCTATGGAAAATAGCTGCTGATGTGCTGCCGACAAATTTTTTCAGAAGGAAGAGACACCTTACTGATGATGCTTTCTGCCCTCTCTGTGGCCTTGAAGAGGAGACAACTTTACATGCCATGAGAGATTGTGAAGAGACTCAGCGGCTATGGAGGCTTATTGTTTCTAATGGACTGGATCCTCTTTTCTTTTCCATGGATCTAGAACAATGGTTAATATGGAACTTGAAGAATAGTTTGGGTGGTTTTGATAAAAAGGAGTGGAGAGTCATTTTTGGATGCATGCTTGACCTCCTTTGGATGAGAAGGAACAAGAAAGTGTTCGAAAATGTCCCTCTGGACTCGTTTTCTTTTATGCGAATGGTTTGGGGAAAAATTAGAGCTGTGTTGCAGTCTCTACAGAAAACTGATTTTGTTTCTGTTGAGGTGAATAATGAGCGTGGTGCTGATATTAAATGGGTTCCGCCACCACGGCTATGGGTGAAACTTAATACTGATGGGTCTTGGCAGAATGGAGGTGCTGCGTGTGGTGGTCTAATTCGAGACGAAGATGGGAATTGCTTACTGGCGTTTGCAGCAAGGTTGGGATCATGCTCTATTATGCAAGCTGAGCTTTGGGGTATCTTGATTGGAATGCGTTTACTGATTGGCCGTGGGTACCAGAACTTTATAGTGGAAGCTGACTCTAAAAGTGCTATCAATTTTATTCTAATGGGATGCAGTCCTACTCACCCTTGTGCAGTTTTTGTTCGAAAAATTAAAGACTTGGCCCAGGGATGTGAGGTGTGCTTTAGACATATATACCGGGAGGCAAATGTTCCTGCAGATTTGCTCTCTAAATATGGGCACAATGTTTCACAGGATGTGGAGGTTTTTAATACTGCTCCAGCTATTATTAGTTTGGCTTTGTTAGCTGATAGGAGTAATACTAGTTTTAGTAGAGGTTTTTAGTCTGTTGTTTTCTTTTCTGGGCTTCTAAGCCCCTTTGTGTCATCAAAAAAAAAATATACAATTAGTCTTTTACATAATCTTGAACTACGGTGTTGGAGTATTAATTGACATCCGGACTAATTTGGATTTGTATATACTCCTTTTAGTCCCTCTTATAAGAAAAAGGGTGTATATATATTTTGATCTCGATTATAAGAAAAAATTAATCAACTTTCTATTTTTAGTACAATTATTCCTAAAATGTTTTTAAAAAGTAGTAATCTTATCTAATTTTTGTTTAATTTTCAATAAATTATTTTTAAAGTGGTCATATTTTTTTTATGATTTTGAGAAAATTAAGTACATTTAACTAATTTTTTTTAATATTGATTTCGGTTAGGTTTTTTTTTTTATAGGGATCGGAGAGAGTCGCATTCCTATTTTAGTGGGATTAGATTAAAGTATGAAACTTCAATGAATATATTAGGATTTCCGTCCACTGAATCCCTTTTTTAGAGGGGTTGTACTTTTTGGTCCCACCATTTACTCACCAGATTCTATTTTATTCCGTTTTATACAAGGTGAAAGTGTAAATTTTCACTTTCCGCCTCTTGACAGTCGGTATGTTTCCACCTTTCATTAGTCGAATAAGTGAAAATTTGCAGTTCCGCTTTGCATAAGGCGAAATAAAATGGGGACCCGTGAATAAATGATGGGGCCAAAAAAATAAATGTCTTTTAGAGTGCCAGCGGCAATTGGTCATATTCCAAAGGGACTAATCATCTGTCTTCTTAAAAGATCGTGGAGGGATATGTTAGATTAAAAGCAAGTTTATCTCTAAAATTAAAAAAAATAAATAAATAAATAAATTCACAATTGAAGTGAGATGGGATTTCAATGCGCTTGATTATATCATGAGCCACTGCATCCTTATCTTTTCAAGTTAGAGACAAATTCACAGAGGCTAGCTAGATTCATGTTGGCATGTAAAGCATTGTCCTCCACCATATATAAAGTATGTGATGAGTGGGGGACTGATCAATGTAAAGTCAGTATTCATTGTCAGCATAATACAATTACAAATAAAAATAAAAGGTTTAAGTAAAATTTTTTATTTCAGTTTTATATATATTTTTTTTAATTTATTTTTCAAAATTTTGGTTTTAGTTGTTATTAAAAATGTAATTAACATTGATATGTGACACATGACATATTAATTACTAATGTGATCAATTATAATAATGAAACAATATTAACAAAAACTAAAACCAAAATTTAAAAAATAATGAAAGAATCAAAACTAAACAAAATGTAAGGCTAAAATTTAAAAATAAAAATTATTTGAGAAAAAATAAAAATATATTTGTGTGTTGATGGTTAAAGCATCATCCTCCACCATATATAAAATATATCATGAGTGGGTGTCGTTCAATGAATGGTTTCTTTTTTTCTGATATTTTTCAGGGCTTGAATAAAACTGAAACAACTACTAAACAAATTAACTGAAGACAAATTAAACCAAGAGAACAAAACTGCAGGGGACCAGATAGCCCGACTAATTAAAGAGAATAATACTCATATTTGTTAAATTAGTTCTCTTACTTTATCTTTCAATTTAAAATTGGTCCATTCCGGTTTTTTGGTTTTAAATTGGTCACTCATGTTTTTTTCGCTGTCAAATTGATCTGAGTCATTGTTCATCTTATGTGGACTACTAAGATTTGCACACGTGTCACTATTCATCCTATATGGACCAATATGATTTTGACACGCAGGATGCACAATGACTCAAGGACCAATTTGACCACGAAAAAAAACATGAGGAACCAATTTGAAACCAAAAATACGTAAAGAACCAATTTAAAATTGAAAAATAAAGTAATTGACCAAATGAGTTGTTTAGCCTACTCATATTTGTAGAAGAGGATATAGAATCCGATACCCTGGCTTGTTGCACAAGTGACAGAGACCACCAGAAAAGTAGTCATTGATAACTATTTACTATTTAGGGTGTGCTTATTTGGCCCATTTCCTATTTTCATTTTCATTGAAAAAAGGAAATACCGTTGAAAACATGTATGGAAAGGTTTTTATGAAAATATTTTGTGAAAATGTTTATTAAAAATGATGAAAAAGTGAAAACGTATAAATATTGTTTTCATCCTTTTCGGTCAATTATTTTGGAAACATGGAGCTAGTGAAAACGCGATGGCAAGACATTTAAATACAAGATTTTTTCAAAACTTGTCAATAACCATACCTTCATCACATCAACTGTGGTTGTTCTTTTTTTTTTTTTTTAAATTAGCACTCTATATGTTCTTATTTACATGTAATATTTAATCCTATATCACATATTACGAAGGATAATTAGACTTCTTGAAATTTTAAAAAATTACTTTAACATTATAATTTTACCTTTTTATCTTGTATTGAGAATTTTACATTGTATTATTTTACATTAAAGAACAAATAGCAAATATAAGAAAATATCAATAAATGCCTCCTAAAAAAATATAAAGTAATTTATAAATAGGACAAAAAATTCTTCTAGAAAACGAACTATAGATAGGACAGGAAAAAGTATAAAAAAATTCTTCTTTTGCACAAACAATTTATTTTTTTAATCCATACGTACTTATTGAAGCTTGTTAACATAGTTAATTGAAAGAAAGTAAATTAAATATTTTAAAATTGTAAGAAATTTTGGTGTTAACATAGTTTATTAAGAATAAAAAGTCTGACCTTTAGCATGATATCATAATGAGAATTCACCAATATCTTACATCACTAAGTTAATTTGTTATTTGGACCGAAAAAAGATTTAAAAAAAAGATGGAATTACATGTGTAGTTTCACTTGAGAGGAATGAGTAGATTTTATTCAAAACTTAATCTAAGACATTTATTATAATGAGTAGAATTTATTCAAAACTTAGTGCAGACATTTATTATTATATAAACACAGTTGTATTTAATTTCTTCACAATTTAGAAAAAGATTACAAAAAATGTTTAAACCAAACACATTTTTATTGTTTTTGTTTTTTGAAAACAAAAAAATAATAAACCAAACCAAACATATTTCTTAAATTTCATTTTCTGAAAATAAAAATTATTTTCAAGATATAACATCCCTGATTTTTAATCCCTGATTAAGTAAAATTTAATTATAAATTTATTTTATAATTAATTATTTTTATTTAATTTTTTATTAAAAATATGTGTGTATGTATGTATTTGGTAAAAGAAGAATCAAAAATGGTTTTGATAATTAATTCAGAGTGAAAATGTTAGTTTTACAGTTAAGTCCTTAGGGAAGGACCTAAATGCAATATTATAAAAGTTTTTGGAGGGAAATAAAATATGAATTTTTCAAATTTAAGTCGTGGTAATCGATTACCACGATATAGTAATCGATTACCATAGTGTAGAACAACCAAGGTTAGTGCGTTTGATGAATAATCAGCCACTAATCGTCGTTTATTCGCCACGAAATCACCATGGACACGTCCTAGAACGCGTGTCGACTTGCATGAGAGATCAATTCGCCTATAAATAGCCTTGTTGATGAAGATTGAATTCCATTTCCATGTTTGAAAGCTAGAAACCGCAGTTAGGGTTCACAAGTTCGTCTCTTCGATTCTTCTTTGTCCCTTAGAGTTGAACCACAAATCATACACCATTGCAAAGCTTAGATTTCAAGCTTTGCAGTGACATAAAAATCGTGAGCCAAGAGTGTGTGTGTGTGCTAGGAGAATCGAGCTTGCAAAGTTGGTGTCTCAAACCTGCAGAAACCAGAAATAGAGTCTTGGAGCTCACTTTCCTAATCGATTGTGGTAAGCTCTTGCAACCATTTGACTCCAAACTTGTTCTGTTCTCTAGTCCTTGTTGCAAAGTACAAACCCTAATCTTTTTCCCCAATTTTCGTGCATGATTACTCACTCAAACAATCTGGTTTTTGGACCCTGCTCACACTATTCTGAACTATGGTGATTGAAGTGGTTCTTCTGTTGATTCAAGTTTGAGAGGTAAGGGAAAGCTAATTATACACTAGATAAAGATTAAAAGTATATATTTTGGTTAGAGAGTCACCAAGAGACTCTAAGGGCTTAGTATAATAATGAAATTTGGTTTGGAGACCAACACTCACTGTTTCATGACTTGGAGCAAATTTTATATGATGATTATGAACTATTTGAAAGATAAAATTGATAGAATAATGCATGATTCACATTTTGATATGTTATGTTGCTTATTATGTGGATTTATGCATAATTATGAGAACTCTTATAAATTCTGTGGTTTGATTCTGTTTCTGATTTGTAACATGTTTAAAATGTGATTCTTGAGGTGTATGAATGATTTGAATAAGTTAGAAATGGTTAGAAATGAAAATGATATGTTAAAACCCCAATTTTTAGTGTTCTGCTGTCATGGATAATCGATTACCACAATCTGATAATCGATTACCCATTTGCATTTTGTACAGGCTTGATAAAATACACATAGTAATCGATTACCAGACTCTGATAATCGATTACCAGTGTTGAAAATACTTAAAAATACCATTTTTTTAATTCTGAATCATTGTGTTTATGCTTAAGTACTAATCATTCATATGACCTGAGACTTAAAGGGGACTGATTAATGATGGTATGAATTATTATTGAATTAATAATGTGAGACATTATTAAATGTGATATACCAATCAATTCTTTTAAGTTAAATTGAATTCATTCTGGAGTTCGGATGTTAGATCGTTTGTCATGGTTTGGTAACATGAGGAGGGCCTCTAGGAGTGCCAACTGACGGCTCGCTTGATGACACATTATGGTTGACGATGTGGCCAGCAAGAGTTATACGCTGATGATATGATTATTCTGTATTGGATGACGGGACGCTTGCTCGATGAGCGCGTTATGTATCATTTCCAAGTTTGTCGTGTACATTCAGGGTGGAATGTACGAATGTTGTACAACTAAGAGTACAACGTACTGTTGAGTACAAATGAGAAGTAAAGGGTTATGCTTTTCTGCTTGGTCACCAAGAAAAGGTCATATGGAGTAGGATGATATGGAATTCAGCATCAATTCCAAGACATTGCTTTATTTTTTGGCTAGCAGTTCATAATAGGCTCAAAACTAAGACAAACTTAGTGTATGCTAATAATTTTGATCCATTTTGTGTCTTGTGTCATGGTGCTTTTGAAGATCGTGACCACTTATTCTTCCTGTGTTCATGGAGCAAGGAACTACTTGGCTTGGTTTGTGACTGGTTGGGTGTTGAGAACTGGCGCGCCAATTTTATGGCCTGGCTGAACTGGCTCGGTCACTGGTTCAAGCACAAGCAACGCCAGAAATTTTTGGGTGCTGCAATGGCTGCGGTGCTTTATAATGTGTGGTCTGAACGTAATAGAAGGATTTTTATGGGGAAATCAAGGATTCCATCTCATGTTTTCAAGCTTGTGAAGAAGGAGATTGCCATTAGATTTCATGTTTATTTTGATGATGTTAGGAAAATTTGTAATAGTGTTATTTTTAATAGATTACAAGCTGAACTCTAGGTAGTTTTCATTTTTGTGTTCCTTTAAATTTTCAACCCTACATAGTAGGTGGGAAAATTTGAGGGAGCACTTCTGGATTGTTTGAGTTTGTAATTTTGTTCTGGTTGGTAATGAAATTTTTTCTTTTACCAAAAAAAAAAAAGAAGTAAAGGATGGATGTCAGAGAGTTACATAGATTGATGGAGTTATGATTTGAGAGTTAGACTCATACATCATGCTACTCATCCTTAATTAAATTAAAGTTTGTTAATTGTAAATAAGTGTGAGCATCCTACTTGCATCAAGTATTTGCTAAGTGATAATTGTGGTTGTTAACTGATTTGATGCTATCCGTTCATGCTTACGTTGCTTAATCTTTTATGCTCTATTCGTTATGTTGCTTATCCATGTGCCCTTGTAGGTGATGTCGCGATACATCGCTTGCATCGAGATCCGCCCACTTCTTAGTGGAGTGTGGATCTATGAGGATCATCGGGCAGTGTATGAGGGTGAGGTTGAGCTGACCTTCTATCACCCTAATCCACTGATTCGGATCCGTCCTCGTAGATTCAGGATCCCCATCATATATACTATGCACGTACCTCTTTTTTACACTTACCATGGACCACCTCCCGCTTGACCAGCTCACTCGTACCATAGTTTTCGATTCAGACCTACCCGCTCACACCCTTTTTCTACTAGAGTCATTTGAGAGATGACTCCCTCACCTGATCCGACGATTCCTATTAGGGTCACACCTACACCTGATCTTGTACCCAGTGGTAGGGTACCTACTCCATCGGGTGAGATTGAGGAGGATCCTGTCGAGGACAAGAGCGGAGGAGAGCCTGTTGAGCATTCTACCGGGAGTTAGTGAAGGGATGATGATCCATAGGTATGTGCATAGGATAGGTGATGTGGATCAGGGATCTGGTGCATCTACTGCTGTGGAGGAGTTCTGCTGATGGTTGATGATGACTACTATTGCTACTGCTACTGGGAGACTACTACTACTACTCATGCTATGAGATCAGCTCTAGAGTCTTTTATTTTGTTTATGTAGATATTGTATATATTACCCTTTTGAGAACTCTAGAGTATTGATCTATTTTGGTTATGTATATGTTATCATGGACTTGCACTGTTGGACTTGGGGACTTATACTATCTGGACTATGTACTTAATGACTTTTATAAGTATATAAGTCTATGTTTAAATTACAGCCTTGTTTCATAGTCCTATTATTTCCGCTTACTCTAATAACAATTTAAAGGAATTCGACTAAGGTATTTACAAATGGTATCAGTTACATTAGATGAAATAATGGATGTTGTTATGGACCTGACTCTTGCACCCCCCCTATACCGGCAATTCGGCCAAGAGGACCCATAGAGACTCAGTCAGGTGTAAACCGATATACCGGTAATTCGGCCACAAAGCCCCAAGAGGCTCAATCTGGTGGAAACCGGTATACCGGCAATTCGGCAAAGAGGCCTAAGCGGCCCAATCGTGCTGATACCGACATACCGGCAAGAGGACCTAGTGGCCCAATCGTGCTAATACCGACATACCTGCAAGAGGACTTAGTGGCCCAATCGTGTTGATATCGGCATACCGGCAAGAGGACCTTTGGGCCCACATCCCTTGATACCGGTATACCGGAAGGATTCCTTAACGATCTTATGTCTACCCATAGACCGTTATGCCTGTAAGACGCTATCATATCAGCTGCACGTGTCAAGGAATCCAAAGAAATCTGTTATCCCGTTGAGCATTGGATCCTGCACGTTATGATACCCGCCATTATGCTCTACCGTTTACAGAAACATCACCTGCCTCATGATGGCAGCAATCAACACCAATAAAGCGTTTATGCTTATATAAGCCTGGTAAGACAAAGCATGTATGTATCTTACAGACTCACGCAGACACATACAACACCCAAGTAAACGACCAGAGTGTGGGTATCTTGGTATTCAAGGTGCCCTCCTTACGTCTGACATCAACAGGTAGAATTAGTGGATACATGGCCGAATTGTCCAAGTCCAATAATTCTATGACAGAACATTGGCGACCACAGTGGGAGCGAGAAATCTATTCCCACCACCTTCTGAAAAAGATCATGACAAACCAGTCACAAAAAGAACGCGCGGAACCCAGTCACCATAGCGTGATGGAACTGAGAAGCCATCTAGGTGGAGGACAAGCATCTTTACGTCAGAAGGACTTGAGGGAACGATTGAGTGAAGGAAGAAGGCGGGCTGAAGCTGAGCATTCGAGACAACAGGGACCCTCTCGTCATGAATGAGAGAAATCGCGATAGAGGCCCCCCACTGAAGGAGGAAGCCCTTTGCATTCCCGACATGAGAGTAAGGGATCATCTGGCGGATGTTCGCAGAAGAAAGCAAGTCTTGAGGCAGAATTGGCCCACTTGCGTAGACGATTGGAAGCACAAGATAAGCTGATGAGAGAACTGAGAAGAGGAATACCACAATCTGACACAGGTAAAGGGAATGGGGTCGAGTTAGCTGAAGAACTTGAAGAAAAAGACCACCCGTTTTCAGAAAGCATAATGGCCTTCCCCATGCCCGAAAATCTCAAAGCTCCAGCCAATGTAGATCCGTATTTTGGGAATTCAGACCTGCAGGAACACATAGATAGCTTTCTGGTCACAATGTCATGTCATGGGGCTAAGGATGCGTATAAATGTCGTACCTTCCCCTTGACTCTGAAAAAAGCGGCTTCACGTTGGTATTCAAAGTTGGAGCCTGACTCAATCACAGGATGGAAGGATTTGGCAGCCAAGTTCTTAGGGCATTTCATGACAAGCAAAGCACAGCCAAAATCCGAGCATCACTTGTCCCAAATTAAACAGGAAAAGGGAGACTCATTGAGTGACTTCCTCACTCGCTTTAATACAGAGTATTTGTCTATCAGTGACATAGAGGCTTCAGTGGACCTTCACCTCTTGATCCGTGCTCTAAGACCAGGAAATTTTACAGACTATTTGGTGATGCACAAGATCAAAACTATGGACGAGGTGATGGAAAGGGCTGAAAAATACATCAATTTAGAGGAGTACCAGAAAGCTCAAGATAGTTTTGCCAAGAAGGTCTTATAGACCACTGTCGTATTTTTAGTTTGCTTCTGTTTTGAAAGAAGGTCATGTGGACCATTGTCTTGTCCAAGTTATGGTAGTTATACACTATTTCAAACTTGTGTTTCCATTTTATTAATAAGAATCGTAAAAATTCCATGAGTTGCAAGGTTAATAGATAAGCCGAATTAAGTGTTATACCCCCATGAGCTGGTCATTTCAAACCGGTTTCCTTCAATCAAAGACCCCATGAGTGAGTCTAATCTTTTTCAGAGTCAAAGAGTGCCTCATATCAGCATCAGGAATTCAGCACCTCAGTTTAAAACATGAGTTGTTAATACCATGAATCCGGCAAGACGGTAAAAAAATCCAAATTCGGATATAAGAATTCAGTATCCAAAGCTAAATACACCACTTATTTGACTAGCCATCAGATAAGGAGAGAAATGGGTAGAAGATGTTCTTGTATAAAAATGAACACCACCCATGTATCTAGTATGGTCCCTGTTCGTCTTGAATGTAAAATGCTAATAAGTTAAATGGAAAACCATTCGCTGGCTAAAATAGGATTTCCATGGATCAGCAATTGTATGGATACATAAAGACAAAAGAAGCCGAGTTTTTGCTCGGATCAATGCACCTAGAAACCATGACACCGGTAGCATTGGCAATTTGGGTGGGCGGGCGGGCATGGGCGCATGCCCGCCAGCCCGTGATTTTGGTGCCCGCCCATTAAAATTTCGTGGGCGAAAAATTGAGGCCCTGCCCACCGGGCGGGCAGGCGGGCTTGTGGGCGGCTCGCTTTAATTAAAAAAATTTTAAAAATTAAAAAAAAACCCATAAAGAGGCCAAAAATTGAAAAATGCTAATGGTACGTAAATAATGTAAGATTGTAAATTACTCAAAATACTCGAAAAACACATAAAAACAATCAATCAAAGGTTGAAAGCAGTTAAATAAAAATTGAGCAATCAATTAAAATTTGTACTGGATCAGAATAACAATCAATTTTTTTAAAAGTAATCAATACTTAGAAATTAGGAAACATATGACATATGTTTTTTTTATTTTTAAATTAACGGGCGGCCCGCCGCCCGCCCGACAATGGGCGCTAAAAAAATGGGCAGGGCGGGCGGGCTTTTTTTTGTTGGGCTTAAAATCAATGCCCTGCCCGCAAAAAAATGCGGGCGGGCGGGCCCCATGGGCATCCGCCCTAATTAATGCTAGACACCGGTATAACCAATGCACCTTGAAAAAAGAAGCTCTGGATATGAATGGGAGAATGGAAGGCTTAATGAACACACTTAGAATTCATGGCTCACATTCATGAACCATGACTTGGGGGCTACTGTTATGGACCAGACTCTTGCACCCCCCTATACCGGCAGTTCGGCCAAGAGGACCCATAGAGACTCAGTCAGGTGTAAATAAATATACCGGTAATTCGACCACAAGGCCCCAAGAGGCTCAATATGGTGGACACCGGTATACCGGCAATTCGGCAAAGAGGCCTAAGCGGCCCAATCGTGCTGATACCGGCATACCGGCAAGAGGACCTAGTGGCCCAATCGTGCTGATACCGGCATACCGGTAAGATGACTTAGTGGCTCAATCATGCTGATACCGGCATACCGCAAGAGGACTTAGTGGCCCAATCGCGCTGATGCCGGCATACCGGCAAGAGGACCTATGGGCCCACCTCCCTTCATTCCGGTATACCGGAAGAATTCCTCAACGATCTTATGTCTACCCATAGGTCGTTATACCAGTAAGACGCAGTCATATCAGCTGCACGTGTCAAGGAATCCAAAGAAATTCGTTATCCCGTTGAGCATTGGATCCTGCACGTTATGATACCCGCCATTATGCTCTACCGTTTACAGAAACATCACCTGCCTCATGATGGTAGCAATCAACACCAATAAAGCATTTATGCTTATATAAGTCTGGTAAGACAAGCATGTATATATCTTACTGGCTCACACAGACACACACAACACCCAAGTAAACGACCAAAGTGTGGGTATCTTGGTATTCAAGGTGCTCTCCTTACGTCTGACATCAACAGGTAGAATTGCTGGATACTTGGCCGAATTGTCCAAGTCCAATAATTCTATGACAGAACAGATGTCATCACTTATGTTTTCAATATATGAACTATAATATATTCTATTAGACCAAAGAGGATGCTATCTAAGTTTTGAAATGATATGGGAGTAAATGAGTTTTTAATTAAGGTATTCGCCGAATTCAATATTTAAAGTAATATGTATTCTATTCTCCAAGATCCAATATTTTGGTTTGTGCACCCGCTTCTTTTAGAAAATAAAAAGGAAAAATTTAATCATATATTTTCTACATTTAAGTAAGTCCATAACTTTTCGAGTAAAAGCTTAAATATTTATTATTACTCGTGGTTAAGTTTGAGGGTGTCACACAAGAAATGAAAACAAGATACGAAATAGGAAACATTTTCACAAACCAAACAGACCCTTAATAATTTTATAGGATCTGACCCTTATATTTTTACTAGTTTTTTTTTAGGTGTATACCAAGGGTATCCCCCAGCCGATAGCCGAAGACTAATCCCTTCCTAGGCGTAGAGATCACCGAAGTGAGTTTTGCCTCTACCAACAAAGCCTTTTCCATGCCCACGGCAGGGATCGAACCCCTGACATCATGCTTAAGGAACCCAACTATCTATCAACTGTGCTGGGCTTTGTTGGTTTTTACTAGTTTTAAGTTGGTGTCTTGCATGGGTAAGGGTCTAATTAATTATTAAATAGATATTTTGATATATTGTTTAAATGGATTCTTTCTTATCTTGTTCTTTAAATTTATGATGGTTTGTCCGTGTAAGACAGCCCAGTTGGTGGCTGCAGGGACACTTAGGATTTCCTTCTCCCCCAAGTCATGGGTTCTAGTAGAGCTGTCAAAACGAGCCTGCGGGCCGGGTTCGGGCCGGCCCGCTTCGGGTTCGGGCTTAACCGGGCTCGGGTCAAAAAGTTCGGTTATAAATTAAGTACCCTAGTATCAAACCCAAACCCGCCCTAAGCGGGTGCGGGCCGGCCCGCATCACCTTTTTCTTTTTTTTTTACAATTCAACCACTTCAAAAAAAATATATATTTATTTTTCAAAAAAATTAATGAATAAACTTCCTTTATTTTTTACACATATTTTTTTAAACAATAATAAGTGTTTTATTCTTTTACACATTTTTTAGAGGATATATTTGATTTTCTATTCTTACATAAATTAAAATGTATGTCTAACTCATATAAGACAATTAATGTTGTGCTTTGATTTGTTCAGGTGCATTTTTGATATGTGAATATTGATAAAAATTAAGGGAATTTTATTATAAGTGTTTTTTTACACATATAAAATTAAAAAAATGTGAATTTTTTCTTTTTTTCTGGGCCGCCGGACCGGCCCGAACCCGGTCGGGTTTACCCGGCCCGAACCTCCCGTACCGGGCCGGGCTAAATAGCCCGGGTTGAATAAATAGGCCATATTAAGGAGCCCGAGCCCTATGATTTTTCGGGCTTTTTGGCCCGGCCCGGCTGGCCCGGCTCATTTTGACAGCTCTAGGTTCTAATCTAAGACGTCCATGTAAACCAAAAAAAATAAATTTATGATGGTTTATTAATTACCATTATACTCAAATAATAATTGTTAATCATTGTGTTTTCGAATAGAATAAGTATCAACTTATTTGTAAATTTAAAATTATGGGGAAAAAAATTGCCGCCAAGCTATTCGTGAACTTATGTGTACTAACTTATTTGTAAATATATAAAAAAATTGACGCAATTATTGAAATGATTATCAAATTCAAATATGGAATTCTGTTAAAAATAGGGACAGTTTAAACAATCGCTAAATCAATAGCATAATATAAAAGTAATTCGTAATAGTTAAAACCAAAAATTGTGGGAATTATTTGTTGAATTTTGAATTATTTTTTTAATAAAAATTTGGGCAAAATTTTGTGGAAGCGACAACTCGGCAGTTTTTGAATTGAGGTATCCTTTTTTATAATATATAATTGATTTTTTAAAAAACCAAAAATTTGGAAAAATATTTTTTTTTATTATTTTTTTTTATCAATTTTTTTTATTATTTAAGATTTCATCACATGTTTGTTTGGAAGAAAAATCAGATTCTTCCCCATCTTATAATATATTTTTCACAAAAATGGATGAAAGAATATTTTTTGAATGTTATTCAAAGTATTCCTAAAATCTTGGTTTTTCTTTATCTTTATCTTTACCTAATAGGAAATTTTTAAGTATTTTGATTATTTAAAAAAAAACTAAAATTTGGAAAAAACTTATGGAAGTATATATCATATTTTTTTTGATCAAATATATCATATTTTTTTAATTGCATGCATCCTCTTTTTATAACATATAATTGCTTGATTTGAGGAAATCAAATTAAATATTTTAAAGTTACTTGAAGTAGCTTTTTGAAAACTAACTATTAAAAGTTAGAAGTCCCTTTTTTAATAAATATAAACTCTTTTTAATTTGTGTTTATCGAAAAAAACTAATAACTTAATCTGAAAGCTACTAATTAGCTAAAAAAACTCCTAATTTATGTCAAACACAACCATAATTACAAATTTTATTATTTAAGAATTTATTTGAAGATTCTGAAATAATCCAGAAATTATGCAACCAATTATTATTATTATTTTAAAAAAAGATTCTACAACCCCACGATTCCACGTGATGCTTCCACTACATTCCCCCGGTTATGCCCTTTGGTCCTATACTTTCTCACTTTTTGAATTTTTTTTAATTTTAAAATATTAGAAAATGTTAACAAATCTTTTAGAATTGGTTTCACTTTCAATATTATTTTTCTAAAATATTCGTAAAGAATAATTATCTTATTTAATTTTTATTTCATTATGAATACTACTCATTGATTAAAGTACTTTTATTTTATCAATATGAGTTGGGACGGGCCGACGGGTGATAAGCGGTTCAGTTTCGCTTAAGCGATTTGGTCTTACTTAAGCAATGTCTCGGGTTCAATTCCTTGCGAATGCAGAAGATTTATGTTGAGAAACTCGTTTGCTATAGTCAGACACGCAATCCTGATGTGCCTAGGTAGTGCCTAGGAAATCGAACGAGTAAAAAAAAATAATTTTATTTTTTACTTTTTCCGATTCTATATATAGGTCACATTTTAGAAAGTTTTCTTGGTCCTCATTATAAGTCACTTTATATTTTTTATGCATCATTTATTGATTTTTCTCTTTTTTGCCCTTATTAAATGCTTTGACTATCTATGTGTTTTTTGTTGTTCACTAATAAGTGCGAATTTTCCAAAAAAAGTTAAGGGGGTAAAATTGTAATGTTACAATATATTCTCATAAAATTCATAAAATCAACCACTCTTCTTGATATATGTAATTCGGTTAAGTATGTCTTATAATAAGGACGGGAAGGATTACAATAGTATTTTTTTCCGGGGTAGATTAAATCTAGAAACACGGTACTGTGCCTCCTCTATCTAGTGCCACGTGCGAGTCACAATTTCACTAACATAAAGTGACACGCACCACCTCATCACCTTTTTCCTCGTCCGTGTTTCCCTATAACTAGGAAGGTCCGTTACGCTGGAATAAATCTAAAAACCATAAAACCAAACATAACAAAAACCTTTGCAATCTAACTTCGATCATATAAAAAAGGAAAAAACCTTCGTTATCTTCACTCTCTCATAAACAATCACCGCCGTATCATGGAGGGTTCTCGCGGAGACGACGGCGCCACCGGAGAAACTGGCGGAAGGGAAATGCTCCTTCATGAAGGTAGTGTTGCCAACGAGAAGTGGAGACTGGATGTGAAAAACTTTCAACTGCCACGTCACACTCAGAATTCTGATGATCCTGATCATAATAGTAATGCTAATAATAGTCGTCGCCGTTCTCTAAATTTGAATGCTATGATGAGACGCAAATCCAGTGAGCCATTCCTTCATCACCCTTTTAATCCTTTTTCTTTTTTTCCTTATTTTTCGTATAAAGTTTCTATTTTTATGTTAGAGGGTATGTTTTTATTTTGTTTAGTTTTTCAAAACCATTTTTCAACCATTATTAAACAAACACATAGGATACACGATCATCACTATAATTGCACATCTAGACGAAAATGGAATGCGGTTTTGTATTGCAACTCAAGACTTATTGATCAACGTATATGTTTTTTTTTTTCAATATTTATATATTTATTTATTAAAGAATTAAATTTTATAACCAACCTCGTTGGGACGAGTGTTAAGTGGTTTGATGTCACTTCAGCAAGGTCTCGAGTTCGATTTTTTTTTTAAGCAAAAATTTCATGTTGATAGACTTACCTGCCGGGTCTGATCCGATCTACTTAAGATAGTACCTACGAAATGGGGTGGTCAACAAAAAAGAAATAAATAATTTGGGTGCGCTGCATGTTATTTATTTTATTAGAAGAAATAAAAAATTGTACCTAATTTTTTATCTTTGTTTTAAATTATTGAATTGTTTAAACCGTGAAAGTCTTTACTTTATTGAATATCTAAAGTCGCAGTTTTTGTGTGATGTTGCTGTTTTGTTACGTGTGTTAAGTAACGTGTTCTGATGCGTAAATTGAGTACGCCATTTGCCAACCTTTTCTACTTTTTTATTACTATCTTGAGTGTCTAACTTTAAAAGAAATTGCGTGGTGATTTGATGAAATTATGCAATTGTAGAAATTGGTGAATTGGCCCAATATGTCTTTGTTTGTTAGCCTTTGTTTGTTTCTCATGGTGGGAACTTTGGAAGTGTTTTTTATCATGGTTGTTGCATTGTATGCCATGTTGGTGCTACCTTTTGACTATCTTTCTGTACATAACTTTTCAAATATTTGTTATTGGTGCAATTTGTGTTTTTTTATCAACGGTAAAGTTGTTCGCCTTATAATAATAAATAAATTACTATTTCAAATTTTGGAAACAATTTATCACTGCTAAGGATAAGGTTAAATACATCTATCTTCAAGCTTTATTAGCTGACCCTGTGGGCCGCCCTATTAGAATTAGATGATGATTGTGCGTTTTTATTAAATTTTTTATGTGGATTTAATTTCTGAATGTACTCCCCCACTCATATATTTATATAATATAACTCCTCTCTTCTTGATAAAGTTCAAAACTGGAGTGTAATTGCTTTTAAGATCAGCTTTTGATACCTTTTAGTTTCCGTACAGGTTGAAAAAATCATCAACTTTAAGTACTTAACAAAAGTTGACAGTGTACAGTTACTTAACTGTCACATAATGTTTAAATTTTGAAATATTATAATTTTAAGAGATTATTGGTGATTTGAAAACTTACATTGCTTGTTTTATTAACCAGAGGAATCCTGAAAAAAAAAGATTTGGAATTTGTCTTCAATAGGATGGTCCAGCTTAATATATAGCATACGTGTGATGAGTGATGGAGTTGGAAGATTTTCATTTATGGGGACCATCACCAAATTAAAGAAATTATATTCAATTTTTTTAATAGTACTGCTTATTTAACCTGTTTTGTTTATTTGTTCTTTGGATGTTTGTGATTATGTTTTGGAATGTAATATTACCTTATTACAATTTACTCACTATTTGGCATGTCAAAAACTTTTATTTTAGAGAAGCAACGCAAGGTGGCTGAGTATTACAAGAAACAGGAGAGGCTCCTTGAAGGATTTACTGAGATGGAAGCTATGACTGAAACTGGTTTTTTCCCAGGAAGTCTCACTGAGGTTGATTGATCTCTATCACCTTGATTGATCTCTATCACCTTGATTTACTTATAATTTGTCAAAGATGAAGCTTCTCTAATCACTATCTAATGTTCACCAGCCCGCGAGAAATTGAAATAAAGGGCCATGATATATTAACTAAAATTTTCAATAAAACAATGTCTAGAGCAAGCCAAACATACAATTCATTGCAAATACTCTTCCAATAGGAAACCTAAAATGGATTTACTATGCAGCCGACCACACACTTTTTGGCAATTGGAATAGCAATAACGAGAATAGGAAAGAGTTAGGAACAACACAACATTTGTATAGTGAAGAAAATGAAATGAGAAGTAGCATGAATATAGGCATAGGATCCCCCCTTCACAACATTCTTAGTCAAAATTCTTGGTTTTCTAATATAACTTGATAATTTCAATTCAAAACATGCTGATGAATAGTGCATTTCATTTTATAAAGGGAATTTTACTAAGTAAATGTGTATCTTGTTTGGCAGGATGAAATGAAGCAACTAGCTAAGAGTGAGAGGCTGGCAGTACATGTGTCAAATGCATGTAACTTGGTGCTGTTTGGAGCAAAGGTTTTTGCCTCAATTGAGAGCAAATCATTAGCAGTCATTGCCTCAACCCTGGATTCTCTGTTGGATCTCTTGTCAGGGTTCATATTGTGGTTTACTGCCCATGCCATGAAAAATCCAAACCACTATCACTATCCAATTGGAAAGAAACGCATGCAACCGGTGGTAAGACTTAATTTAAACTGTAATAATGTGACTGAGTGATACATTATATTTATATAGATTCAGAAAATGCTGTCTTTCAATTGAGCTAAAAAAAAATGCTGTCTATCAATATCATGGATTTTAATTATTAAACTAGAGTTATCTGACATATAATTTTTGTTTTTGTTTTTGATAAATTGCTATCTGTTCAAGTAAGTTTTGATAATAGTGATGAATACTTAGGGTGAATTACCTATGTGCTACAATATATATATTGGATCTGTGAAAGTACTCTTACGTTTCGGGTATTATTATTGTTTTGTTTTAATAAGCTCATATATTGAGCTATGTTTATACTTGACTACTTTAGTTTGTTTTTTTAAAATAAAGTTAGAATTTTAAATATTAATTTTGGATATGCCTTTAAACTATGTATGGGTGCTAGAGTATGTTTTTAATTAATATTTTGGAGATAGATAAACTATCAATAGTTTCATAATGTCCTAAGAGTGAAAATGACAGCAATTGGTTATGGTTACTTTATATGGATACATACTGATCAGACTTCCTATGCAGGGTATCATTGTTTTTGCATCAGTGATGGCAACCTTGGGACTGCAGATTTTGATCGAGTCTGGCCGGCAACTTCTTTCCAGGGTAATTAACATAAACCTTTTGTTGCTCTTATTCATTAAAAAGAAATCCCCAAAATTGGATTCAACAATTATTTGTTGTTGTTTTCAGTTCAATCATTCATGTTTTGGTGTAGCAGTGTCATATTGCTTGAGATTTTTATGCAATTATTACGATGACACCTATTCTTAACTTGTACCATATCATGTTTCTAATAGTCTAAGCCTGAAGTGGATCCAGTAAAGGTGAACTGGATGATCGGGATTATGGTGTTCGTGACTGTAGTGAAGTTCATTCTTATGGTTTACTGTCGAAGATTTAAGAATGAAATTGTCAGAGCTTATGCTCAAGATCACTTTTTTGATGTCGTAACTAATTCAGTTGGACTGGCTGCTGCTGTGCTAGCCGTCAAGTTTGCCTGGTGGATTGATCCAGTAGGAGCTATTATTGTAAGTTCATTACTACCACTTATTTTCTTCTCATTTCACCGTGCTTGCGTTATCAATCATATTTTAGCAAATTAAACACAGTTTCTTGTGTTAACCTTATTACTTAGGCCACTCTAGTATATAGTGCTTAATAATTCATAATGGGAATGGATTTTTCATATCTTTATTATTCATAATTTAAAGAGTTAAATATAAAACTTGACCAATTATACTGATAAAATTTCCTTGTGTTTATCTGTCCTCCATGTGATATTGACAGTAAAAAGCACATAAGAAAACCTTTTTTCGGGTCATAAGTGTTTTCTTGTTAACCTTTATTTCAAGCTAGCTCTCATTGACTGATATACTAATGATCATTACTTGAATGTGTCATTCAGATTGCACTGTACACAATCAATACATGGGCAAAGACAGTCATTGAGAATGTATGGTCACTGATTGGAAGGACAGCACCACCTGATTTTCTGGCTAAGTTAACTTACCTCATATGGAATCACCATGAACAGATTAAGCACATAGACACAGTTAGAGCATACACCTTTGGTGCATGTTACTTTGTGGAAGTTGACATTGTCTTGCCAGAAGACATGCTTCTCAGTGAAGCACACAATATTGCCGAGACATTACAGGAGAAGCTAGAGCAACTTCCAGATGTCGAAAGGGCGTTCGTGCACTCCGATTTTGAATTCACTCATAGGCCTGAGCATAAGACCATGGTTTAATGATGCAGAAGGATAATGGTGGTAATATTGTGGTGAGGGCTAACTCTTGCTTTTTCCAGTACAAGGGACTTCTATATTCAACTCAGCTGGTGCAATTGTTTATCTTTTTAATTTAAACTAAGTAACAGTTAATTTTGCCTATCTGATGTTTGTTGCAGCGGATAGCTGGGTGGGATCATATTTATATGTCTCATGTTTATATGATCAATAATTTAGTTGACTTAAATTAGTTGCTAGTGCCTTTAGTTTAAGGTGATACTATGATTAAACTTTTTCGGTGGGGAAAGAATAATATTGAAAGACCTTACACAACTAAATTTCATGTGCAAGACAGTTTACCTTTCACGTCAATGTTGCATTTCAACCTGTCTGATCCCAAATGGCGAATAAAATGTAAATGTTACATTAGTTTTATTGTCAATATTATAAAAAATGATGTATCAGCAACACCGCAAAGAACATGATGTGTCATAAAGTGGTATTTCCTTTGATAAGGATGATTGTTTAACAAGAGACATGTGTTACTTTTTTATAATATGCTAATTTGTAGGTTGATTATATAATCTGATATGTCATTAAAATTCATTGGCCCTTATAGAGTTGGCCCTGTTGCTTATCAACTTGCTTTACCCCTGTTCTTATCCAACCTACACAATGTCTTTCATGTTTCCCAACTCATAAAATATGTTCATGACCCCATTTTTATTATCCAAATTGAACCAGATGTGATACCCTTGCGAGAGAATTTAACTTTTGAGACTGGTCCGATAAGAATCAAAGATCGAAGAATCAAAAAGCTGAGAGGAAAGGATATTCCTTTGGTCAAAGTCCTCTGGGAACGAGACCGGAGTTAGTGATGCACTTGGGAGCTTGAAGACCGTATGAGGGACGAGTACCCTTATCCTTTTGTATTTGTGTGATTTTGTATGAATTTCGGGGACAAAATTTCTAAAAGTGGGGGAGAATCGTAAAACTTGTTGAAATTATTTCCGAATTTATAATTAATTATTTATGAAAAATATTTTGTGAAAAATATTTTGGAATGTGAAATAAATAAGGAATTTAATTAAATTAGTTTTCTGGAATTTTTAATGATTTTTTAGCAATTTTAAGAATTTAAATCTTTTTGGAGGGAAATGGATAAAATAATATATTTTGAATTTTTAAACGTGATAATTGATTACCGGGTGATTACCACGACAGTCTGAGAGCTGCTTCATGGCAGTTTGGGCAAATTTTTGAGCCTCACGTGTTTTTCTTCTTCTATTCGTTGCCTAAAGGACCTTACTTCATGGTGAAGTAAGTTAGAGCTTATAAATACCCCTTGTGCTTGGACTTTAAGCTCATCTGATTGCTCAAAATCCGAATTTGCATTATGAACCCTTGTTTTTCTGGTGCTCACTTCCTTGTCTCTATTCTTCATTCTCAAACAACCAAAACACGTGAAACCAAAACACACTTCGAGTTCTATTTCTCATCTTGAATTAGAATCAAGAAACACTGAGATTGAGCCCTGAGCACGAGTTCTATCGTTGCAAAGATCGACCCGTAAACCCGAGACAGAGCAGAAACATATTCATTTTACCAACTTCTTTGAATTGGTTTGGTAAGCTCACTGAATCATTCGGGTTCAAATTCGTTTCTAATTAAAGTTTATATATACTTCCTAGTTGCTCAAACTAACTTGTTTCTTGACTTTTCATGATGTATTCATGGTGAAATTTTTGGCCAAAGTCAGCTCATAGCATCAGTTTTTCAAGTTCTGAGTTGAAGCTCTACAAACTCCAACCTGTTTCAATCCTATCTTTTTCAAACCAAACTTTCATTTAGCTTCCTCTTGGTAAGGGATAAGTTATCTAATTACTAGAATGGTATTTATTAAGCAAATTCATAGGAACCAATTGAGGTTCAATGAGCGATGAAAGCTTAAATGGGATTTTGACTTGGAGGTCTGAAACCCAAGCATTAACAATTTGAATCACTTCAATATGTATCAATCTTGCTCACAAAACGTTTACTTTGAGTAGAAACCGAAAGGAATGAATTTTGATATGTTAAAGTGTTGAAAGGGGAAGTTTATGCATAATTGGGAGTTGATTTTGATTACATGTGATTGGATGCAAATTGGTGATATAAACATGTGTATCATATGTTCTATAACTTCTGTTTTTGGTTGGAATTGGTTAAGGAATCGTGAATTGAAGTTTTGTGCTTAAAACCCAATTTTGGTGTTGCAGGTATCGTGGTAATCGATTACCTGCCACTGGTAATCGATTACTACATGTTCATAATATGAAAAATGAGACTTTTATGATTAATCCTTCATTTAAAGCTTATTATAATTACCCAGGGACATGTTAACCTAACCACTTGGCGGACTATTACCCCGGTGACACTATTCTAACTCCATTTGGTGGTGTAATGCCCCAATGGAATCTTTTTAAACCATCAAAGATGGCTCTGCCCTGATGAAGTTTTATTTCCTCAAAACCATCAAAGGTGGCTCTGCCGCCGATGAATTTTCTAATTTTATGAATGTTATAATTCAGAATTTATTTTAAATTTATGTTGCATCTTAAACCATCAAAGGAGGCTATGCCTCGATGGAATAAGAACTAAATGTGATCTGAATATGAAATAAAATGTTTAACTATGACTCAGATATTAATTAAGAATCGGAAACAAACTTGAATGAGACTTGGATATTATTTGGATATAAGGATTGAGAATGGACTATGCCTGAGAATGTGGAAACAAATTAATGAAAAGTGAAATCGAAGGATGTTTGCATACATATGCATGGAATGAATGAGATACGCTCCAATTTTGGATGATTGTAGCGGATTAGGGTAGGGCGTAGAAAGCCATAAGACCAGCTCCCTTTGAAATTGTGATGCTTAGCTTCAGTTTTGTACGATTGATCCGGGATTAGGGTAGGGCGTAGAAAGCCACGAGGCCAGCTCCCGTCAAATTATGAAGCCCCGAGAATTGAAATGAGAGATGAAAGAGCATGCATCATGTCACTAATGAAAGAGATAAATTGTTGATAAAACTAATTTGCTCATATCTATTTGCATTTCAACTTGCTATATGATAGTTGTGATTGTTGGTTTTAGCGAATGTTACATACCATTTGTTTTGACGTAATTAGCAATGACTTACTCATTGCCATTTTGTTGTTAGGTCATGGCTTAGAATCCAATCCATGCGGAGCTGAGGATACTCCCTGATAGTTAGTGGCACTGGGTGGGACGTGGTATTTGGCTGGAAGGGGAAGTGAAGATTCTCATCTATCACCTGAATCCTCTCCCTCAGATGCGTCCCCTCAAAATACTAATCCATGTAATCTGTGTTATACATATTCCCCCTATCCTGGGTGGATATTGTTGGACTGTACACTTTTTATGGAGTCGGAACCTATGCTCTGGGTTATAGTTTATGAATAGTTTTGATAACTCGGAGTATACTGTTTTGCATAAGTTAGAAAGTAATGTATTTTGAATAGAAACAAAATGATGTAAGGTGATGGATATGTATGAGTTGTGATATATACGATAGTACTATATTTTAGTTCCGCAAGAGGTGTTGTTATTTAATTGTATGGTTGTTATTTGAAAAAAAAAATGGTCGCTAATTTTCAAAGGAAAATTTATATTTTAAAAATTGAGTCGTTACACCAAATAATGCAAGAAATACTATTACCTCAAAAGCAATTTTTTTTACTAAATCGAGAGAAAAAAATAATTTGAGAGATTGATGGATTAATTTTGCCTAATTTTTAATTATTTCGCCAAAGAAATGATTTTAGATGTATTGAAATAATCACTCAAAAAAAAGTAACTTGTTGAAAGACTAGTTAAGTTATTAGCATTAATTTTCCTAAGGAAAACATGAATTGTTGTATTATTTTCTTTTGTCAATTTTAGTTTTGTTTTTGTTAAATGAAACTAATATTTTGTATGGGCTATAGCCGAAGCAAAGAAGGCCCAACATCTTGCATTGTATATGGGCTTTAACCACAAGGAAATTAGGGTTTCTATTTTTTCCCACATTCTCAAACTATTTAACCCTTTCTTCACTCAATTCCAATCGCACTAATCTAGAGTTTTGAATTACGGCCCCAAAGTTGAGATTTTGGCCCCCATTTCACTTTTTCATGGACAAATGCCCCTCCTCATGTTATTTTTTTCGTCTCCCAATAGACGGAATTTTTCCGTATCCCGGAAAACAGAATTTTTCTGTATCCTTCATCACAGAATTTTTCCGTGTACACCTTTAATGGTGGAATATATATAATTATGGAAGTGTTCAAGGCAAAGTTGATGCTGTTCCTCCATAATCTTTCCAATTTCACTAAACTTCTTGATGCTAGTGTTGTTTCCCCTCTTATAAACCTCCTTAAAGAGTGCAAGAAGTATTCCAAGGTTGCCGAAAAAGCTACATCACTACTCGAAATTCTTTCCAACTCCGAAGAGGGACGAATCGCAATCACAATTGCAGATGATGGAATTTTAACCTTAGTAGAGACGGTTGAAGATGGATCACTTGTTAGCACCGAGCATGCTGTTGGCACTTTGCTATCATTATGCCTTAGCTGCCGTGACAAATACCGCGAATTGATTCTAAAAGAAGGAGCGATCCCAGGTCTGTTACGACTGACAGTGGAGGGCACGACTGAAGCTCAAGATCGAGCCTTTACCCTTCTGGATCTGCAAAGATCGAAGCAGCTTCAATGGTGGAATATATATAACTTCCGTCTATGCAAAGACGGAAAAATTCCCTGATGAAGGAGACGGAAAAATTTCGTGATCTGGGAGACGGAAAAAATAATATGAGGAGGAACATTTTTGTCCATGAAAAAGTGAAATGGGGGCCAAAATCTCGACTTTGGAGGCCATAATTCAAAACTCCTAATATATTCTTCTTTGTATCAGCGATTTTTTTTTTTTGGTTTTTTTAATGGTTGTACTGTGACTAAAAAACAATTCTCGAATTGAATTCAATTTGGTTTTTGTGTTTTAGATACGAGGCAGTGATGATGAAATTATATATACCATCAAACTATGAAAGCTTGTAATCGAGCTTGTCGATGCCAAAACTACTCTGAGCCTTTTTTCTTTTTTGTTAATTTTATTTTCAATTTGTCTTTCAATGGGTTTTTCTTTTTTTGTTCTATTTTATAAATGTTTGAATGCGAAAATAGAAGAAAGGCAATAAATTAGAGTCTCTGATTCGCTTATTTTCAAGGCGCATTCAGTGCTATAAGTTGCCGATAATAATTTGGAGCTGAGATTCTGGCATTTGCCCTTAGTTTTTAATTCAGACTTATGCATTAAGATGTTCCTACATTTTATTTTAAATTTTTTCTTTAAAACCTTTGTTTTTAAAATTGTGAAATAAAAAATTGACTATAATTTTATACTGTTCTTGGTATTCTGATGCAGTGAAGTTGGCAAATTGTGTAATAAGAAAATTGAGAAATAAGAATACTGTTTTATACTGTTTTTAAAATTGTGAAATAAGAAAATTGACTATTGAATCCCCTTAAAAAGGTCATATAGTTTTTTTTTTTTTTTCAAATCATTAGAGAAAAGTTTATTTAAGTTTTTGGTCACTCGAATTTTGGTTTTAGTTCTTACCTTTTTATTTGATTGGTTTTGATTTTTAAAAGTTTAAATTTTTTGGTTTTGGTCCCTGTAACACCCTCTAATAATTATCCTTAATTAATTTTAGGACTTGAAAATTTTTCTTTGAATAACATAACAATTTCATTTTCATTAATAGTTTTCAGACTGTCGACCAAAAATACATGCTTACATAAAGCACCGAAGTGCAACACAGTATAGTTTAAAACATTCTTTTTTTCCATATTCAAAATACACACTACATCAGTGTTCTTCCTCGTCTAGAGGACTTGTGAGGAAGAGTGAACCTACTCGATCGATGATTGTGCTTGCTCGGACTCGGTACCTGAAAAATGGTAAGGAGGTGAGCATTACACAAAACTTAAGTAAGCTGTTTCTAATATGACATACCGACCTACCAAGTCAAACACACTTAGTCAAATATACCCATAATCATACATTCATTCCAAAACATGCATCATATACAATCATCTCCATTTCGCTCGACCCATACCTATTCTCTCCTATATCTTTTACCTTTCATTTTATTCACCTATTTTCGATCACTCACTTTTAACATGTCTTACATTCTCTTTCTCGGCTTTCTTTCCTCTTTTCCCTTGTACTCATCTTTTACATGTCTTACACCTTTTATGCTCGGCAACACATACTCAGTATGCGTCTTACACCATTTTTTGCTCGGCTATGGAGTGTCCATCATTGCGCACACCAAGTGTGCGTCTTACAGCTGCGCATCTCGTGTGTCTTACGCGATTAATGCACATTGATTTGGGTCCAATATATGATGTTTTGAGCATGAATTAGACTCCCTTTTACTATGGATTTGACTTGTTTCTCTTGTAAATTTAGGACTTTTTGTATAGTTTTTAGGAAGTTAGTTAATTTAGAATCCTTTGAACGTTTTGATTCGTTTTGTTTATGTTTCGGGTACTTTCGAAGCTTAATTGAAGAAACTAATTATGGAGTTGAAAAGAGGATGAAAAGATCTTGAAAATGGCGCAAGAACATAGCGAAACGGAGTTGGAGCAGGGCTGACACGCCCAGGCGTGGAGATCCCCACTCCCAGGCGTGCTCACCCTGGTAAGCAAGTATCAATCAGACCTGTGCGCCCAGGTGTGTGGCTTTGGACGCCCAAGCGCGCGTCCCCCGCAGCAGGCCCAATTGGGCCTATCTATTTCGCTTTTGAGGATTCTGATAGATTTCTGCTTTTAGATTTATTCTAGATTATTTATTCTAGATTTATTTAAGATTTATTTATAGATAGATTTATTTAGATATTTATTTTAGGATTTAGCATTCGGTTTGGTAGACTTTTCAGAGCCAAATAAGAAATTAGAATAGAATTAGGATTAGAGAAGAGAGGTTGGTTTTGCAATTGAGAGCAAGGAGGCAAGACACATGGATTGAAGATCAACATTGTTGGAGGGATCCACTTGAAGATTGAAGATCTCTTGGGGGTAAATTGATTATTGTCTATGATTATTAGTTTTTCCCATTCCTTCTTCTTCTTCTTCCAATATGTATAACTAAACCTCTTGTTAGGAATATGGTGGATTTGTATGGATCTTAGTTTGGCTGTTTATTTATGAATTAATGTTTTTCCTTTTAAATCAATTTTTGGCTGCGTTTTAATTACAATTCATAGAATTCGCGACTTTATGTTTTACTTTGGTAATTTGAACCTTAACTGAAAAATTAGGATTTAGATTAGGCCTTTCAACCAAACATTATAATTATTCAACTCGTAGGAATGCTTTTGGGTAATTGTATAACTTTTATAAACTAAAACTCACTTAAGGGATTAAGGGGTAAAGTTTAGTAAGAAACGTAATAGCCATGAGGGATCTAGCTTTTATTGTTTCTGGAGTTGTTGATTTATTGGAAAACAGATTTTCATAATTAATAACTCGATCCTACAATGAAACCAAGTTCCTAACCTTTTCCATAATTGTTTCTAAACCCTTTTTGTTTTCTGATTTGTTTCATTCTTTCAATTCTACAATCCTCTCTCTAAACTCTAAACAATACAAGTTTCACATAGTTTTGGGGCTCACTGTTAGTGTGAGACCAAGAGCAAAACCGTGAGGGCAATTAGGTGAAAGAAAATAGAAACAATTTGCAATCCCCTGTGGAACGATAATTTACTTACTCTTTATTACTTGTGACCCGGTATACTTGCCCGAAGTCCAACAAGTTTTTGGTGCCGTTGCCGGGGATTGAAATTCAATTCTAATTTTCTTCGATACCTTTTTGTAATTACTTGTGTAACTTGTACCTTTTCCATGTATAACTATTATTTTAATAATGATTTAGATTGTAATAGATTTATTTCGGATCCCCTTTCTTCATATTATTATGCAAAAAACATAAGTGATAGGAAAACTCCATTGGAAATAGCTTTAGAGAAATTATAAGCTACAACTAAGAATTTTTTTTTTTGTAGAACCAATTCCTGTGGAGAAAGCTCCATGGGAAATTGCTTTAGAGAAATGTGCTCAAAGCACTAAGGATTTTGTTGAACAATCTAGAAAAATTTTTCAAATCCCAAGTGACTGTTTAAGTAACCTTGAAATTCAAGTTGAACACATCTCAAAGCAGTTAGATGAAGAGTCACAAGCATCACCAACAATTTTTGACTCTCTTCAAAGAGAGGAAAAAGTGGTGGTGATGGATGTGACCAATGATGAAACCCTTATGGAGGAGCAAGTAAATGAGAATGTGCATAATGAGTTTGAGGAAGTGAACCGAAATAAAACAATAGAAGGTTTGAATATGGTAGAAAAATTTGATCCACCCTTGCATGATGAATTTCTTGCACTTAAAAATTTGGTTAAATCAATTGCATGCTTGGATGACTCAAAATTTTTCCATTATATTCAACCTCTGTGCTTTCATGAAAATTTTAAAAATCAATCTAAATCATTGTTAAACAATAGGGAACCTGAAAAGGTAGTTTTCCTAATTCATGGAATTAACAACTTCATGAATGGGAAAAGATATAATTTTTTTGAGATGATGCATGGGGTAAGGAATGCACCTTTTGACCCTGGTGGAATTGAGTTTATTTTTGAAACTTCCTTACTCCACCATCATCAAAGGTTTGTCCCATGGGATGTGGGAATAACTTGTTATTGTTGCATCACATGGGATTTAACCTATAGAATTTGGGATACTAGTGGATTCTTTGTAATTATGTAGTAGTGTAGGTTTTGCTTTTATTTTTAGTTAGTTAGTGAATAAAGAGTTGGAGCTTTCTTTCTATGTAACTGCTAATGAGGTGCTTCTAGCACTATTTTTAGTTGTTCATGTGACATAGGTGAATAAGTTTGGGGGAGTCTCCTCCATGGTGCATCAAGAGAGAATGTTGTGCTACAAAGGGAAGTTTCCTATCTCCTTGCTTTAGTTTTTAATTTTTATTTTGTAGTTTTAGGTTAGATTAGTTTGCTTGAGGACAAGCCAACCTTTAAGTTTGGGGGAGTGGACAAAATAAAAATTAAAATTTTTTAGACTTGAACTTTTCTCCCATTTTTGGTGTTGGTTTGTGTTCTTGGTAGGAGTAAGTAATTATTCTAGACTTGGGACTGTTTTTCTGATGATAGGTGTAAATACTTAGTTTAGGATTATACTCATTGACTTTTAATATTGATTTGATTGAGCTGTACATATTTTTTAAATCTGGTTATTTTGACAAACTTTTTGAGAATTTGATATCCTCCTCAGGAGAGACCTAGGTTACTCAAATACTTTCCTAAGACAATCAGCTCAAGACTTGGAGAATGTAAGGGCTTGCCCGTAAAGGTGCCCTTATGGAGGACACATACCCTTAATAAACACACTTTTGGTCATGAAATAATATCAATAAAGGTGGAGGCAAAGAGGTGCACGAATTTGCTTCTTGTGAAAGCAAAGAATCAAAATTAAGTAAAGAACTTAATTGAAAAGTGAATGATAATTAATGCCATTAATTGAACGTTACGAAAACTTAATTCAATTAAAGTTTAGTAACCATTAAACATTAGTGACATTAAAGTCAATCATGTTTTGAGATGAAAGAAAGATTCTCTTTTTTTCATGAAGAAGAATTCGTGCAAGGGATGATAAGAAGAATAAAGGGAGGATTCATTCATGGAATCATCATGACATGGGAGTTACAAATTGAATGCTACATTCATGAAGCCAACAATGTGCACGGCCAAGCATTGAAGAACATAAAGAATATGAATTGATTGACCAATTCATGATGCCATAAACCCACGACCATAAAGAAGAGAAGAGTTACAAGATGAATTTCAAATTCATGAGCCAATGATGGCATGGACAGCTATACATTCAAATTCAAGGAAGGAGTTACACTTCCACCATCAAGAGGGCATTAAGGGGCCGAATGGAAAGTCTTGGGTTTTATTCTTCATTAAGATAGGATTTAATGCTCATCAATGGCTAGTCTATCATAACATTCGTGTATTAGGAGATGAGGCAGCCATGATTCAATTGTAAACTCCCATATAATGTAAGCATTTGCATGAATGAAAGATAGTTTTTATGCTTTGAGAAAACTCGTGTAACTTGGCCTTGTGCCTTGGAATAGGCGTGATGCCTTCCTCACTCAAGAGAGTGATTCTCTTGAAGGTTCAATGAGTGAACCAACTCAAGTCTTCCATGGTGTGATGCTATGTGAAGCAAGGTGGCATCCTTTCATCCAAGAGAGTAGCACCTTCCTATCCTTTTTGTGATGTTCTTCTTTTTGTTTTTGAGACTAAGAACACATAGGTGTTCATCCTACAAAAATACAAAAAGAGTCTTGTTTTGAGTCTTGTTTGGTGATCAAAACCGTGATCATCTTTGAGAGTGATTTTCTTTTGGTATTTCTTCTTGAGTCTTGAGTATGAGCAACTCATATAGAGATTGTTCAAGGGCTTGAGTTTTTGTTTCAAGTCTTTAGTTTGGAGTCCAATTCGGTTTTGATTAATTCCTTGATCATTGTGTTTTTAAGTTTTGTTTTCAAGAATTCCATGCTTGGTTTTCTGAGGATTTAAAAGAGGTGAGAACCTTAAAACAAAAGAACACAAGGGTTGAACAATGAATCATAAGATTCATGGTTTATAAAGGGTGAACTGATGAAAATCGAATGCAATTTGTGTTAGAGTATAAGATCATATGATCTTTGCCTTGGAGAAAAGAATTGGAATCCATGGTCTCATTTCCTGGGCGCATCAAGTGGTATCAGAGCCAAACTTTTCTCCTAAGAAGAGGACGTCCAAGACATATCAAAGTGGTATCAAAAGGTGGATATCAACTTGGTATGAGTCAAGCCATGAACCACTCATCAAGTGGTGAGAAGGTTCAAATTCTTCTAAGGTATTTTTCTTTTGTGAGTCTAGAAAAAGAAAAATAAAATTTGAGTCGTTTTGGGATTGATTCTAGTATGAATCATATGAGTCGTTTTTAGTGTTGTCCAGTTTAAGACAAATCAAACCGTGGCTGATTTCATTTTGATCTGTCCCTAATTTGTGTTGTTGTGTGCAACCTTAAAACCGTGACAGTTTTGCTGTGTTATATACAAAACCACGACTGTTCTAAGTGTTGAGTCGTCCTTGTCTTTAGGGTGTCTAGAATTTTTGTTGTGAGTCTTTTGTTTATTTGGTGGCTGTTTTGTGGTTGTGTCAAAACCGTGGCAAAGTTTTTTGTTCCTGTCATGAATTTTCTTTTGGTCACTAAATTTTTTTTTGTCAAAAACGTGGCAAACCTGGTGTTTGTTTTGTCACAAATTTTTGGTGCTCCAAAATCGGTTATGTGAGAAAACCGTAGCCAAGATTAACTTTGGATCTTGGTTTGTTTTTGTGACTAGTGAAAATCGTGGCAACCTTGGGTTATCTTGTCACGTTTTCTTTTGTTGTTAAATCGGTTTTGTGTAAAACCGTGGCCAAGTTTTTGATTCTTGGTTTGTGTTGTCTTTGAGTTTAGAGTTGTTGTATTTCTTAGTGTTTGATTTGTGTCTTGGCCGAATTAGGTTCTTTTTGTTTTGGTCAAGATAGTTTGAGTCATTTGTTTTGTGTTGGTAGTTGTTATAACAATAGTGTGTTGAAATTTTCTCTTGGCCGAATAGGATGTGATGTTCTTGGTCAAAAAGTAAACACATTATTGAGTCTTTTTGTTTGGAGTCTTAAGTTGTGTAGTGTGTTTAGTGGCTGAACCAATTCTTTTTGTGTTTAGTCAAACTTTTGAGTCTTTAAAACACACTTTGAGTTTTTGAGTTTTTAAGATTTTGAGTCTTAGAGTCTGGTTGCTAAAATTGGTTAAGCATTCTTGATGTTGCATTCCTGCAAACCAATAACATCAAGTAAGAATGGAAACATGGCACAACTAAAAAAGTGCCTTTGGTGGGAGAAGTTTTTGGACCAATCCATGAAAGAAAAAGAGAACAAGAGAACATGAATGAGACACTTGAGAGTGAGATGCTTAAGAGTGCAACATTTGTGAGAGTGATAGAAAGCATGAGTGAACACTTGAGAGTGAGATGCTTAAAAAGTGAGACACTTGTGAAAGAATGAAAAGCAAAGAGGAGCTTGAGAAAAACACAGAGTGCAAACACTTTGAGTAATATGAGTGCAAACACTTTGAGTGAAAACAAGAGTGGAAACTTTGCTTAAATTCTATCTTTCTAACACATATCTTGTGAAAACTTTTGCTTGTTTGGATTTCAGGTTGCAAGAATGAAGTACCAAGGGGGTGCACTCACCATTGCCTCAGCTGTGAAAGATTGCGTGCAAGTTTCCTAGAGCAACCATGTGTCTAGATAGGAATTTTCAATTTTGTTTGAATTCTTATATTGAGTCTTTTAAGTTTGTCTTTTCTTGAGTCAAGTCAAGACCCATGTAATCATGTAATAGTTCATGTAACTTTTCATTTGTTTAGGACTAGATTTTTTTTAGTTCTCTAGTTTCAAACAGGTGTGAAGCCAAAGCATGGGTCAAGTCAAGTTGAAGCGGTTGTTGGAGTTGTCCATCACAATCCAATAATTGCAAGGGTGGTTTTGTCATTGTTGTGTTTGATCCTGATGGAGGGGAATGAGCACAACAAATGGAAGCAATAAGTCCTTGTTTAGGACATTAGACATGTCAAGAATAAGAGTGTCATTGCACTTGGTGCTGAAGGGTAAGAGAATGTGTTTCCAAGTTTTCTATTTTGTACTAATGTGACTGTTCACTGTTTTAGGACCATCAGGATTTGAGGGCAAATCCTCTTCAAGAGGGAGGGATTGATATCCTCCTCAGGAGAGACCTAGGTTACTCAAATACTTTCCTAAGACAATCAGCTCAAGACTTGGAGAATGTAAGGGCCTGCCCTTAAAGGTGCCTTTATGGAGGACACATACCCTTAATAAAGACACTTTTGGTCATGAAATAAGATCAATAAAGGTGGAGGCAAAGAGGTGCACGAATTTGCTTCTTGAGAAAGCAAGGAATCAAAATTAAGTAAAGAACTTAATTGAAAAGTGAATGTTAATTAATGCCATTAATTGAACGTTACGAAAACTTAATTCAATTAAAGTTTAGTAACCATTAAACATTAGTGACATTAAATTCAATCATGTTTTGAGATGAAAGAAATATTCTCTTTCTTCATGAAGAAGAATTCGTGCAAGGGATGATAAGAAGAATAAAGGGAGGATTCATTCATGGAATCATCATGACATGGGAGTTACAAATTGAAGGCTACATTCATGGAGCCAACAATGTGAGCGACCAAGCATTGAAGAACATAAAGAATATGAATTGATTGACCAATTCATGATGCCATAAACCCACGACCATAAAGAAGAGAAGAGTTACAAAATGAATTTCAAATTCATGAGCAAATGATGGCATGGACGACTATACATTCAAATTCAAGGAAGGAGTTACACTTCCACCATCAAGAGGGCATTAAGGGGCCGAATGGAAAGGCTTGGGTTCTATTCTTCATTAATATAGGATTTAATGCTCATCAATGGCTAGTCTATCATAGCATTCGTGTATTAGGAGATGAGGCAGCCATGATTCAATTGTAAACTCCTATATAATGTAAGCATTTGCATGAATGAAAGATAGTTTTGATGCTTTGAGAAAACTCGTGTAACTTGGCCATGTGCCTTGGCTTAGGCGTGATGTCTTCCTCACTCAAGAGAGTGATTCTCTTGAAGGTTCAGTGAGTGAACCAACTCAAGTCTTCCATGGTGTGATGCTATGTGAAGCAAGGTGGCATCCTTTCATCCAAGAGAGTGGCACCATCTTCCTATCCTTTTTGTGATGTTCTTATTTTTGTTTTTGAGACTAAGAACACATTGGTGTTCATCCTACAAAAATAAAAAAAGAGTCTTGTTTTGTGATCAAAACCGTGATCATCTTTGAGAGTTTGAGAGTGATTTTCTTTTGGTGTTTCTTCTTGAGTCTTGAGTATGAGCAACTCATATAGAGATTGTTCAAGGGCTTGAGTTTTTGTTTCAAGTCTTTAGTTTGGAGTCCAATTCGGTTTTGATTAATTGCTTGATCATTGTGTTTTTAAGTTTTGTTTTCAAGAATTCCATGCTTGGTTTTCTGAGGATTTAAAAGAGATGAGAACCTTAAAACAAAAGAATACAAGGGTTGAACAATGAATCATAAGATTCATGGTTTATAAAGGGTGAATTGATGAAAACCGAATGCAATTTATGTCAGAGTATAAGATCATATGATCTTTGCCTTGGAGAAAAGAATTGGAATCCATGGTCTCATTTCCTGGGCGCATCAGAATTTGTGATTAGTGAACTGACCTTTAGCCTAGTAAGTTATTTAAGCCTAAACACTGAAGGGGTATGTGATTATTGATTTATTGTGATTTTAAACCCCTATTTCTTTCATGAGTGTGTTCACATTGGCTTTGTGTTCTAGAACTTAACATGTGACCATTTTGAGATTGATAATTGTTTGCATGCATTAAAATGATTAAGGCACTTAGGATGTGTTTTTGTGGCCTTCAACTGGTTTGCATTGATAATGTTCCCTTAGTTGCCTATTTTGAGCCGAAAATAAAAATTTTATTTTCTTTGGTACCCTACATTGATTTGAAAAATTCTTTGTTAGTACCTTTGGAATTTTGAATGAGCAATTGAGAGAAATGACTCAAGAAAAAAATATGGTAAAAGTGATTGAGTTTTCTTTCTCTTCCAAGTGAAAAACATAAAAAGATGGAAAGAAAATAAATAGAATGAAAGGAAGAGAATAGAAGAAAAAAATTGAAAAAGAAAAGAAGGATGATAATGATTTTGGAGTTGAGTGTGAATCTTAATTGTATTCATTGCTCATTCATAATTGTAGAGGGAAATTTGTCTTTGCATTTTAGCCCTTAGTTTTATCCTTTCTTTCTTTTATCCCACCTTACACTTTAGCCATGGCCTCATTACAACCAAATATAAGACCTTTTGATTTTTGTGTGCATTCAATAATTTCAGTAGAGATTTGGGTCTATGGTCAAGCATATGGTAACACATTGTCACTGTATGAACTTGAGTGAATTACATATATATAAACCTTGATACACATGAGAGATATACACTGAGGTTGAGAGTGTTCACCAATTATTTGTTCTTGTTGAGTTTGTTTCTCTAACCAGGTTTCAATTGTATGAATTGCTTGTGATAAAAAGTGTCTGGAGTCTGTGAGTCGACGTCCTAGATTAGGTGTGTACGTTTTGATTTAGAGGGTAGTCTTGTGTTCTAGAGTTTTTATTTTACTTTTGTCTGGGACATGCAAAATACTAAGTTTGGGGGAGTGATTTGGGTCCAATACATGATGTTTTGAGCATGAATTAGACTCCCTTTTACTATGGATTTGGCTTGTTTCTCTTCTAAATTTAGGACTTTTTGTATAGTTTTTAGGAAGTTAGTTAATTTAGAATCCTTTGAACGTTTTGATCCGTTTTGTGTATGTTTCAGGTACTTTAGAAGCTTAATTGAAGAAAATAATTATGGAGCTGAAAAGAGGATGAAAGGATCTTGAAAATGGCGCAAGAAGAAGCAAAACGGAGTCAGAGCAAGGCTGGCACGCCCAGGCGTGGAGATCCTCACGCCCAGGCACGCTCACCCCGTTCAGCAAGCATCAATCAGACCTGTGTGCCCAGGCGTGTGGCTCTGGAAGCCCAGGCGTGCGTCCCTCACAGCAGGCCCAATTGGGCCTATCTATTTCGCTTTTGAGGATTCTGATAGATTTCTGATAGATTTATTCTAGATTAATTATTCTAGATTTATTATAGATTATTTATTCTAGATTTATTTAAGATTTATCTTTAAGATTTATTTATAGATAGATTTATTTAGAGATTTATTTTAGGATTAACTTTGTTTATATATACTAGGATTTAGCATTAGGTTTGGTAGACTTTTCAGAGCCAAATAAGATATTAGAATAGAATTAGGATTAGAGAAGAGAGGCTGGTTCTGCAATTGATAGCAAGGAGGCATGACACAAGGATTGAAGATCAACATTGTTGGAGGGATCCACTTGAAGATTGAAGATCTCTTGGGGGTAAATTGATTATTGTCTATGATTATTAGTTTTTCCCATTCCTTCTTCTTCTTCTTCTAATATGTATAATTGAACCTCTTGTTAGGAATAGGGTGGATTTGTATGGATCTTAATTTGGCTGTTTATTTATGAATTAATGTTTTTCCTTTTTAATCAATTTTTTGGCTGCGTTTTAATTACAATTCATAGAATTCGCGACTTTATGTTTTGCTTTGGTAATTTGAACCTTAATTGGAAAATTAGGATTTAGATTAGGTCTTTCAACCAAACATTATAATTATTCAACTCGTATGAATGCTTTTGGGTAATTGTATAACTTTTATAAACTAAAACTCACTTAAGGGATTAAGGGGTAAATGTGACACCCTTTCTATATACCAAGTAATTAATATACTAATTATACTATTACTCGGATAAAATATGGACTTGTTAGTGTTTAGAAAATGTGGAAGATAAAATTTTCTCTTTTAAAGGCGGGTGCACAAATCAAAACATGGAGTTCTTGGAGTATAAAACCTATATCATTTTGAACATTATACTAAATTCGGCATTTTCTCATATAAGGAAATATTTTCACAATTCAGATAGTATCGGTACTTGGAAATCGTATTGACATAGTAAAAATTAAGTGATGCTACCCATTCTTTCACTTCACGGAACTGATACCATTTTCAAATACCGTAGCCGAATTATTTAAATAGTCTTTATCAGAGTAAGCGGAAATAATAGGACTATGCACAATGATAATATAAACATAAGATATATATATATATATATATAATTCAAGAAATACATAGTCCAAAGTCATGTCTCCAAGAACCAGTACAAGTCCATAAACAAAGATCTATGTTAAGAGAAAACCATGACTCCGGAGTCCTCAAATGTATAACTACAATATATACATCTCAGAATATAAACTCCAGAACTGGTCACATAGATTAGGTAGCAGCAGTCGTAGTAGTAGTAGAAGTTTCCAAGAAGTAGCAGCAGTAGTCGCCATCCAACATCATCAGCAACAGCAATATCTCCTCCACAACCTCCATCACATCAGATCCCCTGATCCTCATCATCTACCATATGCACATACCTAAGGATCGTCGCCCCTCTATTGACTTCCGGTAGAGTGCACGACAGGCTCGCCTCCGCTCTCGTCCTCCACAGAATCCTCCTCAATCTCACCCGAGGGAGTGGGTACCCTACCACTGGGTACAGGGTCAGGAGATGGTGAGACCCTAACGGGGCTCCTCGGATCGGATAGGGGAGTCTCCTCGCGGATGACTCTAGTAGAAAAAGGGTGTGAGCGGGTAGGTTGAAAGTGAAAACTATGATATGAGCAAGCTGGTCGTGTGGGAGGTGGTCCATGGTAAGTATAAAAAAGGGGTACGTGCATAGTGTACATGATGGGAATCCTAAATCTACGAGGATGAAACCAGATCATCGGGTTGGGATGGTAGAAGGTGACCTCTACCTCTCCCTCGAACACCGCTCGGTGATCCTCGTTGATCCATATGCCACTAAGAAGTGGGCGGATCTCGATGCAAGCGATGTAACATGACATCACCTACAAGGGCATATGGGTAAGCAATTCTATACACATAATCAATAGAGCATAAATGTATGTACAATGTGAAGTTATAAACATATGCAACAATAACAACAATCACATTTAGCATTTAGCAGATATTGAATGCAAGTAAGATGCTCATACTAGTTTCGTTTATCAACTTTAGATTAAATGAGTGGCATGATGCATGAACTTAGCTCTCAAGCCTTTCTCCATCATTCTATGTCACTCTCTGACGTCCATCCTTTACTTCGTCCAGCACTCAACAGTGCGTTGTACTCCTAGGTGTACAACATTCGTACATTCACCAAGAATGTACCCGACAAGCTTGGAATCCATGCCACCCGAGCAATGTTATAACGTGCCACCCGAGCAACGTACCGTCATCCAAACGACCCTTCATCCAAACGGTATAACCATATCAGCATCTCACTATGCCGACCACGTCGTCAACCATAACGTATCATCAAGCAAGCCGTCAATTGGCACTCCCAGAGGCCCTCCTCATGTTACCACAACATGATAAACGACCTACCATCCAGACTCCAAAATGAATGCATCATTTTTCGCTTTAAAGGGATTGATTGATGTTTTTCTTGTTAATAATACCCGACGTGCCACCCGAGCAGCGTCTCGTCATTCAAATGAAAACTTATCATATCATCAATCAGGTTCCTTTAAGTCTTAGATCACTTGGATTATTGTTATTTAAGTTTTAATCAATGATTCAGAATTAAAAATGGTATTTTTAAATATCTGGATGAATTACTCGAGTGTTCTTCAGAATACTCGAGTGTTCTTCACTTATTTCCAAATTACTCGAGTATTCTTTCGGATACTCGAGTGTTCATGTCTTTCTGGGGATTTGGGTTTCAGCTTCATAAAAATACTCGAGTAGCTCATGAGTACTCGAGTGTTCTTCATTAATTCCAGAACACTCGAGTGACCCCTACATTACTCGAGTGGTTTACCTTAAGAGATCCCCATGAATCAGCTATTACTCGAGTCTTGAGCCCGATACTCGAGTGTTTTAACACAAAATACACTGGTTTATCATAATTTTACTCGAGTATCAAGCCAAGTACTCGAGTCTTTTCTAACAGAACAGACTGGAAACTTGGTTTTAACATACCATTTTCAATTCTAATCATTTTTAGTCCAATCCAATGATCAACAGAGTTCATATACCATATATTAAACATGTTACAACACTTAGCACATATCAAATTACAGATTTCACAGAGAATCGATCGTTAATGCATAAAACATACAATTTCACAACTTAACACCTCAAATTGAAAAATAATCAACAAACTCATGAAATAGTGCTCATTACAGCTTGCATGCATCATGTGAAACTTGCTCAAAACAGCCATAGAGCATGAATTGGTCTCCAAACCAAAGTTCCTATTCAATCTAAGCCCTTAAAGCCTCTTGGTGGCTCTCTAATGAAAATCATGGAATTTAAACTCTATCTAGTTCATAAAACAACTTCCCCTTACCTCTCAGACGTGTACCAACAAAAGATTCCCAAGAAAAAACTCTTCAACACCAAAAACAACTTTGAGCACCACATGCAAGACAGTTTTGCGTGAAGCACCAAGATTGAATTGGTTGACATATAAAACAGAGATAAGAATTGGGGAAATTAGAATTTCTAAACTCTATGCAACCTCTACTAACTATAGAAATCAATTGGAGATTCAAAGAATTCGTGAGCTTACCAAAAATCGAAATCAAAGTAAGCTCCAGACAAAGGTTTGACAGAAAATAGCTCCACTTCCAAGCTCCAATTCTTCCACCACACTCACTCTCTACTCACAAATTTTATGTCTATACAAAGCTCATGATGTGAGCTTTGTATTGGTGTATGTTTTGGGGTTTGAATCAGAACACAGAGGATGAATCGAAGGAAACGAGTTCGGAACCCTAACTCAAGCAACACACTCGAATTTTGCCAAAATGGTTGATTTCCAGCAACCACTAAGCTTAAATACTTGAACCTAACGATCATGCATGGCGACACGAAAGCTGGGACGTGTCGAGGAAGATGATTTCGTGTCAACACACGAGAATCGTTGGTGGTGACTCACCAAACGCACTAACTCGTGCAACTCTGTCCAGAATACTCGAGTAGTTGAGAAAATACTCGAGTGTTTTGTCCAGTTTTTGAAAAATAATAATTTTATTTATTTTCCCTCCAAAACCTTTCCTATATTTGCTTCTAGGTCCCAACCCAGGGACTAATATGCAAAATACTTATTTCATGCATAATTATACTTATTAAATAAATGCCAACACATCTCCTAAATACATAACACAGAATTTTAATCAAGGATTAAAATAGAAATAATTAATTATAATAAATTTTATAATTAACATTTCACTAATCGGGGATTAAAATTTTGGGGTGTTACATTAAAGTTTAGTATGAAACGTAATAGCCATGAGGGATCTAGCTTTTATTGTTTCTAGAGTTGTTGATTTATTGGAAAACAGATTTTCATAATTAATAACCTGATCCTATAATGAAACCAAGTTCCTAACCTTTTCCGTAATTGTTTCTAAACCCTTTTTGTTTTCTGATTTGTTTCATTCTTTTAATTCTACACTCCTCTCTCTAAACTCTAAACCAATACAAGTTTCACATAGTAATCGCAATTAGGTGAAAGAAATTAGAAACAATTTGCAATCCCCTGTGGAACGATAATTTACTTACTCTTTATTACTTGTGACCTGGTATACTTGCCGGTAGTCCAACACAGACGCCCAACGCGCGTCTTCTATGACCAGGAGCACGTCCGACAGTTGCGCATTGCGCACACCCAGTGCACGTCTTACAGTTGCGCATCTCGTGCGTCTTACGCGATCAATGCACACGTCGAACGTGCGTCTACTATGACCAGTAGCACAGCCTAACCGATTCCGTTACTCGGAATCTTGTGTGAGTCATTACTGCGCACACCCAGTGTACGTCTTACTGCTGCGCCTCTTGGCGACTTATGCGATCAATGCACACACCCAGTGCGCATCTTCTATGACCCGTCTCACACAACCATTATTCTTTACTTCTTTTACTTATATTCATTCACTCTATAGTTCGCTCGGCTCATTTCCCTATTTACCATTTCATTCACTCTATAATTCGCTGGGCTCATTTCCCTATTTACCATTTCATTCACTCTATAATTCGCTCGGCTCATTTCCTTGTTTACCATTTCATTCACTCTATAATTCCCTCGGCTCAATTCCCTATTTACCATTTCATTCACTCTATAATTCGCTCGGCTCATTACTCAATCAATAACAAACATACATAACAGTCATTACCATTCACACACAAGTTCCTATTTGTCACTGCACTTTACTCCTAAGTTATACATTTCTAGTCATCAAGTATATTTACTTAAGAAAATCATACATTTATATCAGAAATCATGATACTAAACATACACATATTCACAGTTAATCTCCTGGGTTCTTTTTATTCATTCATTTTATTTTCTAACAATAATCTATATCCACTATCATATGGTTCAACATCCTAAACTAACACCCATTCTTAGCACTCACTATGAGCACACTAAAAACCCAAACCTAAGTTAAGGTAACCCTCACTCCTTACCTCAATCGTAAGAGATAAGGAAATCCGGTGAGCTTTTGCCTTGTCCTTGTGTTGGAACTTCTCAAAACCGTCACCCCTTGAGTCCTCGGCGGTGCCTTGGCAGAAATGATGAGAAAGAGTTCGAAGTTTAAGAGAAAGTGAGGGAAAGATTCTTGGTTCTTAATAATAGTAAAGATGTGGAGAAGGTTAATAATGAGGGTAGAGTCTGTGAGTAAAAGATAAGGATGGTGATGATGGAAGTGGAGTAGAGAGAGCTCTTGAGCTCTTAAGTTTTGAGAGAGAAAAGGGGTTCACGAAGAAGATGAAGAAGAAGAATGAAAGATGTTTTCTGCTATTGTTGGCCTTTGCTTTTCTTTTATTCCCCTCTGGGAATAAATATGTGGTTCTAGTGGGAAGCTTCCCTTGGAAGCTTTGCGAATATGTGGCTACAAATTGATGGCTTCTTGAGGAAGCCACAAACAGTGTTTTGAAAAGGATAGGCAGCGATTGAAAGGGACGTTTGACGTAAAGGTGATTGCACAGGAATCAAAGTCTGTTGTACGTACGCCTGGGCGGTAACAATGGGGCGCCTGAGCGCGGTACTCGCTGTGAGGGCCATTTATTTTAGTATAGGTGTTCGGCTCTAGCTCGGTGTGATAGGATCTCGGTAGTCAGGATCGAGGGAGCACTCGCTCGGAATAAGACAGTAAGGTAGAATGCTCGGCACGAGGAGCCGAGGTGTCTTGGCGTTGATGGAGGTTTGGCTTAGTCTCTCACTAGTCGGTTAGTACAAGGTGACTCGCTGTGGTCGGCTGTATATGGATAAGACAAGTGCGTGTAATCGTGGGTTGTCTCGATATGCTCGACTAAGACGGGTCCGTGACCCTGCACGTTGCTAGTTGGTCGGTTACCTTGAGCTGGATGATAGTTACTCGGATCTTATAAGCTAGGCGTGGGCTCGGTTAAGTTGAGCTCGGCTACCATGAGCTCAACACTACCTTCTCGGATCTAACTCTTGGGTTCCCATGAGCTCGGGTCTCACTATTCGATTCTCATGAGCTCGGTTATGATAGGCTCGGTTATGTTTGTTCGATCCTCATGAGCTTGGTTCTCATGAGCTCGGCACTAGTTATTCGCTTATGATGAGTTCGGCTCTAACTATTCGGTTTTTATGAAATTTATTCGGATAGAGGCCGGATTACTGATTAGGTTCGGCTAAAACGAGGCTGACGAAAGTGCTAGTCGAAATGACGTTGGCTTAAGACACTAAACATCATTCGGTTAGCATAAGTTCGGTGCCACAAGCTCGGTTCTACAGATGAGCTCGGCTTGGTGATTCGAGCTCATCCCAAGATTACGGGGTGACCTAACTGTCTGATATTCACTGCTCGGGTTTTCTTCGGCTAAGATGGATTTGGTCGGAACGAGGTCGGTTAAGATGAAATCTGCTCGGGCCTCGGTTCGAGCCACTACACTTAGACACGCTTGTTCTTTGCTACCTCACAGAATGATGGTAATCGATTAACACCCCATGGTAATCGATTACATTAATAGATTGTTACGTATTGGTGGATTCTAACTCTACGGCATACTACTCGACTCCTACATACACTTTGGCCATGAATTCTTCACTACATCCCAGCTTACTCTTTTGACTTTCATTAGCTTAACTTAGACTTTTCCTAATTAAGCTTGGATTAGAAATGCGGGATGTTACATCTGCAACATGCACAAGAGAATGGAAAAAGTTTTAAATCAAAAGGGTTCATGAGCTTACCAAAATCGAGACTTAAAGTAAGTTCCAGAACTCAGTTTTTGGTTTCTGCAGAACTGAGACTTCAACTTGCAAGACTTAGAACTCTTAGCACACTCACTCTTGACTCACGATTTTGGTGTCTTTGTGAATCTATGAATGTTAGCTTCACAATGGTGTATAATTTGTAGGCTATTACTCAGGGTTGAAAGAGAACGAAGGGCATGAATTGAAGAACCCTAAATAGAGCTTTTCAAGCAAAATTTCTGGAACTTGACCAAATGAACTTCAATTCAGCTTCAACAAGATCATTTATATACAGATTAAACTCTCATGCAAGTCGACACTCGATCTAGGACTTGTTTATGGGTTGATTTCGTATCAAGGATGGGTGATTTGGGTTGATTACTCATCAAACGCACTAAAAATTGGTTCTGCTGCACTATGACAATCAATTGTCATATCGTGATAATCGATTGTCGCGACTAAAATTTTCAAAAATTCATATTTTATTTCATTTCCCTCCAAAACCTTTCTAATATTACTTTTAGGTGTAACACCCTAATTATAAACACCCTTAGTTACCCATATTAAAATAGTGAACTTAAAATTTTCTTTAATACCCACTCTTTGCACATCAAAAGCACACATGAGTTTTAACATCCAGAAGGTAAACACTTGTAATACATAAATGCATCAAAAAGAATTTAATAACATAAATCCATACATGACCAGGACATAGACAAATCCTAACTAATAACTTACTCTCCCTGTGAAGGAGAGCACTCCTGCTCGGCCGGGGGCTGCGTGCCAGCTCAAGCTCGGTACCTGAAAAATTGGTAAGGAGGTGAGCATTACACATGAAGTAGAAAAGCAGTTTCTAACTAGACATACTAACACACTAAGTCAAACACAAATAAACATTTAGCATACACAATTTCATCCCAACATTCTAAATCATGCATCATACACACCCCAGACAGTCATACTAATTTATTTACTTATTTCACTTTTCATCTACTCATTTCCATTTTCCATCCTCAGATTTCGTTTCTTTTAATCTTTCCAATGGACCACTAGGATTTTGTGCACCTGTTAGGGCATTTGTCACCCATTAGGTATATTTTCTCACCCATCAGGTAGCTTTTCACCCATTAGGCCGTGAATCACCCGTTAGGTTCTTTTTCTTTTACTTCACTCACTCACTTTTACCTTTTCCTTTTCGTTCAATTTTAACATTTTAATTACTCTGCAGCTTATTGATCCTTTGGGTACACAAGCACCTAACGGGGCATTTGGACCTAATGGGGCATTTGCACCTGATGGGGCTTTTTTCCTAATGGGGCATTTGTCACTTAACAAGGCACCTAGTGGGTCAGTGTCCCCCAATGGATCAACAAGCTGCTCTTTCCATTTATCTTTCATACTATTTCTTTTTCTTTCAATCGGTCATCACATACAGCACACATTTCACTCAAAGTACACATATTTCATGGCATTGCACAACAAGCATAAACAAATATATTCACAATTCAGTAACAAATATCGACAACGAAATACACTTATTTAACAAAATTAATCATTATGTCTCGTTTCAGTTCATTATCATACTTTTTATCTATGTCCATAATTTAATATCCTAAATTTCATTCTCAAGCATACCCATATACTCTTAGCCATCAATATGAACTAACCAGAAACCATTTCCTAAGACAAGGTAACACTCACTCCTTACCTCAACCGAATGTAGAGAGAGAAGTTGAGTACCAAACCCTAGCTTTTGGCTTACTGTCCTAGCTCTTAAATACTTCAACCAGGAAGCTACCGAACGTGGAAGGAGAGGAAGGAGAATGAGTTCAATTCTTTCTAGCTATTAAAAATGGTGAAAACATATAAGAGTGTGATTCTTCAAGATGTGGGGTTCGAGTTCTCCAAGTGAGTGGAAAGGAGAGAGAACCCGAGGGACAATATGAGGAAAAGAAGAAAACGAGATTTACCTTACGTTGAGAGGGAGAAAGTAGCGTGATGATGATCTTAATAAGACTGGTGTTCTTAGAATATTAGAAGAGTGATTTATTCTTTCTCTCTTAGGGTTTGCAAAGGGAAAGAGATAGAGAAGTACGTAGTGCCTTAGCTTGTTGTGTTATGTCTTGTTTTTGTTGTATGAGGAAATAAATGTGTGGCTGACATGGAAAGCTGTTGGAAACCAACAAGCGGGCTAAGCAAATACTAGAGGGGGGGTGAATAGTATTTTGAAGCACTAATACCAAATATTTCGATTGATAATTGAAGAATGGAGCTTAGACTGAATTTTCTGGAATCAGACACAAAAGACTCGAGTCTTTTGTGAAATACTCGAGTTTTTCAGTATGAACAACTCGAGTCTTTTCTGAAAAACTCGAGTTTTTACTCTCAGATAGCAGAAAAACCAGAAACGAAAATTCAGCAATTTAACTCAAATCAATTCAATAATAAACAGGAACTTATCCAACAGAATAGCAAGTAATCTAAATAACTTTTAACACAAAGATTCCTTGAACTTGCTACCTAATTGTATAAATCCTAATTGATTGAAATGACTTAAGTCTATTGAGCTAGAAAGTAGATTAAAAGCAATAAACCAACACTCAAGCAATTTTATCCTGGTTCACTCCAACAATGAGCTACATCCAGTCCTCCTAATCACTTAGGAGTTTCTACTAATAATCAAATTGTTAGAAATTACAAAGGATTGCTTGAGAATGGCCTCACTCAACCTAACCCTTTCAAGAGTGTACCAAACTCTTGATTTCTACCCCAATTTGATTCCGGTGATTGAAGAACTCTTCACAAAGCTTCCTTGAACTCCCTTCAAGAAACTCCACCGGGCTAGGAACCTCCTAGTCTTGTGCTTGAGAACCTCTCAAGACTTCCAACACCCTAAGCCACTTAGGGTTTGCTTGGGAAACAATCCAAGACTTTGAATAATCAAGCTTTTTGTATGTGTATTACTAAACTCACAATGGATTAGCACAAATAAGCACAGCTCAATGTAAGAATTGAGGCCTAAAACTCAACTTGGAATAAAATGACAATATGAGTGAGAAGTTGAGCTTTTTGGGAATTAACACTTGAGAAAAGGAAATTATGAAAGCTTGTGATCAATAATGTGTTGTTGCCTTGTTTGTTCTTGCACAAATTCAAAGAGCAATTTTACAATAAGGTTCTGAATTCTCTCTTGGGGTTGGATGAGACTCAAATGCCCTCAATTGAGTTTTTGAGTCTCTCCAACGTTCATTTTTTGCTGACTGGACAAAAATACTCGAGTCTTTTTGTAAATACTCGAGTCTTTTTGGTCGGTCACGAGTGAATTGGTGCACGAACAAGACTAACGGTCATATTTGCTGACCTGGCAAAAATACTCGAGTTTTTCTATAAATACTCGAGTATATACTCGAGTCTTTATCAAAATACTCGAGTATTTTGATCAGATATGGGAAAAATTATTTTTCAATTTTATTTTTCCTCTCAAGTATTAATTTTTGGTCAATCTCAACTTAATAAACATATAAAAATTTATTCCTAGAAGAGACTAACTATTTCTACCCACTCTCAACATAAATTAGAAATTTACAATTAATATTTGATTGAGAATGATTGGGCACTTGTCTTGTTTTCTTGATTTCTTGTTGATGTTGATGTTGCAATATCTTCAAGGCATGATTTGTTAATTATTTTGTCATCATCAAAACATAATCCACATAATTAGGAGCATTGAATTCACAATCTCCCCCTTTTTGGTGATGACAAAATAATTAACACTTGATCCATTTGTTAAGCTTGATCCACTTGGAGATGCAACTCCCCCTCACTATATGATACTTTTCACCTATCTAAAAATTCAGCTTGAGCAAGATGTTATGACAATTTAATTTTAGCACCAAGCCTATGGTATTAGAGAATTTAACAATTATCAGAGTATATACCATAATTAGAGATTTTAGGTGCAACAATATCAAGACAAGACAAGTGTAATATCTCTCCCCCTTTTTGTCATACGCCAAAAAGATGGAACAATTTAGAAAAAAGAGCAAGGGAGGAGAGGTGCATAATCGGAAAACCCCATAACCAACTATGCAAATAAAACGGAGATATAATAACAATAAAGAGCTCCCCCTGAAGCTTTGCACAAACATCAGAATGAAAACCAAAATCATTATCATAAAAACATCATAAAAGGTCCAAACCAAAGGTGCAATTAATAAACCCAAAGTCGCAAAACACCAAGTTCTCAAAATACAGAAAATGCAACAAGATCAACATGATGAAAACATAATGAAAACTAGAATAGAAAATCCATAAGCAGCAGCATCAAAACATGGAAGGAGCTGGATCATCTGGAGGAGGATAAAACCGAGAGAAGAGTTTAGAGGATGAAAAACTAGTAAGATTTGACAAAACTTTGAGGAAAATCTGAGTTTTGAGGAGAGAGATATGAGAAAACCGAGAGAGAAGAGGGTCGCAAAAAAAAAAAAACTTGAGTCTGAGAGTATATATAAACAGTTAAAAATATATTCGAGTCGGTCGTGACTCAGCCCAGATTTCCCCAGAAAAGTCGAGTAAAAATTGAAAAACTCGACTTTGGTCCGAAAGTTCAAATTTCAGGAAAACTCAAAATACTCGAGTTTTTTTGGAAAATACTCGAGTTTGGTCTGAAATTTCAAAAATTGGGGGTTTCGAAAGACTCGAGTGTTTTGAAAAAAAAAAAACTCGAGTATTTTAATGAAGACTCGAGTGTTTTTAGAAACACTCGAGTATTTTTATCAGGCCCTGATTAAAAACTTTTTCAATTTAAAACTGATTTAATTTTGAATTAAAATACTCGAGTGTTTTTGGAAAAACTCGAGTATTTTGACAGAACAGAAAGTAAAAACTCAGTTTTAAAAGACCAAACACAAATCAAACACAAGTGCTTCACTACCAACTTGGAATACAGTACAGAATCACACACAATTAACATATACAATTTCAAATATCATCAAGGACAATTTAACTAAGAATCAATAACACATTAGAGTAAGACTAATATGGTGATTTTCCAAAAATGACACACAATGCAATTAGCCTATATTAGCTTCATCTAAAATACCAAGTTCTCTCCTAATATGATAAAAGGTGTCCCTTGGTAGAGGTTTTGTAAAAATGTCGGCTAATTGATTTGTGACAAATTCAATTGTGCAATCACCCTTTTGTACATGATCTCTTAAAAAATGATGTCTTATTTCAATGTGTTTAGTTCTTGAGTGATACACCGGATTCTTAGTCAAATTGATTGCACTCGTGTTATCGCATCTAATCGGAATATTTTCAAGTTTCAAACCAAAATCCGATAATTGTTGTTTCATCCATAACAGTTGAGCACAACAACTACCGGCTGCGATATATTCCGCTTCGGAGGTAGAAAGAGCGACACAAGCTTGCTTTTTAGAAAACCATGACACCAATGAACTTCCCAAGAAATGGCAAGTACCACTGGTGCTTTTGCGATCAAGCTTGCATCCCGCGAAGTCGGAATCCGAGTAACCAACTAAACTAAGATTGGCATCAGCAGGATACCACAAACCAGTGTTAATTGTTCCTTTTAGATACTTAAATATATGTTTAACTGCGGATAGGTGAGATTCTTTAGGATTAGCTTGAAATCTAGCACACATGCATACACTAAACATAATATCCGGTCTAGATGCAGTGAGATATAGGAGACTACCTATCATACCCCTATACTTACTAACATCAACCGGTGTACCTTGTTCATCCTTGTCTAGGTAGCATGATGTGCTCATTGGAGTGTAGGCTTCCTTGCACTTGTCCAATCCGAATTTCTCAAGGAGCTCTTTGCAATATTTCCCTTGATGCACAAAAATCCCCTCCTTGACTTGCTTTATTTGTAAGCCTAGGAAGAACTTGAGTTCTCCCATCATTGACATTTCAAATTCCTTTTTCATCAAATTTGAAAACTTTCTACAAAGAGACACGTTAGTAGCACCGAAAATGATATCATCAACATAGATTTGTACTAACAAAATGTCATCCTTGGTTTTATAAATAAATAATGTATTATCAACCTTCCCTCTTTGAAACTTGTTTTCTAATAGAAAGGAACTCAATCGATCATACCAAGCTCTAGGAGCTTGTTTCAATCCATAGAGTGCCTTTTTCAATTTATAAACATGGTTTGGAAATTCACTATTTTCAAAACCGGGGGGTTGTTTGACATACACTTCTTCATTTATAAACCCATTCAAGAAAGCACTTTTAACATCCATTTGATATAAAGTGAATTTCATGATTGAAGCATAAGCAAGTAAAATTCGGATTGCTTCAAGACGTGCAACCGGAGCAAAGGTCTCATCATAATCGATACCTTCCTTTTGGTTGTACCCTTGAGCTACTAGTCTAGCTTTGTTTCTTATAATCAACCCGGATTCATCAAGTTTGTTTCTATAAATCCATTTAGTACCAATTATGGTATGATCATCGGGTTTAGGGACTAGATCCCAAACTTCATTTCTTTCAAATTGGTTTAATTCTTCTTGCATAGCAAGAACCCAATGATCATCCTCAATGGCCTTTTTAATTGAATCGGGTTCAATTTGAGAAACAAATGAGACATAGTGGCAAATGTTTTGAATAGACCTACGAGTAAGTACTCCCTTTGACATATCTCCTATGACTTTGTCTATAGGATGAGCCTTGACCGATTTCCAAGTTGGAGGAAGTTCTTCCCTTACTTCTCCTTCATCAACTTTTGAATTCTCTCTCTCTTTTTCTTCTTTTGAAAAGACAATGCCATCTTCACTAGCATCACATAAAACACTATCTTCTTTTGAAGACTCATTAAAAACCACATGAATTGATTCCTCAATAGTTAAAGTTCTTTTATTGAAAATTCTATAAGCTTTACTATGAGAAGAATAGCCTAAAAATATGCCTTCATCGGATTTGGAATCAAACTTGCCAAGGTGTTCTTTTCCATTATTTAAAACAAAAACTTGGCATCCGAAGACATGAAAATGAGATATATTTGGCTTTCTTCCCTTGTAAAGTTCATAGGGGGTTTTATCCAAAGAGGGCCTTATCAAAATACGATTTAAAACATAACAAGCCGTATTGACGGCATCGGCCCAAAAATATTGAGGTACTTGAGAATCATTTAACATGGTTCTAGCAAGTTCCTCTAGCACCCTATTTTTCCGCTCTACCACTCCGTTTTGTTCCGGAGTCCTTGGTGCGGAGAATTGATGCTCAATACCATTTTTAGCACAAAATCTATCAAATTTGTGGTTTTCGAATTCACCACCATGATCGGTACGAATAATAATTACTTTTTGATTCACTTGGTTTTGCAAAAGTTTGACATGACGTTTAAAAGATTTGTAGGTCTCACTCTTAGTAGTTAAAAATAAAGTCCAAGTAAACCTAGAGAAGTCATCAACAATCACCAATGCATAATAGTTGCCACCAAAGCTTTTTACTTGTGATGGTCCAAACAAGTCCATATGAAGCATTTCTAATGGCCTTGATGTGGACATCACCATTTTTGATCCAAAGGTGTTTTTAGTTTGTTTACATTTCTTGCAAGGGGAACAAACACCTTCAATAGAAAAATTTAGCTTTGGTAAACCAACTACTAGATCTTTAGATTGAATTTTCTTCAATTGGTTTACATTTATATGAGCGGTCCTACGATGCCATAACCAAGTGTCATTTTCTTTGCTCACTAAACAAGTAGAGACCAAAGAAGTGACTTTGTTCAAATCAACTAAGTAAGTATTATTTGACCTTCTACCAACAAATTTGATTGATTCATCTTTGTCACTTTTAATGAGGCAATGGGTAGAGGTAAAAACTACATGATTACCAACATCACATAATTGGCTTATGCTCAAGAGATTATGTTCTAATCCTTGAACATAGAGCACATTATCAATAATCAAGTTTGAAGAGTTTCCGATTTTACCAATGCCAAGGATTTTGCCTTTGTTGTTGTCCCCATAAGTGACATAACCCTTTTCCTTTGGAGTAAGCTCAATGAAGTGCCGCTTATCTCCCGTCATGTGCTTCGAACATCCACTATCAAGATACCACAATTGTTTTCCCGTTCGAAGGCACACCTACAATATGAAATCACTTGTTCACTTTGGGTACCCAAACAATGTTGGGTCCCTTAGGGTTAGTGTTGGGACTTTCTCCCTTCTTAATCCACATATAAGTGCCCTTTTTCATTTCAAACTTCTTAATGTGGCACTCAATGTTGATATGTCCAACTTTTCCACAATAAGTACAAGTTGGTCTCTTTGATGAGTTTTTCTTAGAAAATGTTCCAACCACTTTGTACTTTTTGTCCTTTTTATGAACATATCCTAAACCGGTTTTGTTGTGATTATGTCTTTGAGAGTTCAACAACCGGTTGAGGTTTCTATCACTATGTGAGATTGTGAGTTTGTTTTTCAACTCTTTCACTTCTTTTTCAAGTTCATCACATCTCTCACATGAAGTGATAATTTCCTCATGATTTGCACAATCACTTTGATGACTAGAATTGATAAGTTCCAAGGATTCATTTTGAAGTTTCAACTCATTTATAGATTTTTGCAATTCATCAATTTCATGTTGAAACTCCAAAATTTTCTTTCCTTTTTCCTTATTAATTTTAGCAAGCCTTTTAAATTGAATTAACATTTCATTGTAAGCTTCTTGCAAATCATCATATGAAATGGAGTTTGAAGATGAACAAGAAGAGCTAGAGGTTACCTCATCATCACTTTCACTCATGCCATGATTAGCTCTTGATGAGGACTCATGATTGTTCTTGGCCATGAGACAAAGGTTTGCATTTTCATCACCGGAGCTACTTGAAGATGATTCATTGCTCTTCTCCGGTGCATCCCAAACAATGTATGCACGCTTCCCTTTGGTCTCTTGGGTCTTCTTGTCATTCTTCTTCAAGAATGTGGCACATTCCATTCTTATGTGACCAACCCCACCACATTCATGACACTTAACTCCATCGTTGGTACTCTTTTCTCTTTGTTTGGAGTCTTTGGTTCTCTTGAAATTGGATGAAGATCCACCTTTCTTCCCTTTGAAAAATTTGTTGAATCTTTTCACAAACATCCCAAATTCTTCTTGATTTGATTCACCATCGGAATCTCCACTTGTAGAGCATTCTTCAACTTCTTTTGTAGCTTTGGTTGAAGCTTTGAGTGCTATGCTCTTTTTCTTTTTGTCCAATTCCTCATGCATCCCAAGTCTTGTAAGTTCCATCTCATGCTCTTGGAGTTTGCCAAACAAAGTGGCTAAGTCCATGCTATTTATGTCTCTTGATTCCTTGATGGCGGTTACCTTTGGTTGCCAACTCCTATCAAGACATCTTAGAATTTTGTTAGTAGTTTCACCATTGCGAAATACTTTTCCCAAGGAAATCAAATGATTAACAATGTGAGAGAATCGCTTTTGCAAGTCACTAATGGTTTCATTTGGCAACATGTGGAACAATTCATATTCGTGAGTTAGAGAATTCAATCTTGCATCTCTAACCTCACTTGTTCCCTCATGTGTGACTTGCAAAGTATCCCACATTTCTTTTGCCGATTTACATTGGGAAACTCTATAAAATTCATCATGGGATAGAGCAAAAAAGATGATGTTTTTAGCTTTTAAATCAAATGAGACTTTTCTCTTTTCATCATCATTCCAACTACTCCTTGGAATTTCAACAATTTCATCATTTATTTTCTTTTTGGGAATGAAAGGACCATTTTCAATTGCATCCCAAATATCCAAATCAATTGCTTCAATAAAAACTTTCATGCGAGTTTTCCAATAAACATATCCTTCACCATTAAATAGTGGAGGACGGTTTATTGAAGCTCCTTCTCCACCAAAGTTATTGCTAGAGCCCATTAAGTTTCCAAAAGGATCTTTTTCGAAAAAGTTGTTACACTCGATCTTTCGACCGAGCTCTGATACCACTTGTTGGAAACCAACAAGCGGGCTAAGCAAATACTAGAGGGGGGGGGGGTGAATAGTATTTTGAAGCACTAATACCAAATATTTCGATTGATAATTGAAGAATGGAGCTTAGACTGAATTTTCTGGAATCAGACACAAAAGACTCGAGTCTTTTGTGAAATACTCGAGTTTTTCAGTATGAACAACTCGAGTCTTTTCTGAAAAACTCGAGTTTTTACTCTCAGATAGCAGAAAAACCAGAAACGAAAATTCAGCAATTTAACTCAAATCAATTCAATAATAAACAGGAACTTATCCAACAGAATAGCAAGTAATCTAAATAACTTTTAACACAAAGATTCCTTGAACTTGCTACCTAATTGTATAAATCCTAATTGATTGAAATGACTTAAGTCTATTGAGCTAGAAAGTAGATTAAAAGCAATAAACCAACACTCAAGCAATTTTATCCTGGTTCACTCCAACAATGAGCTACATCCAGTCCTCCTAATCACTTAGGAGTTTCTACTAATAATCAAATTGTTAGAAATTACAAAGGATTGCTTGAGAATGGCCTCACTCAACCTAACCCTTTCAAGAGTGTACCAAACTCTTGATTTCTACCCCAATTTGATTCCGGTGATTGAAGAACTCTTCACAAAGCTTCCTTGAACTCCCTTCAAGAAACTCCACCGGGCTAGGAACCTCCTAGTCTTGTGCTTGAGAACCTCTCAAGACTTCCAACACCCTAAGCCACTTAGGGTTTGCTTGGGAAACAATCCAAGACTTTGAATAATCAAGCTTTTTGTATGTGTATTACTAATCTCACAATGGATTAGCACAAATAAGCACAGCTCAATGTAAGAATTGAGGCCTAAAACTCAACTTGGAATAAAATGACAATATGAGTGAGAAGTTGAGCTTTTTGGGAATTAACACTTGAGAAAAGGAAATTATGAAAGCTTGTGATCAATAATGTGTTGTTGTCTTGTTTGTTCTTGCACAAATTCAAAGAGCAATTTTACAATAAGGTTCTGAATTCTCTCTTGGGGTTGGATGAGACTCAAATGCCCTCAATTGAGTTTTTGAGTCTCTCCAACGTTCATTTTTTGCTGACTGGACAAAAATACTCGAGTCTTTTTGTAAATACTCGAGTCTTTTTGGTCGGTCACGAGTGAATTGGTGCACGAACAAGACTAACGGTCATATTTGCTGACCTGGCAAAAATACTCGAGTTTTTCTATAAATACTCGAGTATATACTCGAGTCTTTATCAAAATACTCGAGTATTTTGATCAGATATGGGAAAAATTATTTTTCAATTTTATTTTTCCTCTCAAGTATTAATTTTTGGTCAATCTCAACTTAATAAACATATAAAAATTTATTCCTAGAAGAGACTAACTATTTCTACCCACTCTCAACATAAATTAGAAATTTACAATTAATATTTGATTGAGAATGATTGGGCACTTGTCTTGTTTTCTTGATTTCTTGTTGATGTTGATGTTGCAATATCTTCAAGGCATGATTTGTTAATTATTTTGTCATCATCAAAACATAATCCACATAATTAGGAGCATTGAATTCACAAAAGCTTCTCTGAGAAGATTTGTAACATGTGATTATAATTTGATGGCTTCCTGTGGAAGCCTACAATGAGTGATTGAGAGGAAATCTAATTCTAAAAAGCGCACGCCTGGGCGTGGAAAGTAGGGCGCCTGAGCGTGGGTATCGTTGTAAGGTGTCACTTGTTTTAGCATAGGTGCTCGGCTCTAGCTCGGTGTGTTGTGAATCCGACTAGTTCGTGGTCGGTAAGAGACCAAACTGATTTAGTGTTGATAATCGAATTCCCTGAGGCTATCTCGGACTGAGATCGCTAAATAGGAATGCTCGGCGCATTAAGTCCGAAACAATCAAGCGACGATGCAAGGTCGGTTTAGTCTTAATCGTTTCGACTTGTGTCATTTTAATATGCTCAGCTACACACTACCAAAGGTTTCCAAACGAGACGAGATCATTTCCTTGCGATTTTCCCGCTAACTGATCGGTTATGATGAGCTCGGTTAGGATAGGCTCAGTTATAATTGTTCGACCCTCATGAGCTCGGCATGAGCTCGATGAGATAGAAAAGTTCGGTGATACTAATGAGCTCGGTATGAGCTCCGTTCTATTGGGCTCAGTGTTAACTGCTCGATTCCGAGTAGTTTAAACTCGAGAAGTCGGGGTATTGCTTAAGTTCAGCTAGCATAGGACTGCTCACTATGATCGGCTGTTCGCGGACAAAGGACATTATTCGGAATGAGGTCGGTTCTCACGGATTCAGTACCCACTGCTCGGCTCGTACGCGAACCTGTTTCGCAAATCCTCATAGCTGGGATACAATGATCCGAACTCACTTCGAGCTCGCTCCAAGCTTTCGGGGTAACCTAACAGTTTAATGTTCGCTGCTCGGCTTACGCTGGTTAATGGGTCTGCGACTCTAACGTTGCTCGGAATTTGGTCGGTTCAAGATCCTGTCAACTGCACTTTAACTCTCCTCTTCTTTGCTAATGTTCCCTAACTCCGGCACACTTTTCTCTTAGTAAATCCCAGCTTATCCCTATGATTTCCTTTAGAACTATTTTTATTATATTGAACATTACATTCAGGATGTTACATTAGGTCCTCGAACAAGGACTAACATGCAAAACACACATTTTTATGCAAAAATAAATATAAATATATTTTTCACCTATTTTCTTTTATCAAATACATACATAACACACATAATAAACCAAAGATTAAAATAAAAGCAATTAATTATAAAATAACTTTATAATTAACTTTTATTGATCAAAGATTAAAAATTTGGGGTGTTACAAAATACAATCAAAATTGATGTAGACTGTAACCTAATCACCATTCTAACGAACATAAAATTGGGGATGTTACATAGACACTATTATAGAAAAAGTAAAAATGTTTCTTGAAGCATGGAATATAAAGTTGAATCTTTAAAAATATATTTGGTTTAGGTTATTTAATATTGCTTAGATATTATATATTAGCTTATATTTAGGAACAAATAAACTAAAAAATCTTTTAAATAAGGCAGAGGGTGTATATTTTTTCATGTTTTACCCTTTACTAATTTTTTTTATAATTAATTTCTCACTCATATTCTATACAAGAACTAGGGATGAAGTTGTACAACTCATAATAATTCTTGCATTGATTTTTAGAAAAACTTTATTTTGGAATGAAATTTTTTTTCTAAAAATAAACTTACATTTAGGAACAAAATGAAATAATATATATTAATTTATTAAGTACGATATCTTTCAATGACTATTTACTCTCGTCGTCCTTTATTATAAGGCATCATTTTAATAGATTTGTTGTCCCTTTTTATAAGTCGTTTTAGAATATCTAGGTAACATTAAAGAGTTTATTCCAAATACGACCCTAATAATTACATAGGGATGATAGCATACACATGTGCAAGTATTGCGTGTATCGGTAGGATGACGTGTATGATCCGGATCCGCAGACGTAAAAGGGTCAAAGCCCAATCCATAAACACATTTGGATTGAACTTTGACTCTTTTGCTCGTGTTAGTCCTGATCATCACGTCATCCTACCGCATGTAATATGTAAAATTATTTAGTACACGTGTATGCCAATGTGACATTCTGTCAGTCACATGAGCAATTAACATTTTTTCTAACGACAGGTATTAAAACCAAATTTCAAAACAACAACTACAATTAAAGCTGAGTGAAGATCAACAAAACTTTTATAAATCAAAACCAAAATACTTCCAACTTTTGAAAACTAAAGACATAGATTAACCAACTAAAAATATACCTTTCTTGATTAAAAATAAATAATACATTTCTTAGAGCATCACAACAAAGTTTTAACTTCATACTCACTAGACTCTGACACACATTACATCATCATTCTGCTATCAGATTCAACTTTAGACTTTTCATATCTTCCACCAAAGCAAAGTTTTATTAACACCAGACTCACTAAATATGCATCAGCATTACATCATCATATACTTTTATATACAATTTCATTTCAATAATGTTTTTGTAATACAATTTCAATAATATTAATTACGTACAATTTATAAAAATAATCACAAATAATATTTAAATATTAAAATTAAATAAAAGTTAACATTAAAATAATTAATGGTACCTACTAAAAGTTATAAAATACATAAAAAATACAATATAATTCAAATTCTTATAATATAATTAACGCTTCATTTTTGTCCTCCAAAATGTTGTCACAAATGCTCCAGTCGGCTATTAATCTTAAATTATTTATTTATTTATTTGAATATAAAAATATGTATTTTTATTTATTTATTGATTTGAATATAAAAATATGTATTTTTATTTATTTGTTTATTTTTCCAAAACAAGACAATATATTTAAGAATAAAAGAGAAAAAAGTATATATTTAAAAATATTATTTTTATTTTTTAAAAAAGAACATTATTATTATTATTTTTAATTATTATTATTTATGATTAATTTATTGTTAATAATATTTATTTATTTATTTATTATTATTATTTGTTATTGGGGTATTATAAAGTAAAAAGGAAGAAAAGACAAAAAAATGGGTCCCACAGAGTCTTAAGCTGAGTCTGAACAAACTCAGCTTAAGACTCTCCACCAAATTTTAAAAATTAGCAGAATCTTGAGAGAGTCGGGAAGAAAATATGAACTTAAGACTCTTGACCAGACTCTCTTCGAACTATGGTGTGGATGTCCTTAGCCTCTGACAGAAGGTTAAGCATAACAAAGATTAAAATAATTATTACGTCTATTTGGAGAAAATGAGTAGGATAAATATTTAGTTTAATAACTAAGTTTTATTATTATTATTATTATTATTATTTATTCTAAAAGGTTCTTGCTTGTTAACATTGTGCCACTTGTATGACCTACTAGCATTCTAGGGTTTATTATTTCTTATTTAAGTCTTTGTAATCACCATTATCAAATCAATGAAAAATGAAAAAGTTTTTTAGTTTTTATTTGTTATTTTCCCTTTTATTTGCTTAATCTTTTTGTATGATTCTTCTTGCTATCAGCCTCTCATAAGGTTAAAAATCTTAAAATAAAAAACAAACCGCGCAAATTGGCAATGCATATTATCGTTTGTTCCAATGTGGTCGCCCTGTACTGACCAAAGTCAACGGTGACCAGGATCTGGCAAAGCCAGTTCATGCTCCTCAATTGCTTCTTGTTCTGCGCAGTTGAAGTCCCTGTAAGTAAGCAGCATGCGCATGTTCAACACCCCACTCTATCTTCTTCTTTGCAGTGTTCTCTTTCACAAAATTTTATTTTACCTTGAATTATTATTATTTTGCTTCATTAAATTAAAGTACCCTTATAAACAGTTAACCGTTAATATCACCTTCTTGATGTACATGTTGTTCAGGTTCCCACAAAATAACATGCAGATGCAGTGTTCAATCAAAAATTACTGAAGCAATTCTTTTTTTTTTTTTTTTTTTTTTCTAGCTCTTCTGTTTATTTTTTTTTTATAAGTCAAAAAATTTATTACCCACTAGAAGCATAAGGCATACTCTTCTGTTTATGATTAGTTATTCGTTATAATTCTTCATCACATTTTCCCCTATGGTTTATAATTAATTTACTCTTCTGCACTTGCTTCTTGTTTTGTTCAGCTGATTGGAAATACTCCAATGGTTTATCTAAACAAAGTTGTGGAAGGTTGCGTAGCACGCATTGCTGCCAAGCTGGAGTCAATGGAACCCTGCTCAAGTGTCAAAGACAGGTATGAAATGGTTTATGTAATCTACGCCTCGGAGGACATTAATCTTCGGCTGTCGGCTGGGGGATACTCTTGGTGTATAACAAAAAAAAAAAAAAATGGTTTATGTAATGATTCCTAAAGTTGACTCGATTTTGATTTTAATCCCTAAATTTTTTAGACCGGTCTTTGATTCTAAAATTCGGGTTTAGTTTGCCACAACCATTGACACATGTCCTACTAGTTGCTGATGGGGCCATTATGGTGTTGACTCGTCATCGCTTAACTGATAACTGGGATTAAAACCATACTTTTGAACATTTAAGAATCACACTAGTCGAAACAAGTTTTATGGATTAAAATCAAAATTGAGTCAATTTTCAGGTACCAAAAATATAATTAATCCTTTTCTCATACTACCTCTGTATTCCAAGCTAATTTATTTACACAAAATTTTTGTACCTGGTTAATGATGTAATGTCTTGCTAATAAAATGTAAAAAAATGGTTTGAGATGATACTTTCTGATCTGTTTCTGATAATAGAGAAATTTGAAAAGTTTCCTGAAGGATCATTGCGAGATAGAAAAAGATGTTACTGAAGTGTTTTCTTCTCTGGATCCTGAGTTGCTTTAGATATTTATTGAAAATGGAAATTTGCTACTATATATATGAAATGCTTAAGAGACTAGCTACATTGTTCTTTTCTCTGCCTTATTATCATTGGGAGCTTATGTAAAAAGAGAAATTCTCACTATTAACATATTGTTTCACTAATTTGGGATGGCAGGATAGTGTTAAGTATGATTAATGATGCTGACTGCTGAGGATAAGGGCCTGATTACACCAGGGAAGGTTGGTAATAGAACACTTGCCGTGATTCACTGGTTGTTGTATGTTTGTGATACGATTTATCAATTTAGTGTTTGGTGTTATTTTCCACCATAAATCCAGCATGTTCAGTCATAGGTTGCCATCCTTGAGTTGTGATTGTTGAGTTTTTAAAATAAGAAATTTCTTTGGTTTTGGACATGATTAAATTGAACTGGTGAAAGACTGTCCTTGTCGAGATTACAAGCGGAAACACTGGAATTGGGTTAGCATTCATTGCAGCACTTAAAGGTTATAGGCTAATACTAGCCATGCCAGCTTCAATGAGTCTTGAGAGAAGAATTGTGCTTCGTGCTTTGGGAGCTGAACTGCACATCACTGATCCTGCTCTGGGCTTTAAAGGTAGTCTTCAAAAGGCCGAGGAACTATTTAGGGAGACGACTGATGCTTTTATGCCCCATCAGTTTGAAAATCCTGCAAACCCAAAGGTAATTCTTCTTTGATGCATTGTAATTTGGTAAGGCGATGTTCTGATGAAAAATCTATTGCATCCTTGTAGATTCACTATGAAATTACTGGTCCTGAGATTTGGAGAGATTCAGAAGGGAAAGTTGATGCCTTTGTTGCAGGTATAGGAACTGGAGGTACAATAACGGGGGCTGGGAAATTCCTCAAGGAAAGAAACCCAGAAATCAAGGTACACTTGTGTGCATACGTGCCACTGGGGTGTGTCAGTGTAGGGGTGCATTTAAACTCTTGTAACTTTTATGCTAATGTTAAGTATTTTCATCAAGGTCTATGGAGTGGAACCGGTTGAAAGTGCTGTCTTGAGTGGAGGACAGCCAGGTAAGTTACCGTCCTTGCAAATAATTCTCCTATCTCATTGCTTTTCCTTTTCCTATTTCTCTCTTTATATAACCTCTCCAACAACACTTTCAAGTTTTATCTCATTTAACTTCGTAACTGTTGCTAACATTTATGTCTGCATTTCTGATGCTCTTTCAATAATAAGCTATTGGGAATCTTAGTTAATATGCTAGAACAAATAACCAAGCGGCTGTTGCAATTTAATATATTACCCATGTTTGTTGACCTCATAATAGACTAAGAAAAGACCTCATAATAGACTAAGAAAAATGAGGCTAACATTATTTACTGCCACTCTCATTCTACATCTATTTAATCAGATTAGGAACTGCTTCCTTAAATTCCCTTGTATCAAACATAGAGGGGCATTCCGCGTGCATATATGCATCACTGCAAGTCTGCCACAATTAAAACTCATTATAATTTTTCAATTTTGGTTAATGTGTCATTATTCCTTGAACCACTTACTTAAATTTCCGTAGGCATTATTTCTTTAGTTTTCATCTTCATCAGGGAAATATGTCATTAAGTATTTTAATTTCAGACTCATATCTGAGTTGAAATTTTCTAACTGGACATGTTGCTGCATCTATTTGTAAAAGGCAAACATCTGATTCAGGGAATTGGTGCTGGAATTGTCCCTGCTGTGCTGGATGTAAATCTGCTTGATGAAATTATTCAGGTTTGAATAAGATACATTTGGAATTTTTTAGTGCTACAATATGGTTGAAAGGTCTTTCATTGGAGTTGTTTATGAAGTCATGATTCTTATATAATATCATATTATAGATGAAGAGTAAATGGGATTTGAACACAGTTCCTATATTTGGTTTAATCATTTACGTGTTCAAATGAAGGTTATGATCCTTATGATTGATAAAACTGCGAATAAATTTTCTGGCACTTCCTTTACAACAATTTTACTATTTGAAAATTAGAAATAGCTGTATGTCTCTGAAAGTATTTGGCTCTTGGTTTTCTGTCTTTTGTTAATTTTTTCAGGTATCAAGTGACAAAGCTATAGAAACTGCTAAGCAGTTAGCCTTGAAAGAAGGTTTGCTGGTATGGTTATGGTTATATTCCATTTCTTATGAAATCTAAATACTCGTGTGTTACCATTTTTTTTTTTTAATCTTGGCCATTATATATGTGTACTACTTGTTTGTTACAGGTAGGGATTTCTTCTGGTGCAGCTGCTGCAGCAGCAATAAATTTGGGAAAGAGACCAGAAAATGCCGGGAAGCTCATCGTGGTAGGTCTTCTTACCTATCTAAAAAGTCTTAATTCTTTACATATTTAGGAAATATAAGACATGAGATATGGATATAACAGGAAACATGGATATGGCAAAAACTATTAAATGATATCCTAAGAGGCAGGTTAGTTGATACAGCTGTGAGACTTACCGTGTCAGCGCATTTTGCGTTCAGAGCCTGGTGACAACACTTTTTTCCCTTTTTTTCCCTCCCTTTAAAAAATTGGCAAAAAAAAAAAAAAATTGCCTATTAAAAAAAAAGGCACAACAGGAACAACATAAGTACACAAATATTAAATTAAAATAGAGGATTTATGTTTTAAAAGTTAGGACATTGTAAACATAATAAATGTTACTCCCTCTTATTCTTTTTTTTTTTTGAAGTGACTCCCTCTTATTCTTAATTTAACCAGTTTTAGGTTATTTACATTGATTAATAAATGATTAAAAGATGTAAGAATTTGATATATTTTGACTAAATTATCCCATTTAACAATTGAATATTGAATAACAATAAATGTGTGGAGAGTATATTGAAGAAAGATAAAGTAATTAGTGATAACAAAGAGAATATAATAAATAATGGTGTAGTTAAAAAAAAGTATAAATGGTTATTGAGTTTCTAAAATAACATAACATGTGAGATGTTGTGATTTTCTTAAGTATTAAAAGATGCTTGCAAGTGCCCGAATCGTACCGTAATACAGTTGGGCAAGAACGAGGTCGATCCACAGAGACTTTGTGTAAAATTTAGATATTATTAAATAAAATTCTAACTCTGTCAAAAAAAAATAATGTGTGAATGAAAGTGATAAAATTAAGATAAGCAAAGAAATTTCGTTTGAATGAATGAGGTTCAGAATTCACCAAGACTAATTATAACAATAAGTATGTTAATTATTTTACCCAATTAAATTGCACATGAACATTTAGTGGCTATGCATGTGCTCACGGAAAATATATCAATGAAGCTCTCTCAAAAATAATATTCAAAAGTATGATTTATTTACGAAATTCATAATAATTATTAAATCAACAACTATATTCCTAACATGAAATCACAATTGTTATCCAACAATTACTATCAACACTCATTATAAAATAATTTTAAAATATGAGAAAAGCATGATCGAATTCATCTAAGGTTTAATGTTTAATTATATTAACTAAGTGAGAAAATAAAAACAATAATCAATAAATCTATAACATTTGTACAAATAAATTAACATAGCATTTCTAAAATAATCAAAGTTTCATCATCCCCTTACCCCTTAGTATTAGGAGTTTAGCTAGACATAGAAGAAAAAAGTATATAATAGAGTTCTCTCTCTCTTTTTTTTTTTTTTCTATTCTCTCCATTCGAACTAGCTCTCTTCCCGATACTTCTCTCCTATGTTGCACCAATACGGGTACGGTATTGGATACGGGTACAGTACCAAGTACGGGTTACGACATTTTTTTTAAAAACTGAGGTACGAGTATGACAATATAAATACAAATTTAATAAATAAATATATATAAATAAGATGTAAATAAACGATTTTGCCATGGAAATAACATGTAAGTATCTTAAAATTAGAGTTTGATGTTCAAAATAAATTAAGATATAAGTACGAAAGATTGATTGTGACATTAAAATATAAATTTTAAGACAAAAATATCATTATTGGTATGATCCACAGCTAAAATATATCTTAACATACAGTTACAAGTACCTTGAAGTACGGTACGTGTACTGGTACCCAAATTGTATCGAGTACGGGTACGTCACTAATTTAGGAGCACCCATGTTGCAGAGCTTTTTCTCAATTGCATACCTCCCTGAACTTTGATGCTCTTCTGTTTATAAGTGATGCATAGTGTACACAAACATAAATTTTTCTTCCTCTTTTTGCTCCGGGCTCCACGTATCTTTTTTTTTAATCAAATCTGCCAAGGTTTCCTCGTTTCCGGTTGAAGCTGTATTGGTGCGATTGAAAATTGTATTTCAGTGCACTTTGTTATGTGTTTTGTGCGGCTCTTTATGTGCAAGTGCATATATCAATACTAATATTTTTATTTAACTATTTGTTAGCTTCGTATGACCTGCAACACATCTCTCTAACTTTATATTATGCAAATAACATGCACTTGGACTTTACACAAGGTAGCACCACTTCTTCTCTCTGTGTCTCTATGTAACATGCTCCTGCAATTTTATATATTTTTTAAAAAAATAATTTAACAAGTTATCAATTTAAATAAATTAATTAAGATGTTTTAAATATCAATATAGTTAGATATTTAAGTTATAAAAATGTTTAATTTCAATATCAAAGTATATGTAAAATTAGACTTTTATCACAACCCCCAATGAGTTTATTGATAGTCCTAACGATACATCTCAAATTAATTTAATCATCAGCCCAACTCAAGCATACCGGCCATGTGCCAAAACACTACACTTACACAAAATATCATCAAATTCAGTCCGGAGAGAGTAGACCTATCAAAACGGGCTGCCCAACCAGATTCAAGCCAACCTGCTTCGGATTTGGGTCAAACCGGGTTGCAAATTGGGGTTTTTATTTTGCCACCCCATGCTCTATGGTTGTCACCCCAAATATTAAAATAATACCCATCATGCCCTTTTAAAAAAAAACAAAATTTAACACGGGTCGTAAGGGGGCACTACGACCTACAGGTCGTAACACCCCCTTACGACCCTTTTAAAAACTCAATTTTAATACAGGTCGTAAGCAGGTGTTACGACCTTTTGGTCGTAGCACCTGCTTACGACCACATATTTTAGAAAGGGTCGTAAGCATGTGCTACGACCAACAGGTCGTAACACCTGCTTACGACCCGTATTAAAATTGTGTTTTTAAAAGGGTCGTAAGGGGGTATTACGACCTGGTGGTCGTAGTGTCCCCTTACGACCCGTGTTAAATCCTTATTTTTTTCTTATATAAGCCCGTTGATACCTGAAATTGATACCTAAAATTGTTTTTACCAAATCTTATACTTCATCATACAAAAACGTTGGTTTTAATGGCTGCGGTTGAACCTGAATTCCAAGCTAATTTTCAAATTTCATTCATAGAGTTTAGTTAGGATTAATGTTTTCAATAATTTATTGTATCCTAATTGATGAATTATTATGGTTTGTTTGTTTATTTAATTTTTAAAAAAAAAATTGTAAAATTTTTACCAGGTCGTAACCCAGTGTTACGACCAGTGTTTTATGTTGAAGTCGTAACACTGGCTTACGACCCGTGTTTTTTTTAGGGTCGTAACCATGTGTTACGACTTGTTTTTTTTTTTTTTTAATTTTTTTTATAATCCCTTTTTTTTATTATTATTATTATTATTAATTTTTGTTTATTTTAAATATCTAATATAACATTTTTTTTATTAAAATCCTAATATTACATTTTTATTCTAATTTTATAATATAACTTCTTTTTATTCTAAAGTTCTAATATATAATTTTTTTATGCTAAATTTGTAATACAACCTTTTAGTTAATTTTAAATTCCTATAACACTTCTTTTTAATTCTTTATTTTAAATTCATAATGAAACATGTTTTTTTTCAGATTTTTTATTTTAAATTCCTTTTAACATGTTATTTTTAATTTTTTAATTTTAAATCCTAATATAACTTTTCTTTTCATTTAACAATATTATTGCAGACTATAGTGATGACTTTTCACATAATAAGATTTTTGCAAGTAGAGACGAATTGATCCGTTGGGTTCAAGCTGTTGGAAAAGAACAAAAACATGTGATCGTTATATTTCGGTCAGACACAGGTGGAGGGACGTATAAGAGAAGACCTAAGGTGTTTTTGGCTTGCGAAAGAAGTGAAAAATATAGGAAAAGAACAAAAGGTGAGGTTATGTGTGTATCCAGTACTCGCAAGTCTGAATGCCCTTTCAGGATTAATGCTTGGGATCTTGGTAATGAAAAAGGTTGGATGCTTTTGGTCAAATATGGCGTCCATAATCACAAACCATGTGAAAGCTTGGAGGGTCATTATGGTAGGCCAACCAAAGAGGAAAAGGAGTTAATCGATAACTTGACAAAGCCAGGGGTCAAACCGAAGGAAATTCTCATTAGTTTGAAAGAACGGAACAAGAACAACACTACTACTTTGAGACAAGTGTACAATCAACGTCAACGATTTAGAAAAAGTATCAGACATCCCAGGACCCAGATGTAGCATTTATTACACAGATTGACTTCTTCTGGATATGTGACAAAGTATGTAAAAGACGAAGAAAGTGATGTGGTCAAGGCCATTTTTTGGGCACATCCAAGTGGAATAACATTATTACATTCGTTCGGTATTGTTCTTGTTATGGATAGTACCTACAAAACAAATAGATACAGATATCCGCTTCTTGAGATCGTAGGTCAAACATCGACAGAGAAGACGTTCCATGTTGCCTTTTGTTATATGGAGGTTGAAAAGGTTTCCTACTTCACATGGGCTCTAGAGCAGCTTCGCAACTTGATTGAAAGTGATGATGCCATGCCTCGGATCATAGTGACTGATAAAGAAGATGCTCTGATTTTGGCAGTCAGGAAGGTATTTCCAACCTCTACTCACTTGCTATGTAAGTTTCACATCTCAAAGAACGTGCAGTATAGAGTGAAGCAGAAGGTTTGTGACACAAAAGATGAGACACCTATAATGGACGCTTGGAAAGCAGTCGTAGAATCTTGAGACTTGCAAGAGTATACAGATTATTTGAAAAAATTTAAGGATTTGTGTGGAATAATAATTTATGAGTACGTAGAACGTACTTACCTGCGACACAACAAGGAGAAATTTGTGGGTGTTTGGGTAAACCAATTGATGCATTTTGGTAATACCACAACTAATAGGTGAGTTAAAAAAACCCAAACATTTTTTTTATGTATATTTTAGTGATGTGTTTTTACCTATTGAGTTTTAAAATAATTGTGATAAACTTATTGTATATGTTTATTTTTTGTTTTATCAGGGTTGAGAGCGCTCATGCCACATTCAAGAGATTATTGAGATATAGTCAGGGGGATATGTGCACCAGCTTTGAGGCAATGGAGAACATGATGGTATGTCAACATACGGATATTAAAGATTCTTTTGAAACTAGTATCACCAAGGTAGATCATCGTGTAAATAATGATTTCTACAAGGAGTTGCGTCACTTTGTCTCTCGCAATGCGTTAATACGTATTTGGGAGATCATGGAAAGTCTTCGCCAAACAAAAGGGGTAAGCTTATGTTGTGATTGCAGAATCAGAAGAACTCACGGTCTACCATGCGAATGTGAACTTGCAAAATATTATAAAGAGGAAGTACCCATCCCTTTGGATGCAGTTCACGATTATTGGCGACGCTTGTCTTTTAATGAAAAAATAAAGACCTCTTTTTCACCAACAGATTTTGATCCAAAACCATACGTGGATGAGATATATCGTCAAGTAGAAGAATTAGATGATAAGGGTGTGCTTGAAAAGAAAAGATATTTTCAAAGATTACATGAGTTTGTGTATCCAACAACAACTTCAATGAAGCCCCCTAAGTATAAAGTGAAGACAAAAGGCGGTGTGAAGGGTAGTAGGAAGGAGGCAGCACATGAAAAATCTACAAAGCGTGAACCATCTCATTGGGAAGATGATGTCATGGAAGGTGCTTATCCATCTAATGGATCTCAATCTAAAACAAAGGGTTCACAATCTACCAGGTCAAAAACAAAAGGGTCTCAATCTACAGGTGATTGTCAATTGTTATTTTTTATTTTTTGTTAATATGTTTTGTCAATTGTGATGATTTATTCTTCTCAATCTACAGGATCCAATACAAAGGGTTCTCAAACAAACATGTCAACCAAAAGAAACCGTTCTACAGAAACATATAATGCTTGGAGAACAATGTTGACAGCTTTCCCTGATGTGTTACACCAGTTCATTCACAAAATAATTAATGTCAAGGCGGATGGAAATTGTGGCTTCCGTGTCTTATCATTGTATAGATATGGCACAGAAGAAAACTACATGCTGATTCGACAGGAGGTTATAAAGGAGATGATTAATAACAAAGTTCTGTATGTTGACATTTTAGGACAATCCTATTATGACAAAGCATATAATGCATTATATGTTGATGGATTAGGTGTTGTATCACAAGCAAAGTGGTTTGAGGTTCCAGACATGGGACATGCAGTTGCTAATTTGTACAATGTTGGGCTAGTGGCTATTTCGTCAACAACAGGTGAATGTCAAACATTCTTTCCATACAGGACATTTTTGGAAACAAGTGAAAAAAGAATTTGGGTGATGGGAAATATGCATAAAACACATTGGGTACAGGTAACATTCAATTCTATATAATAGTTTATAAAGTATTTTAATTTGTGCGAATTACTAAGTTCACTTCAATTCACTTGCAGATTCATTGGAAAGAAGGTTCACCAATACCTCCAATATATGTAGGATGGTGGAGAAATGCAAGTACAGGAGTCCTTGCATGGGAATCTCATTTTCAAGAACGTCTTCAAATGTTCAAACCATTTTTGCCTGAGCCTCACACTGAAGAAGATGAGCCTATTAATCTAGAAGAAGATGAAGAACACAAAGATCTAGACGAAGACGAAAAACACAAAGATCATAAGAAGAATAAGAAGAATTGAAGATGATCAATACTTCCTTACTATTTTTTTTTTCTCACTTACTCTTTTTATTTTTTTTTTAATCCCTTACTCTTTTTTAAATAATTTCTCATTAGATTTATTATTTGCGGTCTGAGTATATTAGCAACATTTTAGTATTAATTTTTTAAAAATAATGTTACTTTCCAATTTTACCTTATAAAATTTATTAATGCTAATTAGTAATATTATTATAACTCCATATACAAACTACTTAATTAGTAATAAATATGTTTTGCAATTTTTACCAAAATAATGATAATGCTTTTTATCATAAAAATAAATGAAACGCATTTGAAAAGTACTAGTCACATCCATATACAAACTAATTAAGATTTCCAAGATAACATTAAAATATCCAAAACTAAAAACTAAATCAATCATATTGGCGTCTTGCACGACGTGACCGTCCACCCCTCTGGCTTGATTTTGCACCATCATGAGTCGATCCACCACCTCTGCGCCCTCTCCCACGTACCCTTAAGCCCTGAACATCACGCATGGCAGGGGTGCTAGCATACAATCTGATGTCATGATGTACATCAGGGATGTATGCCTGATCCTGGTCTGCTATATCAACAAGTTGCATAATACGACGCATTCTTGATATTAATTCGATCTGCACACGAAAATAATTACAAATTAATTACTAAAAAATAAATAGAAATTATTAAAAATATAAATTAAAATTATTAAATAACTTACATTAACAACTTGAAGATCATGATCCACCCTGGTCGATGTAGGATAAAGATAAGGGTGAGAGTAAGTGTGCACCTAGTCCAGATAATCCTCAGCGCACTCCTCGGGAAAGGTAGCAGGAATTCCACCAACCACATGAACGCCCCACTCAGCCCATCGCTCCTGAATCGCCTCAAACGAAGGAAGCTCGTGTGGTGGAGGTGGAATATGTTGGATATAGCCAAATTGCCGCTGCACTTGCTCCGGAAGGTACGGTCGTCTGATCTTCCCACATCTAATGTACCCGGAGTAGAGAGCAATCTCAGCAAATGGCCTGACTGCCCGATGATTGAGAAACGGTTGCCACACAACCTGATCAGCCGTAATGGTCTCTAGGTGCTGTCTGAAAGTAGCTTCTGCACCATTAGGGCTTTGGGGGGGGCAACCACTTGAAGATCCTTGGATGTACCTCATTATATTCATCTTTTGTTGTGCCAAATCCAAGTCCTGGAAAATATTCAAGATCCAAGCCTGCGAATGAGTTGAGACATGTTATTAATAAGATAATTAGAATATAATGCTTAAAAAATTTATAAATAAAATAAGTTATATTATAAAACATGTTACCTGAAGAAGTGAAGTGAAACCGGCACACTGCACCTTCCCTTTCTTCGCAGCGTCAGCCAATCGGTCGTACAAATACGCCAACGCGCACGCACCCCATGCATATTCACTCACAGAATGTAGGTTCTCCAACGCATGCAGCCACTGAACTCCAGTGGAATTGACATTGTCAATAAAAAGCGTCGACCCAACAAGGTACAATAGATAGCACCTTGCAGCGTGCTCGTACCGATTTTGTTCGATGAACTGCTCCAACCACCTGGTCAATGCCGAGAAAGAGACCGCACCACCTTTGGTGCGCTCCACCTCTTCAGTGGCCTCTTGTGTAGACAGTCCTAGAACCTCGTGCAACAAAACCACCGCCTCAGGCTTCGACGGTTTATCCCAAGGGATGAGGTAGCCCGTCACAGGAATATGGAGAAGGGACGAAACGTCGTCCAGTGTCACCGTGATCTCACCACAGGGTAGATGGAAGGTGCACGTGTCTTCATAAAAACGCTCCACAAACGAGCTCAGTATGCGCTTATCCATCATTGCAAATGACGAATCGATCAGAGGCGCAAGTCCAGAACCTAGAACAAGTGTACGAACTTGTTCCGGTAACTGAGCTAATGGCCTCAACCCAAATATCCGGTTAAGAAACCGGTTCATAGGACCAGGATCCTGCAAGAAGGAGATAATAATTAGTTATGCAATTTAATTAAAAAAAATTACAAAGGATATTTTACATTTAACTTAAATATTACTTACATTGCCCTTCCATATCTCCTTGGCCATGTGGCCGCTGTAAGTAGTCAAAAGGGTCTCATCTTGAGGATCGTCAACGTCGTCGTCTAATTCTGCTGCATTGACAACTGGATCGTTGTCCCCCACATTTAAATATGCGGCTGCTGCCGCCTCTGCCTCTGCAGCCTCTGCTGCCGCTGCCCGTGCTGCAGCACGTTCATCCATAAGACGCTTGCGATTTGATGCATTGGGCCGGTTTCTCGCAGGAGGACGGGGAGGAGAGTCATCGCGGGATGCCATCTGAAAAGAAAAAACAAAGCAAAAAATATTGAATTTAAAATGTAAAGAAAATATTGCCATCTTAACAATAAAGTGAAGAAAATACTACAACAATTCAGACTAAAAACAAGATTAACAAGTACTAAAACAATTAAAAAATGTATAGGAATGTTCTATGGTAAGATTCCTGTCATACTATCAACATAGCAAGTGTAGCATATAAGTGATTAAATTGGTGCAAACAACATTTGGTTGCATTTTGAACACACTATAATAATAATAATAATGATGATAATAAATTGGCCAATGGAAATAAAAGACAACATAGACACATCAGATCTATTCTCATAAATCACAGAATCAATGACCAAAACCAATACTATAGGTCTGCAAAATATTCTATGCTAGCTTCGAACCCAGCACACAGTGGTAGGAAGAATAGTTCCAAGCCAAGAAAAAAGGGATGCCATCTTAACAATAAATATGTAAAGAAAAATGGGGAAGTTATATCTTAAAAAACAAAGCAAAAAACAAAGAAAAATATTGAATTTAAAATGCTATATCTGCTATATTTTTTGTTATATTTTATTTTAGTTAAATTCAAAATAAAGAAATATATTTCTTTTTCAAACGCTTGGGTTAGAATTAAGAGCACTGTCAGTGGCATGGCATGTAATAAGAACTACTCACTCTTTGAAATAAAGGGTTCTAAAATTTAAAGCTGTGCCTTTTGACAAATTCCCCTTACATTTCAGACAATAGACTGATTCTGCAACTAGAAATAAAATGCTAGTACTAATTGAAGAGCCATGAAACATAAACAATTTCACAGATCACAACATGATTGGCTGCTATACATAGAACATTGCCTAATTGGTCACTTAGAATAGTATCTAGGACCTAAAGGGATGCTAAAAAGATACTCAGTGCTGAGAAAAATGAGTTAAATTAGTAAAACAAGAATGTGAAGCAGGCAAGCAGCAAAATGCTCAATCCTCAAAGACAAAGGGCTTCTGCTGGTGCATGCATCAAAGAGTGTGGTGAGATGGATAAACAGAACAGAGTTCAATAGAGCCATAATGTTTAACTTTGCTTAAAATCAATTTTTTAAACACTTAATAAATTTCTTAACCAGTGTCCTAATCTAGTTAACAGTCTTCTTGATTTTAATTTCCAGAGGATGTTCCACATTCAATCGTTGGAAAATGTTATTTCCTCTTGGCCTTAAAATTAAGCATCAACTTGGTAAGGAACATGAAAAAACCCTTGGTGAGTTAAAACAAGATGCAACCTCCAAAGTCTTGCTCAATCATAAAGAGTTGACCATCTTAGGAAGAGTCAAACTTGTTTTATTTCAGAAGGTCAAGAAGCCAGTTAAACAAGCATTGATATAAATCCCGTGCAGTCACAAAAATACACCCTTATATCAGACCATGGCACTCCCTATGCTCCTACATTGAAGATCAATTTTTACTATTGACTATCATCAAACTTGACAACAAATTGGACTTTTGTGATCAAAACTCAGTAACTCACCCAAATTCAGCAAGTAAACCAATTACATGCATATGCAAATTTTGATCAAAGCGTTTTTTAAAACCAATTACATGCACATTCCCTGAAACCTGTGATGGAATTCAAAGCGTTTTTTTAAACAAGAACAACAAGAGTAACAGAGTCACAGTGTGTGTTCTTACATATTCTTCTTCAGCTACAAACCAAAACAAGTACAAATCAGCTACCCAATGACGTGTTTTTAGACTAAAATAACAAATAGCTAAATTACTGAAAATTGGTTGAACATAAGAGATTACCCATATTACTAAACAAACACTGAATTGAATAATAATAACGAATCAAGCAATTACCCATTTCATTTCACTTAACAAAAATTGAAGAGATTAGGGCTCAGATTTAACAAATTGGGAAATTTAACAAATTAGGGTTTGTAAATTGGGTAATTAAAATGTTACCTCGAATAGAAGACACACAGAGATCTAGAGAAGATGCAGGGGAATTTGCGACCGCGAGTGAGAGGAGATCGCGAGTGGGACGGAGACTGCGACCGCGAGTGAGAGAGGAGACTGCGACCGGAGTGGGACGGAGATCGGTGATTTGCGACCGCCAGAGAGAAGGACGGAGATTTGCAACCGGAGTATGTGACTTTTTGTGGAAAAATTGTGGAAATAAAAACCTAAGAGACTGTACTTTGTGTAAGTCAAATACGTGAGAAGAAGATAGTGAGAATGACAACTGAGAAACTATTCCTAAAAATGCTATAATTTCATCGGGTCGTAAGCAGGTGCTACGACCATCAGGTCGTAACACCCCCTTACGACCCTTTAAAAAACAATATTTTAAGGAAGTCGTAAGCCGGTGTTACGACCTGATGGTCGTAGCACCTGCTTACGACCCTTTGAAAAATATGTTGTCGTAGGCAGGTACTACGACCAGAAGGTCGTAGCACCTGCTTATGACTTTCTTAAAATATTTTTTTAAAGGGTCGTAAGGGGGTGTTACGACCTGTAGGTCGTAGTGTCCCCTTACGACCCGTGTTAAAATATGTTTTTTTTTAAAAGGGCATGACGGGTATTATCTTAAAATTTGGGGTAGCTACCATAGAACATGGGGTGGCAAAATAAATACCCGCAAATTGAGTACAACAATATTGAACCCAAACCCAACCTAAACGGGCTACGGGCTTGTGCGGACCAGCTCTCAATTGCATACCTCCCTGAACTTTGTGTGATGCTCTTCTATTTATAAGTGATGCATAGTGTACACAAACATAAATTTTTCTTCCTCTTTTTGCTCTGGGCTCCACGTATCTTTTTTTTTTAAAATCAAATCTGCCAAGGTTTCCTCGTTGCCAGTTGAGGCTGTATTGGTGCGGTTGAAAATTGTATTTCAGTGCACTTTGTTATGTGTTTTGTGCAGCTCTTTGTGCAAGTGCATATATCAATACTGATATTTTTTTTAAACTATTTGTTAGCTTCGTGTGACCTGCAACACATCTCTCTAACTTTATATTATGCAAATAACATGGACTTGGACTTTACACAAGGTAGCACCACTTCTCTCTGTCTCTGTGTAACATGCACCTGCAATTTTATATATTTTTTAAAAAATAATTTAACAAGTTATCAATTTAAATAAATTAATTAAGATGTTTTAAATATCAATATAGTTAGATATTTAAGTTATAATAATGTTTATTTCAATATCAAAGTATATATAAAATTAGACTCTTATCACAACCTCCAATGAGCTTATTGATAGTCCCTAACGATACAAGCAACTTAAAATATATAGCTTAGAATGAAAACATCTCAAATTAATTTAATCATCAGCCCAACTCAAGCATACCGGTCATGTACCAAAACACGACACTTACACAAAATATCATCAAATTAAGTCCGGAGAGAGTAGACCTGTCAAAACGGGCTGCCCAACCGGATTCAAGCCAACCTGCTTCGGATTCGGGTCAAACCGGGTTGCAAATTGAGTACAACAATATTGAACCCAAACCCAACCTAAGCGGGCTACGGGCTTGTGCGGGCCAGCTCGCATCAATTTTTTTTTCGTTTTGAGAATTTTTTTTTATTAATTCCTTTTTAAATGTCCAAACATAGGTGAATTTTTTTTTTTTAAAAAAAAAAGGTTAAAAACAAATGTATTATTTTTAACCAGAAATTGAGTTATCCTCGGGTATATAGCATAACAAATATTAAGTAGCGAGCAATGACACAGTGAGACTGACAGTGGCTATAAAATTCAAATACTCATGGGACATTGAACCTGCTCATGGTCATGGAACATTGATCTCCTCAAGAAAATATTCAAAATCTAAGAAACAAAAACCACAACAAAATTAACAAATTCAAAACCATTCAACCAACTTCATTCACCAATAAATCAAAAACAACAAATGTCCAAGCTCACAGGAAAAAATTCAAATGTCCATGACCACAACTCCACAACAATAATAAGAATCATTCAACAATGTTCAGTAGCAAATTATAAATGCAACAATAACTTCAACACTTCAACAATCAACACATTAAACAAAGCTTTCATATCTCCCATACTTCAATTTTCATTCAATGATTTGCAATGTCCACGATGGATTCTAAGCTTTCATTACCAAGTTTTACATCTTTGACATAGATAGCCTCCCGATCATCATCATCATCATTCTCATTGTCATAATTTAGAAAAAATATTGGATTACGTTAATAACTTCTCGGTCAAACCGAAACAAGCAAGTATGCTAAATATGATGAAATGACAAAAATGAACATAATCAAACAACAAAAAAATTACCGACAAAGCCATGCAACCAGCTTCGAGTGCACAATAGAGCTTGAATTGTTTCATCATTTAGAAAGCTTCTAAACTTGTTTAAAAGACGTGCACCAATACTAAAAGCGGACTCTGATGCCACTGTAGTTATTGGAATGCTTAATGTATCACAAGCCATCTTTGAAAGAACAGGATATGCACGACTTCGACCCTTCCAATAAGACAAGACATGACATCAAAACACTCAGTTTGTGGAATTTTTTCTGGTTCTGCCTCTAAATAAGGATCAAGTTCCGATTTTTCGAGAGTGTGTCCTCTTTGTTCTCTTATGATGTTCAAACTACAAAATAAAGAACCAAACACATTAACTAATTTATACAAATACATAAAAAATGTCAACCAACATAAAGAACCAAATTGACTTACGTGTGCTGCATATAAGGGAACTTGAAGTGTCTTTGTTTTTCCTACCAATGAAGATGAAGCTCGCACTTGTGAGTGACTCTCTTTTGAAGGACCATCTTTGTTGCAATACTCATTAAAAGTCTATACAAAAAATTCTTGATGCTTTCCACCTTCTTTTCATAAGATGGGTCAATTTCTTCATATAGACATTGCACAAATTCAAGCTTCTTTGTTGGATTAAGAATAGCCCCAAATGACAACAATGTAGTATAATCACTCCAATATTTTCCAAATTTGAGTTTCATATCCCGAACCATTTCTTGAATTACCATATCTTCATGTGTCAAGTGAGAGTTCAAAAGATACTTTGTAGTCCAAATTTCTCCCAAATACATATTTGAAGTGGGATAAGAAGACTCGGATATCAACCGAACTATATTGTTAAATGGCCTAAAAAAATACAAACTATTTCAACTGTATTCCACTCAGCTTCTGATGGACACCAATTTCTATCATGCAAATTAAAGTTATTGAATGCACGACGATAATTGATTGCACTTTCAAGCATGTGATTAGTGGAGTTCCATCTAGTGATGCAATCATTTTTCAACTCCAATGTTGTATCAATCCCACCAACCAATCCAACACAATGAAAAAAAAGTCTTGTTCTACTCTCACTAACCCTAACATATTTCACACTTTGTCTAATTTTTTGCAAGGCATCAGCTGTCACTTTCAAACCATCTTGAACAATGAGGTTCAAGATGTGAGAACAACATCTAACATGAAAAAACTCACCATTAAGCAACAAATCATTTGCTAACCCTAAATGTTGGACTAGATAGGTTTGCAGTCTATCATTGGAAGATGCATTATCCAAAGTGTGTGAAAAAATCTTTTTTCCTATTCCCCAATCAATCAAAAATTCAATCACTTTTAGTGCTAATTCTTGGCCAGTATGGGGTGATTTCAAATGAGCAAATGCAAAAATCTTACTATTAAGCTTCCAATCCATATCAAGATAGTGTTTAGTCAAAGATACTAAACCAACATTAGTACATGAAGTCCAACAATCAGAAGTTAGACACACTCTACCAAGAATTTCAAGCAGTTGTAGTTTTAACTTTAGTTTTTCAACCTCATAAAGTTTCATCACATCACTTTTTGCAGTATTTCTAGTTATGAATTTGCAATCATCATTCAAAATTTTTTATATTTTGTAAATGCTCTCCACTCCACAATAGTAAATGGAACACCGTGAGAAATTATCATTTCATATATAAGCTCATGGTTAACTTTAGGGTCAAATATTCTCTTTTTTTAATCCCATGTCCCATCAAGTAATAATGTCCCCACAACTTGTTGTCTTATAGCATTCAATCTACAACAATCAACATGATGGCTCAAATGAGAAGTTCTATTTTTAGATGAACAAGTCAACCTCTTTCTACATGTTCGGCACAAACACATTTCTTTTTCATCTATAAGACCAATCATTTCAAGGAAGGTTCAACATTCAGAAGTTAAAGCTTTACCTGTGTCCTTGTTAGGTGTAGCTTCAGAAGCATCTTCGGCTTCAGCATCCTCTTTCTCTTTCCCTTCTACATCCCCAATGTTGTTTGGAGGGTTTTGGTTTTGGGTGTCGTCTGCAGACGTTGAGGTTGAGATAATCTTACAATCATCAACAGTAGAATCCATAACCAATACTGGAATTACCCAAAAAAAAATCAGCCAATAATGAAAGAAAGAGAAATCTGCGATGATGGTCTGCTGGAGCCTTGAGGATGAGGGAAAGAATCAGAGAAAGAGTAGTGAGAGAGAGAAAGATGAGAACGAAACGTAAGAGAGATGGGAGAGGGCGAGAGGTTGCTGCTCAGTTCTCTCTCTATGCTTCTGCTGTCGTCGGATGTGACTTGTGAGTATTGAGTGAGGGAGTGACTAACCCTAGGGTTATTTTCCCCTTTATATTTCTTAATTAGTTTTTTTTATTAAAAGTTATGTGTCCCGAGCTCGGTCGGTAAGGCTAAAAAGTCCGGATTAAATTTATGTCGCAAAATGTGCAGCCCAAACCCTACGTTTTTTCGGGCTTTTTCGGCTCGCCCGTTGACAGCTCTACTCAACAGCGCCATGGGGGTAGACAATCTTCACAACAAATGGTCTAGATCACCTGGATCTCAATTTACCTGGAAACAAATATAAGCGAGAGTAGTACAAAAACACTTTTTGAACAGATTAAAAGGATATATTATAGATGTAACTATCATGAACTCTCTTCATACTATCCCTGTAAGACTTTGCACACTCATAAGCATTATCGTGAAGTTCTTCTACTAAATTTAGATTCAATTTTCATTGTTTGCCAGCCTTAAACAACTAAAAATTAAGATGCTTGATAGCCCAATATGATCTATGCTCTTATTCAATAAGGAGATGACATGTTTTACCATAAACAAGTCTATATTGGGACATCCAAATAGGGGTCTTAAATGCAGTGCGATACGCCCACAACGCATAATCAAGACGCAAAGACCAATCCTTTTTAGAGAGGTTTACAGTTTTCTCAAAAATCCTCTCAATCTTCTTATTTGAATCTTCAACTTGACCACTGGTTTGTGGAAGATAAAGGGTAGTAACCTCATGAGTAACACCATATTTTTTCATCAAATGCTCAAATGGCCTATTACAAAATTTTTTACCTCATCACTAATAATAGCCTGTGGTGTACCAAAATGAGCAAAAATTCTTTCATAAACTGGACTACCACTTTGTGATCATTGGTTCTACAAGCCATATCTTCAACCCACTTGAAAACATAGTCAACACCAATTAAGGGAAAATAACCCTAGGGGTAGTCACTGCCTCACTCAGTACTCACAAGTCACATCCGGTGGCAGCAACAACATAGAGGGAGAACTGAGCAGCAACCTCTCCCCCTCTCCCCTCTCTCTTACGTTTCGTTCTCATCTTTCTCTCTCTCTCGCTTCTCTTTCTATGATTCTCTCCCTCGTCCTCAAGGCTCCAGCAGACCAACACCGCAAACTTCTCTTTCTTTCATTATTGGCTGAATTTTTTTTTGTAATTCCAGTATTGGCTATGGATTCTACTGTTGGAGAATGTGAGATTATCTCAACCTCAGCATTAGCGGAGGGCACTGAAAACCAAAACCCTCCAAACAACATTGGGGATATAAAAGAGAAAAGAGGATGTTGATGCTCCTTCTGAAGCTGCACCTAACAAGGACACGGGTAAAGCTCTAACTTCTGAATGTTGGACCTACCTTGGAAAGATTGGTATTATAGATGGAAAAGAAATGTGTTTGTGCCTAATATGTAGAAAGAGGTTGACTTGTTCATGTAAAAATGGAACTTCTCATTTGAGTCGTCATGTTGATCTTTGTAAATCGAATGCTACAAAACAACAAGATGTAGGGACATTATTACTTGATGGGGCAGAGGGATTAAAAAAAAAGAAAATTTGACCCTAAAGTTAATCGTGAGCTTATATCTGAAATGATAATTTCTCACGATGTTCCATTTACTATTTTGGAGTGGAGAGCATTAAGGAAATATCAAAATTTTTTGAATGATGTTTGCAAGTTCATAATTAGAAATACTGCAAAAAGTGGTGATTAAACTTTATGAGGTTGAAAACTAAAGTTAAAATCACAATTGTTTGAATTTTCTTAGTAGAGTGCGTCTAACTTCTGATTGTTGGACTTCATGCACTAATGTTGGTTTCATATCTTTGACTGCACACTATGTTGATAAAGATTGGAAGCTTAATAGTAAGATTCTTGCATTTTCTCATTTGAAACCATCCCATACTGGCCAAGAATTAGCACTAAAAGTGATGGAATTTTTGATTGATTGGGGAATAAAAAAAAATTTCACTCACTTTGGATAATGCATCTTCCAATGACAGCCTGCAAATCTATCGAGTCCAACATTTAGGGTTAGCACATGATAGGTTGCTTCATGGTTAGTTTTATCATGTTAGATGTTGTGCTCACATCTTGAACCTCATTGTTCAAGATGGTTTGAAAGTGACAACCGATGCTTTGCAAAAAATTAGATAAAGTGTGAAATATGTTAAGGTTAGTGAGAGTAGAACAAGACTTTTTTTTCATTGTGTTGGATTGGTTGGTGGGATTGATACAACACTGGGGTTGAAATCTGATTGCATGATGGAACTCCACTTATCACATGCTTGAAAGTGCAATCATTTATCGTCGTGCATTCAATATCTTTAGTTTGCATGATAGAAATTGCAAGTAGTGTCCATTGGAAGCTGAGTGGGATAGAGCTGAAATAGTTGGTGATTTTTTTAGGCCATTTAACAATATAACTAGGTTGATATCTGGGTCTTCTTATCCCACTTCAAATCTGTATTTGGGAGAAATTTGGACTATAGTGTCTTTTGAACTCTCACTTGAAATGTGAAGATATGATAATTCAAGAAATGGCTCAGGATGTGAAACTCAATTGGAAAATTGGAAAATATTAGAGTGATTACGGTACATTTTTGTCATTTGGGGCTATTCTTGATCCAACAAAGAAGCTTGAATTTGTGCAATGTCTATATGAAGAAATTGACCCGTTTTATGAAAAGAAGGTGGGAAGCATCAAGTCTTTGTATAGACTTTTTAATGAGTATTGCAACAAGGATGGTCCTTCAAAAGAGAGTCACTCACAAGTGCAAGCTTCATCTTCATTGGTAGGAACAAGAACGACACACTTGAAGTTCCCTTATATGCAGCACCGTAGGTCAATTTGGTTCTTTATGTCGGTTCACATTCTTTATGTATTTGTATAAATTAGTTAATGTGTTTGGTTCTTTATTTTGTAATTTGAACATCATAAGAGGACACACTGTCGTGGAAAATCGGAACATGATCCTTATTTAGAGGCAGAACAAGAAAAGATTCCACAAACTGAGCGTTTTGATGTCTTGTCTTATTGGAAGGGTCGAAGTCGTGCATATCCTGCTCTTTCAAGGATGGCTTGTAATATATTAAACATTTCAATAACTACAGTGGCATCAGAGTTCGCTTTTATTATTGGTGCACATGTTTTAAACAAGTATAGAAGCTCTTTAAATGATGAAACAGTTCAAGCTCTATTGTGCACTCGTAGCTGGTTGCATGACTTTGTTGGTAATTTTTTTGTTGTTTGATTATCTTCAATTTTTTTATTTCATCATATTTAGTATATTTGCTTGTTTCATTATGATTGAGAAGTTATTAACGTAAGTAATCCAATATTTTTTTCTAGATTATGAGAATGATCATGAAAATAGTGAGGCTATCTATGTCAAAGATATAAAACTTGGTAATGAAAGCTTAGAATCCATCGTGGACACTATAAATCATTGAATGAAAATTGAAGTATGGGAGATATGGAAGCTTTATTTAATGTGTTGATTGTTGAAGTGTTGGAGTTATTATTGCATTTATAATTTGCTACTAAACTTTGTTGAATGATTCTTATTATTGTTGTGGACTTGTACATTTGGTGTTTTTGATTTATTGGTGAATGAAGTTGGTTGAATGGTTTTGGATTTGTTAATTTTGTTGTGGTTTACGTCTCTTGGACATTGATTTTTTTTCTTGAGCAGGTCAATGTCCCACGAGCATTTCAATTTTATAACCACCATTAGTGATACACCCAAAGAATTGGATGTATGATTCCATTGCTCTTGACCAATAACCTTTAAGTCCTTTCCTCAATTAGTTTGTGTGTTGTTAAAAGAAATGGAAATGAAACAAGAATAAAAGGTATGAAGGCCGAATTATGGAGAAGAAATAAAGAACAAAGATAAGAAAAGAATAATGAAAGGAGGCGCCACTCTTGAAATACTTCAAGGATAAGCCTTGGTTAACTCAAATTGCATCACATAACTTGAGCCCTTCGTCCAACCAAGATAGAGAATCACTCTCTAAAGACTTCATGAGAAGAGTTTTTGCCAAAATCCAAAACTATCCCTTATTTCATCCAAAGCAGCTGCTTATAAGGAGATTACAATCACCAATCTGATACATTAAGGAGCCATGGAAAATTAACTAGGGAATAAGGTAGGGAAGTTACAAAATAAAACCTACATAATTACACTAATGGTCGTAGCAAATTAACTAGGGGAAAAGGAATGTGAGTTACACATTTAATCCTAAATGATTACACTTTGATTACACATGATGGCCATTTAAAACGAATTTAATTCTCTTGATAGAACCAAGCCTTGGCCGTGAGGATGATGATGGAGGAATCAAACATTAATGAGCTCTTGAAGTTTAGTAACCTCCCCCATTAATGATCCATGATTGGCTTCTTGAGTTTATATCTCCCTTCTTCATTAAGTTTGTAACAGTCAAGCCATAACTCCTTCCATGAACCTAAATTAATGGCTTTATTGATTGGCATTTATTCCTTAGAATTCTTGGCCTCCAAACGAGTTGATGAAAGGAAAACCAAGACACGAGCTTCTGAAGCTCATCTTCTTCATGAATCTTCAAAGTGTGGTTAGTCTTCTCTTTATGAGTAGCAGGCTTGATTCACTTGACCTTTTAGATTCCTAAAACAGTCATGAAATACTTAAAGGTCAAATTCCTTCCTTCATGAGATTGCTTCTTCATCAAGGCATGATACTCACGCCCTAAGCTCCCTTGTAGATTTATTTGTGTCCTAACATTTGAAAGAACTAAAACAGAGCAAACATAAGAGTTCCATGGACCTTATTAACACAAACAAGCCCTTATGATATTTAAAGTTGATTTACTAATAGCATAACATAACCTTAAAAGCTTTAAGGTTCCAAATCTCAAATGTCATTCTTAGCCTATTCCTTCTCTTGGAAGGCTTGATGCATGTTCCTTTTTGAATGGATCCTTGGTCCTTGGGGAGGACTCTATCAATTAGTCTCACAATGTCATTGCTCACTACTTACGTTGAATATTAGTTATGTTATACACCCAAGGAAAACTCAATTTGTGGTTAAAAATAATACCTTTGTTTTTAACCTTTTTTTTTTAAGTTCACCTATGTTTGGACATTTAAAAAGGAATTAATGAAAAAATTTCTCAAAATGAAAAAAAAAATTGATGCAGGCTGGCCCGCACATACAAGCCTGTGGCCCATTTAGGGCCAGTTTGGGTTCTATATTGTTGTACTCAATTTTCAACCGGGCTTTTTAGCCCAAGCCCGGTTTGGCCCGAATCCGAAGCGGATTGGCCCGAACCTGGTCGTGCAGCCCGTTTTGATAGCTCTACCGTTGAGTAGGGGTGTAATTGTACGGTCTTTGATGGATATTAGTGATTGGACCAATTAAATCCGATCTAGTTCGGTTAAGACATTTTTTATGTACGAAGACCGGACCGGGCCATTCTTAAATGGTTCGGTCCGGTCCGATCCGATCAATTTAGCACATAATTAATTACTTGGTAATCAACAAAAAAAACTTAGAAAAATATGGCATTAAAATGTTGATACCATTTAAAAGGCAGCGAGTAAGTGCTATTTAGGTTTTAATTAATCGATCTGGTCTTAACGGTCTCAAAAATAGTGAGACCGTGGACCGAATCATATAACAATGGTCTAAAAAATTTGAGATCGGATCGGACCACGAGACTAGATCGGACTATATTTTTCAGTCTGATTCGACTCGATAAGACCGGTCTCGCGGTTTGGGAGCGGATCACTTACACCCCTACTGTTGAGATAGAAAATCTCAAGGATGGTAGCACTTTTAAGGTGAACCGACAACGCTTTAAGTCATATCTTGAGTTGAAGAATCCAGAGGTAGATGAGACTTTGATAAACGATCCAGTCTACTAAATTAAAGTTGAGGTAAGTTTTCCAATTTTGTTGTTTGAGTTGGCTTAAGTGCCTCCTAGACTTTTGTGCTTTTGTATAAGGATGTACATAGTCTCGACACATTAAAAATTCTTTCTTTCGTTATTTGTTGGCGTTCTGGCAAGTGCACCAGTTCGTGACACCAGTTCGTGACAAGTAATAAAGTGGAAGTGGGTTGTCGTTTCCAACGAGGACCAAAATCGATTAAAATAATTCTCACCTAAGTCGTAGTTACTACGTGAAATTCAAATTAAAATTAAATTGATTGGAAAATTCTTAACTAAATTAAATTGAAAAACAAAAACGCAAATAAAAAGTGGTTGTGAAAGAATTTGGGAAAGCTTGGGAACTTGTTTCATTGTAGGTTCCTATAATAATTGCTAACGAATCAATGATTTTCCTAAGTATTGAACCAATTTTGCAAAGGTAAAAGCAGCCTAATTCCTTAGGTCAACCATGTTTCTTAGTAATTTAATCTCCCTTAATTCCTTAAGCAGAGCTTTAAATCCTAATCTTACCAATTAATGTTCAATCAAAATCATTAGAAGGTTATCCAATTCATAGACATATTCCTATACCTATGTAATTGAATTGTTTGATTAAAGGTCTAAATCCTAATTCAATATTCCTATTCAATTAGAATTACCAAATCATAAATGGTACCAAATTCATGATGAACAATTAAAACATAATCAAACACAATACTTAAATGGAAAAACATCAATTCATTAAACAAAAACTATATAGGTTCCATACAAATCCACATGTTCCCAAAAAGGAGTTTAGTTACACATGATCAAAGAGGAAGAAGAAAGAAGAATAATGAAAATCATAAGAGAAGACATGGAATTACCCCAATCTCCAATCACAAATTGCAATTCTTCAACTTGCCTTCAAAAGCTCTCTAAAATTGTGTTAACTAACTCAGAAAACCTAATTAAAACCTATTTTAAAAGAGTTCCAAACAAATCCCCTCTAAATCTGAAAAGATAAGATTTAATTTATCAACATCTGACGTCGCGCGCTTGGGCGCACGAGACCCGCGCTTGAGCGCGCCTTGACTTAATTGCCATGATTTGGAATTTTGACCCCAATTTTAAGCACCTGACCCCTTCGTGCGCTTGAGCGCGCCCTGACATGCGCTTGAGTGTACAAGTCCCTGAGAGATTTAACCATTTGCACCGCTTTTTCTGACATTCTCACCACCTGCGCTTGAGCGCGCTTGGACTGCGCTTGAGCGCGCGAAGCCAAAAATCACCATTTTGTCCTTCTTTGCTTCAACTTCAATGTTTCAAAACTTGTTTCTTCCTCCTCTGCTCCAATTCATCAAAATATTGCTCCAAAACCTGAAATTGAAATAAAAAAAGGTACAAAATCCCAAAGGATCTCATTCCTCATCAATAATAAATAAAATCCCAATCTTTTCCTACAATTACTTGAGAAACAAGCCAAAATTACTAAGAAAGAGAGTAAATTATCATTTAAAAACATCATATTTTGAGCTCCAATCACTCCCCAAACTTAGCATTTTGCATGTCCCAGGCAAAAGTAAAACAAAAATCCATAGCTTAAGACTTCTCCTGTCAAGATATAACGTGCTAATCATAGACTCTAACTCACCTACCCAAGATACTTCTCTTCACTAGCAAATCACCTCAATGAAAACTAGTTGGCAAACAAACTTAAAGTGAACTAAGGATCAGTGAGCACACAACCTCTCAACATCTCTCATGTGTATGGACAATATTCATCAATTCACTCCAGGTTCAACAATGAAAGTATGCTACCATAAGCTTGACTATAGACCTACATCTCCACTGAAATTATTAACTGCATACACAAATCATGAGGTCTTTATTTTGGTTGTACCGGGGCCATGGCTAAAAGTGTCCGGTGGGATAAAAGAACCAAAGGATACACAAAAGGCTTAAATAACAACATCAAAGCACTTCCCTCTTGAATTATAAAATGAGCAATGAATGTAATTACACATTCACAACTCAACTCAATATATCCTCTTCTTTTTTTCTATTTCTATTCTCTTCTCTTCCTTTCTCTAAAATTTTTTCTTTCAAGCACAAATTTTTTTTTCTTTTTTTTTTCTGAAGAGACATAGAAATACTCAATTTTGTTAGCACTTACACTTTCACAATTTTTTTTTCAATAACATTCCACTTAATTGCTCATTCACAAATTCAAAGGTACTTCACTAAAATTATCAATTAATGTAGGGTACCAAAGAAAACCAATGTATCATATCAAGCTCAAAGGGGTCAACTAAGGGATGTTAATTCTTAAAAACTGTTGAAGGCCTCAAAAACACACACCTAAGTGCCTCAATCATTTTTATGCATGCAATCAATTGTCAATTTTGAAAAGGTCACAAGTCAAGTTCTAGAACACACAATCAAAGTGAATAACACTCATGAAAGAAATAGGAGTTTTATCACAATAATCATTAAGCATTACTCCTTTAAGTGTATAGGCTCAAACTCTCACTGGTTAAGGACAATTCACTAATCAATCATTCACAAAAAGTTTGCCAAACAACTAATTTTCAAAAAATTTCAAAGCTAAATCCAATTAGTATCTGGGTAAAACAAGTCGGAAATCACAATCAAGCATTTACACCTATCAAGGGGACAAATCTAACACCTAGAATTAGAGCCTACTCATGCCAGGACACAACCCAACACAAAGCCAGGGAGAAATCAAGTTCAGAAATTTTTTTATTTTGTTACCCTCCCCCAAACTTAGAATGTGGCTTGTCCTCAAGCAAACAAACCTATCCTAAAATACAAAATTAAAATCAAAAACAAAAGAACATGGAAACTTCCCTCTCATGCAATAGTTCCTGGAAAGCATATGGGAGAACTCTCCCCCAAACTTATTCACCTACATAATAAATAACCTCAAGATGCTAGAGGCACCACAAATATCACAGGTAAAAAGTATAATAGAAACCAAAAGCATAAGAGAAACGAAACCATAAAACAACTACAAATGTTTGTGGTACAAGTTTGTAGGTATCAAAGTACGAAGTCACAACATAGTTCAGCCAAAAACCATCCATAGATCACCACCTAAGCACTACCCATGAAAATAACAACTACCTAACCCAGCATCAACAACCCCAAACTACATAGCAGCACCCCCATTCTGCACATCATCTGAGGAAGAAGAGTTACTCAGCATATGTAACTCCTCCTCAGTATATGGAGGAAGAGAGAAAGGAATAGCCATCTGCTCCCCCATCGCTCTCAGCTGAGCATCCCGAGCCTGGTTCCTCTGCATCTCCATCTGGAAATACTGAGTGTGCCTGCTCTGACGACGCAACAGCCGCGCCATCATCCGAGTCATATCCGCCATCACCCCCTCCTGGGGTACAGGAACTGCAGGGGCAACAGGGTCAGCAACCTGTGGAGCAGCAGTCGGCTCTCCTTGGCCGAACAGATGTTTCGCCAGCTGTTTGCGAGTGAGCTGGGCCGAACAGCTCAGATCGCGCAAATCATCACCAAAAAACACGCCCGCATCATTACACAACTTGGTGATCAACCAAGGCAACCCAAAAGTACCCGGTTTGGACTCCCGGGCTAGGTGAAAAATATACTCAGACATCAACCACGCTGCATCCACCTGCATCTCATCATATATCCCAAAGACAATGCGCAGAATGGAAGGCTTACACTCGAACTCATGGGATTGGGGGTAAATGTTATGCATGACAAAATGGGCCCAGAATCTCGCCCAAGGCTGTAAGTGCTTAGCATAAACATGCTTAACTGACCCGTTGGCACCAAGGTTCCAATCTTTTCCGTCCAAAAAGAGATGAGTTTTCAGATCATCATAATCATCATTATTAAGTGTGGAACGACGAAAGCACACAACAAAATCAGTGTCAGCTGGATAATCAGGCAGCTCTAGGACTCTAGCTATGGTGTGTGGGTCGTAGGATATCTGTTTCCCCCTAACCCAGCTTAATTGGCAACCTGGAGTTTGCATCTCACGAAAATGGGCATGGGCAAAAACCTCCCAAACTAAGGACTTGCTAAACACAGAATCAGGTTCCTTGGTAAATGTAGTCCAATGGTTGTGGTTAATGCGGCTGCCAATGAAAATGCTAGGGATATAAAAGGGGTTTTCAATACTACCCTCAGTCACAATGCCCTTGCCCTTGCATTGGGCATCATAAAACACTTTGACCTCAGAATGCTCAAAGACCCTCCTAGACGAGGAAGATGTTGGTGCACTAACTCTAGGTCTCTTGCCCTTCTCCCTACTGGTAGACATATTGTTCAAACTCTCTCCTAGATAAAATAACAAACACCTAGTGTGCACTAAAAGGGAACTATCTCTACAACTCAAATCTAAAGTCTAGACAACCTAAGAATCACTAAACCAGGCAGAGAACTAAGTTTAAACAAGAGAAAACTAGTCCTACAGCCAAGAAAACAATGAAACCGAAATTACCTAGCACTCAAGAGAAGAGCAACCCGAGTGGAGAGAGAGAGAGCCCAAATCGCACATGCAAAGAGAGAAAGAGAAGGAAGAGCAACACGGATTTGATGAAGGGGAAAGGTGAGAAGTGATGATTTGGTGTAAAGTGGAGGAAATAGGATTCAGTATTGAAGAGGGGAGAAAGAGAAGAGAAGCAATTCGAATATGAAGGGATGAAGGGGTGAGTTAGGGTTCAAAACCCCTTTTTCAACTGATGCATCTGATGCGGCGCGCTTGAGCGTGCCTATCGTGCGCTTGAGCGCACGAATTTTACACCCCTTTTTTAAATTTTTCAACCCCACCGCGCTTGAGCGTGGTCTTCTACGCGCTTGAGCGTACAGCTCCCTGAGTTGGGGCTTATTTCTTTTGAAATAGAAATTGGTTTCCACCCCCCTTTTGGCTCGTGTGACCCCACCACGCTTGAGCGCATGAGAGACGCGCTCAGGCGTGGCGTACAGACCTGTACCAAAACTTTTTTATTTTTTAATAAACAGTAAAAAAAATCCTACACTAAAAAAATTAAGGAAAACAAAAATTAAATTGCTTACCCCTGGGTTGCCTCCCAGAAAGCGCTTGATTAACGTCCCGAGCCTGACGGATGACACTAGATTGAGACTAAGGATCTTTGAGCTCCACTTTGGATGAGCTCTTGTCGATTACCTCCCCATGGTACACCTTGAGTCGTTGTCCATTCACTTTAAACACATTCCCATTTGAGGGATTTTTGATCTCCACAGCTCCAAAAGGTAGTACCTGCAACACAACAAAAGGACCTGTCCATCTAGACTTAAGCTTTCCTGGAAAAAGCTTAAGTCTAGAGTTGTATAGCAAAACACTTTGTCCAACATGAAACTCTTTATTAATTATTCTTTTGTCATGCCACCTTTTTGTTTTTTCCTTAAAATTGCGAGAGGTGTTATATGCTTGCTCCCTAAACTCATCAAGTTCAGTGAACTGCAATAACCTCTTCTCGCCTGCCAATTGCATATCAAAGTTTAAAAATCTGGTTGCCCAGTATGCTTTATGAAGAAGTTCAATAGGCAAATGACAGTTTTTTCCATAAACCACTTGAAAAGGAGACATGCCAATAGGGGCTGTTAAAGCTGTCCTATATGCCCAAAGAGCATCATCTAATTTTCGAGACCAATCTTTCCTAGAACTATTCACAGTTTTCTCTAGGATTCTCTTAAGGGATCTATTAGACACTTCAACCTGACCACATGTCTGTGGGTGATATGGGGTGGCAACTTTGTGGTGCACCCCATATTTAGCTAATGCCTTCTCCATCACTTTATTGCAAAAGTGACTTCCACCATCACTAATGAGCACTCTTGGTACTCCAAACCTGCAGAAAATATTCTTCCTTAAAAATTCCACCACTACTGCAGCATCATTGGTGGAAGTGGGGATGGCCTCAACCCACTTAGAAACATAATCAACCCCCACAAGAATGTATTTGTTGTTATAAGATGGTGGGAAGGGGCCTACAAAATCTATCCCCCACACATCAAACACTTCTACCTCCAGAATATTTTGGAGAGGCATTTCATCTTTCCTAGAAATATTTCCCATCCTTTGGCATCAGTCACACTTGATCACAAAAGCACGAGCATCTTTAAAAAGAGTTGGCCAAAAATAACCACATTGTAAAACCTTGGATGCTGTTTTTTCATGACCATAGTGACCTGAATAATGGGAGTTATGGCAATGCCAAAGAATGTCAGGAATTTCTTCCTCAGCTACACACTTCCTAATTACTCCATCTGCATTTCTTCTAAACAGAAAAGGCTCGTCCCAAAAATAAAACTGGGCGTCATGTAAAAACTTTTTCTTTTGTTGCCAAGTTAAATCTTTGGGAATTACCCCTGCTGCTAAGTAATTTGCTAAATCAGCATACCATGGTAATGCAGATGCAGCTAGGAGTTGTTCATCAGGGAATGCATCATCTATTGGAACCTGGTCATCTTTATTACTAGTTTCAAGGTGAAGTCTAGATAAGTGATCAGCTATTACATTTTCTACCCCTTTCTTATCCTTAATCTCCAAATCGAACTCTTGCAAAAGCAAGATCCACCTTATCAGTCTTGGCTTAGCGTCTTGCTTAGCCAAAAGGTGCCTAAGTGCAGCATGATCTGTGTAAACAATTACTTTAGACCCTATGAGATAGGACCTAAATTTATCAATGGCAAACACTACTGCTAAGAGCTCTTTTTCAGTAGTCGTGTAGTGCACCTGAGCACTATTCAGAACACGACTAGCATAGTAGATTGTATGAAATACTTTATCCACTCTTTGTCCTAGAACAACTTCTATAGCATGGTCACTGGCATCACACATCAGTTCAAAAGGTTTTCCCCAATCGGGTGCGACCACTATAGGAGTTGTTATTGTTTCATTTTCAGAGTTTCGAAAGCATTCATACATACCTTATCAAACTTGAACTCCACATCCTTCTCCAACAAATTGCAATGGGGCTTAGCTATTTTTGAAAAATCTTTTATAAATCTCCGGTAGAAACCGGCATGGCCCAGAAAACTTCTAATCCCCTTTACATTTGTTGGAGGAGGTAGATTTTCAATTACATCAATTTTTGTTTTATCTACCTCTATTCCTTTTTCAGATATCTTATGCCCCAAAACTATCCCATCCTTAACCATGAATTGACATTTCTCCCAGTTAAGGACAAGATTGGTTTCTTGGCATCTTTGCAAAACTTTCCCCAAATTACTCAGACATGAATCAAATGATGACCCATAGACCGAAAAATCATCCATAAATACCTCTATGAAGTTCTCAATCATATCGGAGAATATTGCAAGCATGCACCTTTGAAAAGTGGCTGGTGCATTGCAAAGTCCAAAAGGCATTCTCCGGTATGCAAAAACTCCAAAGGGGCATGTGAATGCCGTTTTTTCTTGATCATTAGGGTCAACACAGATTTGATTATAACCAAAATATCCATCAAGAAAACAGTAATATGCATGTCCAACTAATCTTTCTAACATCTGATCCATGTATGGTAATGGGAAGTGGTCCTTTCGGGTGGCATTATTCAATCTCCTATAGTCAATACAAACTCTCCACCCTGAGACAGTGCGGGTGGGGATGAGTTCATTTTTATCATTTTTTATCACTGTTAAACCACCCTTCTTTGGGACCACTTGCACTGGGCGTACCCAAGTGCTATCAGAGATGGGGTAAATTATTCCGACATCTAAAAGTTTTACCACCTCCTTTCCTACTACCTCCTGGAGAGTAGGATTGAGTCTCCTTGGAGGCTGAATTACAGGCTTAAAATTCTCCTCTAAGAGAATCTTATGCATGCAAAAGCTGGGATGAATCCCTGTGAGGTCATCTACACACCATCCTATTGCAGATTTATATTGCCTTAAAAGTCTCATCAATTTTTCAGTTTCTAATTCAGTTAAGGCATTATTAATTATGACAGGATAATAATCGGAGTCATCTAGAAAAGCATACCTGAGATTGGCTGGGAGTGTTTTAAGCTCTGGTTTTGCTCTAGCCTCCTTGTCATGTCTCCTCAGATCCATGATCATCGTGCCTGTGTACTCTGAAGTTGCATCCAGTTGAGATGCTGCTTTATCAATTTCTGGCTCGCCACACTCTCCTTGCACCAATGCTGCCTCCATTGTGTCACTATGGCAAGTTTTCTCAAAAGTGGATGTGACTAAGGCATCAATCACATCCACCATTAAGCAATGCTCCTCCTCCTTAGGCCTTCTCATAGACTCATACACATTGAAGGATACTTCTTCTTCATGAACCCGCAACTTGAGCTCGCCCTGTTGCACATCAATGAGGGCTCGCCCAGTGGCCAAAAACGGCCTCCCCAAAAGCAGTGGAATAGCAGCATCCTCCTCCATGTCCAGGATCACAAAATCAGCTGGGAAGATGAACTTGTCAACCTTAACAAGAACATCCTCCACCTTCCTATAAGGTCTTTTGATGGAGCGATCGACCAGCTGGAGACACATCATGGTTGGTTTCACCTCCCAAATGCCCAATCTCTTGAAGATAGAGAGGGGCATCAGGTTGATGCTAGCTCCCAAGTCTCACAGAGCCTTTCCAATGTCATACCCACCAATGTTGCAAGGAATTGTGAAACTCCTTGGGTCCTTAAGTTTTTGAGGAAGCTTCCTTTGCAATATGGCACTGCATTCTTCAGTTAGCATAACTGTCTCATCATCCTGAATCTTCCTCTTGTTACTCAGGAGCTCCTTCATAAACTTAGCATAAGTGGGCATTTGCTCAAGATCCTCCGCAAATGGGATGTTGATCTGAAGTCTCTTGAACACCTCCATGAATTTGGCAAATTGCCTCTTGGTGTCCTCCTTCTTCAATCTCTGAGGAAAAGGAACCTTGAGAGAAATCTGTGGTTGTTTTTCTTTTTCCTTTTCCTGAGGTGCAATTGGATTCTGCTTTTGTTGCACTTCAGGAATAGGCTCCTTTGGTTTCTGTTCCTTCTCCTTTTCAGCCTCAAGTACCGCATCATCACTCTTTTTCCGTGGCTCCTCAAGAGACTTGCCACTTCAAAGAGTAATGGCCTTGCAATGCTCCCTTGGATTAGGAATTGTATCACTTGGAAAGGATCCGGATTGCCTCTCTGACATTTGCTTGGAAAGCTGACCCATCTGAATCTCCAAATTGCGAATACTGGCTCCTTGATTTTTTAACCCCGCTCTGGTCTCCTCTTCTAAGTTACTTATTGTATTAGTAACTTTTTCAAGAGCTGTTTCCCATGGTGTCATCTTCTGTTCTTGCTGCGGAGGCTATGATGGCTGTGGTGGCTGAAGTGCTGGACTGCGCCAGGAGAAGGCAGAATGATTTCTATACCCTTTATTGTAAGTATTAGAGTATGGATTATTCCTCTGACCTCCTCCTATGAAATTAGCCTCTTCACTTGTGCCAAACTCAAAAGAACAGTCTCCATTTTGATGATTACCCTTGCAGAAATCACAGGAAAGCACTACCTCAGAAGAACCCATCTGAACCTGGTTTAATTTCTGAGTCAATGCAGCTATTTGCTGCTGCATCTCCTTATTCTGGGCAAACAAAGCTTGCACATTTTCAGGTTCCATATCAGTCTTCTTCATGATACGCTTCCTAACAGTGGCACGACTGCTGTTGTGAGCCATCTTTTCAAACAGCTGCCTAGCCTCCTCAGCGGTCTTGCTCTCTAATGAACCTTGTGATGCACAGTTTACCAAATGCTGATTGGAGAGACTCAACCCGTCATAGAATGTCCTCATTTGCATCCATTCAGGCATAGAGTAATTGGGGCACTTCTTCAACATCTGCTCGTACCTTTCCCACGCCTCATGTAGAGATTCTCCATCCTGCTGAGCGAAAGCGTTGATTTCTTGCCTAAGCTGAGCTTGTCTGGAAGGTGGGAAGTATTTGTCCACGAACATTTTAGCCAAGTCCTCCCAAACAGTGATGCTCCCTTGTGGTTGTGCACGGAGCCATTGAAGTGCCTTTCCCCTTAATGAGAGAGGGAAAAGCCTCAACCTTATTGCTTCATCACTTGCACCTTGAATCTTGAAGAAGTCCAGGTAACTCAAGAACATAGCAATATGATCACTTGAATCCTCTTCTGGGGCACCGCTAAATTGATTTTGTTGCAGCATGTTCAGATATGCCCCCTTGATGTCAAAATTTGAGGCAGTGACAGCAGGTCGTACTATGCTAGTACCAATTAAGGTCGGGTCGACTAAGGCGTAATTAGCCAAGGTACGCCTTTCAGGCTCGCGCTTTTCCGCCATTATTCTTGCTTGCCTCCTTCTCTCTTTCTGTGCTTGTTTCCTTAGCTTCTTCGCTGTCAACTCGATCTCAGGATCGAATTGAAGGCTGCTGTAATCACCTGCAGAACGCAAGTGCATATACCAATCTCGGCAAAGAGGGTTAAAAGCACCTGTTGAGTGAATAGAAACAATTAAGAATAAATAGCTAGAGTAAAATTCCACTAAGTAACTACTAAAAGTACCAAAAATTATTAAAATCTAATTTTAGTCCCCGGCAACGGCCCCAAAAACTTGTTGGCGTTCTGGCAAGTGCACCAGTTCTTGACAAGTAAAAAAGTGGAAGTGGGTTGTCGTTCCCAACGAGGACCAAAATCGATTGAAATAATTCTCACCTAAGTCGTAGTTACTACGTGAAATTCAAATTAAAATTAAATTGATTGAAAAATTCTTAACTAGATTAAATTGAAAAACAAAAACGCAAATAAAAAGTGGTTGTGAAAGAATTTGGGAAAGCTGGGAACTTGTTTCATTGTTGGTTCCTATAATAATTGCTAACGAATCAATGATTTTTCTAAGTATTGAACCAATTTTGCAAAGGTAAAAGCAGCCTAATTCCTTAGGTCAACCCTGTTTCTTAGTAATTTAATCTCCCTTAATTCCTTAAGCAGAGCTTTAAATCCTAATCTTACCAATTAATGTTCAATCAAAATTATTAGAAGGTTATCCAATTCATAGACATATTCCTATACCTATGTAATTGAATTGTTTGATTAAAGGTCTAAATCCTAATTCAATATTCCTATTCAATTAGAATTACCAAATAATAAACGGTACCAAATTCATGATGAACAATTAAAACATAATCAAACACAATACTTAAATGGAAAAACATCAATTCATTAAACAAAAACTATATAGGTTCCATACAAATCCACATGTTCCCAAAAAGGAGTTTAGTTACACATGATCAAAGAGGAAGAAGAAAGAAGAATAATGAAAATCATAAGAGAAGACATGGAATTACCCCAATCTCCAATCACAAATTGCAATTCTTCAACTTGCCTTCAAAAGCTCTCTAAAATTGTGTTAACTAACTCAGAAAACCTAATTAAAACCTATTTTAAAAGAGTTCCAAACAAATCCCCTCTAAATCTGAAAAGATAAGATTTAATTTATCAACATCTGACGTCGCGCGCTTGGGCGCACGAGACTCGCGCTTGAGCGCGCCTTGACTTAATTGCCACGATTTGGAATTTTGACCCCATTTTTAAGCACCTGACCCCTTCGTGCGCTTGAGCGCGCCCTGACATGCGCTTGAGCGTACAAGTCCCTGAGAGATTTAACCATTTGCACCCCTTTTTCTGACATTCTCACCACCTGCGCTTGAGCGCGCCTGGACTGCGCTTGAGCGCGCGAAGCCAAAAATCACCATTTTTCCTTCTTTGCTTCAACTTCATTGTTTCAGAACTTGTTTCTTCCTCCTCTGCTCCAATTCATCAAAATATTGCTCCAAAACCTGAAATTGAAATCAAAAAAGGTACAAAATCCCAAAGGATCTCATTCCTCATCAATAATAAATAAAATCCCAATCTTTTCCTACAATTACTTGAGAAACAAGCCAAAATTACTAAGAAAGAGAGTAAATTATCATTTAAAAACATCATATTTTGAGCTCCAATAATTATTTTTGTCATTATTAACAATTGATGACAGAGTGTAGTTATCCTCAATTCTTTTCCTATGAGTTATTAAGATTCTAAGATATGTGATCTCACCCATTACTCTTTATTAGTCTCAATAATTATTAAATTGAATTGAATTTTTAACATCGAAGGCAATGCTGGATTTTGATTCGAGGTGAGTATCACTTGAATATAAGTCATGTCATCAATATACTACTTCTGGGTGAATTTTTATTTTCTACCAACTTACTCAAAAAAAAATTAAAAAAAAATCATTGGAATAAGAGAGTGTATGTGCCATGGTCTTGAACTGATTGTCTGATTAAATATGAAAGATGCATGAACGAAAGATGAAATAATTTGTTGCATGTGCTTTAATTCGCATTGATAGTTAGACTTCATAGTTATACACACATGTTTGGGAGACAAAATCTAGCCATGTGTGTTTTCGAGCTAGTAATATATTGAGATATCCATGTCAATCTTTAATTCATTTGATGAGTGATGATGTGCTTATGTGTTTTTGCATTTTATAACTTGCTTTGAACCGTTTTAAAATCACATTGATATATGCATACATGAAAATGAGAAAGGCAATGGATTGTTAACCTACTTAGCCTAAACCGTCAGCCCTTACATAATTTAATCTCTAGTTGACCCACTTGAGCTTTTAGCCTTTTTCTTCATTTAAACATTTACTTATGACCCTTAAAACTAATCATTTTTATCCTTATGTTTTACCCGTCTAAGAACTAGTAGATCATTGAGAAGAATTTAATATGTTTTGTGAGAAAGGTATGTATAAAATAAATGTGAGAATGCTATTGTTGAATGTGAAGGTTGTATTCAAAGGAGTGGAAAGCAATAAAAATAATTAGTTCTTGTTTTACCCAAATAAAGAGAAAAAAAATAAATTTAAAATAAAAATTCAAGGGTTTCAGCAAGGCATAATTATGATGAAATCAAAGTTTACAAACAAAAGGCGCCAATAATAAGAAGATTAAAGTGGAGTTTGAAAAGTATGGTTGAAGGATTATTTGGGTCCCTAATGTTTTGATCACCCATTTTGAATCTTCAGTGCTCTATTAGTTTCTTAGATTTTAACTTAAATTATCGTTTCATCTTACCTTGAGTTTTGCCCCATTACAACCTTAGTAAAAACTTTTCAATTCATGTGTGCATATTTCTAAAAGTGGCGGAGATTTGGTGTACAATCAAACTTATGATAATGCATCTTCATAGTAAGTACTTGAGTGAAATATTGTCCCTACAAACACTTTGAAAAGAGAGAAATCTGCGAGGAAGTCTAAAAGCATTTGCATGTTAGCTTTTCAATTAAACTGATATGTTAATTTTTGCTCATGTGTGACCTTTGATTACATACAATGCTCTTTGAAATGTTGACTTGGTTCTTTACTTATGACATGTACATTATTTAAAATTGATTGAGATTAGTATCACACTAGCTATACTCTAAGTTTGATGATAAAAGAGTATTTTGTGCCAAGTGTAGTGTTATAATGTATGACTGATATTTGTGTTGAGCTAAAAATGATTATGATAAATTAATTTTGACATGTTTTCATTTTGAGTTAAGTTTTAAGTCGTTTGCATTGCTAAGGACTAACAATAAGCTGATTGAAGGTTATGATAAGAGTTTAATTATATATATATATATATATATATACTAGTTTTAAGCCCGTGCATTGCACGGGGCGTTTGTTTGCTTGCTAATTGTAAATAATTTTATGTTTTTGAATTGAATTAGTATCAACTAATTAATTTGTTAACATAAAATTATTAGATGATATTCAAATAATCAAGTTTGTAAAAACATACTAACAAAATTATATATATATATATATATATTATTCCCTTTGCATTCAATCGATGTTCCTTTCTTGTGAGAATCTATTTTCATTGAAACAAAAAAAAACGCTTGCTATAATTATATGAACCATTAAAAAGTAAAAACATTTCTAAAATGTAAAATTAGGTAAATGATATATTTGATGATTCACTTGCTGATACTCAAAATGAAAGTATTGGCATAAATTAAACTATTTTTAGGTTCCTAATTATCATTTTTTATGATATGGACTTGCATATATAAAATGTATTATCCTACATTTATATTTTCTGGAATTTTTTAAAAGAATAAAAAAAGACTAAAGTTATATTGGATAGCTTAAAACTCATGTTAAATACTATTTTCTGAATTTGAGTAATCATAAGGTATTATAATATATGCATGGCTTTCTACTCATGGACAAAAAAGGTAGTTATTGAATAAATTATTTAGCTTTTTCAGAAGGTACTTTTTTGAACATCAATTTTCATCTAGACCATAGCTTGGATCCCATTAACAGTTGCCACATCATGGATGTGCATTAAGATGACAATTGAATTTCATTTGTTAGGATTGCAAGTTGGTATGTGTTAGTGTAACAAACTATTGAAGCAAAATTTATGAAAATATTGTAGTCAACATATTACCGATTTTACTCTTCCAAGAAGTTGTTATGTTATGTCTCAGATAAGCATTGTTTATTGATGTATATAGGGATTATTAGATACTGCCTTTAGTCATATTCTCCCATTCCAAAATAGTATTGAAACTAATCTTTCAATTAGCAACTAAGAATGTAAAAAATTTAAAAAAGTCTAAAATCAACCAAGATCTAAAACTAATTTGCAATTCCTACTAAAATCACATTGAAAATTCCAATAAAAGCGTAGCATAACCCACAAAAAGCAAATCAATACAGTCATTTTCTTTAACACTCATCAAAAATATTTTTAATTTTTTAGAGGCAAACCAACAGCAAGAAACTAACTAAGTTGGTTTCATTTATGATTCTATTACCATTATCATGCATAAATGGTCTAGAATTTTATTTAAGATTTTATGAAAACGCCTATGCAAATAAGTTTCAATGCTATGAAAAATAGTAATAGAAGTAAGGCCTACATAGAGGTAGAATCCGCTTAAATTGCGATTTACATGTCCTTTTTTTAACCTCAAATCCTTAAGCATAAACTTGATCTGATGAGCCATACTATCACAAACAAAAAAGCACCAATTAGGCTTTTAATAAAAAATATGTACTACTCTTCAAATTTTCTACCTTGAATGATTTTAGGCAGATATAACAACTTCGGTCTTCAATATAAAGAAATAGTTAAAATTAGCCTACATATGTATAAATCAATTTTTTCTTATACGCTTTAAAAAAAAAGTCTTTCTTATACTACCATCTCTTTTCTAACAACATATATCAACATTTCTATACTTCAAATTTCAATAAAAAATGCATGAGAATTGATGACTTACGATAAAAAATGCAAATGACAAATGTAATAATTTTTCAACAAAAATATGGAAAATAGGAATGACGATTGAAAAGGATGATAATAAAAATGCAAATTGACGGAAAAATAATAGAAACCGGATACGGTGACGAAAAATGCGAAGACCAGCATATGCATCTGCTCTCTGAGTATAGTTATCAAAGTAGTCCAAGAGACAACATTTTTGGTCACAATATCATCAAAAAGGGTCCTGGCATCACACATGGTATCACAACAAGTGGCATACATATCCATGAGTACATTATAAACATATATGGATGGCCCTTGGGTATCAATCTTGATTGCCAATTCATGAACCAACTTCCCACACGAAAGAGCATTCAAATAGTGACCGAGAATGCGAAGCCAAGAGAGTTTTGGATTGAGAATAAAATGAGTTGGGGTTCCGGGGGACATCTCTGTTTCCTAGAGTGTGTGGTCTGAAAGAGAAAATAGAGAGACCAATGTTGGATAGGAAAAGGAAAAAAAGAAGAGAAATAAAAGTGGCAGAGAATGAAATAAAATAAATGAGTAGTAATAGAGAGGGTGAAGGGTTGTTTCTGGAAGTTGAGGGTGGATATGAAGAATTGTTGATGCATGCTATTTGAATGACATATGGCAGCCTTTAGAGTTGAGAATTCACCAACTTTTAATGAGGAGCCTCCATTTTGCTGAGAGTGATTTTGAAGCCACCGTTGGGACATCTTTTTATATATAAAGAAGGTTATATATATATAGAGAGAGAGAGAGAGACACACACACACATATATACTTTGATATTAAAATAGTCATTATTTTTTTTTCATTAAGTTTTAAGTCTCTTGCATTGCTTGGGACTAGCAATAAGCTGATTAAGGATTATGATAAGAGCTTAATTTTTTTTATATTAAAATAGTCATGATTTAACTTAAATGGTAACTTGTTAAATTATTTTTTATATTATAAAATTGTAGGTACGGTGCATATTACATAAAGACATAGAACAAGTGATATTACCTTGTATAAAGTCCAAGCGCATGTTAATTGCATAATATAAAGTACTAGTAATTTTACCCGTGCGATGCACGGGGAAAATATTAAATAAAAACAAATAATTTTTAAAAACATTTATACAATTTCAAGATAAAACGACATGTGGAATACATAATATATTCAAACTTATATTTACTCACTCCGATCTTATTTATAAGACGCTTTATGAGAAATTTGATAGTATTTATAAGAGCATTTTCTAATTTTTAATAACATTTAATTCTTTTTTTTTTCAAAAACACGTAGGACATAAAGTAAAAACTTAAATTGAACAGATTAATTACTTTTTTCCACTGTTTTATTTTGATGCTACTGTTAGCACCGTGGGAGAATTAATTATGTGATATCACATATCCTAAATAAACATAGATATGAATGGATATACTACAGAAACAATAAAATAAACATTGTTTTAATTTGCATCATAAATCATTAATGACAATAATAATAGTAAATGAACATTTTTTTTAATATAATTTGCATCATAAAACAGTTGAAAGATCTTTCAAAGTTATGGTAGAATAAAACATAATTAAAAAAGTCATGTAATTACATAGTAGTACTTAAATACATCATTAGAGTTCTACAAAATGAAACTAACTTCTTCATGCAAACACCTTAGTTTTGCCACTCAGCTGCAATACCTCCAAGTATCCTGCTAACATGATTAATGATATTAGATACATAGATCAATTATTTATTGTCTCGTATACAATATATTGTTACAAATAGAAATGGAAATAATTTTAACTATAATAATTATGGTTTTTGATTCTAATTGTTGCAAATACTACCTAAAGAGATATAACTTTTATATTTAAAAAATAACTTATAACTTACTAACATGGGATTGTTAAAACCAGAGACCAGTAGATGGTTCAAAGAGCTACACACATAAAATAGGAAAGCCTTATGTCAGTAACCTAAAATAAATAGATGAAAGTGAGATAACATAAATATTATTCAAAAGAGATGAGAAAACCATTAATTTGAAATATACAGATATAAAAAAATTTCCCTGGTTGAGACTTATTAACTCCAAGTTTAAATGTTTGTCCAGTATGAACGGCGCTTGCAAAAGTTAAGCCATCCTTCAGATAAGTAAGCCTCATGCTTTCTTCTCGCTGCCTTTATCAACTTGCAAGCTGAGCCTCGTCCAAATTCATCCATAATTATGAACCATTTTTTTTTTGTTGGGAAAGCTTGACAGACAAAATCTTTAGGCAAGAACTACAATAGAACAAAAAAAATGTGAAAATCAAATACAATAAAGTTGAAGAAAATAAATTTAAAAATTTCAAGTTTATCAGGAAAAATAATCAACCAATATTCCTTTGTTGCATTGGTATTCAGTTAACGTCATATGTACTTCGCAGTCAAAGTTTCTGATTTGATCTAAGCAAAATAAAAAGAATAGAGAGAAATTAGTTGAATGTTTTCTTTAACAATAAAGTTAAACATAAACTAATTTTATAAATGATTATATGAAATCTACATACTTGGCCTACACTGTAAACACCTGCATGGTGGCAAGTTAGTTGCTCTTGGAGGAACTGGATAATAAAGTTCCTTCCATCTTCTTTGGTTAACTTAAATTTACCTTCATTGTTATTGTTAATAAAATAGACCTTCAAATAAACCTTACAATTCAAATTATAAAAGTGAATCAGATTGTCAAAACCCTCAGTAATCCTTGTCTTTCCATCATATTGAGAAACTTGAAATCGTAATTGGTGAGAATTTCCAGCAGGATCTTTTTCAAATCGTAATAAATGTCAAGTCTATCTTCCACTTTTAATCCCTGTGAATCCATATATCATTTTATCTCCGGCCATTTTGGGTTGCATGTAACTGTGATGACTATATCAGGATAACCTGCCCATTTACATATGGCCATTGCATCCTGATAGTTTTGAATCATATACCGTGCACCTCCGGTAAAGCTTGATGGCAAGATGACTCTTTTACCAACCGATGCACCATCCATTCGGCCAGACGATATAGCATCGGTGATACCAGAATAATTTTCTTGCCTTATGAGCTTTTGTTTAGATCAAATATAGTTCAGCCTCAAAGATTCAACCATTGTATAAGCATCCACTACAAATTGCTGAAATAATCTCCTTGTATGAAATAATACAGACTTCTCCCTTTCCCGTTCATGGAATATGAAAGCAAACCATTCTCTAATTGTCACCTTCTTGTTTTTCTGGCTATGTGGATCAGATTCATCAGCATGTAAAATGTCTTCTCAAAATCTGTCCTCACCCCACGGAAGACACAATGGATAATGAAGAGGCACATATAGTGGATGTATCTCATCAATCCTCTGCAAGTATCCACAATGTTGTTGTACAATGATATCTCGATCACCATTATACACATTCACATCACCTACATACAGAGCAGCAATTTCATCCACCGCAGGCAAATTGTATACTCTGCTGTCTTTGCCTCTTTTCCGAATTAGCCGAATCTTCAAATCATGAACGACATCATCCTGAAGCCTATCTCGAGCCATTCTAAATACCTTTGCAATAGGATTATACGTGTCCACCATTTCTTTCAACCTACCAATGATACACTCCTCAATCACAGTATCAACAACAGCAGACCTGTAATGCATGAATATAACATGGCAAAATTAATAGTATTAATATTGAATTTATATATCTTAAATAAAGCAATCAAAATAAAGTAAATTATACCATGTACCAATATAAACTCATAACATTAAAACAGAAGAATATTTATCTAAACCTGAAGGCATGCATTCGATTTGAAACCTCATTTGCAGTATCATAAATGTAGAGCTGAGAAAACTTAGGATTATGACCTTCACTGGGAAGCAATGACCCAATCTTATGGTGATTCTGTCCACTTATTCTGAAAACATACCTTCCTCTCCCATCATTAACAGTGTTATCAACTTTACCACCCATAAAAGTGAATGAAAACATTGTATTGAATAACCTAATATTATTCTGAAAATAAACACACTCTGGATCTTCACGATTAAAATCCAAGTGATGCAAATATTCTGGTGCTTGTTGCAAAAACGGAATCTTGACCTTACCCTTTAAGCAGCAGCCACTATAAATAGGATCATCAGAGCGCTTCCCTTTACTAAGTTTTTTCATGAACCAAAACTTAGCACCACACCACTTACAAACATAAATACAATCATTCAAATCATCATATTCAACTTCAGAATTGTCATTGACACTTTCCACTCTTCGACATTTTCTCCTTGCATGAGAAACCACTCTTTTATCATTGTGTTATGGAATACATTCTTTATTCTTACTCATTCGGGAACTCTGCACACTACTTTTTTTACTTTTACTTGAACTACTACCTACACAACATATTTAATGTAATAAATGTATTATTATAATAATTGTAAAAATTAATATTATTATGTATTATTTTTATGATTATGATAACCATAAAATTACATGGAACTAATTATAATATATATGACTTCTACAGTACCTGCAACTTTACTAAACTCAGAAGCAAGATCACGTGCAGCATTCTGAATAACAGTCTTCACCATCCTTTTACTACTGTGTTGATCTGATAAATTGTTAGTTCCTAAGGTATCAACAATATCAACATACATGGAAGTACCTGTCGATCGAGGCGTAGAGCTTAACCCTTTAAAAGCATCTGATTTACAAAAAACTAACAATTAAAAGTGAAACTTAAAATTTGGTTCATTGTGTACAAATTAACAACAATAACTTGGTATTACAATAAAGACATACAAACCTTTCCTTCTTCTGTATTCAGGGGTACTGCTCTTATGGTCTACCATATCCAGTTGTGTCCTTTTTCCATTTTTATTGAATTCCACTATTGGAATTGTTGACATCAACTTATCCACTTTCGATCGACTAACATCAATATATGCTTTCACATTACTTGTTAAAGACGATTGAAATCCACCATGTTGACTCATAAAGGAATCTAAAAATTATCATAATAACATATTTACACCTCTGCATATAATTTTTCAATATAGTACATTATAGTATCACAATATTAAAAAAAATTACATCACATTTTCACCTTTATAAAGATTATCATAGGACAAAGGAACATCACGGACATCACTTTGCTCTTGGGGGTCGAACTCCATTGACCTTTGCTCAAATCTTCCTCCTTTATTACATGTATATTGAAAACTACAGCTCTCAAGATTATACCTATCCAAACTAATATTGACTTCACAAAGTGAGCCACAAAAGCAAGCACAACCACTTCCATTACATACATCTCTAAAACAACTACACTTCAAAGCTTGTGACTTTCCAGATCCTAAAATAAATCAAATTTAACTTCAACCTCAACAAATACTAAAAAACAAAACTTGTGTTGAATGAATGTTTACCGTCTTCTTTCGCGTTACTGACTTCAACAATATTTGTAACATCTCTTAAGACATTCTTCGACGTTCGAAACCTTGACTGGGAAATGTGGACATTAGCTGCAAAAAAATACATGTCGACTTCCAAATACATCAAATCCATATGATTCCAGAAACATAAACTAAATTAAATAAATAACATTCTCACCTTCTAGCTCCTCACACACAGCACTTCTTCTTCTTCTCATGCGCAACTCATTGCCTTTCAGAGAACTATCAAAGTCCATATTCTTCAAGCTTTTCATAACCTAACTCCACTCCTTCACATCTATTGCGAGCGGGAAAGAGTGAAAGATACAACTTCGGCTATGATGCTCAATCGGTGCCAAAGTCAATAAGCTTCCAATGGAAGCCACAACAATGTATTCAAATTCACTCGCACACCACATGCACCTCACGTGAGCAACTTAATTTTCCGCTACAGTGGCAGACGCAGATCCACTGTACATCTACAGTAACCCCTTAGACACATAACACTGTTTACTGAACAGTGACACCAGACACAATATCACTGTTTCAATTATAATCGGCCACTGTTCACCAAGCTTTAATTAGAGGACCGTTTAAAAACTAAACATAACCTTGCCTTTTAAAAATATGTAGATAAGAGATGTGATGTGGGTCATAGGAAGCTAACAAATAGTTTGAAAAAGCTAATAGTGATGCACTTGCACATGAATAGCCGCACAAAACAAAGAATAGAGTGCATCGAAATACAATTTTCAATAGCACCGAATACAGCTACAACTAGAAACGAGGAAACTTTGGCAGATTTGATATGAAAAAAAAAAGATACATGGAGCTTTTAGCAAAAAAAGGAAGAAAAATTTATGTTTGTGTGCACTATTCATCACTAATAAATTGAAGAGCACCACACAGAGTATAAAGGGGTTCCAAGTTGAGAGAAGAGTACCGAGAGGAAGAGAGGCAGGATCGGGAGAAAGTATAGAAACACATAGATTTTTTTTATCTTTTTCTTTGTGTCTAGCTAAATTTCTAGTACTAATGAGATGATGAAATTTTGATTATTTTAGCATGTTATGTTAATTTATTTTTACCCATGTTTTAGATTTATTGATTATTGATTTTATTTTCTCACTCAATTAACTTATTTATGTTAATTATTGATTTTATTTACCCATGTCATGTTTTTCTCATATTTTGAAATTATTTTATATTATTTAAGTGTTAATAGTAATTGTTAGATAACAATTGTGATTTCATATTAGGGATAATTGTTGATTTAATAATTATTATTAATTTGGTAAATAAATCATACTTTTAAATATTATTGTGGAGAGAACTTCATTGTTATATTTTTCGTGAGCACATGCTTGGTCGCATGATGTTCATAAATAATTTAATTTTTTAAAATAATTAACATAGTAATAGTTATAATTAATCTTGGTAAATTTTGAACCTTAATCATTTCTCATTCATTCACACCATATTTTTTTTTCTTTTGGTCTTTATTTTACCATTTTAATTCACACATCATTTTTTGACAGGGTTAGAATTTTATTTAACAATAACGAAATTTTACACTAAATCTATATGTGAGATTAGACCTCATTATTACTCTACCGTATTTCAATACAATTCGTACATTTGCGAGAATATTTTAAGACTTAAAAAAATCACAAACAAAAATGTGAAATCAACACAGTGTACGGAACAAAGTGAGTAACATTTTATCTCATTCTGTTGTGAAATGCTATGTAGTATATTTAGAAATGTTTGAAACTGTTTTTGACGCAGACAAGACGAGTATTTTTAAGTGTCTGAGCTTAATAATTATTTCCTCCGATCTCAAATACAATTAAAAAAAAATCTAATTTTATACTTATTAAAGAAGTTAGTTGGGTGCATTTAATTTTTTCGGAATTATAAAAAAAATAGACTACTTTTAGGAGATATGCATTGGAAATAAAAAAAAATTTAAATGGTACAACTTTATTAAGATATTTTAAATAAAAAGTTAGTTAAATTTTACTTATATTTAAGATCACTAATAACTAATGAAGTGTTTTTATTTGCATGTATTTGAGACCTAAAAGGACATATTACACTACATGGAAAAGTAAGGCACATCGTGTGCTTTTATGGTGCGGGCCAATCAGCCACTCGGCAGGGATAATGCTTTAAGTTTTTGAGATTTAGTCTACAAATCCCATATTTTAGGCCTATTGTTAATTCTCAAATCCCATTTTTTTCGATAGGGTTCTATCGAAATATTTCCGATACTCCTGAGTCGGAAAAATGCATTTTCCGACTTTAAAATCTCGTTTTTAATAAACGAACATTCGGAAAAATGCATTTTTCCGCCTCGGGGATATTTTCATTTCGATAGAACCCCATCGAAAAAAAAGGGGGTTTAGGACCTTAAAAGTGAGGTTTGTAGACTACTACTCATTTTTCATACTTCGGCTAATAGATAGAGTCAAATGTTATTTTTATGTGCATGATGAATACTCATCAATTTCCCCATCATTTTGGTTGCTACAGGTGGTGTTCCCTAGTTCTGGAGAGCGTTACCTCTCTTCTTCCTTGTTTGAGTCCATTAGACATAAGGCAGAACTTATGACATTTGATTAGTGAACTGTCACATGTCTTGTTACCGATTAAGAGAATTTGGATTCAATTATAAATCACAATTTTATGAAAATCTGAAAAGTAAAGTTTTGCTGATAACTCATTTTAGTACTCGTTGACTACTTATGATGGAGTTTGCCTTGGGGGCCAGTGTTTGATAGGAATGATTTTTGGTTGAATGTAATGAGTTCACATGTTATGCATTTATGAAGAGTGGGTTTTTGATAAGTTTATGTGGCAATTTTGTTTTCATTAAATGACATTAAAAGAAGCGGGAAATGTAAGACTTAAATGCAGGAAAAGTGAATGCAATAAGTAAACGCCCAGTAAATGAAAATCATACAAGTGCAAGTGATCCAAAGTGCAGAAATTAAAAGAAAACGAGTAATTGTAAAGATTTTATTGAACTGAAATTGAAGAGGAAGGTTACATGGTGTTTTCCACCAATCTGCTTCGATGAGATGTATAGGAATAACCAATTGTCAACCTGTTTTACATTAATCGAACTCCTATTTATAGGGAACGAGTTAAATAACTATCCATCTAATCTATTGACATGTGGACATTTATCGATTGCACCCCACGTTTAAAGTTTAAAAACCTAACTTATCCACTACTCTCTAACTGCTTGGTCTTTGACGCTCTACTTTTCGACACAATCCACGACTTGACTTCTGTTAGTTTATCATCAACTTTAGCTTCGACATTCTTTTGGCTTCGACATCCTTTTTGGCTTTGACATCTTCGTCGAAAGTCTTCAACAAATCCTTGGGCTCTTCTCCATTGACCAAGATTTCCTTGGGTATCCTCACATGATGTCTTCAGAGCACCTTTATTCTTTTCCGTCTCTTCTATGGCTTGGCAAAGGGATCTTCTGGCATATAATTTTCGTACAACTCTCGTGCCAGCCTTTTGAGAAAACCTTGTAACATAGGTGAGAGAGTTACCCATGTTAAATCTTCTACTTCTTGCTTACCCATGATACATCGAAACTTCGGCTAGCCCTCTACCAAAGCTTCCTGATATGGGAACCAGTAACTACCAATGTGCTCCAGGTTCACCCTTTGGCTTCGTTGGAGCTTCCTGATACTTTCATATGTCTCTTTTCGAAATCACTTCATATCATCTAAAACTGTGTTTCGACCAGAGTACACAATCTCCTATACCTATTTTCCAAATGCTAGCAAGTAGCATTGGCAAAACGGACGGGCGGGCGGGCATTTAGGGCCTAATTTCCAGGCCCTGCCCGTGTTTAAAAAAAATTAATTAATATTTCCTTCTTTGTTTTTAGTACAATTTTTTTTTAAAAAAAAAAGTGCGGGCGGCCCGCTCACCTGCAAACTGTGTGTGCCACTAAGGTGGTTTTCTTTTTTTTTTTTTAAATATACAAGCCCGCGGGCGGCCCGTGCCCGCCCACGAAAAATAACAGGCGGGGGCATGATTTAATTTTTTTTGCTAAAACTTGTGCCCTGCCCGCAAAAAAATTGCCCCGCATTTTGCCAATGCTACTAGCAAGAAAGCAGAAGATTGCTTCAGGAAGACTTTGTTGGAACTTCTCCCCCCAAGAAAATATCACAATCTCTCACACCTATCTCCCATATTATTGGATCTTTGAAGCCTCCCTTTCGAAGTTTCATTATTTCTTTCCAAAACTCACCAGTATTTGGTTTGACAGCCATGCAAAATCATGATGCCTCTGTTGCATGTATGAAATTTGTAATGAACCTGACCTCCTTTTATAGTCAAATCGTTGTGTCGTTAGGTGTACTTCATTAATGAAACCTTGATTTTGCCCAATGGAATAACTGCACCGTTGAAATTATGGCTGACTTTCTGACTCCTCGAGACTCTCAATCATCATTATTGCGCCTCTTCGACAAAAGCCATTAATTTGACGTTGACAGACATTAGACTTAGACATTGTTCGAAGCTCTAATTTGCGTCACGTCTTGTCAACTCTATCACCTCTCGTCGAAATTTATTTCGACACCAACACCAAGTAAAGCTATCAAAGATTTTAAGGACTTTTGAGCTTAGTGAGTTTCGATTAATCAATAGCAATTGATTAATCTTGAACTCCATTATTGATCAAATACCAATCTTTCGACACATATGAAATGGCAGGAGATTCACTAGTAATACATTTTCATAGGGGATGATAGTTCCCATAAATTGATAGAATAGAATGAGCATGAATTCATTTATCAAAAACATCATGTTCTTAATAGGTACTCTAAATCTTGTTGAAGTCATGTTGCACTTGTACTCTTAAATTATGCACTTCTTAATTCTTAATTCTTGCACTTTTCCTTGGCCAGTTTTTTTTTTTTTTTTTTTTTTTTTGTAATTTTCCTTGGCCAGTTTTAAATAACAACTACGTGAATGCTATTCATCATTCACCACCAAAGTTATTCATCACCAAAGTCCGAGTGAATAAGATGATTAAACTCCCTTTGATCAGACCCCTGGTAGCATAACAACAGAGTCTCGCCACCAAAGCTATATTCATCATGCGCCACCCAAAAGACAAAAGGATAAAAACGCCTCTCCAAACAGTGCCAACTGCCAACGAAACCAAAAACAACATTATTTCAAAGGTGCTCCCTATACAAAACAATAAGTGTAGATATAGCATAGTGCCTTAAAAATGCATACAGAATACACCAAAGTTTTCTATACTATTATGGCTTATCAATGAGTAAAATTCCAGGCTCCGGGGTGTCAATTTTATTGCCTCAGAACATAATACTCATGCAGAACCATATAACTTTCCACACCTTCATTTGATTCTTGGAGAAGTTGATCATACTGCAGTGGTTAAGGTAATTCTCCTTCCCACAAATTACAGAAGAGTACAGTGTGCTTATACTTTTGAGTTTTGACTAAACATTGAGATTTTTAAAAAACTTGTGAATCTTGTAAACAAGGCCGAAATAAAATTTTTAAGGTCATATATAAAATTAAAAAAAAATTAGAAAACCTCATTAATTTTCGTTTGTTGATTTTTGAATAAGGCCAAACTATTTATTTGATATTATATTATTGGTCTCTCATTTTTTTTAATATTATATTGATTTTTCACATTTCTTTTCAATATCAATTTCGTCCCTGAGTTATTGTTCATCTTATGTGTATAAATATTATATAGAGACGTGTCATTTCTCTATCTAACGATGCAATGATATTAACAAGTAGGATAAATAGTGACTCATGATCAATTTGATACCAAAAAAAACGTGAATGATCAATATGATAAAAAAAAAAGAGGAACCAATAATAATTAAAAATAAGGTAAAAAATCAAATAAGCAGTTTAATTTTTGAATAAATAAGTGCAAATTGTAAAAATAAGCAATTAAAGCTATTGCTAAATTGAATAAAAACTTTATAAATTAAAATAAAATTTACAAGAGAATCATGTATTCTCTCCGGTCAAATTTATAAGATTTTTTTGGGTTTTTATTTTGGTCTTATTTATAAGACCCATTTTCAATTTTCAATTTTCAATTTTCAATAGCATTTAATTACGTCTTTTCACTAACACCCCTACAAAGTCAATACTTTTTAGAGTTCCAATAATAATTATAGGGATAGTTTTGAAAAAGTATATCAAATTTTCACATTTCAATATCACTAACAAATTTATCCACTTTTTTTAACGGGAGTTGAAAACTCCAAAAAATCTTATAAAATTATAGATAGGACCAGAGGGAGTAAAAAGCCAGAGTATGATTCATCAACATTCTTCACGTATTACAATACTATGTTGTAACACTTGTACATTTTCCTTGCTGATGTGGCTTAAACGCAGCGGCTCAAATATAGATATAAAAATTGCAATTTCCTTATTATCTCAACTTGCATTGTATATCATTACCATTGTTTCTGATGCCAGTGCTCTTATCTACTGACCGCAGTCAACAGTGACGTCGTCGACCAAACAGAGGTAGTTCAAACTCCTTAAGTGCTTCTTCTGCTTACTTACATTAGATATGCAATACTTCTCTTTCAATTTTCTTTTCATGTTTCAGGCTCCTAATCATTCTCACAACAATCAATTATACTCAAAAATACAGTGATTAAGTTAGTAATTCCAAGAAAATGGTCATCATAAAAGTTTTTTTTTTTTTATCATCATATAAGTATTTTTACAAACTTATTTGGTGGTCATTTGAATTTTTTGGAACCAAATTTCCGTCAAAGACCATTTAAATTTGATAAATAATACATATCTTTATAAAATTAATATACAAATAGGCTTATAAGAAAATGATAGTTGTCACTTATTAACTAATCAATAGTTAGTAATATAACTTATTTGTAGGTTGATTTTATTAAATTATCTATCATTTTTGTTTAAATTTTCAGTACCTTATTTGCTTATCAATTTCTCTAAAAAACTAAGTGGTGATTGTATCTTTGGAAAACCAATGTTACATATACTCGTAAAATTACTATTATGAAGAGTTAACCGTTGTATTTGAACTTTATGTTTACATGTGGTTCAGGTGAATACCATGCAGATGCAGTGTGCAATAAAGAATGATGTTACTGAAGTAATTATTTTGCCCTGTTTTTTAAACTCTTCGTGATATATAAAATATGAGTATCTTTATTTTTATTTTTCTCTCTCAAAAATAACACAGTAATAAATTTTCATCATCCATCGCATCATAATTTTTCACCTTGATTTTCGAAATCTCATCTATTACTGTTTATTTAATCAATACACATAATATTTATACAACTTGCACAACACCAAATCATTGTCCCAATGAATTTCTTCTATTCAAAATATAAGAAATTCCAAAAACACATAGTAGCAAGGAGTGGTTTTGGATTATTATATATCATTATCTTTTTATTATACTCTGTTCTTTAAACTTATCAGCTACATTCTTTATGCTTGTTTTCTCTTTTAATCAATTTGTTTTATAAAAAAAAATTACAGGATTATAATTTTATTAAGAAAATTCTTATATTTTTCATTTTCATATTTTAAAATCATACATTTATAATTAAATATGAGTTATGAATTTAATATAAAAATATATTAAAGATTAAATACAATCTTTATTTTTTATTTTTTCGATCATGTTGCATTATTATTAGAATAAAAAGTGTTTTTATTAACCTTTTCTTTTACAAAACAAATATCAAAATATCAAAATTTTTACTTGAAATAACAAAAAATAAATAAAATATTAATTGTTATTTTCAAATTAGCACAAAATAAATTATAAAATTAAATCTTGTGCATCGCACGGGCCAACTTCCTAGTATTTATAATTACCTGTTCTTCACATTTTGTTTCCTATGGTTTTCAATCAATTGGTTTGAATTTGAAGTAACTATACTCTTATGCTTCGTTTGCTTCTTGATTTGCTCAGCTAATTGGAAATACTCCAATGGTTTATCTAAACAAAGTTGTGGAAGGTTGTGTAGCACGCATTGCTGCCAAGCTGGAGTCAATGGAACCGTGTGCAAGCGTCAAAGACAGGTAAGAAAGGGTTTATGTATTGATCCCTGAAGTTGACTCAATTTTGATTTTAGGGGAAAACTTTTATGTCATTTAGTAATAAAAGGTATTATCGTCTTTTCATTTTAGACAATTAGATTATACCACTTGTGCTTATTTAATATAGTTAGCATCAAGTCATCAATGCTTACTAGTCATATTTCAAGAATCATTTTACAAATTTTTAAACTTTTAACTCAACCATGGTTACAAATTAAAAATAAATAAATAAATAAATTCAACGAAATTAAAAACAAAAGAAAACCTAATCCTAATTAGAATTTAATCATCTTCCTTCTCATAAACCCTAAATGGTGAGAATGAAGGCGGCACGACAAAAAATATCACAAAGAAGCAAGAACAAGGAGAATGGTAGAAAGAATCGAGAGTCTTAGAAGGCAACGAGAACATGGAAGAGACGAAGGGGAGATGTCGTGGAAGCAGTGTCACAAACGGGAAACGTGCAAAGGGAGACAGTGCTGTTGTAGCAGAAGGACAACGTGAAAGGGTGAGACGTTGGAAAGCCACCACAGATGAACAATCAAATCAAAGATTTAAAATAACAAATAAAATTCACCTAAAAACAAAACAAGCCTATATAAAATCAACAAAACAATTCAAAAAAGGGTAATAGTAATAATAGACTCTTCACTCTGTCTTTTTTTTTTTTTTGTAGAAATAGACTCTTCACTCTTGATGTTATACAAAACAACAAGAAAGATTAGTAGAAGAAGATGGAATTCTTCTTCTTAGGTATAATGGATTGTGTTTTGAAAGAAAAAGGATCGACTAAGTTTTTTTTTTATTTTTTTAATTTGAAAATTAGATATTTAGTTAACCATTATTAAGTTATAGTTTTTTTTTTTAAATTGCAAAATAATTCTTATTAAATGACACGTAAGCGGACACTTCACATGCAAATTAGATGTTGATTGTGTTTAGAGAAAAGCTTTCATGCCATCTAATGGTAAATGGCATCAACATCATTTCACGTAAATCAATTATATAATGACACCTGTGTTAATTTAATACAGAGAGCATCTAATTGTAAACTAAGGTGTCAGCTTATGTGTCATATACTAAGGATCATTATGCAAATTTTCAAAATTTTAATTGATTACAAATTAAAAATCAAAAAATTAAATTAAAAAAATAAAATAAAACAAAACAAAACAAAAACCTAATCATAATTTAAATTAAAACACTTATTATTGAATTGCAGAACGAAGTAGCTCTGCGTGAGATAGAACAAGCGAAAAAGAGAGAACATAAACTCATCAAAACACTTACGATTGCCATCTTTACATGCAGATTTATTGAAATATATCAATTTTTTATGCAGATTTACTTAATATAAATGTTTTTTATCTGTGTAAAAAACAGATAATAAAAAAAATTCAAATCCAAATAATAAAAAATGCATATTAGTAAAATAGAAAACTCAAAACAAATTTTTAATTTTCTAGATTTAAAAAAAAAAATATTTTCCCGAAGTATTGAAATCCGAGCATGATAGCATCACCCTTACATGTACTAATCCTTTGATGCCAATTTTATTTCAAAAGACATCAATACCATTTCTAAATTTGCTAATCATAACATCACATATGGGATATTTGTGCATAACCAGAGTTTAATTGTTTGATTGATTGATTACGTGTTTGATTAGGTGTGATATAATAAGGTCTTTTTTTTTTTGCAAATTTAAAAAATTTAAGTCAATCATAATTGCAATTAAATCCATTTTTTAATTTTCAACCAAAATTTTCAACTTGTTTCAGTCTTCCTTGTTCCCTGTTCAACGTTTAATCTCTATAAAACTCCCCACTCCCTTGTTCTGTTCATCTATCGTTGTGCTGTCACTGCGTTGCGTTTATCGCTGTGCATCTGCTGTCTATGTTCAATATCAGAAATTGCACACCATACAGAATTGATAATCGTGTCAATCATCCATTCATTCGCTCCAATGCGCTGCTGCTGTCGCTGGGCATCTGCTGTCTTCGTTCATCGCTGCACTGCTGCTGTAGCTGAGCCGCTGCTGTCCCGCTTCGCGCCGCCCATATCTTCCTCTTGCAGCGATTCTTCTTACGCGACGACGGTGGCGAAGGCTGGGGCTTATCCCCAACAGAGCCGGCGCGGCTGGGGCTTCTCAAGTTTTTTTATTTGAATTTATTTATTTTTTTAATTTTTCTTATTTGATCAATGGATTGATATTGATGCATTCCCTCACAGAAGGGCCGAAAGCAATTTCCCTAAAGAAAATTAAAGGGTTGTTGCACATTTTTTATGTGGTCCAATAATATAAAAAAAGCCACATTTTTTTTTATGCCAAATTAATCTAAACGTAAATGTAAATTATAAATTTTACAATTGGAACTTTGGATTATTTATATAAAAGTAGTTTTTAACCCGAATATAATTCACCCAAAATACCCTCAATAAATTTTCACTTTTCGTTACTCCCTCTCTCTCACGATCCCCGCTGTTCATTCTCCTTCTCCTTCTATATGCGTTCTCCTCCTCCTCCTCCTTCTTCTTTTTCATTTTTCATTTTTTCGTTGTTAAATTTCAAGGAAATATATCGACTAACAATTTATTCAAACCCCCTGTCCGTTCTCCTTCTTCATCTGTTCTTTCTTCTTCTTTTTTGTTCCCTTTCTTATTAACTAACAATTACCAGGGAAGTATATAGACATTTTACAAGAATTGGAATGAACCTGAATAGAGGTTTCGAACAGAGAACAACGGTGGCGGCAAAGGGTTTGAATGAATCGGGTTTCGAATTGGGAGTGGCCAGGGATTCAACGAAACACAGAAAATGTAAAAATGATAAATGTTATTTATGAAAAATGAAAAAGAACACAGAAGAAGAAGAAAGAACTGAATAAGGAGAATGCATAGGAGAAGAAGGAGATCGAACACGGAGAATTAAAGATGGAAATTTGTCGGGGGTATTTTGGGTAAATTATATTAGGGGTAGAAATACTACTTTTATATAAATAACCCAAGGATCTAATTACAAAATTTATAATTAACAATATGTTTAGATGATGTGGCATAAAAAAACATGTGGCACTTTTTTATTAGACCACATAAAAAGGGTATAGCAACCCTTTTTTTAGAAGGTATCGAAGTAAAACCATAAATCGAAATTGAGTCAATTTTCAAGTATCAAAAATATAATTAAGCCTTTTATTATACAACCCCTGTATTCCATGCTAATTTATTTAAACAAAATTTTTACACCTGGTTAATAATGTTATGTCTTGTCAGTAAAATGTAAAAAAAATAGTTTGAGATGATACTTTTTGTTTCTGATAATAGAGAAATTTGAAAAGTTTCCTGAAAGATCGTTGCGAGATAGAAAAAGATGTTACTGCCTTACTGGTGCGTTTTCTTCTCTAGGACCTGAGTTGCTTTAGATATTTATTGAAAATGGAAATTTGCTATCATATATATGAAATGCTTAAGAGACTAGCTACATTGTTCTTTTATTTGCCTTATTATCATTGGGAGGTTTATGTAAAAGGGGAAATTCTTACTATTAACATATTGTTCCCCTTTTTTGAATGACAGGATAGCTTTAAGTATGATCAATGATGCTGAGGATAAGGGCCTGATTACACCAGGGAAGGTTGGTAACAGAACACTTGCCGTGATTCACTGGTTGTTGTATATTTATGATACAATTTATCAATTTAGTTTTTCCCTGTAAACCCAATATGTTTTGTCTTAGGATGTAATGCTTGAGTTGAAAGTGTTGAGTTTTTTAAATAAGAAATTTCTTTGATTCTGGACATGGTTAAATTGAACTGGAGAAAGACTGTCCTTGTCGAGACTACTAGCGGAAACACAGGAATTGGGTTAGCATTTATTGCAGCACTTAAGGGTTATAGGTTAATAATAGCCATGCCAGCTTCTATGAGTCTGGAGAGAAGAATTGTGCTCCGTGCTTTGGGAGCTGAACTGCATCTCACTGATCCTGCTCTGGGCTTTAAAGGTAGTCATCAAAAGGCCGAGGAACTATTTAGGCAGACGCCTAATGCTTTTATGCCCCTTCAGGCTGAAAATCCTGCAAACCCAAAGGTAATTCTTCTTTGATGCATTGTAATTTGGTAAGGCGATGTTATAATGGAAAATCTATTGCATCCTTGTAGATTCACTATGAAACTACTGGTCCTGAGATTTGGAGAGATTCAGAAGGGGAAGTTGATGCCTTTGTGTCAGCTATAGGAACTGGAGGTACAATAACAGGTGCCGGAAAATTCCTGAAGGAAAGAAAACCAGAAATCAAGGTACCTTTTGGCGCACAAGTGCCGGTGGGGTGTGTCAGTGGAGGGGTGAGTTTAAACGCTTGTAACTTTGATGCTAATGTTAAGTATTTTCATCTAGGTCTATGGAGTAGAACCGGTTGAAAGTGCAGTCTTGAGCGGAGGACAACCAGGTAAGTTACTATAGTTGCAAATGATTCTCCAATCTCGTTGCTTTTCCTTTTCCTATTTCTCTCTTTATGTAACCTCTAAAGCTTTTCAACAACACTTTCAAATTTCAAGTCACTTATCCCTTTAAATTATAACTTCATAAGGTTGTACTCTCTTGCTAACATTTTTTGTTTGCATTTCCAATGCTCTTCCGATAATAAGCTATTAAGAATCTTAGTTAATATGCTCGAACAAAACAACCAAGCATATGTTGCAATTTAATATGTTACCCATGTTTATCGAACTCATAATAGACAATGAAAAATGAGGCTAACAATTACTGTCACTCTTATTATGATTGCTTCCTTAAATTCCCTTGCATCAAACATAGAGGGGGGCGTGCCACATGCATATATGCATCACTGCAAGTCTGCAGCAATTAAAACTTACTCCCTCCGGTCCATATTATAAGCATCATTTTTCTCTCACAAAAAGGGTGCTTATAATATGGACCGGAGGGAGTATTATATAATTTTTCAATTATGTTAATGTGTCATTCTTTCTTTTTCCGCTTACTTAAAGTTTAACTTCATCAGCGAAATTTGCCATTAAGTATTTTAATTTCAGACTGAGATATCTGAGTGGAAATTTACTAACTGGACATGTTGCTGCATATATTTGTAAAAGGTGAACATCTGATTCAAGGAATTGGTGCTGGATTTGTCCATGCTGTGCTGGATGTAAATTTACTTGATGAAGTTATTCAGGTTTGAATGAGATACATTTGGAGTTTGTTAGCTCTACAATACGGTTGAATGTGTAACACCCCGATTTAGTAACTTGATTAAATTTTTATTTAGTAAAAATCTGGGAATTTTTTTTTATCGATGACATGGGCATGACTTATTCCCATGAAACAATTTGATTTCAATATTTCCATTACAAAAACTTATCTGTCATGTCACATGTCATCCATCAAGTTCCAAATCGAGATGTTACCAACATTCGCTTTGAAACCTTTTTCTTTTCAGTACCATAAAATAATTCGTTCGTTAAATCCATTCAGGGTAGTGAGTTCTCAAATTAAACAAGTTACTTTGTGGGAGAGCAATATTATCTTAAAGACCTCAAGAAGGTATCGTACATACTTTGACATCATGAATCTGATATCCTTATCTACTGAGCTCCTTCGAGGCTTCGCCTTGAGCTTCTCTCCATGAGCTACCACTAGACAAGTCGGCATACCGGAATCTACTTGCTCTGATATCTGTGGACATCGTCGCCGACATCCACAGGGGAAAAGAGAAGACAAAGGGAGTGAGCAATCCCGAATGATTCCCCGTCGACGGGGTGGAATTACAATAGGCAAAAATATCAAGACATAAAAACAACAACATCATAGTAACAAATAAAATACCCAAGATCTTTCACCCCATCATCACAACTATCTACTCATAACTCTCAAGTTTTCAATTATGTTTTCAACATCATTGATCTCTTTCTCAATTCATTTCTCGAAGTTATTTCGAAACCTCATTTCCATAACAATATCTCTTCATTGGCCTTATCCATAGCATTCTCATTCTCAATGCCAATATCCATACGTTCTCTAGCTTATAACTTATAAGTCTTTTCAATCATTCTTAAACTTTTATTATTAAGTTTTATCGAATCGTATCCATTGATGACAGGGGATAAGAAAACGTCATCGTGGAACTAGTTAGCACACATACATCTCCTCCAATCCTCCCAAGCCTAATCGGAAGCAAACGGGACGTACACGAATCTTAACCCACGCAGGTCGAACAGCCGAGAAAACCAACACGTACTGCACCCACTCGGGTCAACTTACATTTTCATACTGCACCTACACGGGTCAGCTATTATTTATTCATTTCATTGCGACATCGCAGGGCCCAACAACCAATCGACTGCCCGCCTAGTTCAAGTTCCCTCTCACCGTTTCGAAATTGATCAAGGGTGCGACAGTACTTTTCTAGTTAGCTGTGCAGAACAAGCTACGATCCCTTGGGTATTAATCCCCGATTACTTATAGACTAGTTCCGCCTAAAAAAGCACTCTAGGTTTCTTGACGAGTCACCGTCTTCACCCTCCCCTATCACAATCGCTCACCTGAATATTCGCAAATAAACAGGGTATCTTCCTCTCCACTACTTCACACTCAACTCACCGCATTATATAATGTCTTTTAATGTTTTATTAATATTTTATTAATCCTAGGTTCAGACGAGTCACCCTTGTTCATCCCTTCGGTGATCCTCGACCTCCAATTAAATCTTTCACATCAACGCTTTCTCATCATTTCATAATCATCCTATCAACCGAACACATCAGGGAGCTCCTCAACCTGGCAAGCACGTCAGATCAATTGTGCACATGTCACGTCAATCTTTTCTTGACCTCAAACAATACTCGTGTAACATTTTCAAAATACCATATCCATCACATAGGGTCCGTCCAAATCACAAAAGAATTCACTAAAGTTCATACTTATCAAAAGTATCAAAAAGAGGGTTTAATCGATTACGGGGAAAACACGAGAAAAAAATCCAAAACTATATCAAACCAATTAGTTTCAAACCCAAAATTTCCAGAATGTTCAAAAACATGTTCAAGTTCATCATATAAAATTTTCAGGACATTTGGACCTCCAGAACCTAAGTTTCAAATCAGATTTTGCATAAAAATTAGGACAGGATTGTTGCTGACCTGAAACAGAAATGCAACGATTAAAAATAGAAAACCAACTTCGAATTGCATGAAACTTAGTAATAACCTCCCTTACATAGTCAAGGTCATCTCATAAAAATTTCAAATTATTTGGAGTTGTCGAGGTTACGTTTTTCTAATTAAATTTGTCACTAACTCTGAAAAATCTGAACCATTGTGCTCATTGTTTTTCAATTGGCAACAATATCAAACCAACTCCAAATCGCTTCAAATTTTATAGAGAGTCATGAGATATGTCTAGGAAGCTACCAAAAAATGTCAAGCCATTTAGAGCAATTTACGTCTGAAAACTCTGTTTAGGTTTAACCCGAAAAACTTATTTTTCCGAAATCATTTTCGCCAAAATGACTCTTATAAAATTATCAAATCAATTCCATAAATCATATAAAAATTCAAAAACACTACATTTAACACTATCAAAACAGTGGCTAAGTCATGAGAGCATTGAACTCTTGCAAACATCTTTGGTCCAAAGCTTTTGCAACTTGAAACACAAGTCTATTACAAACAATCTTTAACAAACAAAATTTATTTAAGTTATTATAACACATTCACTTTAGCTCAAATTTTCCATAATGCATTTAGACTTCATGAAGGACAACACACCAAATTTCCAGGGCAATCCAATGAGCAAAACCATGATTCATCAAAATCTCTTATAATCAAAACAACATTTCTTAAAAATTCAGCATCAACACATATAAACATATCCTACATAAATTCTAACCAAATGACTCCTATGCAACTCCAATCACACTCTAAACACTTTGTAGCACATAACCAATCATCAAGTGCACCAAATAAAAATTCATTTATTTCAAACACTTACATGTACATTTTTCGATTCCTTTGTCATAAACGTAAACAAAACATATACCAAACATTTTCTCAACTTACAATTAACTCTATCACTCTTAACCATAACACGACTCAAGGTTTAAAACCAAAGTCCAAGCATTTGTTTTCCTTCTTGACCCATTCGGTCCAAACACACCAAATAAGGGAAAATACTTTTTACTTCAAAAACTCATTATTTCCATCAAATAGCCTTTTCATGAAAACCAAGGATCTAGACATGCATGTACTAATAAATAGAAAATCAATAATATAAGCTTGTTTTCAACATGCATCCAGCCAACAAATGAACAAAATCAACCTATTATTTTTATTTTCATGTAAACCAAATTACATACCTAAGAGAAAGGAATATGCTTTTGTCAAAGTATTTCTTAAAATTTTCATGCAACAAAGGTCAAGCTTCATTTCCTATTTCAATCACAACTCTAAGCATTAAGATAACACAATTTCATTTGGGAAAAATCACAAGAAAACCGTATGGCATCCATATACACACACAACCACACAAAATCAATTCATCAATTGTTTTTTTTTCAAGAACCAAATCATAAGGCATGAAGATACTTTATCTTGGCTCCAATACATCATACATAATCAAATTAATTTATTTTCCTCATTAACTCATTTAGGCCGAAACACACACATAGAAAAATTAGGGGTTTTCACACAAATTAATCAACACACACACATACTCTAAAAATATTTTTTTTTGGGTCTTAAATCAAAGCATTAGAGCAAAACAAAATCACTTTAGTTAAAACCAATAGAAAACCGTGTGGACCTATTTTTTTCCATTTTATACTTTAAAGCTTAAAAATCACAAAAGGTCAACATGCATGAAAAACAAAAATCATTTCCTTTATCCATTCCTCTTGGTCGAAACATGCATATGGACAAGGTTGGAAATTTTTGCACAATAACACATAGTTTAAGATCAATAAAAATCAACTCTTATTCTTCCATCTCAAACATAAACTAAGTCATTAAAACAAAGTAAAATCATTTGGGTAAAAATCAAATGAATACCGTATGGGTTTCCCTCATTGATGCATGTTCATTTTTCCACTTCAAGCTTAAATCTTTACTTGTTAGGTTTTGGAAAACGAAGATCCTTCATAAAAATTAACATGCAACAACAAACCAACTCTTATTAACCAAAAGCTCATAAAACCGAAATGAATAAAACAATAAGAAGAAATGAAAATGGAAACAAGGATGTATACCTAGAAGAAAGGATGAAGATGAGGTTGTAGGAAATCAAAATCTCCTCCTCCCTGCCCTAGCTCACCCACGGCCTCCCCTTCTCTTTCTTTCCTCTTCTTCTTCTTCTTTTTTTTTTGTCTAGGTAGAAAATGGCAAGAACAAGAGGGACTTAAGGGTAGGGGTATATTTATATGGGAACTTAAAATGGGGTACATCATCTAAAAATGTGGGTATAAAAATTTCAAAAGCCTTCCCTAGGTCATATACTCCCTCAAGGTTTTATCATGTACTTAAGGGTGGGAACTTTGCATTTTTATTATATGTTTATGAGTATTAATTTAGTAGGGTATAGGTAGGTTTTAAATAGGTTTACATGGGAAAGAGTGGATAAATTAAAAAGAACAAAGGCAGGCATTGGTCCAAAATCTATTTAGGATAGGGTCATTAATTACATGTCCCCCATAGGGTACAAATGGGGTGGCTACACTTTAATTAGTGTAGGTTATGTTTAATTAGGTTACCCTAGGGTCTTGTGCTTTCATAATTATATGTCTAACAATTTGAAATTCAAAATGCACAAAATAATTTAAAAACCATACAGCACACCCATACAGGGGAAAATATTATTACTATTTTTTTCCAATACAGTAAATAACACTTGAAAATCATAATTCAATTTATTTTAATAAAACATTATTATTCTTCTAAAAATAATAAATTTAGAAGATAGCATAAATAAATTTCAAACTGTAAAAAAATAAATGCTACATTTCAATACAATCGTTTTGACTCTAAATTCGTCTAATTCGGATTTATAGATAAAAAATTATGAATTTTCAAAGTTAAACAAATCCTTTAAACCAATAAATAATAATTCCTTCAAAACACGAAGGAAAATAATTTACCATCATCAAATAAATTCCAAACAATTATTTTCATTCGTAAATTCAAATCAAATAACGAATTTATGTAAATTCAAAAATATCTGCCCAATCATAAATTCAGAAAAATCAATTTACGAAAATATGAAAAATTGCGGGTATTACAGAATGGTCTTTCATTGGAGTTGTTTATGAAGTCATCATTCTTATATAATATCATATTATAGATGAAGAGTAAATGGGATTTGAACACAGTTCCTATATTTGGTTTATTAATTTACATGTTCAAATGAAGGTTATGATCCTTATGATAGATAAAACTGCAAATAAATTTTCTTGCACTTTCTTTGCAACTATTTTACTATTTGAAAATTAAGAATAACTGTATGTTTCTGACAGTATTTGGCACTTGGTTTTCTGTCTTTTGTTAATTTTTTCAGGTATCAAGTAACGAAGCTATAGAAACTGCTAAGCAGTTAGCTTTGAAAGAAGGTTTATTGGTATGGCTATGGTTATATTCCATTTCCTTTGAAATATAAATCCACGTGTGTTACTATTTTTTTTATCTTGCCCATTATATAATTGTATTACTTGTTTTTTCCAGGTAGGGATTTCTTCTGGTGCAGCTGCCGCAGCAGCAATAAAATTGGGAAAGAGACCAGAAAATGCTGGGAAACTCATCGTTGTTGGTCTTCTTACCTATCTAAAAGTCTTAATTCTTTACATATTTAGGAAATATAAGACATGATACATGGATATAACACGAAACATGGATATGAAAAAAAAATGATATCTCAAGAGCTGAGTCAATTGGTAGAGATGCTAAACCTAAAGTGCCGGTGCATCTGCGTCCGGAGCTGGCTAACATTGCTTTTCCACTAGCCACATCAGCATATAACAAATTTTTTTGGATAACAACGTATCTGCGTTCGGAAGGATGAATTCATTAGGGTTTGTTTCTGATCTTTTCTTTCCGATGGAGGACCCTTGATAGTGACAAGGGAAAGAAAAGATAGGTGGTACACTACCTAAATCATCCATAGACATGTCCTTTATGATCCAGTCCTTTACTAACTTGGTTAAAGCAACCCTCTCAGATATAAAAAATGGTATGCTCTCTTGCCCACAAGGTTGGTTAGTAGAGGCTCTAGTTTCATTGGTTAATTTTTAGATGAAGAAGAAGAAGAAGAACAACAACGAGTAAAGGGAACAACTTGAAATGAGTTACAAAAATTATCCATGCAGAGAGGGAATGGAAAAAAGAGAAGGCTTTACCTGGTGCTGATACCATAAATGTAACACCCTATTTATAATTACCATAAATTACCCCATAAGAAAATAGTGAACTAAAAATTTCTTTTTAAAAACTCATTAACTTATAAAAAAAACTCTGTCAAACCGGATAGAGTTTCTTTTGTTTTATGAACATTCCAAAAATTAAGTTTTTCCTGTAACCTGTGAAAATCAGAATATTCATTTCATCCAGAAGCCAACAGGGCTAAATTATCAAGGTGCATTGAATGCATCCACATCAGAATCTAAATACATCAGAGATAACAGCAAACATGAAAAAGTTGTGGAATTGTTTAAGTTTTCCCAAAAATATACTCCCTACCCATAGAGAGTGGTCCTGGCTAACCCAAAAATGATGCTTTACAATTCATATACAAAACATCGACAACATATACAAAACCCAAAATAGCCAGAACGAACAAAAAGTCCCGAACCACCACTAACTACTCTCCCTGTGAGGGAGAGTGCACTTGCTCGGCCGGGGGTTGTGCAAGCTCAATCTCAGTTCCTGTGTAAAAATAGTAAGGAGATGAGCATTACAAATGAAGTAGAAAAGCAGTTTCTAACTAGACATAACAACACACTAAGTCAAACACAATAACCGCATAATACATATATTTTCATTCAACATTCACTTCATGCTCATTCACACACAAACATTTTCATTGGTTCCTTTTTCTTAGATTCCATTTCTTTACGTTTCTCTTATCCATTCTTTACTTCTTTTCATATTTGCATCACTAGGATTTGAATGCACTTGCTAGGGTATTTGGAACACCCATTAAGGACTTTTCACCCATCAGGACTTTAGCACCCATTAGGCTTCACCCGTTAGGACTATGCTTAGTACGTTACCCATTCTTATCTTATTTTTTCCATTTTCACATTCATTTTTCTTTAGTTATAATCCACATTTTAATTCCTTTATATTTAGTAGCGAATTGAACCATTGGGTACACCGACGCCTTACGGGGCGTTTGGACCTAATGGGACATTTAGCCTGATGGGGCATTTAGCCCTAATGGGACATTAGGAACACCTAGCAGGGCACCTAGTGTGCCAGTGCCCCCAATGGTCAATTCGACCGCCTTCTCTTTAATTTAGTTCATTGTTCGTTCATTTGTTTGTTATCTCATTCGTCATTCAACACACATTTATCACACAATCATCACAATTTACATATTCAATTTCCTAAATTCATGCTCTTACTCCTAGTTCATTTTATTTATCATTTATTAATTATATGTTACCACATATACCTCATTTAATCATTTAAGCACACATATCAATTATCTCACATAAATATTCACAAGCATCAAACAAGGGTTCATGTTCTTCATTTAAGTATTCATAACAACAATTAACACATAGTATATACATTCCATCACAATTATCAATTAGGGTTCAATTTCTTTATTCAAGCAATTATAACATTATCATCATTTACTATCCTAGGGTTTCATAAATCACTACAGTAAGCACACATTCTTAGCAAATCATTATATACTAACTAGAGACTACCTCCTACATCAAGGTAACACCCACTCCTTACCTTAACCTTGTAGAGGGAGATGGGAGTACCAAACCCTAACTCTTAAAATTCCCCTTTTAGCAACACACACAAATAGCCACCAAGAATGTAGTAAGAGGGAGGGAAAGAGCTTGATTCCCAAGCCTTGAATGTAGAGAGAGAAAACTTCAAAGCTATGAAGGAGAGAGAAAGTAAACCATGGAGCAAGAGAGAGATAAATAGTTAGAAATGTGAGTGAAAAATTTGTGTAACATGAAGGAGGAGAGGAGAAAAGCTTGAATCAAACTTACTTTGAGCTTGGAATGATGGAAATCAAGAGTGCGTGTTGAAGCTCTTGAACCCTAACTCCTTGCCATCATTGTAGAGAGGGAAAATGAGAGATTAATGGAGGTTTGAGTGTTTATGTGTGATGGAAATCAAGTATTTGATGATGATTTGTTGGATTTTTAGGTGGATTTTTGGAGTTGAAGAATCTAGGGTTTGGGAGGGGAAAATCGCCCTTGAGAGAGAAAGAAGAAGAATAGTGCGTGTGTGGTGTGGAGGTGGCTGCACCAGACTTTAAATCTGGTGCACGCCTGGGTGTGGGTTTTGCGCGCCTGGGTGCACGGTACGGGTTGAAGCTGGTGCGTATGGGACTGGCGCGCGTTTGGTGCGGGGTTGTGGGCTAGTGCGGGTTTGGGGCGCCATTTCAACTCTGGTGCGTCTGGCGCGCACCTGGGCGCGCAGGGCGATGTGCCTGGCCGCAGTTTTGACTGCGAGCACCAGCCATTTTGGGGCTGGCGTGCCTGGGCGTAGCCCGGTGCGCTTGGGCGTGGCCTGAGGAACCTTCCTCAAATTGCTATATCTTCTTCGTTAACCGTTGGATCTTGCTCAAATTTTGAGGCAAGCTTCCTAAGACACTTATCTTCACATCCAACGGTGGCATTTTTGTTTAATGTTTTAGATATTTTATTTATAATTTCTTAATACAGGGTGTTTCTAACACCAAAAACATCGTTTTTAACACTAGTTTGGTCTTCATTAATTTTTCTATTTGATGTCTATGCTTCTTAAACATTTTATGGTACTCAAAGGAAATATAATCTACCACTAGGGGTGTTCATAAAAACTAGTTTCATGAACCAAACTAAATCCAAACTGGATCCAAACTATTAAAAATCTGTTTTTTTAATTATCTAGATCCGGCCCAATCCACATAAACTGGATCCAATTTTATCCAAACAAAATAAATGGATTATCTGAATCCAGTTTCACAATTTCACTTACCTAAAGCTAATTTCATTCCTCTCTCTCAAGTTTATGACAACAGCGATAGTGCCTACCTGATACCAATCCCTTCATCGCATCTTCCGTCATCGCCGTCACCGTCGTGCTCACTTTTCATCACCGTCGTCACCGTTGTCACCGCCGTGCTCACCGCCACGCTCTCTCTCTCTCTCTTTCCCATCACCACCACGCTTTCTCTCTCTACTCACCGCCGTCACCGTCGTGCTCTCTCTCTACTCACCGTCGCGCTCTCTCTTCGTCACCGTCGTGCTCTCTCTCCAGTCACCGCTGTGCTTTTTCTCTCTCCCATCACAACCATGCTTTCTCTCTCTTCCGTTGCCATCGCTCCCTCTCTCTCCTCAGTCACCGGTGTTCTCTCTCCTTTCTGCCACTGCCATGCTCTCTCCCCCGGTCACCGCCTTTCTTTCTCGTTCTTCTCTAAAGAAACAGTAGCTTTTCTCTGAAGAAGGAGCCAGAAAACAAGCAGTTTTGTTTTTCTTTTTTTTTTCATTTTAAACTCTGTAAAAATTCGTTTGAAAAACAGGTTTTTATCCGGTTCTAGTTAAAACTGGTTTTAATATTAAAAATCAGTTTAAAACCGTTTTAAATTCCGAACCAGTTTAGAACCGGTTTAAATCCGATCTAGATCCAATTGTAAATATATAACCAATTTGGTTAATTATCTGATCCATTTAATATGGTTTATTGGATTTTGGACCAGTTTTAACCAAAAACTGGTCCAAGAACACCCTTATCTATCACCCTAAATTCTTTTATGTATTTATTCTAACCTCTTCTTATGTTTTTTTTTTAAAGTAAATTTGCTTATAATTAAAATCATGATGTTACACTTTGGGTAAAAGTGTTAAGGGTGCAGACAACATGTCTAGCCCCTAGGATGACCGTTGGGAACCAGGGCATGACAGGAAGAAGCTTTTCAGATTGAAAGGAGTAGGCTAACAACTTTTGAATACATCCTTTGGGAACCGGTGGCATGAAAAGAAGCATTACCTTGAGCCTTGTAGCTTCCATTAGGAACCGAAACAAAGAGGGAAACATGGGAGGCATGGGGACTCGTGTTTGTCAGTTCCTTATTGACAAGATACTTTGAAGAAGGCACTACAATAACTTCACAATCCTTCAACAAGCTGAGGATGAAGGCATCCAAACCTCACATTATGCAGTCAAACGAACTGGGTTGACGGACCCGAAAAACAAACCCATGGCCCATTTAGCAAATGAACCTTAGCATGGCATGGCGGGGTATGGTTATGAACCGATAGCACAAACCGGTCTACCGATCAACGTGGGCCCATGATTATGGGTACCGATATAATGGTTAGAGGCCAGATATGGCCCGATACATCTTGATACCAGTATTACGGCTAGAGGCCAAATATGGCCCAATACCTCTTGTTACCGATATGACAGCATGAGGCCAATTATGACCCAATTCCTATTGGTACCGGTATCTCGTTATAGGCTAATTGAATTAACAATAGGCAATCAGACTGTTTAGGAGCAACGAATACTCTAACTGGTAACCGTAACCTTAATGGTCTACCATTAGCAAAAATCACGAGCACCCAATAAAAGGCCATGCCAGGACAGTACAGCATGAACTCTTATAAGAGCAAGCTTAGGAAGGAGGTATGAATTAACTCACACACAAACACACAAAGATACTGATAGGAGAACGATAACCTTACTTCCAAGGTGCCTTTCTCGAGTCATACAACAATAGTAAGAGCTTGGCCATTTGATCATTTAGGTCAAGTCCAAGGACCTTACAACACAATAACTATGTTAATTTATTTTTACTCATGTTATAGAGTCATTGATTATTGATTTTATTTTCTCACTCAGTTTATATAATTGAACCTTAGATGAGTTCGGTCATGTTTTTCTCATTCTTTGAAATTATTTTATATTATCTGAATGTTGATAGTAATTGTTGGATAACAAATTGTGATTTCGTGTTAGGGATACAGTTGTTGATTAATCATTATTAATCTGGTAAATAAATCATACTTTTAAATATTGTTTTCAAGAGAGTTTCATTGATATATTTTCCATGAGCACATGCTTAACCGCTAGATGTTCATGAGTAATTTAATTTTTTAAAATAATTGACATAGTAATTGACAACCAAGTGGGTGTAGCCCACATGATCATATACCAAGTCTTAATTGGAAGTTCCAGGGGTTCGATCCTGGCGCCACTGTTTGATGGATTTAAATTTCCCTTCCCCTATCCCCTTATATAAAAAAAATAAAATCCTATAAAAAAAATTGACATTAGTCTTGATAAATTATGAACTTAGTAATTTCTCATTCATTTAAACCAAATATATTTTATTATCTTAATTTTACCACTTTCATTCACATATTATTTTTTGACATAAGAATGTTAGAATTTTATTTAACAATATCTAAATTTTACACTAAGGCTATGTAGAATTGATCTCATTATTGCTCAATTATATTTCGGTACTATTCATGCACTTGCGAGCATACGTTAGGACTTAAGAAAATCGCAACAACACAACAAAAATACTAAAACAACATAGTGTATGAAACAAAGGGAATAACATTTATCTCATTCTGTTGTGGCCTTTCAATATGTAAAGGTATAAAAAATTTAGAATAGAAAGTGTGGAATGTTATAGAGTATAATTAGAAATGTTTGAAAGTGTTTTTGATGGGGACAGGGCTAGTATTTTTAAGTGTCTGAGCTTCATAACTACATATTATAGTACTTGGAAAAGCAAGGCACATCGTGTGCTTTTATGTTGCCAACCAGTCAACCACATGGCAGGGATAATGTTTGAAGTTTTTCATACTTTCATGTTCATTGGTTTGGTGATAAGGTTGTCTATTGTCATGTCATTGGCTCATAGATGAGTCAAATGTTATTTTTATATGTATGATGGATACTCATTAATCTTCCTATCATTTTGGTTGCTGCAGGTGGTGTTCCCTAGTTCTGGAGAGCGTTACCTCTCTTCTCCGTTGTTTGAGTCCATTAGAAATGAGGCACAACATATGACATTTGATTAGTGAACTCTCACGTGCATTGTTACCGGTTAAAAGAGTTTGGATTCAATTATAAATCACATTTTATGAAATTTTGAAAAGTAAAAAGTTCTTTAGATAACTCATTTTTGTACTCATTGACTACATATGATGGAGTTTGTCTTGAAGGCCTTGTAAAGGCTATAAGAATTTAGCGATTTTTGAGCTCAGTGAATTTCGATCAATCAATAGCAATTGATTAATCTTGAACTCCATTGATCAATACCCATCTTTCGGCACATATGAAATGGCAGGAGATTCACTAGTAATACATTTCCATAGGGAATGATAGTTCCCCATAAATTGATAAAATAGAATGAACTTGAATTCATTTATCAAAAACATCATGTTCTTAATAGGTACATAAATCTTCTTGAAGTCATGTTGCATTTGTATTTTGAGTAATATGTCAGATTAGTCCCTGACTTTGTAAGCTTAGGTCAAGTTAGTCCCTGACTTTATCGAAATAGCAATTTAGTCCCTGAGATAGAAGAACGTCGATCAAGTTAGTCCCTGCCGTCATTATCGCAGGGATGTATTTGCTTTAAAATGGGATAAAGATAGGGACGTATGTGAATTAAAATGAAATCTCAGGGACTAAATTGCTATTTTGATAAAGTCAGGGACTAACTTGACCGATGCTTACAAAGTCAGGGACTAATCTGACATATTATTCACTTTTATATTATGCACTTCTTAGTTGCTGCACTTATCCTTGGTCACTTTTAAGTAACAACTATGTGAATGCTATTCACCATGTACCACGAAAGTTATTCATCACAAAAGTCGAAATGAATAAGATGATTAGGCTCCGTTGTTATGCTACAATAAGTGTAGATATATAGCATGACGCCCTTGGTCAAAGGATCACTCGTGATTCCCATTGTATAACCTCCAGCAACCCGTTTTCAAACATAAAAGATCTGCATGCAAAACGGTAAAGGTAAAAAAGTAAATAGTAATAAAACAATTGTTGTCATTACTCATTACGTTCTTTAGCTCTCTGTTTCGAAGAAAAAGTCGAAGGCATTATCAGTTGCCTTCCACCTTTGTTCACACCTAATTTTGTCTTCACAAAATAAAATAAAATAAAAATAATTTTTTTTAAATGATAAAAAATAAAAACAAAAAAGAAAATTTAAAAAAAAAATTGAAAAAAAAAGTTTTGTAAAAAAGATAAAAAAACGAAAAAACGAAAAAATATTTTTTTGTAAAAAAAAAAAATTTGAAAAAAAATAATAAAACTTCATCGGAATTTCTAAATGCACCCAAGAAATACTATCCACACCCAACACTACTAAAAACTTTTGTATAAACTACCAATAATACCCTTAGTAAAAGTAACTCTCACTAATTAAAAAAAAAACTCCCATCCTCCCCTCTCATTCTCATAGATCAAAGAACAAACTACACAGTAAACACAACCAAAAAAGAACAGCGCACAAGGACAATAGGCTCTATTCAAATCTGAAATGGCAACCCCCTTAAAATGGTGTGACCATGAACCAAGGGCAAAAAGAAGCCAAAATCCTTTTTTCCCCACAAAATTACTCGGACATCAAAACATCTTGAAAAATCCAAGAACTGCTGTCCAATCAGATGCACTACATAATAACGGAGTACATGGCGCAGTTCTGCGAAAATATTGGCCTCTTTCCCACTTTCAAACACTTTAAAGTTTAAAACTTATTGGTGTACTTTAACAATGTGAATAAAACAAGAAACGGAAATCATAGCTCATGAGAGGTTTGGGATGAAAGAGATCAAAGAGAAATATTACCCTATATGCTATTTGATGATTTTTTTTTAAGGATTTTTAAAATTGAGAGTAGGGTTTATGAGAAGAGTGGGAGAAGATGGAAGAAGAAGAAGATAGGAAACAACAGTAGTATAAAAGTATTTGGGTGTATGAAGTAAAAATGAAAAAAAAAGTAAAAATTGGATATATGAAGTGAAAGTAAAAAAATAAAAAATATCTCTTTTCCTCTCGTGGCTGTTGACCTAGGGTTTTGCTGCCACTGCCACCGTGATGGCCAAACGGAGAGGGAGGCCACCTAAAACACCTGCGACAACACCGAAAAGCAAAGGAGAGACTTCATCTAAGGTTTCTGATTCCCCTCAGAAACTAGACTTCTCACAATTAGACGAGGAGGACCTTGAGGATATTGATGCCTTGAGCCCCAAGCAAGCTGAATTATGGATACAAAAAATTGATGTGTTGCGTGCAAAGATCAAGGAGAGAGCAGGCACCTCTGAGACCAATGGTAATGAGGAGAACACGATCGTGAATGATGGATCAGGGACCAGTAATCCTTGTGTGGCCAGTAATCCTAATTCTGACGTGACAGACAAGGAAGTACAATATGTGAAAGTCTGGGAGAAATTCGATATATCCAAACAAAGGAATGCAGGAGAAAAGCTTCAATTCCACAAGCCAGAACTGAAAGAGGGAGTAGCAATTGGGAAGATTGCTGCCACATATATTGAAAGTGAGATGACTTATTGGTAGAATGCTTTGGTTGGGTATGTTCTGGGGGCCAAACCTCCTTTTCCTGTCTTAAATGGCTACATCAGGAAAGTTTGGGGCCAGCATGGTGTGGACAAGGTGTTAATGAACTTTGATGGCACATTTATAGTAAGGTTTAATACCTTAGAAGCACGTAACACAGTCCTGGAAATTGGTGCGTTTCATTTCGATAAAAAACCTATAATACTCTCCCCATGGACTGGCAAACCTGTAACCAGGAATTTCATTGATCGTGTTTCTGTTTGGGTGCAGTTGCCAGACCTGAACTTGAAATTTTGGGGTGCTTCAGCCTTGAGAAAAATTGCCAGCCTCATTGGGACTCCAATTATGGTGGATCAGGTTACCAAGGAGAGGAATAGAATAAATTATGCAAGGGTCTTAGTGGAGGTTAGCCCTGCCATTCTGGCAGATGAGGTATTCTTTGAAGATGAGAAAGGAACTGTCATCAGTCAAAAGGTGATTTATGAGTGGAAACCAGTATTGTGTGCTAAATGCTCCTCTTATGGTCATGACTTTAAGATTTTCAAGAAGGGAGTTAAGCAGCAATGGGTTGTGAAAAACAAGCCATCTCAGAAGGACATAGATAAGGTAGTTGATGCTCTTCATACTCAGGTTGCCCTTGATAATGAAACAATTCCACCTAAGAATGTTGAAAGTACTAGAGAAGCTATTCAAGAAGTTCTAGCAGCTGCAACAATTCCTGATCAGAAAGTGCAGAATGACAAAGGCAAAGAGAAACTGACAGAGGAAGAAGGAAAATGGATCACTGTAAGTTCAAAAAATAGAGTTCAGAAAGGTAATGTCTTGGTAAAGGGTAACTCCTCAAGACACCAAAACAAAGCCCCCATGGATAAAATAGGAGCATGGAATATTAGAGGGCTTAACAACCCTCTCAAATAACAAGCAATTGTTGATTTGTACAAAAAATACAGATTAGGTATGTTAGGTATTCTTGAGAATAAACTGAGAGCTAATGCCTTTCAGATTGTGAAGAATAAAATTGCTTATGGTTGGGGATGTGTAGACAACTTTGATATGTGCCATATTGGTAGAATTTGGGTGATTTGGAAAGTGGACTGTTTTGAGGTTACCCTTGTAGTTGGATCCAGTCAATATATGCACCTCCTGATTAAAGCTAAACAGTCTCAGAAGGAGTTTTATGCTACCTTTGTGTATGCCTCTAATGATGCAATTGAGAGAAGAGAGCTTTGGAGTATCATGCAGGGGATTACTGCTTTCATTGATAAGCCTTGGATTCTTCTTGGTGACTTCAACACCTTTCTGAACCAGAATGAGAAGACTGGTGGGCTTCAGGTTGATCCTGCTCAGATTCAGGACTTTAGAGATTGTGTTTTTGGCTGTGGTTTATTAGATATGAATTTCAAAGGCCATTTTTTTACTTGTTGTAACAAGCAATTTGGGGACAAAAGAGTGTACTGCAAGTTGGATAGAGTGTTGGTGAATAACTTGTGGATTTCTACATGGCCTGCTACCTTTACTGATTTTATCAACCCTGGTGTATCAGATCATACTCCAATGGTTATTGATTGGAGTCAATATCAGCTAAAGAAAGGCACAGGCTTTAAATTTTTTAACATGTGGAGCAGTCATCAGGATTTCAAAGGTATTGTGAAGGATATCTGGTGCAGGACTGTGGAGGGTAGTAAAATGTATCAAGTCTGCAGGAAACTGAACATGCTTAAGAAACCCCTTTCTGAGCTAAACAGGTTACATTTTACTCACATTGATAGAGAGATTGATTTGAAGGAGCGGCTTAGCAGAATTCAAGAGGAATTAAGTCAGAATCCTGATGATATTCATCTGCAGATTGATGAGAAGGTGGTTTCTCAGCAGTACCGGATTGTTAAAAAGGAAGCTTTTGCTTTCTTGAGACAAAAGGCAAAGATTATGTGGCTTAGAGAGGGTGATGAAAACTCCTCTTTGTTTCATAATACCATTAGACAGAGGCAATATCAGAACAGGGTTTTGAGGCTGCAGAATGATCAAGGTCATATGGATACTGGTCAGTCTGAGATTGTAGAAGCCTTTATGCATTTCTATCAGAACCTTTTCAGCAGGCAAGCTCACAGAGTCCCTTTTAATACTGAAATCATGAATTAAGGTACTTTTTTGTTAGTTGAATAGAAAATTAATTTGATCCAGCCCTTCACTGATGATGACATTAAAAAGGCCATGTTTGCTATTCACCAAGACAAAGCCCCTGGCCCAGATGGTTTTGGCTCAGGTTTTTTAGTGCTTCATAGGATGTGATTGGTGATGATTGCTGCACTGCCATTAAAGATTTTTTCCAATCTGGTCATCTTCTTAGAGAGGTAAATTCCACTAACTTGGTCGTGATACCTAAGGTTGATTCTCCCTCTTCTGTGAGTGAATATAGACCAATTGCTTGTTGTAACACTCTTTATAAATGCATTTCCAAGCTACTTTGTGATAGAATGAGCATGATTATGCCTTCAATTGTTCAAGAGAATCAGGGTGCTTTTGTTAAGGATAGAAAATTTTTTCAGCACATCCTAATTTCTCAGGATTTGGTCTGGCTTTATGGGAGGAGGAGAGTCTCTCCTAGATGTATGATGAAGATAGATCTCAGAAAAGCCTATGACACACTTGATTGGAATTTTATTATGGATATGCTTCATGCTTTTAAATTCCCAACCAAGTTTATATCCTGGATTTTTGCTTGTATCTCTACTGTCTCCTACAGTATTGTTGTGAATAGTGTGAAGGGTGAAAGATTCCAGGGTGCTAGAGGTATAAGGCATGGAGATCCTGTGTCTCCACTCATTTTTGTTCTGGCAATGGAGGTTTTGACTAGGAGATTGCAGGCAGCTTCAAGGCACAGAAATTTTAGGTTCCATCCACAGTGCAAAGACCTGAGAATTATCAATGTGGCCTTTGCTAATGACCTTATGGTTTTCTACAAAGCTCATCCAGCTAGTGTGAGAATTATTTGTGATGTTTTTCATGAGTTTTCTGTTTGGTCAGGTTTGGAGGCAAATCAGCATAAATCTTCTCTATTTATTGCTGGTGTTGATCAATCAGTCAGACAGAATCTTTTGACTATCACTGGTTTCCAGCTTGGAGCTTTTCCATTAGATACCTTGGGTTGCCTCTGATGAGCAGGAAGTGGAATGCTGCAACCTGTATGACTTTGGTTCAGAAAGTTACAACCAGAATTCAATCTTGGAAATCAAGAAATCTGTCATACCAAGGCAGATTGTGTTTGATTAATTTTGTTTTGATGAATCTCCGTGTTTATTGGGCTTCTGTTTTATTCTTCCAAAATTAGTTTTAAAGCAGACTGATAAGGTTTGCAAAGCTTTCCTTTGGGGCATAAATGAGCAGGGCAATTATGCTACAAAAGTGGCTTGGGATAAGGTGTGTAGGCCTAAGCATCAGGGTGGGCTTAATGTTAAAATTTCTGGTTTGTGGAATTCTGCAGCTTTAGGTAAGCAATTTTGGGCTATTGCTCAGAAAAATGATACTCTTTTGATCAAATGGGTTCATGCAACCTATATTAAAGATCAGGATTTTTGGTCTCTATCTGCTAATCAGGGACAAAACTGGCATTGGAAGCAGTTGTTGAAGGTTAGGGACAAGCTCAGTTCTGGTTTTCAAGGCAATAATTGGAGGTATAATTCAGATGACAGCTACACAATCTCTTCTGGTTACTCTTTTCTATCTGGTTTCTCAGAACCTTTTCCTTTGCATAGGTTTGTGTGGAATAGGCTTAGTCTTCCAAAGCATAGGTTTATTGTGTGGTTGGCAGTCTAGGGTAGACTACTAACTTTGATAGAGTGCATTGGTTTGCTTTTCCAAACCATTGTTGCCTCTGTCTTGCGAATCAAGAAACGAGGTATTGCTTATTTTTTGAATGCTCTTGGTCCAAGGAATTGTTATCTGCCTGTGCTAATTGGCTTGGAATTGATACATATCCTATTCGATTCACTAACCGATCAAGATGGATTGCTCATAGCTTCAAGGAAAAGAAGAGAAAGAGCTGTGTTTTTGCTCTATGGGCTGCACTTATTTATCAAATCTGGTTTGAGAGGAATCTCGGGACTTTCCATGACACCAAGAGATCTATCAATAGGGTGTTTAAGGTTGTTAAACAGGATCTAGCTCATAGGATAGATTTTTGTTTTCCTTCTTTTAGAGCTTGGTCGAATAAGGCCATTGTTAATCGAATTTGTATTAAACTATAGCCTTTGCCTTTCTATTGGTTGAACCCTTCTTAGAAGGTGGCAATCAATAGTTAGGTGTTTTCCCTAGTCTTGACTTTGAACCCTTCCTAGAAGGTGGCAAGGTCTTGAGCTAGTGGTTTGGTGGTTGATTTTGTTTTTTGCTTTGTGGTAATAAGATTATTATTTCTACTAAAAAAATAAAAAATAAAAGTTGGGTGTGTGAAAGAGTATTTTAGGAAATTTAAGATAAAATTTATAAAGTAATGGGTGTAATTAGCAAAAGATGGGTGTGGATAGAAATTCTCAATAAACTTTACTATTTTGAAAAAAACGAAAATAATAAAACTTTTTTAAAAGATAAGATAAAAAGTTTTATTTAAAAAAAGTTTGGTTAGATTTTTGTGAGGATAAAAATAAAATTTTGTCATTAAATTTGTTTTTTTTAAAAAAATTATCAAGAGTTGATCTTTAATAAAATTTGAAAGATAGTAAAATGGAGGAATAAAAGGGAATTAGACTCTAGAGAAAGAGTTTACATTAGTGTCGACTGCTTTTTTGTGATCTAGAAACGTAAATTCGTTAGAATTTAAAGAATTTAGACGTTAACTCGATAATTTAACATCCAGGTTATGATAATTGTTATTCATACTCAAACCATAATCTTACTCATGGACTCAAACCTACACTATACGTAAAATCAACTCGTAAACTCGATACAATAACCCAAAATTACTTTCACAATAGAATTAATTTTTACATATAACTACATATTAAAAAATAAAATACAGAATTAATTTTTACATATAACTATGTAACACCCTCACAATTAATTAGCCTAATTACTATTAATTGGGTTGAATTAAAATAGGACTTGAAAATTTCTTAATAAAATCTGACAGATTTTCCTCTGTTTATCAGACTTTTCCAAAGTTTACGTCTTATAAACCTGTCAATCCAGAAAATAATAAAACATAAAACTTAAATTTAGATTACAGCAAGCTAAATTCTAAGGCCCAGATACAAAATAACTACAAGTTGTGGGCTTCTAACATTTAAGGCAAAACCACTAGATTGGTCCTGTAAGTTATTTTTTGGTTGTGATTTCGTCCCGTAACTTTTTTTCGTTTCAAATAAGTCCTGAAGTTGTTGCCATGTAACAAATAAGTCCTTTCCGTTAGTTTTTTCTATTAAGTGACACGTGTCACTCAACTAATGGTGCCACGTATTGAAAAAATGATTTAATGATTTTTTTTTTAATTTTCTTATGGTGACACGTGTCGCTTAATGAAAAAAAAATTAACGAAAAGGGCTTATTTGTTACACTTCAACAACTTCAGGACTTATTTGAAACGAAAAAAAGTTAAGGGACGAAATTGCAACTAAAAAATAACTTAAGGGACCAATGTAGTAATTTTGCCAACATTTAACTATGCTAATTACACTCATTTGATTCTAGTTCTCTCATGATTAATTTACACTCCACTCCTGCTCGGCCTGCAATAGTGTAAGCTCCTTCTGTACCTGTAATAAAAATAGCAAGAATGGTAGTATTACACAGAATTTAGAATAATAGATTCTACAAGAGTATAGCAATAAACCAAGGTAATTCATTATAAGTCTTTGCCCCATTATTTTATTATCACTAGTTATGTTTGCACAAACCCTTATACCTTATATTATCTCTAACTTCACACACTAATATCCATTCTTATCCCATACAATAGGTTATCCATTCCTTTGCTCTTATCCATTTACAATCTATATTTCTTCAACTTATCATCATACTTTTTTTTTTGGTAAACGAAAAATTTTCATTACCAAACAAAAAAAGATTACATCAATCTCAAGCTAAAGAAATTTTATAACCTAGTTCCCACCTACAATGTAAGGTTGAACTAAATCATGAAATAATGAAAAGCTTAAGCTAAAGTTCAACCATAATTCGATTGGCAATTACAAGATTACAAACTTGATTAAAATTCCTAAAGTAAACAAAACATCTAGTAGCAAGTTCTTTCTTCATAATTGTGAAAACATGAAAGGGAGGTCTAGCTTTGTCAACAAAAATTCGACGATTTCGTTCCATCCACACATGATACAAGACTGCAGCCATAGAAGCATGCACCAGTTGCCTTCTCTTCTTGTGAGCAAAACCATAACTTAACCAATGCATCCAGCTATGAAAATTGTAGCTCCAATTGTCCAAGCCAATCCAATTACAAGTCAAATCCAGTAATTCTCTACTCCACGAGCAGTCAAAAAACAAATGGTCCCTATCCTCAAAGTTATTGTTGCACAGCACAAATGTAGGGTCTGAGTCATCAAACACAATCAAATTGACCTTAGTTTTAAGTCTGTTACGAGAAGCCAACCAAAAGACGAAGCAATGCTTAGGTGTAGAAGCTGCATTCCAAACTAATTTGTGCCAAAATACAGTTCCTTGCTGACCAAGTAAGGTTTGATAACCTCTCCTGATTGAATAATCAGAATTAACAAACCAACTAAAAGGCCTGAACATGTCTCTAATCTTAAGAAGTTGTTTCCAATGCCAACTGTCTTGGTTGCTAGTATTATCGTCCCAAAAATCACAATCCTTCATGTAGACATAAGAAATCCACTTGACCCAGAGAGTGTCCTTTTTGAGTGCAACCTGCCAAACCTGTTTCCCTAGAGCAGCTTGATTCCAAACAATGACATTCTTGTAACCCAAACCACCTGCTACCTTAGACCTGCAACACAAATCCCAGGCTATAACTGATCTTGATCTACCAGCTTGATTAGATCCCCACAAAAATTGTCTGCACTTCTGTTCAATCTGATGCACCACTGTCTTAGGTATGATGAAGATACTAGCCCAATACACATGCAGAGTAAGGAGCACAGAATTAATCAATTGAGCTTTACCCTGATAAGAGAGATTTTTGGACTTCCAAGAATTAACTCTTTTCACCACTTTATCCACCAGCCATTGACATGTATGAGTGGACCATTTCTTAGCAGATATTGGTAAGCCCAAATATCTGAAAGGAAATTGCCTTTTGAGAAGCCAGTCAAATTCTACAACCTCAATTCCATGCCATTATCCACACCAGCCATGAAAATATGTGATTTATTCTGATTAGCAAACAAACCAGAACTCTCTGAGAATTCCTTGAAAGCCTTCAATAAGATACCCACACTGAACTCATTAGCATTACAAAAAAGCATGATATCATCAGCAAAAGCCAGATTCACCAATCTCAAACTCCTGCATAAAGGATGAAATCTGAATCCTCTTGTATTTGTTGCAGCTTGCAGTTTTCTTATCAACATCTCCATAGCAAGAACAAAGATAAGGGGGGAGATAGGATCACCTTGTCTTAGCCCCCTATAGCTCTTCATATTGCCAAAGGAAGCACCATTTAAAACCATATTAAAAGACACGATACTAATGCATGTCATAATCCAACCGATAAATTTGGCAGGAAATTCCAGGACCAGCAGCATCTTTTCGATAAAGGACCAATTCAAAACATTATATGCCTTTCTCAAATATATCTTCATAAGGCACCTGGGGGAAACATGTTTCCTAGTATACACTCTCAAAAGTTCCTGTGTAATAAGCACATTTTGAACAATGCTTCTGCCTCCAATGAAGGTAGTTTGGTTTTCCTGAACAATATTAGGCAGTACAGTCTGCATTCTGTTGGACAAAATTTTAGTAATGCATTTATATATTGAATTGCAGCAGGCAATAGGTCGAAAATCAGCAGCATGATTTGGACACTCAATCTTAGGAATCAATACCAAAGCAGTATGGTTTACCTCTTTCAACAGCTTGCCAGTCATGAAAAACACCTTTACAGCTTCACACACCTCATCTCCAATAATTGACCGAGCAGACTTATAAAAATCTGCCCCATAACCATCAGGCCCTAGAGCCTTGTTACTTCCCATACTGAAAAAACTGCCTTTAATTTCCTCATCAGTAACATTTCTAAGCAGAGTTAATTGTTGATCCACAGTTAAAACATGACCCTGCTGAACCTCATATTCTGTCATCTTCCATTCAGTGTGATCAGCTTTAAACAAGTTTGTGTAATAGTCCTCAAAAACCTGACAGATCCCATTTTGATCAGAATGATTTACATCATTCCCATCTCTAATGGATAAGACCCTATTCCTGTATCTCCTGATCCTGATAGCATCATGAAAGAACTTTGTATTCTGGTCTGCATCCTTGAGCCAGTTTTCCTTAGCTTTTTGCTGAAGGAAACTTGTAGCTGCAGCTGAAATTTTCAGATAATCCATAGCAGCCTCTATTTCCAATTTTTGCAAATGAATATTACCAGGGTCATCAGCTAACAAAATTTGAGCCTGGTCAAGATTCTGCCTAAAAACCTGCTCTTTCTTATCAATATCAGCATATTTCTTTTTATTCGGCTCCTTTAGAGGGCCCTGCAGGAGCTTTTGCTTTTTCACTAATTGGAACATAGCACAACCATCAATACTTGTAGCCCATGCTTCTTTTACAATGTCAATAAAATCATCATCTTTGGCAAGCATATTAAAAAATTTAAAAGATGAAGTTTTATGCACAACCTAATCTTTCCAGTCAATAATGATGGGGGAATGATCTGAAATGCCCTCATTTAGAAACAAGGTTTCAGCCTGAGGCCACTTAGTCATCCAATGCAAATTGACCAGTGACCTATCAAGCTTAGTATAGATTCTGGTTTCTGCCTGCTGCTTATTGGACCAGGTAAAGAAGCATCCGGAATAGGTCATATCCATAAGCTGAGCATACTGAACACAATTTATAAACTCAGTAAGCTGCTCCACCATAACAGGTAAGCCACCTAACTTTTCTTGAGGCTCAAGAAAAGTGTTGAAGTCACCTAGTACACACCAAGTCTGATATATCTGCTGACTTATCTAATTAATGAATTGCCAGAATCTTGTCCTTTGCATAGCATCATTGCTTGCATACACAAAAGTCAACCAGAAATCCATATTCCCATGATTCTGTTTCACAAAACAGTGTACAAATTGGCTATTGCTCTGCATCACCATGACTGAGAACATATCAGTCCTCCATGCTACCCAAATTTTTCCTACAGGATCTGCATCCAGGTTAATGAAAGACCCCCATCCAGGAACCAATTTCTATTTCATGTTTTCAAATGAAGAAGCCCTCAATTTATTCTCTAACACTACAAACAACCCTACATTATAACTACTAATCAACCTTTTAAGCTCTTTCTGCTTTTGAGGGTGGTTGATCCCTCTTATGTTCCAAGTGGCAATTCTATCCATGTTCAGGGATTGAAGGAGAACCCCTTCCACCCACAGCATCAGATTTTTTCTGTTATAGATCCCTTCTTCTTGTTGTAACAGTATGCCATTGGTCATCAGTCTAACATCCTTACTCGTTAAGCATAATTGATTTACTTAATTTATTTGTTTACAAGCAATTTTGTAGTAAATGCTTGGGTAAATATCATAATTTTTTTCAAAAAGATCTTTTTATTTATTATTACTTTTTAACTAGAGTACATTTTTTTTTGGAGTTCATTACATATAGTCTAACACTTTTCCAAAAACATGCCCTGAGAATACATAATTTATTTATATATAAGTTTTAAACATAGTCCTACGGTCTCAGAGCATTATGTATCCTGACACAATTCACACTCCGTCAGGTGGAGTGTGATGATCCTCTGCTTGGGGAAGCTCATAGTCACCTTCAATACCTAAAAATTAAGTAGAGAGTGAGTAATAACTCCTAGCTTAAGTAATAGTTTCTAAAAAATACAACATAAACAAGACTCAGGCAAGTATAGAAAAAAAACCCAATCAAGAGTAACATCAAAATTATTTTATTTGAATTATTAAGTCTTAAGTTATTAGGTCATCATATTATTGTTTAAATTTTTAGTTTTATTTAATACTTTTGTCAGTAATTAGCTTTTAAATATTCGAGCAAGTCTTTTGGTTTAACATGTATTTTAATTTAATAAGTCTTTTAATTTAACATCAGTCAAGTGGCTGGCGTAGGTCGGGTTCTGGCTAACTCATCAGCAACCCTTCCTCAATTGGCACCAGGCTAACCCATCTGGTGTAGCACTAGGCTAACACATCTGGTACTAAAATAATATCCCGTACCAAGCCGTGGGGCTATGATACGGTCGGGTCCCGGCTAACTCATAGGCAACCCACTTCGGGTTCTGGCTAACTCATCAGCAACCCTAGGCCCTGGCTAACACATCACCAGCCCATGAACATTCTGCGTTCTGGCTAACTCATCAGCAACCCAGTAATTGAGGTCCTGGCTAACTCATCAGCAACCTCTCCATTGGGTTCCGGCTAACTCATCGGCAACCCATATCATATATCCCATGTCGGCTGGGTTTATAAATATATATCAATATATATAAATCCATATTTCATTGTGCATTAATCTTTATTTTGTCACATCATTGTTTAGTGTTTTCTCTTTCATTAATTTAAAATTCTCAACTTTTGCAACTTGCCATCATAACAATTTATCAATTATTTTAACAGTTTTATTTCTTTATTTGAATATAATTTTTCCCATCAGTTTACTTTATTCAGAAAGAAAATTCCCAATAATATGGCACATAGTTCTACAAGTAAATTCCCAGGTAAGTGGAGGAGTCACAAATGCTCTCACTTAATACCCACTTGCCTTAGAGCTCTTATTGCCCTTGGTGACAGAATTCACTTGTTACTAGGTGCACACATTATTTAGGATTTTCCATAAGAATATTTCAAATTTTGGGGAACATTCCAGCTTATAAATATTTATTTTTTCATATTTTTAATTATTTAATCCGGTAGAGTAACGACTTATATTTTTGCATTTTCCATATAGGCAGTTGAGCAGAATAACAGTTTAAATTTTAAATGTATAAAATTTTGGCAAAATAATAGCTTATAACTAATATTTATTTTTTTTTGTGAAAATTGGGCAGAATAACAATTTATAAATTAATAATTTCAAATAAAAAGTTGGGCAGAATAACAGCTTAAATTTTAATATTTTCAAATAAAAATTGGGCAAAATAACAGCTTATATTTTAATATTTATCATATTTTTAGCGTAAAAATTTGGACAGAATAACGGCTTATAAATTAACAATTTCCAAATTTAAAACGGCCAGAATAACAACATAATAACAATAAATAGAAAAAGAATAATTAAACTATACTGCTAAGCCTTCCCTATGCATGTAATAGAAACTAAACCTAAGCTAAGGTATTACTCATCTCTTACCTGGTAAGAAATGGCTCTAGCAGGGTCCCAACTAACCCTCGAACTTTGCTCCTAATGCCTTAAGATTTTATTTTTATATTAAGATTTAAAAGTAGTATTTTATAGTTGAAATTTTGAGCAGAGTTTTGACTGGATTTTTGATCGAAAGGGATCGGAAAAGAGAATTTAAAAAATGGAATATGTGGTTAGTGTATCTAACGTGTGTGTGTGTTAGTTTGTGAGTACTTCAGTACTCCAAACCCCTTTATATAGGAATGGGGGAGCTTTGGGGAGGGCTCTGGAAACCTCCCCAAAGTCGGTGACTTTTTTTTTTGAGTTTGGGCCTTTGGCCCACTATTATTTATTTATTTATTTTACTTGGGCCTTTGGCCCATTATTACTTCTTTTGTTTTTTTTTACTATTATTAATTTTTTTTAGAGTTTGGGCTTTAGGCCGAATTTGCCTAAAATTTGAAATTTACACTTTTGACCCGTTTGACAATTCATAACCTTTTTAACATCTATTTACTCATCTTAGACGTCTAACGGATCCTTTATCATATTAATTAGGTTTCTAATTTAATCTTTCTAACACTTTAAAATTTTTAGGATGTTACAATTCTCCCCTACTTAAAAGAATTTCGTCCCCGAAATTGAAGTACCTTCAAAGATGGTGATGAGACTTCTTCATTTTACTTTCCAGTTCCCAAGTAGCTTCTTCTACATTGTCTCTCCTCCATATTACTTTTTCAAGAGGAATTTCTTTGCCTCGGAGCTCTTTGATCCTTCGATCTTCTATTCTAACGGGTTGTACCTGTAAGGTTTTCTCGTAGTGGTACATTATCAACCGCTATTACGTGTGACGGATCGTGAATGTATTTCCGCAACTACGACACGTGAAATACATCATAAAGATTGGATAAGTGGGGAGGTAAGGCAATTTGATATGCTACTGGTCCAATTCTTTTCAGAATTTGATATGGACCAATGAACTTTGGGTTTAACTTCTTAGGTTTCAAGACTCGTCCTCGAAATTCGATTCATCTTACTAATAAAGATGATTTTGACTCCTCTTAAACAAAGAATCGTTCAAACTTATCATGGTTACTCCCCTACTTAGAGTATTTCTTAGGTTAAGATTTCATTTCTATCACGACTATTTTTTTTAATAGTGAGTCCTCTCTATTAGATTAATTAAAATTTATTAAAACTCAAAAGTTCAATACTACAATCTATCATAACTTAAACATACAATATAACAATAAAAGAAACTAAGTCAATATGTAAAGAAATGTTAATATCACTTATTACATAGATCTTATTTACTGAGTTTATAATAATAAACATATTCATTTTCAAAACATAACATATTGATCATACTTCAAAGTTATCAAACTTTAAAAACATCTACAATAGTTAAAAGTTTAATTTTATCATGTTAGTATTCTTTCAGAAAGGAAGGAAAGAAAATAGCTTCAAATACGAACAAGATACAATCAACCAATGTATAAAACACACAAAAGATGATTTTGTCTTCAGGTTATTTAATATTACAATAAGATTCATTAAAATAACCACAAATAGATCTCCAAATATTATTTAAATTATTATAATTAAATTAGATAGTGGTCGCTGTTATGAATCTAAGACTCAAATTTTAATAAAGACTATTATTTTTTCTAGAGAAAAAGTTAAATATCCACATCTCTTAAATCATCCAAAAGTTGGAAAGAAAATGTTTCAAAAAGTTGCAAGTTTTCATCTTTTTCATAATTATGCAAAAAGAAAACAAATCTTAGGGTACATATATATTATAGAAGTAATTGAAAATAAGAGAAAGAATTTTAGTATGAAAAAGATACAAAGTAATTGGCTATCAAAAATTCAATTTGATGATTTGTTTGAACAATTAAGAAATAAAATATGATCAAACACCAAAAGACTTTTATTTGGACATACGAATATAATACTATGGCGAAAATTCATGAAGTAGCACCTAAGTAGTAATGAGTTATGTTTATACAAAATAAGAAAACACAAAATTAAAATATATGATTTAAAGGTTACAAAAACAACTTAAAATAGATCATTCAAACTTGACTAACTTTTTGTAAAAACACACTATGCCTTAATAAGGATATAATTTCAGATTAAAAGTCCAACTTCACTTTTTTTATATTCAAAACCCATCTCTTATGATACCAAATCCAAAACATCCATTGGGAGCACAATTTAAGACTATAAACTTTCTAAGAAACAGATTTACAAGTTAAAAATAAAGAGACTTAAATTTTATGGTTTAAAGGTAACATTAAAACGTTTAAGAAGTATGCAAATAAAAATAACAGAAGAGTATGCAAATAAAAATATATTAACAAAATAATATCAAAAATTTCTCAGCAATTTAATAGCTCATTATGACTAATAAAAAAATTTCAAAATAAAGTTTAATTATTTGAAATTAATTTCAATGTACCAATGTAATAATAAAAAATTGAACATGATTAAAAATTAACTCCGGGTTCAAAGTAAAAAAATATGTAAAAGTTTCATTTGATAAAATATGAACTAATTATATTTTACAAAGTATAACAAATATCCATTTCAGTTGATAAAAATTCTTAATATAAAATTACTAAAATTACAAATATGTAATACAATCCTAATAAGCACACCTATATCTATATATCAAAACTTTATTGAAATTTTTATCTATGTAGTAAACCCTATATTTTTGGTTATCAAAAAGGCTTATATAAATTCGCAAAATGATATATAATTGTATTCAAATAAAGTTTTGAAAACCACAACTCTTTTAAAAATAGAACTTGAAAAATTTTAAAAAAAATACTAATGTTGATTGTTACCATAAAATTCAACTTAAGAAAATATTAAATTAAAATTGTATTTGGAAACCCAAAAATTTGCACTTTATTATAAAGTGTTTTCAAAATCAATAGTTTCACATAATGATCAATTTGACAAAACTGAGATCAAATCAATATAAATCACCATACTTAAAAAATTTTCAAAGCAGAAATTAATCCAAAAGCAATTTAACATCTCTTTGGTTAAAAATGTTATTAGTGCACTTTAGAAAATAATAATATAATTCAAAATATCATGATTTTTCGAAAATAAAATCACAAAACAATTTGATACAATTGATAATACATAAACTATTATTGTTAACATCCTCACCATTGAAACCAATAAGGAGTAGTTAAGGAGGTAAGTACAGGTTTTTCCAAAAATAGAATTTAGCTATTAAAATTCCATATAAAAGGTCGCGGTACTTAATTATTTCCGTTGCGCACTCTGATTAAAAATGCTAAGAACCTATAGGGTTTAAAATAAATTACTCTCCCTAGGTTTTAAACTTTACACATTTTCAAAAAGGTATTCTTAAACTCAAGGACTTTGAGTTCAACTCATGCTAGACTTAGGATACACTACTAGAAACTAACCTAAATCCAACAATTCATTACTATAATACCATTAAAATTTTAATTTTTAACTAACCATTAGTTACTCTCATGGTGAGTAACCTACCGGGAGTATGTGGATCCATACTCCACAGCCGAGGACCAATGCTCTGATACCAAATTCTAACATCCTTACTCGTTAAGCATAATTGATTTACTTAATTTATTTGTTTACAAGCAATTTTGTAGTAAATGCTTGGGTAAAAATCATAATTTTTTTTCAAAAAGATCTTTTTATTTATTATTACTTTTTAACTAGAGTACATTTTCTTTGGAGTTCATTACATATAGTCTAACACTTTTCCAAAAACATGCCCTGAGAATACATAATTTATTTATATATAAGTTTTAAACATAGTCCTATGGTCTCAAAGCATTATGTATCCTGACACAATTCACACTACGTCAGGTGGAGTGTGCTGGTCCTCTGCTTGGTGAAGCTCAGAGTCACCTTTAGTACCTAAAAATTAAGCAGAGAGTGCGTAATAACTCCTAGCTTAAGTAATAGTTTCTAAAAAATACAGCATAAACAAGACTCAGGCAAGTATAGAAAACAACCCCAATCAAGAGTAACATCAAAATTATTTTATTTGAATTATTAAGTTTTAAGTTATTAGGTCATCATATTATTGTTTAAATTTTTAGTTTTATTTAATACTTTTGTCAGTAATTAGCTTTTAAATATTCGAGCAAGTCTTTTGGTTTAACATGTATTTTAATTTAATAAGTCTTTAATTTAACATCAGTCAAGTGGCTGGCGTAGGTCAGGTTCTGGCTAACTCATCAGCAACCATACCTCAATTGGCACCAGGCTAACACATCTGGTGTAGTACCAGGCTAACACATCTGGTACTAAAATAATATCCCGTACCAAGCCATGGGGCTATGATACGGTCGGGTCTAGGCTAACTCATCGGCAACCCACTTCGGGTTCTGGCTAACTCATCAGAAACCCTAGGCCCTGGCTAACACATCAGCAGCCCATGAATATTCTGGGTTCTGGCTAACTCATCAGCAACCCAGTAAATTGAGGTCCTGGCTAACTCATCAGCAACCCAGTAAATTGAGGTCCTGGCTAACTCATCAGCAACCTCTCCATTGGGTTCCGGCTAACTCATCAGCAACCCATATCATATATCTCATGCCGGCTGGGTTTATAAATATATATCAATATATATAAATCCATATTTCATTGTGCATTAATCTTTCTTTTGTCACATCATTGTTTAGTGTTTTCTCTTTCATTAATTTAAAATTCTCAACTTTTGCAACTTGCCATCATAACAATTTATCAATTATTTTAACAGTTTTATTTCTTTATTTTAATATAATTTTTCCCATCAGTTTACTTTATTCAAACAGAAAATTCCCAATTATATGGCACATGGTTCTACAAGTAAATTCCCAGGTAAGTGGAGGAGTCACAAATGGTCTCACTTAATACCCACTTGCCTTAGAGCTCTTATTGCCCTTGGTGACAGAATTCACTTGTTACTAGGTGCACACATTATTTAGGATTTTCCATAACAATATTTCAAATTTTGGGGAACATTCCGGTTTATAAATATTTATTTTTCCATATTTTTAATTATTTAATCCGGTAGAGTAACGGCTTATATTTTTGCATTTTCCATATAGGCAGTTGAGCAGAATAACAGCTTAAATTTTAAATGTATACAATTTTGGCAAAATAATAGCTTATAACTAATATTTATTGTTTTTGTGAAAATTGGGCAGAATAACAATTTATAAATTAATAATTTCAAATAAAAAGTTGGGCAGAATAACAGCTTAAATTTTAATATTTTCAAATAAAAATTGGGCAAAATAACAGCTTATATTTTAATATTTATCATGTTTTTAGCGTAAAAATTTGGACAGAATAACGGCTTATAAATTAACAATTTCCAAATTTAAAATGGGCAGAATAACAACATAATAACAATAAATAGAAAAAGAATAATTAAACTATACTGCTAAGCCTTCCCTATGCATGTAATTGAAACTAAACCTAAACTAAGGTATTACTCCTCTCTTACCCGGTAAGAAATGACTCTGGCAGGGTCACAACTAGCCCTCGAACTTTGCTCCTAATGCCTTAAGATTTTATTTTTATATTAAGATTTAAATGTAGTATTTTATAGTTGAAATTTTGAGCAGAGTTTTCACTGGACTTTTGATCGAAAGGGATTGGAAAAGAGAATTTAAAAAATAGAATATGTGGTTAGTGTATCTAACGTGTGTGTGTTAGTTTGTGTGTACTTCAGTACTCCAAACCCCTTTATATAGGAATGGGGAGCTTTGGGGAGGGCTCCTGAAACCTCCCCAAAGTCGGTGACTTTTTTTTTTGAGTTTGGGCCTTTGGCCCACTATTATTTATTTATTTATTTTACTTGGGCCTTTGGCCCATTATTACTTCTTTTCTTCTTTTTTTACTATTATTAATTTTTTTCTAGAGTTTGGGCTTTAGGTCCAATTTGCCTAAAATTTGGAATTTACACTTTTGACCCGTTTGACAATTCATAACCCTTTTTAACATCTATTTACTCATCTTAGACTTCTAACGGATCCTTTAACATATTAATTAGGTTTCTAATTTAATCTTTCTAACACTTTAAAATTTTTAGGATGTTACAATTAGCTCCTGATTTCACACTGTCTGCATTCTGATCAGCACCTGATTTCCCGTTAATTGCACCAGATTTCTGCTTATCATGTTATTTCTTTACCTGGACAATAGCATTCTCCACTATAGCAGGGTGAAGTTCAGCTACATTGACTCTGTCAGCAGGAATCAATCCTTCTTTAATCTGCTCCTACACCTTAACTGAACTGACCACGTGTAGGACATTCTCTTGAGATGGCTTATTCTTTAGAACCCATTCTTTTTTATCAGTTTTTTACCCTTTCATACACATCTTCTTGTCATGGCCATATTTATCACAGTTTGCACAAAAACTAGGCTTCCATTCATAGGTTACCTTTTGAGCCAGGACCTGACCCTTTTCATCTTCAAAAAACACTTCATCAGGCAATGTGTCAGGATTCACTTCCACTAATACTCTGGCATAATTGATCTTGTCCCTTGACTGAGTCATGTTGTCCACCATGATGGGTATACCTACTAGGCTAGCAATTTTACTTAGTGAAGCAGCACCCCGAAACTTAACTCAAGCTTGTGCAATTGAATCCAAATTGGAATTTGTTCTGCATTAAACATGCCAGAAGGCTTGTCAGACCAAGGGCTAATAAAGAAAGGCTTACTATCAAAGCGAAACATTCGTATCTCAGGGACAGTGTTTCTTGCTTCCATAGTGTTAAATCTCACAATGATCTTGCCATCTGAATCCATCAAAATTTTGTCAATACCATGCTACCCCCAAACTCTCTTCAAATAACCACTTATAACAGGGAATGGTGGCTTGGCACCTAAGACAAAACACACAACAACATTATTCCAGAACTGCATCTCATCTTTTATGTCTTTTGCTTCAATTTTCCCAACTGAGATTCCATCCTTGATTGATGGTGGATGATAAGAAAGCTTTTCACCCGAATTTCTGAGTTTGGAAATATCAAAAGTATCCCAGACTGATGCTCTTTTGGCGATCTTTTCTTTTCCAGTAGGATTCGTTATATTAGGATTTGAAGTACTAGCACCATCAACTCTCAAATTCTCACTGCGATTCGTCTCATCATTCATGGGTTGCTTTCGTTTTATTTTTTCACGAATACGGTCCATGTTCTTTAGTAAAGCATTTACTTCTTGTTCATTCATTGAGTCGAGGCTTTCAAACAAGTCACGGAATTCGATTTCTTGCTCCTCAAGCAAGTCCAAATTGAGGGGAGAAGGGTTCGTAGAATCATTCTGCGATTTGGAAACATCGGCACGAGAAGGAGTAGAGGATGAAGGGGATGATTGTTTTTGCTTTCCTCGTTTCTTAGCCATGACGGCACGATGGCAGTCACCGAGAGAAACAAGGAAACGGCGGCGGTGGGGGAGAGAGCTAGGTCATGCGAAATTTTTTTTGATGTATTCTTATTCTAAAGGCTTATCATCATACTAGTCTCCAATTAATACCATATCTATCAACTTCTCTTATGCCTAAGTTGTTAAATTATTCTAAACTATTTCCAGTAAACTTAAGTCTCAATTTCTAACCTCAATTTGTCCATTAGTTACTCAATTCACTTCCTAATATCAATTACCACTTACAAGTACATCATGTTCACTTTATTAGCCCTAACTCATTTCTTATACCTATTCAACATCATAGTTACTATTCTTCCTATTCCGAGTACTCCACCCTACGTAAGGGTCCCTCGTACACACTGTCTATCTAAGTACATATTATTCACAACCTATTCTTTTCCTGGTCCTAAGTCATTGATTACACTTCTTCGACCTCATTCATTAATTATTACTATTCATTCTATTTCCGGGTACTTCACCCTCTCAAGGGTTCCTCGTACGCATTTTCTATCCGAGTACTTCACCCTCCGCAAGGGTCCCTCGTACGCATATCCTACTCCGAGTACTTCACCCTCTGCAAGAGTACCTCGTACAATACCATTATTACATTCCTTAGCTTTACTATTTGTTTTACATTTTATTTCTTGTCCTTTATCATATTTCCTAAGTTTCTAATTTCTTTCCCTATTCCTCTTTCTCATTCTTTTATCTTATGTCCTTGGTTTCTAACTCCTTTCCTCATTCTCGCTCCATCATTTATCTTTATTTCCCTCTATTCTCATTATGAGTATTCAACCTTTTTGTTCTTTATTACTTTCTCTTTTATTATCTACTTAATCATTCATTCCTGGTCTACCCCTTAAACATATTCACTTACTCTTATAAAGCTACAAACATGTTTCTCCTCTTCTTACATAATACTCATTCTCAATATTCATATCAACTACCCTAATGTTTTATACTTTACTTATTCCTCTACCCCTAGTCATCACTATAACAAAAGAGAAACTAGACCCTAAGTCAAGGTAACACCACCTTCTTACCTCCAACAAGAAGAGATGATGAACCTCAAGTCCTAGCCTTACTCCTTATCTTTTGAATCTTATAGCCCTAACTTCCTCTTCTTTGCCCTTGTATCCTCCACACTTAGCTTACAACCCCCAAAACCCTAGCTTCTTATTCTTTGCTCTTAAGAGGAAGGAATGAAAGAGAGTAAGCCTCCATGGCTATAGTTATGATGGAGGGCATAGGGTTGTGTTGGTGATGGGGTGATGTTCTTGTACTTAGTTTAAGTGTTTAGGGTTTGATGATCTTGATTAGTGTTGGTGCTCTTGGCTCTTAGAGCTTGAGAGAGAAAACTCAAGGATGAGAATGATGATGATGATGGCGTGGTGTAGGTGGTGCTGGTATGGTTGTTCTTGAACTAGCGAATGGTGATGGAAGTGAGGTTGATGATGGTGGTGGTGATGAGTGATGAGCTCTTGAGAAGAAGAAGAAGAAGAATGAATGAATAAGGTTGGTTGTGTATGTTGTTGTGTTTATTTTGCATGAAAATGGAATGAGTGGTTGGGAGTGATTGGCTTCCTCAAGAAGCTTGGCTTGTGTGGTTGATAATGAGTGGCTTCTTGGAGAAGCCATACATGAGTGGCCTCCAAGTCACTTATTTTTTTCAAGACTGACGAGGTGGTAATCGATTACCTTCAAAAGTAATCGATTACCCCATGAATTCCTTTTTATATTTTTTCCATTCAGAGAGGAGTTAATCAATTACCTTAAAAAATAATCGATTACCTTGCTAGATTTTCATCCCTTGCATTTCAAAATGCCATATTTCCTTCGTTAACCGATGGATCTTGCTCAAATTTGGAGGTAAACTCCCTAAGACCATTATCTTCACATCCAACGGTGGAATTTGTGCTCTAAGTTGTAAATTTTTTATTTCTAATTTCCTAATATAGGGTGTTTATAACACCGAAAACATCGTTTCTTACGCTCTTCTGTCCCTCTTTAAATCTCTTATCTGATGCCAATGCTTCTTAACTCCTTTATGGCACTCATCGGAATCCTAATCCATCACCTTAAACCTTCTTTAGCATAATTATCATTTTCTAATCCTATTATTATTCTAATTATTCTTGGAGTTAAAATTCGAGATATTACAAACTACATATTAAAAAATAAATTACAGAATTAATTTTTACATGTAACTACATATTAAAAAATTAAATGCACAATTAAAATATCAAATACATAAAATATCGAATACATACGCAAATTATAAAAATTTAAACAAAAACAAAATTAAGAAGAACTAATTTACATTAAAAAAAATTATTCACAAAAGGACCGAAAATGCAGTTCTTGGGCATAGCATGATTTCCTGTTAGGATTTGCTCACAAATCCCTTTAACACTTTGTTTGGTTACCGGAGAGAAAATGAGAAGTGAAAAAATGGGAAGAGAGATTATGGTGAGAAAATGAGTAGATTTTATGGTTATTTGGTATGAGAGAAAATGAGAAGAAATGTCAGAGAGATAAAAGTTGAGTTTTCTTCCCTTTTGTTTGGTTGGAGAGAAAAGTGGGAAGATAGAAAATAATAAATTTGTTAAAAAAACAAATATACCCTTTGTTTTACATAGCACAAATAAATATTTTTTATTTCTCTTTTTTTCAATCTCTGTTAAGCGTAACCAAATATTTTTTTTCTTCAATTATTTTTTAAATAATAAAAATATTTTTTTCTTCTTTTACATAAAAGAATTAAATATATTTTTTTATTTCTCACATATATGTATATCAAACATAATCATTTTTTTTAACTTCAATCAATTGTTGGACACTGTAATAAAAATTCTAATTTCACAATGTAAAAAGAAAAATTGGATAGAAATTTATATTAGTTGCTACTTCATATTTATTTTTTTAAAACAAAACAAAAAATTTAACATTCAAGATATTAAAATAACATATGCAAAAATAAAGATAAAAACAAACAAATGAATAAATAAATAAAACATTGAAACATGCATTTATAAGAAGATAATTAATTAGTGATGTTTACACCATATAGTAAGGGCAATTTTGGTATTGAAACAAAATTTAAACTTTTCTCCTTATTCTCTTATCAAAATGGGAGTGAAAACTTTTTGAGGTGGGACCCATGAATTATATTATCTCTTCCTTTTTTCTCTTCTAAACCAAACAAGAGAAATTCTCATTTTCTCTTTATTTTCTCTTTTCCCATTTTCTCTTCTCTCATTTTCTCTTCTCTCATTTTCTCTAAAAAAAAAAGGCTAACTTCTTAGTCCAGAAAACATAAAATAAACAATTAATAAAAAATAATAAAAAAAATTTGGCGGAACGAAACGTGGACATACTACAATCCGGTTTAGGGAACCTTCAGCAACCGGTAAGAATCCAAGGGAGTAACAAATCTCATCCTTCCTTTTATTATAAAAAGATGTCCTAATCCTGCTCTCTCATTTAACCATTTTGAAATGGTGCATTCTCATTAAAAGTTGGAGTTTCCTGCTCAACAGAGGCATCCACTTGTCCTCTTTTCAATTTTACATCTTGAAAATCAAGTTCCCTTGTAACTGCTACAAGTTACATTTGGTTATATATTCTGAAATTGAACTCTTACAACAATTGCAAGTCCCAAATGAAACCAGTGATTGCTATGATAACAGTTGCAGGAAACAACAGTTTCTATAACCTCACCAAAAACCAAACCCCCATTCCCAAAAACCAAACCCCCATTCCCATATCTAAAACTTGATTTCAGATCACTCACCCTCTTTTTCTCTCTATCTGTTTTTCTTTCACACATCTTCTCAGTGCCTCATTGAGAAGGGATCATTCTTCTTCTTCTTCTCATTCTTCTCTTTCTTATCTTTGCGGAAACGCCATAAGAGGAAGTTCCAAGATGAATTCGAAGAGCAGTTCCAGATCTACAGCTTTGATGTCTTATTCTCCGACGTTGCCGAATAGGTTTCCATCCTCAAATCCACTTTATCATGGAATGAGTATCACCACGCTGTCGCTAAACGTGCCACTCGCGTTCAAATAGCAGTGCTTAAATTCAATAATGTAGTAAGTAAATCATGGAGATTGATTTTGAGATTTACTTTGGCTTGGTGTTGATTGAAGAATTTTGAATATGAAATCGTTTGTCACTTGATAATGGAAATATATGAATTTGTTTGAGCTTATCTTGCTAGAACTGTTTTTTTGTTTTAAATCTGGTTACTTTAATTTTTAATTTTTGTTTTTGAAGTTTAATGTGAAATTTTTAAGAAAAACCTATTTTAAGTTTTTTTTATTTGCTAGGAAAATAGCTTTTGAGTTTTGTCAATTCTTTTTCCCCCACAGAGAATTTGCATGCATTCCTTTTGGAAGTGGGGGATTTCTAGATAAGTTAATTTCTTTTGCTTCAAATGCAAATATTATCTTTTTCATTGCTTTGAATTTTTAAATACTCATCTTTTTTCTACAAGACTGAACAACTTCATTAGAAAACACGTCAACTTGAGGTTTTCCATAATTTTAGGATTCTATTTATGTAACTCTTTCGTATTGTCCAAGTATAATGTATGTAATTTCTCCCATCCATAAATGTGTTTTTCTTTTTTTTTGGGTCAACTAAATGTGTTTTTCTTTACTCTTCCTTTTCTTAGTCATATTGTTGTTTACTATTTGTCAATTCATATTTACCTCTTAAATACCACAAAAGATGATGTTAATATCTGTGTCTATTTTTTTTCAACAATGATAATGTATGCATTGGTTGATAAAATATTATGTAATGATATGGCTGACAATACTAAGTAGAATGTGGTTGAAGCATGACATTTAAAATAAAATTCAAAAATAATGAAGAAAGTACTACATGGATCACTATATATGAAAGAAATGGAAACCAATATATATTATTTACTCTTTACTTTTAATATACCCAATAATTGAGAATTTACTTATATATAAAAAGGTTGAAAGTGAGGGGTTATTAAAGCATGAAAGAGGGAGAGCCGAGTTATTAATAAATATCAATAAATTATTTTAGGTTTAGAAATAAATTCGTACTGATTTAATTCAAGAAATATTATACTTAATGTTTGTAATTGACTACCCCTGAATAAATATTATACCTGTGCAATGCACGGGCTTAAAACTAGTCCATAAATAATAGACACCAACAATCATACGGCTCTGTGTTACGTCAAGAGTTCATTTGATTCTTGGACAAATTGATCTTAACGAGGCAGTGGTTTAAGTAAGGCAAATGCTAACAAGTTAAAAAAATTGGCACTTGTTAAGTAACAAAGTACTGTATAGTATATAAGTGTTGGAAAATGTAACTTTTGAGATTTTTGAGAGAAAAGATAATGTTGATTTATTCCATTTTTTTCACCCTTAATAACCTAAATAAGTATCCTAAGGTTACTTGTTAACAAAACCCTTTAATTAATTCTCCTTCTCATTTATATCCATTACACAATTTAAAGAGGAGTATGCTTATACTTTTGAGTAAGGTCTTCGAAGTTAAGCTATTTATTTAGAAATAAAAAAACAACACACATAAACGAGGTGTGACCACCTTACTCGGGACTTTGTCCTCGGTCCGCAAAGACACGAGTTCGAATCCCATCTCGGCGATATGAACCTGTCGCTCTCTCGGAAGCGGTTGTTCTCCTTCGGACAGTTTGCAGTCTATGACCTGGAGGCGGGGTTACCCATCAGAGTCGTCAGTGTACGACAATGACGATGAGATTTCCCTCGTAAACAAAAAAAAATACAGTTTTTTATTTTTTTCTCGAGAATATCAAAAATTACATTTTCCAATGTTTTCTAATTGAGTTAATAGTCACATAGGTCCCCGAAAGATACCTGTGGAATCAGTTAGGTCCCTGAAAGATTAGTGAAATCTCTTAAACCCCAAAAATCATTCTGGAATCAGTTAGGTCCCTGAAAGATTTGTGGAATCTCTTAAACCCCCCAAAAATCAATTTGGCATCACATTAGTCCCCCAATGAGGGACCTAACAGAATCCTATGTGACACATTAAATGCTTTGTTGGCTCAAACGTGACACCTTCTTAACATTTCAACATCGTATTGGGACCGACAAATCATTTAACGTGCCACGTAGAATTACATCAGGTCCATCCTGACGATATTGAATGGGGGGGGGGGACTAATGTGACACCAAAATTATCTTTAAGGGGTTTAAGAGATTCCACAAATCTTTCAGGGACCTAACTGATTTCACAGGTATCTTTCCGGGACCTATGTGACTATTAACTCATAATTATATATAGGTCTTTAAACATTTTCCTTTAACTAAAGAATGAGATTTATAAAAAACTTGAGAATCTTATAAATAAGGCTGAAATAAAATTTTCAAGGAAGTTTTATAAAAACACAAGAAAATCTCATTAATTTTTGTTAGTTGAATTTTTTTTAATAAGGCCAAACTATTTATTTGGTCATTTAAATGAGCAATTTAGTCTTTGAATAAATAACTCCAATTTGAAAAAAAATAAGAATTAATGCAATTGATAAATTGAATAAAAATTTTACTCCCTTCGTTAAACAAGAATGGTTAAAAAATTCAAAAGTAAAAAAATTAAGGAGACATGCATTTAATGGTTTATCTAACACATCAACCAATTATCATACTCCCTCTGGTCATTATTATAAGCTACCTTTCTCTCTCACAAAAAGGAGGCTTAAAATAAGGACCAGAGGGAGTATAACAAATTTAATACATTTTGCATGGATCAACCAATTACAATTTAAAGTATAATTTCTAAATTTTTCATTAATTTTTTTAACTATAGTTTGAGACAAAAAATTTAGTCATTTTTTACCATCCTTATGAAATGGAGAGAGTATAAATTAAAATAAAATTTACATAAAAGCAAGAAGAGTACCCTGTCCGGTCTTATTTTTAAGCAAAAAAAAAACTAATTTCACAGATATTAAGAAAGTTAGTTGAATGTATTTAATTTTCTTACATTCATAGAAAAATTGAATACTTTAGGAAACTTGTATTGTGAATGAAACAAAAATTAAATGTTAACAACCACTTTGTAGGGATATTTTAAGAATGGTTGGATTGAGAATAGAATGTTAGTTAATTTTTACTTATATTTAACACCATTAATAAGATTATTTTTTTCTTATAAACGAGACCAGAGGGAGTATGATTATCAACATTCTTCACGTGCTGTAATATGTCGTACATTAAAGTATCAACACCGTCTCTGATATTTTTTTCGTATCAATTTAGTTCTTGAAAATATTTTGATCTCTCAAAATTTTCAGATTACCAATTTGATTTATCAAAATTATCCTAAGTAATTTGATCCTTAAAATATAAAATCTTGAGGTACCAAGTTAGTATATTAAAAAAATTAGAGGATACTCCATTTGGTCCTATATATAGGACACTTTTTTAGAAGAAATCTTTGATCCTATATATAGGGCGCTTTATATTTCCTATGCATCATTAATTGTTTTTTCTCTTTTTTACCCTTGTTAAATGTTTTGACTAACTATGTTTTTTTCTATTCATTAATAAATGTGAGTTTTCCAAGTAAAGTGAATGAGATAAAATTGTAATGTTACAATATATTCTCATAAAATTCACAAAACTAACCACTTTCCTTGATCCGGGAAATACGGTTAAGTATGCCTTATATATAGGACCGGAGGGAATACCAAATTGTTAATCTAAAAATTTTGAGGTAGTGAATTGGTATTTACTACTCCCTCCGACTTGAAATATAAGCAACAAAAAAACATACCTCTCTTTGTTTAAAATATAAGCAAAACTAACCAACTTTCTTAAATTTTATTTCATTCCCAATGCCACTTTCCAAAATCATTCCTAGAAAATTGTTATCTTATTTAATTCTTGTTTCATTCCCAATGCAACTTTCTTAAAATACCTCTATTCTTTTATAAATTTAAGGAAATTAAATACAATCAACTAACCTCCTTAATAAGCGTAAAATTAGTTGATTTTGCTTATAATTTAAGCTGGATGGAGTACATATTTTCAGAGATTTAATTATACACCGAAAAAAAAATGATTATGAAGTTGGTGATTGCTCTAGCCTCTAAGCCTCTAACTCTTGTCCATTTTCCTTGCTGATGTGGCTCAAATAGATATAATTGCAATTTCCTTATCTCAACTTGTACTGTACTTTCTCTCCCTCTTTCATTTATTACGAATTACAAATCACTTTGTGTTATTTTACCTGGATTAAAAAAATAATTATTATTCTCAAATTTATCATAAATATTAAAAATATATATCAATCATTTCAAAATGAGTAATGCTGCTTGGTAGGACAGAAAATTATGCGACATTCAACGAATCACTTTACTTTTTTGTAATTTTGCAAACATCTAAACATAAAAACCTCGTTCTGCACTTGTACTCAATTCCCTTCTTTCTTATTGTATAAGATTTATACCAAACCGCTTTTGGAGCTGAACTGCATCTCAGCGATCCTGCTAAGGTTATGAAAGGTAGTGTTGAAAAGGCTGAGGAACTATTTAGGCAGACACCTGACGCTTTCTTGCCTAATCAGTTTGAAAATCCTGCAAACCCAAAGGTAAGTAGGTAACTCTTCTTTGTTTGATGTATTATAGCAAGGTGATATTATGATAGCAAATGTGTTGCATCTTTGTAGATTAACAATGAAACTACTGGTCCTGAGATATGGAGAGATTCCGCAGGGAAAGTTGATGCCTTTGTTGCACGTATAGGAACTGGAGGTACAATAACAGGTGTAGGGAAATACCTCAAAGAAAGAAACCCCAAAATCAAGGTTCCATTTTGTGTGCTCACATGCTTGTGTGATGTGTCTTTGGAGGGGAGAGTTTAAAGTCGTGATTTCTTGTAACTTGATGCTAATGTTAACTGTTTTCATCAAGGTCTATGGTGTGGAAGTGAGTGGAACCGCTAGAAAGTGCTGTCTTGAGTGGAAGTGAGCCAGGTAATTTTTAGTGTCCTTGCAAATGATGCACCTATTTATTGCTTTTTCTTTTCCCATTTCTCTCTATGTATGACCTCTCCAACAGAACTTTCAACTCATTTATCTCTTGAAATTATGAAAAAAGCTTCCTAGTGGTAAATTCTTATAAGGTTTTGCTCTCTCGCTGACTTTTTGTCTGCACTCCAAGTGGTCTTCAGATAGTAAGCCAGTAGGATTCACTCCAAGTGGTCTTCAGATAGTAAGCCAGTAGGATTCTTGGTTAATATACTTCAACACAGAACCAAACAGTTGGTACTTGATACGATTAACTTTGTTGTCCATGTTTATTGAGCTCAAAAGTCATAATAGACTGAAAAATAGAGGTTAACGATATATGCATCACCGTATCTATCAAAACTAAAATTGTGATTTTTCAATTATGGCTAATTTTGAAAGTCACTTGATGTTTTCCTTTATCAACTATTTGAACTGCATATTTAAATTTCTTTAGCCATTCAGTTTTCAGTTTTCGACTTCATCAAGCAAATATGTCAGTCAGTATTTTACTTTCAGATTCTGAAATATGAATGACAATTTACTACTACTAACTGGATGTGTCACATCTTGCATGTGTGTGTAAAAGGCGATCATCTGATTCAGGGAATTGGTGCTGGCTTTGTTCCTACTGTGCTGAATGTTGATCTGCTTGATGAAATTTTCCAGGTTTGAATGTAGACATATCAGGATGTTTTTAGCACTACAGTACTGTTGAAAGTTGTTACCTTGGAATTTGTTTTATGAAGTAATTTCTCTAATTTACTATCAGACTATAGAGGAAGGGTATATGAGATTCAAACACAGCTCTTATATTTGGTTTAATCATCCAATGTTCAATTCAAGGTTATGATCTTATGATACATAAAACTGCAACTATTTTCTGGCAATTTCTTTATAATTATATTTACAATTTGAAAACGCAAATGATAGCTGTGTGTTTCTGCGTAAGTATTTGGCTCTTGGTTTTCTATCTTGTCAAGTTTTTCAGGTATCGGGTGAAGAAGCTATGGAAACTGCTAAGCAGTTGGCCTTGAAAGAAGCTTTGCTGGTATGACTATGGCTATATTCATTTCCTTTGAAATCAAAATCTCCGTGCATTACTATTTTTTATCCTTGCAATTATTAAGTGTATTACTATTGCACTTCAACGTTATTCAACTTATTTTATCAATTTAGGATGACTATGCAATCTGTACATTTTTCCTTGTTACAGGTAGGGATTTCTTCTGGAGCAGCTGTCGCTGCAGCAATAAAATTGGGAAAGAGGCCAGAAAATGCTGGGAAACTCATAGTTGTAGGTCTTCTTACCTATCTACAATTATCTGTAATCACCATATTCTGTTTAAAATTAAATAAACATACATTTACAAATCTATGTCATAAATCTGAACATATCTAGGAAGCCTGAATACAACACGGGACATAGATACGGCACAAAACATGGATATGATCTAAGATATAAGATTAATATAAGAACGTAAATGCAGAAATCTTAGACTAAAAGAGATTATTTCAAAAGTTAGTAAAAGTCCTTGTATACATAATAAAATACTTACATCAATCTAATTATTGCGGCATTTCATTCTATAACAGTATAAAGATTTAGAATAGGCCAATAGGGAATTTGAAATGCTAGTACAATTAGAAATATCCAATACAATATTCAAATATGTGCTGGACATGGAGATGGCAAGTATTTTGTAGTGTCTCTGCTGGGTGCGTAATTGCGTATTACTTGGAAAAGTGAGCCACATTGTGTGAGATTTTGTAGTGCTCTACCCGCCTACACACCAGTGGATAGATTTGGGTGTCTATTCTAATGTCACCGGTGGATAGATTAAAATGTTATTATTATGATGAATCAGCATTAATCTTTCCATCATTTTCGTGGTTGCTGCAGGTGATGTTCCCTAGTTTTGGAGAGCGTTACCTCTCTTCTCCGTTGTTTGAGTCTATTAGACACGAGGCAGAACAGATGACATTTGATTAGGGAACTGTCTCATGTCCTATTGTTAGATAAAGAGACTTTAGATTCACTTACTAGTACTATAAATTATATGGAATTTTGAAAAGTTAAAAACTCTTCTGATAACTCATTTTGGTTGGAATTCGCTGTGTGAAGGCGAAATTCTTGCATAAGCTGCATTTGAAAACATGATATCTTGAGCAAACTATTTTCGTGTGCGATTATTAAAAAATAAAGTCCTTTCGTGTGTCTTTGCTTCAAATTAAGGTCTTTGCTTCAAATTAATTGCAGAGAAAAAAATACTTCTTATAACAAAAATGGATTTTCCTTGTAAACAGATGTGTTTGTGTACTCATTGACTATTTATGATGGAGTTTGCCTTGGGGGCCAAGTATGACTATCAAGGAGTTTAGTGACTTTTGAACTTAGTGAATTTCGATCAATCAATATCAATTGATTAATCTTGAACTCCATTTATATTACCCATCTTTCGGCACATATGAAATGGCAGGAGATTCACTAGTAATATATTTTCGGCTTATTTATGTCTTTAATCCCAGAACGTTCAGCGTGTTTTGGTTTTTGGTTTTAGTCCCTAGACGTTATTTTGATCGGACTAGTCCTTAAATCTTCAAACATTTTGGTTTTGGTTTCCTCCGTTAGTAATTATTTGTTATTTGTTTGTGTAGCTAGCGGAACATCACATCAGAAGTCAATGTGTCTGAAGTGACGTCAAATAGGTGATATAATGTGGATGATATAGATCCACGGACGCAAAATGGTCCGATACGCAAAATGGTCCCATACGCAACATTTTGAGTTTATAGCTCTGAATCATTTATGTCTAAAAAATGAAGGACTAGTCCCGGTCAAAATAACTTCTAGGGACTAAAAACTTTTAGGGACCAAAACCATAAATAAGCCTACATTTTCATAGGGAATGATAGTTCCCCATAAATTGATAAAATAGAATGAACTTCGATTCATTTATCAAATACATCATGTTCTTAATAGGTACATAAATCGTCTTGAAGTCATGTTGCATTTGTATTCTTAAATCATGCACTTCTTAGTTCTTGCACTTTTCCTTGGTCACTTTTAAATAACAACTATGTGAATGTTATTCATCATGTACCACCAAAGTTATTCATCACCAAAGTCGAAGTGAATAAGATGATTAGGCTACCTGGTAGCATAATAACAGAGTCTCACCACCATAGCTATATTCATCAACCATCATGTGCTACCCAACAGACAAAAGGATAAAAACGCCTCTCCAAACAGTGCCAACGAAACCAAGAACAACATTATTTTAAAGGTGCTCCATATACAAAACAATAAGTGTAGATATATAGTATTTTGCCTTAACAATGCATACAAAATACACCAAAGTTTTCTGTAGTATATGGCTTATCAATGAGTAAAATTCAAGGCTCCAGGGTGCCAATATTAATGCCTCATAACATGCTATGCAGAACCACATAACTTTCCGCATCTTCATTTGATTCTTAGACAAATTGATCATACCACAGTGGTTTAAGTAATTTTCCTTCCCATTCATGTCCATCACACAATTTAAAGAGGAGTATTCTTATACTTTTGAATAAGGGTCTTGGTAGTTAAGCTATTTAGAAATAGAAAAAATAACACAAGTTTTTAATTTTTTTCTCTCTCGAGTATATCAAAAACTACATTTTCCAATGTTTTCTAACTACGCATAGGTCCTTAAACATTTTCCTTTGACTAAAAAATGAGATTTAAAAAAAAAATTTGAGAATCTTATAAATAAGGCTGAAATAAAATTTTCAAGAAGGTTTTATAAAAAACACAAGAAAATCTCATTAATTGTTTGTTGATTTTTTTTTATGAACTAGGGTATCCACCCGCGCAACTGGGTGACTAATCCCTCGCACCATGGTCGGGCCCTTTTGGGGGCGATGCTCCCAGTAAGGCTTGCTCCATTCACATGTGTCTCGGGCACGACTCAAACCCGCGGCCACATGCTTAAGGGACACAAGCTCCTTCCACTCGTGCCAACCTCCACTGGTTTTGTTGATTTTTTTTTTTTTTGATTTTTTTTAGTAAGGCCAAACTATTTATTTGGTCATTTAATTTGCCTTATTTTTCATTATTAGATTGGTTTTCACGTTTCTTTTCAACACCAATTTGATCTATGAGTCACTATCTATCTTACATGGACAAATATGATATAGATTACAAATGTTTGCCATTTCTCTCTCTAAAGATGCAAATGTGGATTAATATGATATTGATACATAGAATGAATAGTGACTTAGGTCCAATTTGATAGAAAAACAAGCGAGGGACCAATATAATATAAAAAAGACTTAATTACATTTTTGATCCTTTATCTTATTTATAAGATTAACTTTGGTCTTTTTCCTTTTTTTCACTTATTTTGGTCCTTTATTTATTCAGAAAAAATCAATTCCGTCATTATTCCATCATAACATGATTAGAATTAACCATAATATTATGCAATATTCCATGGTCGTCGCTGGAAACCGGTAAACATCACCAGAATATGGAAAGTTAAGGTTAAATCTTAAACCTTAACCTTAAACCCCAATCTCTTTCACAATATATTGAATCAAAAAACAAAATAAAAAATCTGATCCAACAACGCACAATATCCAATTTCGTTACGCTTCTGATTTTCCCACATTACATGCAGATCAATACCTTTCAAGTCTCTCTCACCTATTAAACCAAATATAACAGAGAATCAAGAATAGAAATAATAATAGAAAAAGCAGGTAAGGTAAGAAAATGAAATCCAGTTGGTGGCTGCAGGGATACTTAGGATTTCCCCCTTCCCCAGGTAATGGGTTCTAGTCCCAGATTCTGATGATGTTTACCGGTTTCCAGCGACAACTATGGAATATTTCAAAATATTCTGGTTAAATCTAACTATGTTATAACGGAAGGACTGAATTGATATTTTTTTTTAAAAAAAATAAAGGACCAAAATAATTTTTAAAAAAAGAAAAAGACTAAAGTGAATGTTATAAATAAGATAAATGATTAAAAATGTAATTAAGCCTATAAAACCAAATATAATAAATATGTAAAGTTCGATCTAGAGTAAGTTAAATGTATGCACCGGCAGTGCTGCTGCTCTAGAGTAGGTTCACGCCCATCCCTTCGTATTGTAGTTACTAGTTAGTGAGTCAGAATTTTACTGTTTTATTTTTTTTATTCACGGTATTACTATTTTAGTTTTTAAAAATTAGAATAATAATTATAATTAATATATATAATTAATTATAATTAATAATTATATACTCGGACCGGATTCGGATGATTCAGGCATGGACCCGAATCCATCCTTAATGAGACTGAGTCTATCTTTTTTTAAATGGATTTGTCCCTTTAAAGATTTGGGGACGGGTTTAATCCGACCCGAACCGCGTAGGGTCGGATATGTTCACCCCTACTTAAAATATAAAATTTTGAACTACCAAGTTAGTATTTTCACAGGATTAAATCCATACACGGAAAAAGCATCACGATTCATTCTCTCCACCAACTCTTGTCCATTTTCCACCAACTCTTGTCCATTTTCCTTTGCTGATGTGGCTTAAATGCAGCGGCTCAAACATAGATATAATAATTGCAATTTCCTTATATCAACTTGCAGTGTATATCATTACCATTGTTTCCGATGTCAGTGCTCTCATCTACTCACCACACTCAAGAGTGACCTCGTCGACCAAACAAAGGTAGTTCAAGCTCCTCAAATGCTTCATCTGCTTTACTTACATTAGATATGCAGTACTTCTCTTTCAATTTTCTTTTCATGTTTCAGCTCCTAATCATTCTCACAACAATTCATTAGACTTAAAGGTTGATTAGACCCCAAAGATACGGTGATTAAATTAGTAATTCAAAGAAATTGTTCAGCTAATAAGTTCTTCTGCAAACATATTTGGTGGTCATTTGATGTTTTTGGGGACCAAATTTTCATCCGTGACCATTTAAATTTGAATAATGATATTTTTTTTACATCAACCAATACCCGGATTTGGTTTACCTAGAATCCGACTCATCCCCAACTGAGCTCACACTAAGCTTTAGGGGTCTTCTAGCGGGGGTTGCTCCATACCCAAGGCTCAAACTCGAGACCAGTTGATCCAGTTGGTTAAGGAACTAAGTGAGCTACCACTTGACCAACCCACGTTGGTATTTAAATAATGATATATAAGTTTGCAAAATCAATATACAAATATGTTTATATTACAAGAAAGCGATATGTGTTCGATAAGAAGTTGAATCAAATAATTAAATTAAAAATAATAGTTAGGTCCATTGTGAAAAAGGGATAGGATAGTGTTAATTTTAATTAATTACTAGTATATAAGTATTGTTATTATATGTTTTCTAGATGTTATCTTAGGTTTTAGGATGTTGGCACTTGTATGGCTAATCCTTATCCTAGGGTTTTATCATTACTATATAAGTATTATATTGTTCCTCATCGAGAAGGAATGAAAAATGAATGAACTTTCTTAATTATTAATTGAGTTTAATATATGTGCATTAATAGTGTAAAGTTGTCGGTGTGTCATTCACCATTCATATAAATTACTTTTACTTGTAAGTCAACCATTGCTAACCCATTAACGGTGGATGATATCATGACAGTGTAAAAAAATCTTTACACTGTCAACGGAGTGAAGTGACACGGGTAGACTCGGATGGATACTGGTAGACTTTTGTAAACTCGCGAGTTTGTGGCCGAGTTAGCGAGTTAGCATTCTTGAGCCCTAAATGTTCAATCTGACATCGTTTTTCTAATAAAAATCTTGTAGGTCATTTTTATCATATTTGTTACGCTTTTGGGGTAAAAAAACCTTTAAATTAGTTTTATCTTCTCCTTCTCATTCAAAAACTTCTTCAATATTCAATTCTTCTCCTTCTGCCGCACGCACGCATGCCTGCCCAACCCACACCCCACGCCCCACACTTTTCTAACTTTTTTCCTTTATTTGGTAATTGTTTACTGACTTTCCCCCTTTATTCCTTTATTTTCGTTTTTTCTGTTTTCTTCTTCGTTAAGTTGGTATGATAATATGATGAATGCTTGATTGTGAGCTATGACCTTTATGAAAAGATGAGTAGCTTTATATAAATCATTTTAATTTTTAACTTTTAAGCAAAAATGCATTCTCCGCTTTTCAATTTTCAGTGTTACTTTTTTAGTGTTGTCCTTAAATCAGAACTCATTTATTTTGTCAGTATTTTTAAGTGTTACTTTGACTAAAGAGCACTTGCTTAGAAATTGATAATTAATTTTCATTATTTTTTTGAAGCATTATTATGTTAGTTTGAAATTAAAATTACATCGGATATGTTATCTTATTATGTTTTGAATTTGAAGTTTGAATATTGATGGATAAAATAACTTATATTACTTATTAGTATCACCAAATAATATCTTACCATATTTTGTTATTACGTTAAGTTTGAAATTATGAATATTGATTATTACTAGGTCACAGGTCATTACAATATAGATTTAATTTTTTTAGGTAAACTCGTACGAGTTTGCGACTCGAGTTTACCTAAGCAAAACGAGCTCGAGTCTACGTAGACTCTCGAATTTGACAACCATGCCTACAAATGCTCTGGTACAAGTATTCCTTAAGCAGACAAACGTGAGGCCTCGAAAATGGATCTTTTTATATAAGTATAGTAGATATGTATAAACTCACAAGTTATAATAGTTTGATGAATATAGAAGTTTGAGAATAAATAGTGCATTGAGAAGGGTTTGAACAAAACGCCCAAGAAAAATTGAAATCAAATTATTATTCTATAATATAATTACATGGGTTTTGTTGTTTATTGCTCTAAGAGCAATTTTTAAACAACATTAAAATGTTAACTTAACATTGAATAACTAAAAATTTGAATCTTTCCTAGATAATCTTTAGAACTTTTGATTTATTTAAACATTATCTTAAAAATAATGTATAATAAAAATTCTAATTATATATTTTAGAAGTATTATTAGTTGCTCATTACGTTAAAGCAATGGATTACAATAACATTGGTTTGATTTATAAAAAAAATTTGAAAAATCAAAAGGAGTACCTCAACATTAAAAAGCAAGGGATTAATTAAAAAAACCAAATGAAAAAAAGCTGTGCTACGGACAAGCGGAGTATAGTATCGAACCCTTGATCTCATAAAGGAATTCAACATACACAAATCATTTATGCTACATACAAAGGTAAATTTATGTTTATCACAAGTATATCATATATAAAATAAAAGGGAATTATTTTTGCCCGAAAAATCAGGGCCCAGGGCGGTAGACTCCACCGCCGACTCCTAAGCCGGGCCTGCATATTACCCACCTTTACAACACTCTTATAAACCATCTCACCCTATTTCTCCTTACTCTCTAGGGTTTTAGTTTATTGACCCCCGTTTAATTACTTGATCCGTTTTTTGCCAAAACTCAAAATTGTCCATTTTTTTTTGGTTTATGGCTGAATCGCTGGGTCAACGAGTACACATATTTTACATTCACGCTTAGGAGTCAGCGAGCATTCAAAGAAACAAAAAAACATCACAAAATTTGCACTCACGCTGGGGGGTAGTGCTGGCAATTCGGGCGGGCGGGCATTGTTTGTTCTCATCAAAAGGCCACTTTTTTTGCGGGCATGCCCGCCCGCCCATTATAATATTTTGGGTTGAAAATTCATGCTCTGCCCGCCCTAAATGCGGGCAGGGCATGCCCATGGATAATCCATTTAAATAAAAAAATTTAAAAAAATCATATATTCTATCTTCAAAATTCATAAAAAGTAGACTAAGATTGCACGACATATAAATGTTCCACTCAAAATTCATAAAAACATAATAATAAAGTTTGATACCCGACAAAAGATGTAGGGTGACCCTAATTGTGCAACTCCTAATTTTTATTTTTTTAAAAAACTAAATAATGGGCGGCCCGTGGGAGGCCCACCGACCGCCCAATGATGCCTGACAAAAGAAATGGGCATGGTGGGCGGGATCCATTCAAAAATTGGGCTATAAAATGATGCACTGCCCACAAAAATGTAAGGCGACCGACGTGGCCCATGGGCACCCGCCCTAATTGCCAACACTACTGGGGGGCCAGCGAGTATCACAAATAAACAAAAAAAAAATACTGCTCGCAGCCTCCAACGAGCATCACAAAATTTGCACTCACACTGGGGGCCAACGAGCAGTTAAAAAAAAAATACTACTCGCTGAGGGGCCAGCGATCATCACAAGATTCTAATCTTTGAGTTCTTTGTTTTTTATGAAAACAGAATGGAATATTGCCACCAGAGACATTTTAAACTTCAATCATAGGTCACAAATTCTTTTGCATTGCAGATCAATAACTGAAATACACTAGCTTTATATATTCAACCATACTTCAGAAATAAATAATTACTACCTTCAAAAAAATATAATAGCCGGAGTTCAATGAAATGTTTACTAATCAATAGCTCATTATTTTAAGCTTACCTTTTATTGAAGAGCTCCCCATCTGCCTCTAGCAATGGAGCAATTTTCTCATTAAGTCTTTGCATAACAATAAGTAACTTTTGCATACTTTTAGCAAGATTTTCGTCATCCATGTTAGTTGCAGCAATGGTCTTTCGGTACACAGAAAATATTACAATCAATATTAAGTGAAACATATCCAACAAGCATCACAAAATTTGCACTCACGCTAGATCAGCGAGCAATCAAAAAACAAAAAAAAAATACTGCTCGCTCCAGAGTCAGCGAGTGTGTAAATTTACACATCAGCGATTAGTATTTTTTCTTATTTTTTGAATGCTCACTGACCCCTCAACAAGTGTGTTATAAACTAAAAAAAAAGGACAATTTTAGATTTTGGCAAAAAAAAGGTGAAGTGATTAAGTGGGGGGTCAATAAAGTAAAACCCTACTCTCAATACCAATATATTCATACACATCCGAGTTTAATACTACCTTCGTCCTTAATTATACGGCTCTCTGGGGAGATTTCACGTTCATTAAGAAAGTGGAATAATTTAGTTAATTGTATTTCGAGATTTCACGTTTATTAAGAAAGTGGAATAATTTAGTTAATTGTATTGGAAATGTGAACTTTTGGTATGTATTTTCAAAATTACCCATATTAATATTATTGAGAATCTAAAAAGTGTTAAATAAATAAGGATGTTTGTGAAAAAAAATAATTAATGCTCATTGAAAATTGTAAAAGGCCTTATAAATAAGGACAGAGTGCCTTATAACCAGGGAGGAACAGTTATGATGGGAGGAACAAAATCAGCAAAGAATATTCGAAGGAAATCCCATCTCAGCAACCAACTCAAATTCCATTCAGCAACACTTGAATTGAAGATCATACTCGAGAGATTCTCCTCAAGTTGAAAGTAGATATAGCAACCAAACCCAAACCCATTCTCATTTCTAAAGCTGCTGATGATGCATATGCCTTACAAGTAAAGCACAGATATGAAAATAGGCAAGGTCTAAAATGCACCTTTTTTGTTTCCAGTTTCCATGCTCATTAGTGTTTTAGGTTGTTGGTGCGTTAAGGTGCACCTGTTGTACAGAGGGTGCTAAAAGGAGGGCCGTATAAAATAAACTTCGCTGAGATCTATGGCTGCAAGAGGAGCTTGGTAACCTAGAGTACCGGTTGGGCAAGGGCTTATTGTAATTTATTTAAAAACACTACATCTGTTCACGAAAAAAGAACACTACATCTGTCTCTAAATTTAAGATCTTTTGACAATTTTATTTTATCCCTATTTATAAAATTATTTGCTAATTTTTAATTATCATTAATTACTTCTTTACATAAACACCTTTTTTTATTTAACACCTTTTTGACTTCAAATAACATTAATAGGGATAATTTTGAAAATACATATCAAATATTTACATTTTCCATGTCCTTTATCTAAATCTCATTTTGAAGAATTTTTTTCTAATATAAGTCAAAATTTAAAATTTTAATAGGAGTAATTATTTCTTATTGACAAACACCGTTGTTTACTTGACATTTATTATATTCTCAATAATTATGAGTACTTTTGAAAAAAGTGTCACAAATAGTATTTACTTTTGAAAAAATGTAACAAATTTTTTTATTCCCAAATGTACTTTTCTAAAATACCTTTTATTTTTAAAATTGATAAAAATTAAAATATCATTCTTGTATTTCAATCTCTTCGGTAGTCAAGATGCTGGTCAAAGCATGGGCTGGACCGGTTCGGTTCAACCGGTTCACGGGTTGAACCGGTTCGCTGGTAGGACCGGTTCGCTGTTGAAGCAGCATTCTTTTTTTTTGTTGGCTGAACTAGGAACTGGGCTGGGCGCTGCTGGGCCTGGATCTTAAACGGGTTGACCTAACCCGGATGGAGCTGGAGCGTGGGGAAGGAAAACAGCAGCGGCGGCGGCTGCCGCGGCGGGTGGAGGCGAAACTGGATCTGGGTTGCGATGATGGTCGTTGCGATCGTGAGGGAAAGAGCGGCAGAAGATGGTGGTTGGTGATGATGAAGGACAAGGGTGACTCAAGAACAGATCTGAACTTCTCGTTTTCTTGGTGGTTGAACTAGAGTGAACAGTATTTTCAATAAGGAACCAAAGAAAAAGAGAAATATCATGGAAGAATGGGATGCAAATGAAAAGCCAAGAAGATGGGAGTGAAGACGAACAAGAACCACAAAGGCAACCACGATGCAGATGCATACGACAACAATGAGAGCACTATCGATATAGCAACAAGATCTGCTGCTGCATAGAAGAGAAGAAGGGGACGAAGAACAAGAGAGGAAGGGGACGAAGAAGACAACAAGAGAGGAAGGGGATGAAGAAGAGGAGAACAAGTTGGAAGCCTAAGGACCAATCTGCAAAATGGAAGAAACATGCTGGTCACCTACTATGAAGGTTACAACAGGGTAAATTTTTTTTTACAGCATCACTTTTTACTTTTTACCACAGTAACTCTGAAAAACCAAACTCATCAGTGAGCATGGTAGCCACTGCCATGAAAATAGAGAGAAACTAAAAGAAGTACCTGATCTGAAAAATAGTCCTCCATGCCATACTCAACCGTCGCCCTTGGAAATCGCCTCCGGCAACAAGGAGAACAAGAAAAAGGCGTGCCATCTCGAACCACAAAGAGCACCATGGTCACCGCCACCAGACACTGTCTCCGGTGAAAGACATGAGAAAAAGAAGGAGAACCTCGTGCTCGGCCGTGAGCCACCACTATTGCTGCCGCCACCTACTCCCTTAGCATCACAGACCAGTGTAGCCACGGGCCCAAGATACCCACCGCGAACACGCACGTCGCCGTCTACACCACCTCCTCCGTCTTCTACTACCGCGCTTTTAATCAGAACTGTGCCATGGAAACCACCGTGGCTGTCGGTAGAAACCGTCTCCGACAAAACCAACGGGAGACAGAAAGAGTCTCTCTCTCAACCACAAGAAGTCCTGTGTGAAGAAGGTGATTTATGGGTATCTAAAAGGTTTACAAAGAAAATCAAAGAGAAGAGAGAAGAGAAAGAGAAATCAGGGAAAAACATTGAAAATTATTTTGGAAACAAAGTGAGTTTGGAAGATTGTGGGTTAGAAGATGGCCAACAATGTGCCTGGCCAAGACCTGCACCTGCTAGTCTGCTACCCCACATGGGTCAAACACAGAAATTTTTCACATTTCACTCCCCAGTAAAAGTCGCGTGTACTACACCCAAGGTGACCCTACCAAAGCTTACTACCCTTCACTTCTCTTGCATCACAGCACCTTTTCTCAAGGCCAATGTCACATGACTCTCATTCACCCAATTATGAATTTTTGTTCAAGGTGCAGTTTGGTAACCCAATGACTCAAGATACATATCTCATAGGAATGCTAGTCCCCAAAACCCATTTTTAGCTCCAAACCTCGTTTTATTTTTTTTATGGGGTTCTATCGGAGTATTTTCCGACACGCTGAGTCGGAAAATGTATTTTTTCTATTATTCTTTTATTTTAAAGCCAGAAAATGCATTTGGGGTATCGGAAAATATTTCGACAGAACCCCATAGAAAAATAAAACGGAACTTGGGGCTAAAAATGGGGCTCGGGGACTAATTTTCATCTCAAAGTTATTATTTTGGGCCATACTTTCAACGTGACTGAGTGGTTTGGGCCAAGCTTGCCTTTTAAGGATGAAAATATTATTCTACATAGTGATACTCATGCACATTTGAGGGATAGGAAGTTGTTTTCATGGACATCCTTTGATCAATTTACCAACCTTGAGTAAAAGGTTGATTTTGAAGGGGTTGGCAATGATAGGAAGTTGAATCAAATAATTAAATTAAAAGTGATAGTTAGGTCCATTGTGAAAAAGGGAATAGGATAGTGTTATTTATTTTAATCAAGGCTAAATTACTCATTTGGTCTCTTACCTTATTTTTCAATTTCAAATTGGTCCCTTACCTTTTTTTTTGGTTTCATATTGGTCCCTTATGTTTCTTTTCACTGTCAATTTGGTCTCAGAATCATTGTTTATCCTATGTGGACCAATATGTTATGGACACGTGTCACTTTCTCTCTCCAACAATATATATGTGGACCAACATGATATTGACATATGGACATGTGTCACTTTCTCTCTCCAACAATATATATGTGGACCAATATGATATTGACACGTAGGATAGACAGTGATTCTGGGACCAAAGACCAATTTGAAATTGAAAAATAAGGTAAGAGACCAAATGAGTATTGTTATTATATGTTTTCTAGAATGTTCTCTTAAGTTTAAGTTTTAGGATGTTGCCACTTGTATGGCAAATCCTTACCCTAGAGTTTTATCATTATTATATAAGTATTGTATTGTTCCCCATCTAGAAGGAATGAAAAATGGATGAACTTTCTTAGTTATCAATTTGTTATTCTTTATTCTTTATCTTTTAGCTTAGTGTTCTTGATATAAGCTCTTTGCTTCCTATCAGTGTCACTCGTTAACTAATTGATAATTTGTGGTGTAAGCTATTCGTAGTGTGATTTTGTTGGACTATCTGTCATTTTTGTTTAAATTTTAAGAACCTTATTTGCTGATCAATTTCTCTAAAGAACTAACTTGGTAGTGATTGTATCTTTGGAAAACCAATGTCACTTTTTACTCATAAAATTACTCCCATTGCATATATGACCTTTCTTTGTACATGTAGTTCAGGTGAATGCCATGGAGATGCAGTGTGCAATAAAGAATGATGTTACTGAAGTAATTCTTTTGCCTTATTTTTTTAACTCTTTTATTTATAATTACTTGTTCTTCACATTTTTTCCCCTATGGTTTTCATTCAGTTGGTTTGAATTAGAAGTAACTATACTCTCATGCTTCGTTTTCTTCTTGTTTTGTTCAGCTAATTGGAAATACTCCAATGGTTTATCTAAACAAAGTTGTGGAAGGTTGTGTAGCACGCATTGCTGCCAAGCTGGAGTCAATGGAACCCTGCTCAAGTGTCAAAGACAGGTATGAAAGGGTTTATGTATTTTTTTCTTATGGAATGAAACATTGTTTATTCTTCTCAATAGTTACCCTGTTCTCTTATTATACCTCGTTACATGGCGCACAACAAATTAGTCGTTCCACGTATCAAGTTTCAGTTTCGCCATAAAAAATCTTAAAATAATAAGGGGAAAGTCCAAAAGCAGCCTCTGAACATAGTACCATGTGCAATTTAGTCCCTAATCTTTAAAAGTGTAGGAAGGGCCTTAAACTTAGGCTTTGGTCCATGGCCGTGAAAACCATTCAATACTGCTGAATATTACACGAGCCAGTTCATGATCAGCACAAGGATGCAGAGTTGCTTGCATCACAAGTTAATGACAAGGGAAAAACTGTAACTTAGATGCAACTGACTACAGTTAGATATTTAATTGAAGAAAGTTGTTAGAGTTAGAAGTTATTTCAGATTGGTTGAGAAAGCAGCAGCAGCAGCAACAGCAGAGTGAGTTTTAGTTCTGAAAAACCCAGCAGAGTGAGTTTTAAATTCGATTTTGTTTTTTTACTTTGGAGTCTTTTTTCTTTAAGGGATGTCTCTTATTAGTATTACAAATTGTGCTTTTTGAGGTTATATTGGTATACTGATGGTATCTTTCCTTAAACGTTAATCTTGAACATTCAACAAAAACAAAACGTTCATCCTGGACCTGGAGTGATGCTGTCTGGAAGGTGAAGTCAAAATGTTTCCAAATCAAATAGTCCTAATCACACTTAAACATGGTCATGCTCTAATTACTTTTATACTAACATTAAATGGTGGTGGTGAATTAATACGGTGGTCCTATATGCTGGAGACTTTTTTTTTGGGTGCTTCACACAGAAATCCTATAACTGGAATATACCCAAAACACTATTGAAAGGTTTTGATGGCTATGGATCAATTTGCACCCGAGCCTAAGTTAAGGGTCCTTTTTGCACATTTGATAAGTTTAGGGACTAATTTGCACATGGTGCTAAGTTCAGAGGGTGTTTTTGGACTCTTCCCTAATAATAATGTAAAAGTGACAAACTGTGTAACCAAGTGAACTTCATACCCATATCCATATTGCATTCCTGGTAACTATGATAATATTTTAGATATTTAAAAATTTGCCTGCAAGATGTGCAGTAGTAAAAGATGTTACCGAAGTGTTTTTATGTTTTTTTTTAAATTTTATTTTTTAGGTCTCGAGTTCCCTTAGAAATAATTTGAAAATGAAAATTTGCAACCATTTTATGTGAAATGGTAGAGGCTGGCTCCATTGTTCTTGTCTCTGCCTTATTATCAATGGGAGTTTATGTAAAAAGGGAAATTCTTAAATTATTGTTTCCCTTTTTGGGATGCAGGATAGCATTAAGTATGATCAAGGATGCCGAGGATAAGGGCCTGATTACACCAGGGAAGGTTGGTAATTGAACTCTGGTTGTTGTATATGCATGATACAATTTATCAATTTAGTGTTTGGTGTCATTTTCCCCTATAAACCAATCACGTTCAGTCATAGGGATGCAATTGTAGAGTTTTTAAACGCAAAATTTTTTTTGGTGTTGGACATGGTTAAATTTAATTGGTGAAAGACTGTACTCGTTGAGCCTACTGGCGGAAATACTGGAATCGGATTGGCATTCATTGCAGCACTTAAGGGTTACAGGGCGAAAATAGTCATGCCAGCCTTTGCAAGTCTTGAGAGAAGAATAGTGATCCGTGCTTTTGGAGCTGAGGTTCATCTCACCGATCCTGCTAAGAGTTTGAAAGGTAGTGTTGAAAAGGCTGAGGAACTATATAGGCAGACACCTGACGCTTTCATGCCTAATCAGTATGAAAATCCTGCAAACCCAAAGGTAACTCTTCTTTGTTTGATGTATTATAGAAAGGTGATATTCTGATAGCAAATATGTTGCATCTTTGTAGATTAACTATGAAACTACTGGTCCTGAGATATGGAGAGATTCCGCAGGGAAAGTTGATGCCTTTGTTGCAGGTATAGGAACTGGAGGTACAATAACAGGTGTAGGGGAATACCTCAAAGAAAGAAACCCCGAAATCAAGGTTCCATTTTGTGTGCTCACATGCTTGTGTGATTTGTCTTTGGAGGGGAGAGAGTTTAAAGTGTTGATTTCTTGTAACTTTGATGCTAATGTTAACTGTTTTCATCAAGGTCTATGGTGTGGAACCACTAGAAAGTGCTGTCTTGAGTGGAAGTGAGCCAGGTAATTTTTAGTGTCTTTGCAAATGATGCACCTATTTATTGCTTTTTCTTTTCCTATTTCTCTCTGTGTATGACCTCTCCAACAGAACTTTCAACTCATTTATCTCTTGAAATTATGAAAAAAGCTTCCTAGTGGTAAGTTCATAAGGTTTTGCTCTTTCGCCGCCTTTTTGTCTGCACTCCAAATGTTCTCCAGAAAGAAAGCCATTTGGTTTCTTAGTTAATATACTTTAACACAGAACAAACAGTTGGTACTTGGTACGATTAACTTTGTTGTCCATGTTTATTGAACTCATAAGTCATAATAGACTCTAAAAAATAGAGGTTAACAATATATGCATCACCGTATCTATCAAAACTAAAATTATGATTTTTCCATTATGGCTAATTTTGAAAGGCACTTGATGTTTTCCTTTATCAACTATTTGAACTGCATATTTAAATTTCATTAGCCATTCATTTTTCAGTTTTCGACTCCATCAAGCAAATACGCATGTCAGTCAGTATTTTACTTTCAGATTCTGAAATATGAATGACAATTTACTACTACTAACTGGATGTGTCACATCTTGCATGTGTGTGTAAAAGGCGATCATCTGATTCAGGGAATTGGTGCTGGCTTTGTTCCTACTGTGCTGAATGTTGATCTGCTTGATGAAATTTTCCAGGTTTGGATGTAGACATATCAGGATGTTTTTAGCACTACAGTACTGTTAAAAGTTGTTACCTTGGAATTTGTTTTATGAAGTTATGACTCTAATTTACTATCATACTATAGAGGAAGGGTAAATGAGATTCAAACACAGCTCTTATATTTGGTTTAATCATCCAATGTTCAATTCAAGGTTATGATATTATGATACATAAAACTGCAACTATTTTCTGGCAATTTCTTTATAATTATATTTACAATTTGAAAACGCAAATGATAGCTGTGTGTTTCTGCGTAAGTATTTGGCTCTTGGTTTTCTATCTTTTGTTAAATTTTTCAGATATCAAGTGAAGAAGCTATAGAAACTGCTAAGCAGTTGGCCTTGAAAGAAGGTTTGCTGGTATGGCTATGGTTTATTCCATTTCCTTTGAAATCAAAATCTCTTATCCTTGCAATTATTATGTGTATTACTATCGAACTTCAGCGTTATTCAACTTATTTTATCAATCAATTTAGGATGACTATGTAATCTGTACATTTTTACCTTGTTACAGGTAGGGATTTCTTCTGGAGCAGCCGCCGCTGCAGCAATAAAATTGGGAAAGAGGCCAGAAAATGCTGGGAAACTCATAGTTGTAGGTCTTCTTACCAACTACAATTTAAACAAATCCGGATTGATGATTATCTTTAACCACCATATTCTATTTGAAATTAAATAAACATACATTTACAAGTTTATAAGTCATAAATCTGCACATATCTAGTAAGCCTGAAATCTGAATACAACACTCCACATAGATATGGCACAAAACATGTGAACTAAGATATAAGATTAATTAATATAAGAACGTGAACGCAGAAATCTTAGATTAAAAGATATATATTTTCAAAAGTTAGTACAAGTCCTAGTATACATAATAAAATACTAACATCTATCTAATTATTGCTGCATTTCATTCTATAACAGTGTAAAGTGAGGCAATTGAATAGGGAATGTGTAATGTTAGTACAATTAGAAATATCCAATACAATATACAAGTATGTGCTTGACATGGAGATGGCAAGTATTTTGAAGTGTCTCTGCTAGGTGCGTATTACTTGGAAAAGTGAGGCACATTGTGTGAGATTTTATAGTGCTCTACACGCCTACACACCAGTAGATAGATTTGGGTGTCTATTCTAATGTGATCAGTGGATAGATTAAAATGTTATTATTATGATGAATCAGCATTAATCTTTTCATCATTTTGGTTGCTGCAGGTGATGTTCCCTAGTTTTGGAGAGCGTTACCTCTCTTCTCCGATGTTTGAGTCCATTAGACACGAGGCGGAACAGATGACATTTGATTAGGGAACTGTCTCATGTCCTGTTGTTGGATAAAGAAACTCTGGATTCACTTACTTGTACTATAAATTATATGGAATTTTGAAAAGTTAAAAACTCTTCTGATAACTCTTTTTGGTTGCAACTCGCTGTGCGAAGGAGAAATTCTTGCATAAGTTGCAGCTGAAAATATGATAACATATCTTGAATCAACTCTTTTCGTTTGTGATTATTATAAAATAAAGTCCTTTCGTGTGTCTTTGCTTCAAATTAATGTCTTTGCTTCTAATTAACTGTGGAAAAAAAATACTTGCAACAAAAATGGATTTACAAGCATGTGTTTGTGTAATGGTTACACAAAAACAGCTTTTTTGATAAGCTCGGTTTTTGAGCATTAAGATTATGGATGCGGTTAACCTACAAACTAGCTTAAAGTATGTACTGGTGCATACTTTTCATCTAAGGGATATCAAATAATGCTACATATGAAAGGTGGAGATTAAAAATGGGTGATCAACACATCCAATTTTAGAAAAAACACAAGAGAAGCCTCACTATTATCGTTCATCTCTATCACTTCCCCTCAAAATTAAATTACAGCATCTCTTTCAATGGGCTAATCACATGTTTCTGTATTATGATTAATAAACCAAGTGTTAAAAAAGATTTAAAGAGTTATGTATCGTAGTGTGTGTTTGGATGGGCGTTTGCTAAACTTGATTTTAGATAAATTTGATTTTGTAAAATTGATTTTGATAAAATTGAGTTTGGAGATAATTGATTTTAGAAGTGTAATATTGTTTGGATAATTTGAAGTAAAATCACTTTTGGATGAATAAGTATCTAAAGGGTATGCATTATATATTATTTTATTAAGAAGTTATCGAAAAGTAAGAGGTTAAAAATGAAAAAAAAAAATACAAACATGAATTCCAAACGCAAAAGCTTCAATTAGTAGCTTTGGACCAAACTCACGTTTGCAGGGAAAATTGCTTTTGGTGTTTGTGTGCCAAACATGAAGTAAAAATTGAAAAAGCACGTTTTGGGCTCAGAACGTGAGTTTGGAGTGTGCAAACGCACAACCAAACGGGCTCGTAATTTGACCTTATTGGATCTAATTATCATCATTAATCATGTGTATATATTATGAAAACATGTTTGAAAGGTAAATGAATTTTTTTTTTCGGGGATGGCTCGAACTTTTTGGGAGTAGGTAGTTGAATGTTTACGGATCCAGCCCCTGTAGTTCTGGCGGGAACTGCATCCTGTATTTGCCTCCAACTGGGCCGTTGGATCAATCTAACGACCCATATTTTGACACGTGTCCAAATTAAAAAAAAGAAAAAAGAAAAAAAGCAGTTAAAACCCTTTCTCATTTCCGGTTCATTCATTTTTCCTTCTTCTCCCAAATCTGCTACTTCTTTCTCTAACGGCACAACCCTTCCAGCCACCGCACCGCCCCGCACACCCCGCACCGGCGGCCTTCAGCCTCCGCCTCTGTTTTCTCTCCTTTCTCCTCCTTCCGGTGCGGGCCTTCAGCCTCCGCCTCTGTTCTCTCTCCTTGCTCCTCCTTCCACCATATATGTATCTTTGTTCCTCCTTTCTCCTCCTTCCACCATATCTGTATCTCATGTGTTTTTAGTTCTCTATTTTGTTTGAATCTATTAAAGAGAAGGGTAACACGAGTCACTCATGAACAAGGTTAGGACGAGTGACCGGCCGCCGGCCCCGGCGGCGGCTCACGGTGGTGCGACATCAACGATTATCGAAGGTGGGGTTTTGGTTGAGGTATTATTGTTGAGGAAGCCAAGGGAAATCACGTATGAAAGGGTTTTAACTGCTTTTTTTCTTTTTTTAATCTGGACACGTGTCAATCCAACGGCCCAGTTGAAGGCAAATACAGGATGCAGTTCCTGCCAGAACTACAGGGGAGCCGGATCCAATGTTTACTGCTGTATATTGTACTTGTATGCATGCTAGCTAAGTAGCTAGCTAGCCTTGCTTGGGCTGGTATATATATATATTTAACAAGTCAGTCTTCTCAAAAATGATGATTATCCTTGATGAAGCAGTGACAAATATTCCGGTTTACGATGGTCAAAGTGGCCGCCAACATCAAACAACCCATCCAAGAATATGCTACTCTCTCCTGTCTCGGTATAAGAAAATTCAGACATATTTTTCTTGGTCTCTAATATAAGAAAAAATTAACTAACTTTTTATTCCAAATACAATCATTCCTAAAATGTTTTTAAAAAATAGTGATCTCATTTAATTTTTGTTTAATTCTCAATGCAGCATTCCTATAGTAGCAATATTTTTTATGATTTTGAGAAAAATAAATACATTCAATTAACTTTCTTAATATAATACTCAATCCGTCCTTAAATATAAGACCCTTTTGACATTTTTATTTTGTCTCTATTTATAAGACTCTTTGCCAATTTTCAATGATCATTAATTATTTTTTTCCACAAACACCCATATTTATTTACCACTTTTTAGGTTCCCAATAATATTAACAGGTGTAATTTTGAAATTACATATTAAAAGTTCACATTTCTAATACAATTAACTAAATTATTCAACTTTTTAATGGACGTGAAATTCCTCAAAATGATCTTATATTTAAGGACGGAGAGAGTATGTGTGATTTCGGTTATTTTTTCTTATAAGGAAAATGCTAACAAGTGTCTCCCTAAGGACAAGGACACTTGTTAGTAAGACCTTTTTTATAATAGGAACCAGAGGGAGTAACTTTTTTCTTTAAGAGTGTGACCAAAAATGGGAGTTGTTGTTGTTAACTCCCTATTACTACTGCATTTATTCTTGAATAGTTATTAACCTCCATGAATCAACAGTGTGCGGTGGTTTTGAGGGAATGTGCTGGGGATGAATAATAATTGTGGGGTTTCTTTTGTGTTCCTTCCAAAATTTGATGTGTTGGTCACCCGTTTTTAATCTCCACCTTTCATGTTTAGCAATGTTTGATGTCCATTGGATAAGGAGTATGCACCGTTACAAATTTTAAGCTAGTTTGTATGTTAACCGGCTCCTAAGATTATAAGGAAAAAGATTACTTCAGCTTACTTCAAAAGTTCAGGATATGCTTTTAGTGGAGTGTGTCTTCGGGACCAAGTAAGGCATCAAGGATAATTTGGTCTTTCTAGGGCCCCTATAAATATGTTCTGGAAAATTTTCTAAAACATTCCTTATTTACCGAGTTAACTTATTATTCACGTTTAGGAGGAGAATGTTTCTTGAATGGAGAAGTATTGAGATTGCCTATTAGAGAATTAAAAATAAAAAGAAAAATAGGGAAAAGAATATGAAGACCCTTAAACTTGTTGCATTTTGCAAATAGCTATCTTAAACTATTTTCTCTTCCTAATTATCTCTTGAACTTTAACCATTGGAGAAATTAGTCCTTCCATTGAGTCAATCCAAAGTTGTCGAATCTCAATTATTCCTTTTGTTTCAATCTAAACCATTAGTTCCAATCTAAACCATTATGAAATTAGTTCCAATTGTTGTTTTATTCCATTTTGACATTATTATCCCTATCATACTTGAAATAGATTAATTATCAGTTACGCCATTAATTGTTAAATCACGGCTGCTAGATTATAATTAATGTTTCGTGATTAATTGGTATGTAAAAGAGTAAAACTAGTAGATGATGTGAGACAGATGCATTGGCAAATTGTTATGAGAAGAAAATGAGAAATAGATTTCTAGTTTAATGGGTAATATTGTAAAATTGGAAGTAAAAATAATTAAGGTTAATTGCTAATGAATTAATGGTATAGATTAAAACAAAAAATTTAATGGAGGGACTAATTTCACTGATAGCTAAAATTTAGAGGTAAATAGGAAGAAAAATAGTTCATGATGATTATTTGCAAAAGGCATCAAGTTTAGGTAGGGGGATTTATGCTCTTTTCCCATATTTATGATCGAGAATAAGGTGATGACCTTTTTTATTTTTTTTTTACTTTTTTTCCAGTTGGCTCACATCTTTTAACAATTGTGACTTAACTCTACCTAAAAATTTGAATAATTTCATGACCGAAGCAAAAATAATATAGCATGATTACATTGTTGTATGACAAAAAATTTTCTCCTAATAGTTAGGTGACACATCGAAAAGGGCTTATGGGCTTGCCCTCATTAAGCCCATATCTCAATCTAGAAGAAAAGAGGGGGTTACTCTCTAGGGAGTTCTCCTAATTACGTGTTGACCCCCCTAATTTAAGAAAAATCCCGAAATACACTTAAAAATTAAAAAAAAATTTCCTCCATCTTATAATATCCTTAAATTTTTAAAATATAAATGTTTTATGTGTGTTTGATTTTCTATGAATTTATAACTTTAAACAAAGTTTAATAAGTGATTAAAAGTCATTAAGAATAATAAAAAATTGATTTTTTTGATAGAATATCTAATGATAACCGGTTAAGAAGTCCTGTAACAGGTTAATTTGGAGAATTCTAGGCAAATAACAGGACGATAATTGGTTATCCTATGATAAAATCACTAGTACATCGATAACCAATTACCCAAAGTGATAACTGGTTATCTTGTCAGTAACCTAGAATTTTATGGAGAATTCAAGGTCGGTGGAGGGAAATCCTTGGATATTTCCTCCCCTAGATGGTGCCAATGCCTATAAATACACCTAGGGAGTGATTTTAGGACAATACAAGCCCTCACACATCCCATGCCAACTCCAAATCACCTCTTTTACTCTCCAAACTCCCTCTAAACAACAATATGGCTTTACATGGCTTAATGACCAAGCAACAAAGCTAAAAAATGTTTAGGAATTTCTAAACGGAGTTAGGAAGTTGGTGGAGGATCAAGGAAATAGTGATTAGAAGTTCAAAGCCAAGGTATGGGAGAAGTCACCTTATAATAAGGATAGTAATTGAATACTATATTTGATAGAAATGAATGTAATAGAAGTGAATTGGCTTAGTATATATGAATAATAAACTAACAATAAATGATAATTCAAGATATAAGCAATGATCATGGATTAATTATTGAATTATAAGTCATGAATCATAGGATATTAAGGATACGTGGTTGACTAGAATAGATGAAAAGTTCAGATTATGAATAAGAGAATGATTTGGATAAGAATGTGCCTAGCATCAGATAATTCTATGTTTAATTGGTTATTGTGATTCTATGAATGCATATAAACTGAATTCGTGATGTGTATGTGTAATGAATTAAAGGATGTTAGAAGTCAACATTCCACAGACTCAAAGGATTCAAAGTTTAAAAGGTTTTGATGATTATAAACAAGATTCAACAAGACTCATCAAGCCAAGGTTCAAGAATCAAGCAAGAATTTCAAGTAGAAACATCTCCATATTTATTAGGAATTCATGTAAAGTAAAGGTAGTTCTTGTATTTTTATTTTAGGCCAAACTTAGGGACTTGGAGAAGTCTCAAACCAAAAGTATTTATTGAAAATAGATTCTTGCACTGTATTCTAGTGAAAATAATGTTGATACCCTTTGGTTAAGTTTTATGGTTTCTGAAATTAAAGTTTTACAAAATTCAGTTAGAGTAATCGATTACTTGAAGTAAATAATCGATTAATTATGCAGCATCATACAAAAACCAGAGTGCTCATAATCGATTACTTGATCTTGCCTAATCGATGACTTTTGATGAAAGTAATTGATTACTTGCTCAAAAAATCAATTAGAAATGTTGAATCATACAAAGTGACAAGGCTCTGGAATCGATTACTTGAAAGGTTGTAATCGATTGCATGGGACAAAGTAATCGATTATTGGTCCAAATAATCGATTATTTTTGTTGCATCATACATTTGTCAAAGAGCAGCAAATCAATTACTGAAAGTGGTGTAATCGATTACTTTTTTAATCTTTTCAAAATTCATTTATGAATCAATCAAATTCGTTTCCTAATTTGTTTCTGATACTGATTGATTTCGACGAGTCTTTATTTTTGGTTGATGGGATTTGATTTTTCATATTATATTCTTTTGTTTTTAAAAATCAAAGTATTCACTCTCACTTCTCCTAATCCTAACACTCACAAGAAACTTTTACGTTAATTCTTCTCCTTCTCCATACTCCGAGTTTGGCCTAAGTCCTAGAGCATACTACCTTGCCATTAGAAAAGAGCATGAAGTTGTTTTATTTGCACTTTTGAGAGTGCTTCATTTTTTTTGTTATTGAATCCTATTATTTGTAATAGACTTAGTTGTTAGAGAGTGGCTCCCTAGGATTGAGGGTGTGGCATCCTCTGGTTATTAGGGGTAAGGAGCCCTTGTGTGATTTTCGAGGTCCCTAAATGAAAGGTCGAACTAAATAGTGTGCAGGACGCTTTGGGTGTAATTGAGGTCGGTATTCCAATTTCGTAAAAACAACAAATACCGTGGCACGTTGCCAAGGGACTGGATTTGGGCCTTTTTCGGAACCCATTGGCATTGGGACCCACCCTGGAAGGCTAAACCGGTATAAAAATTTTGGTTTGCATTTCTCTTCCCTTACTCTTTTTACATTCTCGCTACGCCTATTTTTACCTCGAATATTTTATTTGTTCTTTAACGTTTCCGCACTACTATAAGTTTATCAATATATTCACTATTCTATCACTTACTGTTAATCAAACTCCAAAATATTTTTAATTACTAAACATTTGAGTTAATTCTAATAAAATTTAATGAAACTCGATTCACCCCCCTTCCTCTCTCTCGAGGTTTGAAGCCAATTCTAACAAAAGATGTTTATGTGAAATTAAGAGATACATTTCCATAATGAAATGTATAAGTGAATATGAGCTCATTTTGCTAAAAGAAGGACATATACTTATGGTTATTAATTTGCAAGGGGATCATTGGAAAGAAATGATAATTGAAATTCTTATTATTAGATTGATATATGCTGAACTATGTCAAGATAATCAGTTACCTTGAGGGATTTAACGGGTAGTTTTATTGATTATATAATTGATTATTGATTTGGTAGTTTTAAATATTTATTTACTTCTAAAAAAATATTTATTTTAGACTTTTTTGTTTTGAACATTTAATAATTATCCACTAATTTGTTGAGGGAAAAAAGTGGTTTCATGATTATACATCAATTTGTTAAGGAAAAAATCATTTGATTGTTTAGATTATTGTACTCTTTTGTAATTATCTTTGTAATTATCCACACAAAAAATAAAATTTAAAAGAAAAATTGCTAAAGCGATACATTAGTAATGCGTAGGTTTAATCTCAAATTTAATTAAGATAAGGTGAATTGGTTATCATTTAAAAAAAAAACATGAATCAAATTTTATTTTTTTTATAAGTTACAACTTTTTATTTATAAAAAAATCTTAATAAAATAAGAGAAAAAGAAATGATTAATTTTATTACCATGCAATTTGTTAGCCAAGTACTAAAAACAAATAGACATTATATACATAGAGAAATTAGAAACCAACAGAGATAGAAAAATATTTCAATGAACAGAATAAAATATGAAATATGAAGCATCAATATATAAAAAAAATGAATCCAAATTATTCATCTTCCTCCTAAACCATAATCCAAAGAGAACAAAAGAAATAAAGAAAACAATACCTGCCAAATGCTATTAAAAAAAAGGTTAAATTAAAAGATGAAATTGTTACAAATTGTACCATGTAAATGGATTTTATATATTGATTAGTGTTGTAATTATTGGAAACCTCGAAAGCCACCAACTTTTGTTAGTTCCTTGAAGAGAAGGAATACAATCAAAATGGATAAAATTAAGAATCATGCATACCTGCTATAATGAAAGACTTGTATTTTGTTAAATACCTAGCGAAAAGACACACAGAAACCAAAAAAATCATATCATAAAAATATATTGTTTTTGAAACAAATTAAAGGGAGGTGGAAGCAATATGTAGAGGGGAAAAAAATAGACCAGCTATTCATGCTTCATGAAAACAAATACTATATATGAGTCATATGAATTTGTTTCCATAATGAACATTTTATCGTCCTTGATATTGGAACGTGAAACCTAAAGAATGAAAATAATGAGAATAAAAAGATAAGAAATTACCGCATGAGAAGGAAAATCAAATTTGACTTCATTTAAATTTGAATTGTACACTTATTACTAATCATCAAATAAAGATAAGTAAGAATTATCTAGAATACAACAACAATTTCTTTTAAAACTCGAAATTTTCAAATCAATTCAAAACATGCTTCTATAAAATTTGACCACTTCCTAAAATCACGTTTCAATTATTGAATTGCAATTATGTTGTTATTTGTTTTAACTTCAAATCTTGTATTCCCAAAAAAAAATCACGCCATTATCATAAACACCATCTTAGCAAAATCAAATAAATATATATCATAATTGGGTTATTTTTTTTCTTTTTCAAATCATAACCATTTTAATATTCGAAATCAATTTCAAATTATACTATCTTAATCTCATACTTGATGAATATTTGTTAAAATCAAGTAGTTTTTGATCATTTAATGTATAGGCACATACATATCCATAATTCTTTTCAAGATTTTTATTATGTATAAAATCGGAAACTTGGAATCAATTGATTTTGTATAGTATATAATTGATTTTGACTCATTAGGAATAAAACCAAAAAAGTAGTTAATGAATTAGTATATAATCTCAATATTTTTTTTAATATTTAAGATTTGAATCAATTTTTTTAATATTAGAAACAGTTAAATATTTAAGATTTGAATGCATGTTACCAAAAAGTAGTTAATGGATTCCTAAATTCTTGTTTTTCTTTTATTTTTATCTTCATACAATATATAGCAATATTTTTTAAATGTTTTTAATTATTTAAAAAAAAAACTAAGAAAAACTATGGAAGCGACACCTCAGCATTTTGTGAATTGCAGGTATTATCTTTTTATATTATATAATTGATAAATTGATAGAGATGCAATTCATTCATAATATTGAAAATCTTTAAAAAAATAATTTTGATCATTTTTTTTATTTTATGGATGATGATTACGTAAATTTAGGTTATTTTTTATTTATGAAATTATAGTTTTTATCATTAATTTTAGTTTTGAACATAGGTCACTATTAATTTTATCAAATGACAATAAATAATTAAATATGATTTGATTCGTGGAATATATATAACAAAACTATTTTATGTTATAAAAATGTCCCACAAAAATAAAAATAAAAAAAATTAAATAAAAAGAAGTTGCTTTCCTTTGAGCCGACTTAACTCATTACTAGGGATATGCATGGGTACCCACGGGCACGGATAGTGCATATCCATACCCATACTTGCGGATATTTACGGGTATTTGTGAGGGTAACGAGTACCGGGTACCAACGGGTTTTAAACTTTTACTATATAATCATATATTTTGTAATAATCATTATACATAAAAATAATTATAAGATAAAAAATTACATACATATGATAAATGTTTATCATTATAATTTTATCTTTAAAATTCAATATAAAATATAAATAAAATAAAATTTATATGTTCTCAGAGTAATAAAATATATATATATATATATATGTAATATTTATTAATATAATAAAATATTATTTTATATATGTGGATACCCGCAAGGCGGGTATCATAATACCCGTCCCAACTCGCAAGAAAATAGTGCGGATGTCGCGGATACTCGTAGGCATCGGTATTTTGCCTATCCTACCCATTATTGGTTTAAAAAGAAAAAAGGACTTAACCCTCTGGTCTTTATTTTTGACCTCTCCTCTTTTCCCCATCAACCCTAACCGTCCTATATGATAACCTGAACCCTGCTTATTCACTGTCAGTGTTATAACCCATTCTCTCTCTCTCTCTCTCTCTCTCTCTCTCTCTCTCTCTCTCTCTCTCTCTCTCTCTCTCTCTCTCTCTCTCGTTCGATCAATCAATCAAAATCAAAATCAAATTCTCAATCTTATGCCGCTCCATCCATCATCGCCCATGCCGCTGACGCTGAGCCGCCGCAATTCAACCTTCATCTCTCCGCCTTCACTCACCGACACCAACTCTGGTGGCGGCACACGGTTCCTTTGCGACGATGTTTATCTGAGTGATGACACTGACAACGATGATGATAACTCTGATGTTGAAGTGCAACCCTATCTCTTGGATCAAGTCGGAGAGGTAGAAGCTTCATCGAATGTGTTCACCCTTGAAAACCAATTTCGTCTTAAGCATAACATCAGGACCAAAATATCAGAATTGGGAACATCTCTTATCATATCAAAGAAAATAAAGAACGATGCAGAAAAAGAGGCCAAACTTAGAGCCGAAGAAGCATAGCAAGCTGCATTGGAAATTGAAAGAAAAGCAGTAGCAGTAGAATCTGAAAGAAGAGCAATAGAGAAAGAAGCCACTGAAGCTGCAGCGTGCCTAGCATATAAGGCATCGAGCCTGTCAAATGGTGAAAACAAAGAATCTGGTATTGTGTATCGAGCTGCATCGAGTGCGTTAAATCTAGAGCAAGGGAGACTGCAGAAACTGAAAGACCTGTGTGAGAGGAACCAGATGATACGATCGAGTTCAAGTTTGGATAAGGATTACTCGCACCATGAAAGTCATATTTTGCGGCTGATAAGGCAGATAAGGGGCGTAACAGGCAACGTTTTGTCGAAGGCTACTGATCTCACTAAACTTTTGAACGATCCACTGATGTCCTCGATCAATCAACGTGGAGATATTTGCTAAAAAGATTGTTTTGTACTGCGAGAATCCCGGTAGCGTTCCCTTTGCTAAAAAGGTTGTTCTCGTTACGTCTCAAGTCCCACATGCCATGGATTTTTTGCTAGCTGAGCTTCACAAGGCCTGCCCATACACTGTCCCAAAGCACCTGGTTTATCAAACAGTGTACGTGAAGCTGAGGCTGAAGCAATGAAGGGGCAGAGGACTGACGATACTAGTATCAAGTGAATGTATATAGTCTTAACTTAATTAGTTAGTTGATTGCCTTGTAACAAATTGATACTCGATTAATTCAGTTAGTTAGTTATAGTTAGTTACAGTTAGATAGTAGTTAGTTAGACTGCAACTAATCATTAGTTGCTAGCTGGCAGTTCCAGCTGTGTATAAATTCATTTTTGCCATGTGGGCTAATAAAACAACTAATCATTTTCTTAAGAGTTTACAATTCTGATTTGGCTTCCTATTCTTTTCTCTCATATTCGAAGCTTCTAGCTTCTTCTTCTTCGAGTTTCATTTATCTGATTCAACAAGATTGAATCAATTCACTATTGTTTTCACAAATCTTAGATGGTATCAGAGCTTAATTAAGCTCTGTTGCGATCAATCATGGTTACTGATTTCGATTTGAGCGTTACCGAGGCACTGGAGAATCCAAATTCTGTGTTCTATGTTCATCCGTCAGAAAATCCAAGCGCGATCATAGTTTCACTTCTTCTGAATGGTGACAATTATCATCAATGGAATCGAGCAATGATTATGAGCTTGATTTCCAAAAATAAGCTAGGATTTGTGGATGGAAGCATCGCAGTTCCGAGAAGAGAAGATCCTACATATTCTGCTTGGTTGAGAGCAAATAATCTTGTTACTTCATGGATTATCAGATCTGTGAATCAGGAAATTGCACAAAGTATTCTCTGGATGAACAATGCTTCTAGCATCTGAAAGATCGATTCTATCATGGAGATATGTTCAGACTTGCAGAGATTCAAGAGCAAATTGCAACAATTAAACAAGGTGAACTCACTGTAACCGGTTATTTTACTCAGTTGAAGATATTGTGGGAAGAAATTGATAATCTGTGGCCTGCACCTGTATGTGATTGTGAGATGAAGTGTGCGTGTGATCCTTTTGATAAATTTGATAAATATATCAAAGTTGAAAGAGTTATCAGGTTTCTCAGAGGTTTGAATGATAGCTATTCGAGTGTCAGATCTCAAATCATGTTAATGGAACCTCTACCAGTGTTAAGCAAAGTGTTTTCACTAGTTACACAACAGGAGAGACAAATGTATGGTAGTACACAAGATAGTAAGGCTTGTGTTGTGTATAATCGAGGAAATAATAGCAGATTTTCCACTGGAAGAGGCCATAACAATTCTTCAAACAATTTCAAAGGATCAGGATCAGGATCTGCTGCATCTGCTGGCACAGGTTCACGATCCAGCAATTATTACAGTAAAGAATGTACATATTGTGGGAGAATTGGACACACAGTTGATATATGTTACAAGAAGCATGGATTTCCAACAAATTGGAAATCTAGCAACCCAAATCAAGGTTATGCGAATTATGCTGATGCATCTGAAGAGAATGTTGATGAAAATGAAGCTTCAGCAGTTAGCAATGAGGAAGAAAATCAGAAAGAGAAAAGTGATCAACACTTTGGTTTTACAAAAGAGCAGTATCAAGGATTGATGAGTATGATGCAGGAGATAGTTAAGAATCAAGGCACTGCTATTAATCAAGTGAGCACTGTTACAAGCTCCAAAACTGATGCTGCAGTAGCAAATTCACACACACAGTCAGGTAAAATGTTTGTGTTTCCATATAGTTATTGGATTTTGGATAGTGGTGCCACTGATCATATATGTTCCACTCTTAAATCCTTTGATTCTTTTCATAAAATCAAACCTATATCTGTGAAACTTCCAAATGGATCAAGAGTGATGGAAGAATACTCAGGGTCAATAACCTTAAATCCAAATTTCCTCATCAGTGATGTCGTATTCATTCCATCTTTTTCTCTAAATCTGATTTCTATTACCAAACTAACCAAAGATATGTCCTGCACTTTGTCCTTTAATTCATCCAAATGTATCATACAGGATGTGAGTACCTCGAAGACGATTGGTACAGCTGATGTTGAGGGAGGTCTCTATATACTGAAATTGCCATTAGTTCATAGGAATAATGACTCTCAGCCAGAGAGAATTAGCTATGTTCATTCCATTTCTACTGATAGGTTATGGCACTTTAGGTTGGCTCATCCTTCTTTTGATTGTATCAAACAAATTAAAAATAGTTTTCCTGCTATTGGTTGTAGTAAATCTGTATGTGATATATGCCATTTATCCAAGCAAAAACGTTTACCTTTTCCTGATAGCCAAACTCATAGTGTACAATGTTTCAGTTTGATTCATATTGATATATGGGGGCCCTATCCGATTCCATCTATACATGGACACAAATATTTTCTTACTGTTGTAGATGATTGCTCTCGATTTTGTTGGATTTATCTAATAAAAAGCAAGGCTGAGGCATCTGCCTTAGTTCAGGCTTTTGTAAAAATGGCAGAGACTCAGTTTGATGGCAAAGTAAAGATCATTCGCACTGATAATGGACCAGAATTCACTATGCATGATTTGTACTCTTCTACTGGAATTGTTCATCAAACTAGCTGCATCTACACACCTCAACAAAATGGTGTTGTTGAGAGAAAGCATCAACACATTCTCAATGTGGCTAGGGCATTGATGATTCAAAGTAAACTTCCAAAGGTTTATTGGAATTATGCCATCATTCATGCTGTTAAAATCATAAATATGTTGCCAACACCTCTGTTGAATCAGGATACTCCTTATCATAGACTTCATGGGACAAAACCTTATTATGATCACTTAAGGACATTTGGTTCTCTGTGTTTTGCTAATACACTATCATTGAACAGAACCAAATTGGATCCTAAAGCAGTCAAATGTGTTTTCTTGGGCTACTAACTAGGCACAAAAGGTTTCATAGTTCTGAATACTTTCAGCAGGGAAATCATGGTGACCAGAAATGTTGTTTTTCATGAATTGATTTTTCCATTTGCTGCTCCTATACAACATTCTCAGAATTCTGAAACTGTCATGCCTTGTGCTCAATCTATGGATTATGTTGATGTGTTCCCTACTTATGTGCCTAATCATACATACAACAATCATGATCCCACTGTAGCAGACTTGATGCCTACTTCACAATCTCAACCTTCCATTGCTTCTGCTCCCTCTACTACACCAATACAACCTCCTGCCAATGAATCTGAGGTAGTAAGAAGATCAGCCAGACAACACAAAGCACCAGCATATTTGAAGGATTTTCATTGCAACTTACTACATACATCTGCAATAGATTCTAAATGCAAATATCCTTTATCCTCTTCTGTGTCTTATGATGCACTTTCTGATGGCTACAAAAATTATGTTCTCAGTGTTTCCTCCATTGTGGAACCTAGATCTTATAAGGAAGCATCACAACATGAGGGATGGGTTCAGGCTATGAATGCTGAGTTAGATGCATTACAACAGAATAATACCTGGATCCTGACTGAATTGCCTCCTGACAAAGTGCCTATTGAAAACAAATGGGTGTATAAAATTAAACACAAGGCAGATGGTTCCATTGAGAGACTTAAGGCACGGTTGGTGGCTAAAGGATATACACTGAGAGAAGGAGTTGATTACTTGGACACATTTTCTCCTGTGGCTAAAATGTCTACTGTTAGGATGCTTCTTGCAATTGCTTCCATTAAAGGTTGGTTCTTACAACAGCTGGATGTGAACAATGCCTTTTCATGAGGAAGTTTATATGACTTTGCCTCCAGGATTGCCTACAACTAATCCTAACCTAGTCTGCAAATTACAAAGGTCCTTATATGGCTTGAAACAAGCAAGTAGACAATGGTTTGAGAGGCTTTCTACTTTTCTGGTTAGCCTTGGTTATAGTCAATCCTTGCATGATCACTCATTGTTTACAAAATCTTGTGCTTCACATTTCACAGCTCTGCTGGTTTATGTAGATGATATATTACTTACTGGCACTGATCCTAAGGAAATCAATTCAGTTAAGAAGGCTCTAGATCTTACTTTTAAGATCAAAGACCTTGGTGATGTTCAATTTTTCCTTGGGTTTGAAGTGGCCAGAAGTAAGCATGGCATTGTCATGAATCAAAGGAAGTATGCCCTTGAGTTAATTTCAGATGCTGGACTACTTGGTTGCAAATCTGTCAGTACTCCAATGGATTGCAACATTCACTTAAGTGCTTCATCGGGTTCTGTTCTTCCTGATGCTTCTGCATATAGGAGACTTGTGGGCAGACTGCTATACTTAACAAACACAAGACCTGATATCACTTTTGCTGTCCAACAGCTTGCTCAATTTATGCATGCACCTACTGAGGTACATTTCTCTGCTGCATTACGAGTTCTACGATTTCTTAAGGGCAATCCCTCTTTGGGTCTTTTCTTTTCTGCTTCCTCTCAATTGGTTCTCAAGGGGTATTGTGATAGTGATTGGGCTTCTTGTCCAGACACTAGGCAATCTATCACTGGCTACTGCATTTTCCTTGGGAATTCATTGGTTTCTTGGAAAACAAAGAAGCAGAAAACTGTGTCCCGTAGTTCGTGTAAAGCTGAATATCGCTCTATGGCACATACTACTCATGAAATCCAGTGGCTAACATATTTGTTACAGGAGTTTCATATTGTGCCTTTGGGCCCAGCTCTTCTCTATTGTGATAATCAGGCTGCCTTACATATTGCAGCTAATCCAGTCTTCCACGAACGCACTAAACACATCGAAATCGATTGTCATATAGTGCGGGAAAAGACTTCACATGGTCTTCTCAAACTACTTCCTATTTCATCTACATTGCAGTTGGCTGATGTTTTTACCAAAGCCTTAAGTCCCAAGTTGTATATTGGTTTTGATTCCAAGCTGGGATTGATGGCTATCTGCTCACCAGCTTGCGGGGGGGGGGGGGGGGGGTATCAAACAGTGTACGTGAAGCTGAGGCTGAAGCAATGAAGGGGCAGAGGACTGAAGATACTAGTATCAAGTGAATGTATATAGTCTAAACTTAATTAGTTAGTTGATTGCTTTGTAACAAATTGATACTCGATTAATTCAGTTAGTTAGTTATAGTTAGTTACAGTTAGATAGTAGTTAGTTAGATTGCAACTAATCATTAGTTGCTAGCTGGCAGTTCCAGCTGTGTATAAATTCATTTTTTCCATGTGGGATAATAAAACAACTAATCATTTTCTTAAGAGTTTACAAATCTGATTTGGCTTCCTATTCTTTTCTCTCATATTCGAAGCTTCTAGCTTCTTCTTCTTCTTCGAGTTTCATTTCTCTGATCCAACAAGATTGAATCAATTCACTATTGTTTTCACAAATCTTAGATGGTTTACAAAAAGGCTACCTTTCAATTGAAAGAGGCGTACTTCGGAAGTATCGGTTACTTAGAAGACAACGGAAAAATGGAAAGTACGGAAGATTATTTGAAGCGGTTGGAATCATACATGAAATTCTATGCTGCATTGGTTCAGACTGAAATTCCGAATGTTGGAAATTTACATGGCTTGCAAGAAGGTTGGGCGTGGCTCGCAAGGTTATTGAATGCCTTCCCAGCTAATCAATATACTGCAGTCTCGTTAAATGCATTCTTGCAAATGGCTGGATTTGCTCTCTTTAAGAGATATCAATCTCAATTCGTAAAGTTGCTGAAAGTTGTATATGAGAACTTTCTAGCTGATCTGAAAGCACAGAATATACCAGATATTAGAAGGACCCTCGTGGACATACATACTTATATAGAAGATGAGAAGTTCCTTCAAGAGCCAGGAGGAAGGAGCCTGCACTCTCACTTATTATCAACTTATGTACATGAAATATGCGAGTTGAGGCAGCATCCATCGTCAGCAAGGGTTGTTGTATTCTAAGTGAATGATAATGCATGATATACAAGGAAGCACCCATACTTCATATTTGTCACCGTATCGTGTCCGTGTCGTGTCCCGTGTCAGACACGTATCCATTTTAGACACTTTCAACCATTTACTTTAACATTTTATATGTTTTTGCCGTATCGATGTGTCCCGTATCGTGTCGTATCCATATCCCGTATCGTGTCGGTGCTTCCTTGATGATATATCGTCATCCTTGTTTTTTCCTTCTTTTTCTGACTTGCTTAATGGCATTTTACTGCACAATTATAAGACTTGTGGCGTTGTATGAGAACAAATGTTTGGCAGTAAAAGGCCAAATGAGTAATGTATTAGATTCTTACAAATATGTTTCTATTATGTGTATTTTCATCAATTTAAATTGCTATTTTCATTGTTATCCAAAAAAATTTGCTATTTTCATTTTTGTCTATTTTCATTCCTGTGTTAAGATTGAGTTTCATGAGTGTTCTTGAGAATTTGGTTAATTAATTTGTTAATTCTTAATGACTCTAAGGCTTATGAGTATAATTCTCATGGGTTTGTTCTTGCAATTTTTTTTGGGTGTACACCAACCGGTACCCGGATCTGATTTACCCAGAATCCGACTCATCCGGTCCGATCCAACTGAGCTCGCACTAAGCGGTGGGGGTCTCCTAGCGGGGGTTGCTCCATACCCAAGGCTCGAACTCGAGACCAATTGGTTAAAGGACCAAATGAGCTACTACTTGACCAACCCCACGTTAATTGTTTATGCAATTTAATCTTGTGCTATTATGAAATGCAGTTTGGATTTTCTTTTTTAATTGCAAACTTGCAATAACATTGACCAGTATAAACAAAAGATGGATTGATCCAAAAATTGAAAGTCTAAGTTTTGTTACATTGCAAGATTGTACTCAAAATAAAAATTAGATAGCATCTAATGAGAGAGGTGCTTTAAAGCAATCAAAAATGGTGCCTTTGAAAAATGCTAAGATTGATGAGTAAAGATTTGACAACTGGCTATAAATGACTGAATTTGCTTTTAGTGTAGTAATTATGGATGTTGATTTTAGAAGGAAAATGTTCTCTTGACATCCATATTTGACATCAGAGAGGGACACTTGCCTTTTTGGGTAAAAAGTTGTGGGTTCTGTAAGAAAGAGAAATTGCAGGACCTACCGGTTTTTTCCTGAAAAGGCAGGTGTCCCGTATAGATGTCAAATATTGATGTTTATGTAACAGAGTTGATTTTAGAGAGTTTTCGGGCCCACATACCAATAAGGAAGAGGTGTATGAAGTAGCAACCAAACCTGTGGTGAAGGCTGCCATGGAGGGCATCAAAGGTATGAAATGTTCTTCTCTCTACAATTTGACGTGTAAGCAGCATCTGATTTTGTAATATCATGTCTTTATCCTGGATTGATTGATTGATCAAAGCTGTTATTCTTTTATGATGTTTCTGCTTGAATAATTTGGTGGAACTGGTTAGCTGTATACTTTACACTGGTTTAGTATCAGAGTGACTAATGGAGTTGGTTGAATTTGGATTGGATGGAAAATAACTTTATTCTAAAATTTACAGGAACTGTGTTCGCCTATGGTGTGACAAGTAGTGGACTAGTGGTAAGACACATACCATGCATGTAAGTGTCATTCTTTCACATAATGCATTTTATGTTTTCGTTTGATGCTTTATCCTGAAAGCCAATGAGTCCTCTATCACGTAGTCATCTTGGTGCAACTAAAAGTTTGCCATTTAGATAACTAGAGTTTTTTGCATGTAATATGATTTTAAGCTTTGTTTTTTTTCCCAAATAGTAATAATGTTGGCAGGGCTGATATCATACAACTGGCTATAAAGAATGTTTACAGTAGGGGTGTAACGGTCCGGTCCGGTCCAGTCTTTCATGGACTTTAGGGACCGGACCGATTAAATTAATGTGGTCCGGTCCGGTCCGGTCTCGAGGTGTTTCATATGTAAAGACTGGACCGGACCATAACGGTCCGGATCGCTACGGTCCGGTCTAAATAGACCACAATTCTTCAAGTCTTTTAAAAAAAAAATTGGGCTTCAGGCCCATTTTTCCCATGGAACCCTAGTTCCCTCTCTTTCACTAGAGCAGCAGCAGCTGCTTGGTTGGAGGAGGCGGCGACGGAGCTTGGTTCGGAGAAGGCGGCGACGGAGCGGATGGGAACGGAGGAGGGAGAGAGAGACGCAGATCGGAGAAGGAAGAGAGAGAGACGCAGATCGGATGATGGAAAGAGAGGAAGCGGCTTCGATGGCGGCAACCGGAGGAGGGAGAGAGAAGGCGGCTTCGATGGCTTCGACGACGGAGAACGACGAACCGGAGAGAGAGAGAAAGGACCTTCGACTTCGACGAACCGGAGGGAGAGAGAGAAAGGACCTTCGATGCACAAACCGGAGGAAGAGAGAGAAAGGGCCTTCGATGGCGGCGACGACCAACCAGAGGGAGGCGGCTTCGATGGCGGCATGAGATGTGGGTAGTGCCGTGGTGGTGGCCACTGGCCTGTGACAGCGTTTTCGGGAGTCGGAGCTTGCTCGGATTGGAGTTCTTCGGTCGAGGGATGGCGTCTGCGGCAGCTGTTGATTCTATGATGGCGGTGGAAACGGTTGGAGGGGAAGGTTCTGCGGCGGAGGCATTGGTCGGTGGGAGAGGTTGTTGAACGGTCAGTGTTCATGAGAGAGAGAGGGCAGGGATACTGAATAGTGGGTAAGGAATATTGAATAGAGAATAGGGTTTGTAAATGAGTGGGGTTTTTTTTATAAATATTGAACCATCGGTCCGGTCCGGTCTTTGCGGTCTGAAAATTTGCTGGACCGTGGACCGGACCATACAAGAATGGTCCCAAAATTTTGAGACCGGACCAGACTGCGAGACCAGACCGGACCGCATTTTTCGGTCTGGTTCGGTCCAATTTGACCGGTCTCGCGGTCTCAGACCGGACCGCTTACACCCCTAGTTTACAGCATGATGGAAGATGTACGTTGTCTTGCAGGCTCCATGAAGAGAATTCTTACTCCGTGTCATGTCATATCTAGAAAACACAATGAGGTAAAGAGCAGAACATTTTTGTACTTTAATTCTTACTTTTTCCGGCAACATTATTTCTTGCCTTCAAATTTTTGTCCAGCCTCTGTCACTATGCGGCATTGGTTGTCACATTATTGCTTGTAATATTATTTGCGTTTTTAAATTAAAATATTTTTGTTTTAATAGAGGTATTATTGCTGTTTTAGCTTAGTATCAGGTGATAAATGATTTCCTTGACCCAACTGGCCAGAGTTTGCGTGTTAGAGAAGATGCGTAGGTTTTTCAATTTATTCTAATCTTAAAGGCTTAATTGTAATTTTCGTCCCCCAATGTTCTCAATTTGGCGATTTTGGTCCTCCAACTTTCAATTTTGCGATTTTGGTCCCCCAATGTATGAAAAGTTGCGATTTTAGTCCCTCTGTTAGTTACACCGTTAACGGTGACACGTGTCAAAAGCTTATTGGCCTATTTTTATTTATTATTTTTAATAATAATAATATAATAATTAAAAATGAAAAAAATAAAAAAACATGAGGACCGAGGACCTTTTATCACGTGTCGGAGCAGCTGCATTTTCATTGAACCCTAAATTGGAACTGCAAACCAGCAGCTACTTCTTCTTCTCAAAATTGGTTGGCTTCAAAATCGATGAAGGCTGGTCCTCAATGGGTGGCGGCAAGGACTGGTCCTATGCGTCTTCTTCTTCTTCTTCTTCTTTGTCATCGCAGAATACACATTACCATGAATGCTTCTGCAAGGTTCGAGCTCCTCTGATCACTTCACACTCATTTGACAACCCTGGGAGGCGGTTCTATGGCTGTGGCAGATATGACTATGAGAAGAGGAAACCAGGTTGCAATTTCTTCATTTGGCATGACCAAGAGTTGAAAGAAAGGCACAAGAAGGTTATTAGGTCTCTGCTGAAGGAAGTTAGTGTTCTGAAGATGAGGGAGAAATACATGCTGGGTGTTTTGGGGATGTCTTGGGTGGTTATTGTAATGTTGGTAATATTAATGGTTAGGGGTTAGGGATTTGATTCTATTGTGTTGGTTATGTTGTTTATGAAACTTAAAATTGTGAATTCGTGTACTAACTATTATGAATGACAAGTGGTAGCCTAATCTGAATGAGAACTATTGTAGCCTAATTTCTTCTTCTTCTTGTCCACGTGATGATAATGTACCTGTCCACATGAATGAGAAGTGTGTTAGCCTAATCTGATTGTTGGTGCTATATGAAATACACATTTAACCAAATAGTTATCTTAAAATCCCTTGTGTACCTGTACAAATACCACTACAGCAAGTGTTGGTTTAAGTGCTTGAAAAGAAAAGAACAGTTATCAAGTTTCTAAAATTATCTGCAAACTAATCTTGATTCCAACACTATTGAACCTGTAATTTTTGCATAATGTTGCTGTTATATATCAATCTAAAACAGATAAGAATAAAGAAATAGATAACTTTGTGCACATTGCATAACCTCAAATTAAGTAAGTACTTTCTGCACATTGCTATTACATATAAGTGTAACATTGTTTGGGCAAAATCAGGGCTGCATAACAATGTAACAACCCATGACAGGAAAATGGCACAAAACCAAAATAACAAAAAGCCCCCATTACATGGCATAACCAAAACTAATCCCATTACATAATAAAGCCAAAAACAAAGCCCCCATGACAGCAAAGCTGCACAAAACCAAATATCACAGGATTACATAACACTCTTTGTCCAAAATAAGTGCATAAACCCATTACATAATAAACCCAAAACATAATAAACCCAAAACATAATAACTGTATGCCTTCAAAAGCCTTCACTTTTGTTTTTTGTTTGCAAATGAGCTAGAACCTTGTGGCCTTCCCCTCTTCTTTTTGTTGGCCTCGGTTGGTATGGTAGATTGGGTTTAGGACAGTTGTGTGTGGGATTGTTGGGTCTGTGATGTTTGGGTTTGAGGTGGTTGGGAAAGAGACACAGATGTTTGGGATAGTTGGGGCTGAGACTGGTTTGCTTGAGTGAGCTGAGATTGGTTTGCTTGAGTGGGCTGAGACTGGTTTGACTGAGTGGGCTGAGACTGGTTTCCTTGATTGGGCTAAGACTGGTTTGACTGAGTGGGCTGAGACTGGTTTCCTTGATTGGGCTAAGACTGGTTTGACTGAGTGGGCTGAGACTGGTTTCCTTGATTGGGCTGAGACTGGTTTGCTTGTGATTGGGTTTCCCCACCTGGTCTTTCCACTTTAGTGTTTGTCTAAAAGGCAAAGAAGAAAATAAAGTGAAAACCAATTCATAAGCATGCATTATGATGATGCTGAACAAGTGTGAATGCATTACCTTGTTACCACCCTTAGGTATGACCCTGTCAGCTGTTGTCTTTCCCTTGCAAGATACCCTATTGTGGCCCAATCCACCACATACACTGCACTTGATTGCATTGTAATGCCTTTTCATTTTGTTAGGATTCCTTGGCTCATCATTGGCCTTAGTTCTTTGCTTTTTGGGCCTTCTTGGAGCCCTCCTCATATATGGTGGTCTCACAGGTTCTGAATCAACTTTGGGCCACAACTTTGGTCCATTGTTGGGTAAAATGATGTGTGAGTAAGTCTCCAAGTGGGTGGACTTCCTGCAAAATATAACAGTGTGCCACAAAGTATTAGTCAAACCCAAGGCACAAAACACAGTATTACTCAAATTCAAAGCAAAGAATCAAGAGAGTGGAAGATACCTATAATAGTGTGCCACAAAGTCCTCAGGCTTGTTATTAGTGACCCACATGCAAGCAATTGCATGACAGCAAGGAACCCCACTAAGCTCCCGCTTACCACAAGCACACTTATTTTGAGACAAGTCCACACTATACTTCTGATTATCCCCTTTCACCACTTCGAATAATTTATAGTCAACATCACCAGCCCACTGTGGTTCCCACTCATCTGCTGCCCTCTTGAACTTCTCAAGATTCTTTTGAATAACTGGACAGATATCACCTTTTGTACCTCTGCATCATCTTCCTTTGGTTAACAATCCTCTCTGTCAAATAATGTTTCAACCCCTCCATCAATGATATTATTGGTGCATCTCTGTACTCCAGAATAGCCCTGTTGAAGGCTTCACACATGTTGTTGACTTGAAGATCACATAATGTGTAGGTGCTGTAGTGAGATCTTGTCCACTGTTCAGGAGAGATCTCACACATTTCCAACCAAGCACCTTCAAAGTCTTTCTTCAAATTTTCTATACAGTTTCCCACTCCTGTTTTGTGTTTGCCCTAGCAGCTGTCCAAACCAACTCTTTCAGCTCCTGTCCAGGGTATCTCTTCCTCAGATTTCCATATAGATGTTTCACACACAGCCTGTGTTCAAGACATGCCTCACTTGCAGCCAAGGTTAGAACCAAACCCTACAATGTAAAGTAAGTTAGGTACATTATTTAAATTTGCAAAAGAATACAAAAGACTATCAAATACTTGCAGCCAAGATTTGTTACCTTCTGCTGGTCTGATATGAAGGACCATTTCTTTGGTTCAATTTCATCAAGATCTTGTAGTAGCTGTTCCACAAACCATGCCCAAGAGTCCTTTGTCTCAGCCTCCGCAACAGCAAATGCAATTGGGTACATTTGATTGTTACCATCCTTACCCACTGCAGCCAAGAGTTGTCCCCCATAAAACCCCTTCAGAAAGCACCCATCAAGACCAATTAACGGCCTGCAAGTTTTCACAAATGCCATCTTGCATGCCTGAAAGCATACATACATTCTCTCAAACACTGGCCCATTTTTCCCTATGGCACATTTCACTATAGCAGTCGTACCAGGGTTACTCCTCATAAGTTCCTGATAGGGATGACAACGGGGCGGGGAACGCTCGGGGAGACCTTTCTCATTCCCCATCCTCCGGTCTCATTTGCCCCCTATCCCTATCCCCATTCCCCATGTCGGGGGTAAATTAACCCTCATCCCCATTCCCCACCACCCCACGGGTCCCCACGGGTCTCCACAGGGAACCTAACTTCAATATGACCTGTTATAAAATTCACAACGTCGAATAACATTTTTAAACTTGTACATTACAGAAAAATAATCGTTAGAATTCAAGAGATTCAATCAAAAAAATCGTTAAAATAATCGTTAATAATAATAATTATAATTATAATAATATATGTGAAGTTACTAAAAAACTTATTTTTTAACTATATAAAGCCTAAATATTTAAGGGCATATAAGTAAAATTGTCGGTGACGGGGAGCCCGCAGGGATGGGGGAACCAATCCCATTCCCTCCCCCAAAATCTGTTCGGGGGAAAAATCCCCCCCATCCCCGCCCCCGATGGGGAAAAATCCCCAAACTCCGGTATCCGAATGGGGCGTTCTCCGCGGGGATCCCCATCTGCAGTCTCCCATTGCCATCCCTAGTTCCCGAGCATAACTCCTAACATGTGTGTACTGATCTACCAATCCACCTTGAATAAGCTCAATTGCCTTCCTTCTGGCCCTATAAGCTTGAAACTTTGACATATGCACACCCCATCTTTGCCTAGCCTCTGCACACAAAGCCCTTGCCTTCATATTTGTAGTATGCCTGAGAAGAGGCATAAACTTTCTTGCTAACACTTTTGTCCTGGCTTGTCTACTTTTGGCTGTCCTACAACAAGTATGGGTGGGAACATAAGTCACAACCTGATAACATTGACCTCTACTTCTTCTTGAGAATCTCAAATAGAATGGACAATCTTGTTGACATTTCACAACCACCCTTTTTTTGTCATTCTTTGCAAACCTAACATTCTTTTTGTGCTATAATGCATACTCCTTAACTGCTGCTTTCACCAAATTTTTACTGTGGAAGACATGACCAAGCTTGAACTCAATCTTCTCACCCTCGTTTGGTTCCTTGAACCTGGGGTACTTCTCCCATGGCTGCTCATCATCTTCATCACTGACTGGTGGGGTATCCAATTCAGATGAACTGTCATTCTCATTCAAGAAGTCATCAATGGTGGCTTCTGTCACAGGAACTGAGCCAAACTCATTAGGTATGGTATCTCCATAGTCTGCACCCACATCAATGTTGGTAAGATTTTCTTCACCTTGTACCTCAGTTGTTGCTGTGAAGTCTGCATTCAGAGTCTCATGGGGTAAATCATCCATCCAATCCCATTTCTCATCAAAGTCACTGTTATCCAGTGACACTTGGCTGGACTCATCATCTGATTCATCTCCTTCAGATTCTGACTCATGTCCCTCATGTGTTTCATTTCCTTCAGAGTCTTCAAGGTCTTCATCCTCTGAGTCTTCATCATCAGTATCTTCAACCTCAGCTGCATAATCTTCATCTTCTGAATCACTGTATTCACTGCTCTAAGCTGATTTCTTGCCTTTATCAGCACTTTTAAGCCTCAGGTTATACTGCACACTTTTTTTTCTGATGTATCACAACATGCTCAACTCCCTCAGCATCCCCACCATCCTCTTCTTCCACCAAGCCTATGGGAATATCAAAGAATGCAGACACTGTATCATCCCCTCCACCAGGTTCATGCTCCACAACAGGTTCATTCTCACCCTCCTTACACATTGCATCACTCTCAACAACATGGTCAGCCTCATTAACCACTGCGTCACTCTCAACAACAGGGCCAGCCTCATTACCCACTGCATCACTCTCAACAACAGGGTCAACCTCATTAACCACTACAAAAGGTACAATAGCTAACTTGTTCTTCTCTTTTAACCATTCGTTCACACTAATCTCCATGACATCACCATCAGAGGACTCATGTGTATCTGACAATACTTGAAGTGAGTCAATCCCATGAACGACAAAGACATCTACATATCGATACTTCTTCTTCTCAACCATTTCTATTAAACTAACTACATCCTTATCACAATTCAATCCTCTTAGGCCTTTTGACAATTTAAGCTATGACACCTTATACCAAAGTGAAACATAACTATGATACCCTAGACTCTTCACATACTTCCCCACTTCCATGGAGGAAATAGTATTCAAGTCCCAACCCCATTGCATTTCATGAAACTCACCCCCACAGTATCCAACAGTAGGTTGCCCCACAAACTTCCCACCATGATGAATCCTAAGCTTGATTTTAACATCCTCTATCACTCTAAAAAGAAACAATAACCATGCATTCAATACAACACTTATGACACAGTTCTCTTTTTTTTAATGCATGTTAATAAATAATTAATTAATTAATTAATTAATCAATAATAAATTAATATATATTTATTAATTAAATATTTTTGACAAAGCATCCCCATCCCTGTACTATGCACAGTCAAAGATTCCAATTTATTTTGGGACCACAACACTATATGGGAAATGACACAAACATTAACACACATAAAGACACCACAAAATGCACATGTCTACCACAAAAGTAACATCAACACAGAGTCACAGACCATACCAGAGTAACATCAACAGAAAAGAGAAGACATAGATGAAGATTACACAAAAACAACATAAACCGCAAATGAAAAACGAGTGATAAGAATCTTACTTGAAAGTGTAGTTATCGGGAAGTTTTTCTCCACCCCAGAAGCAAGGATCACTGGTATCAATCTCCTCTTTCACCATGAAGCTCGACTCGAACCGTCGCCGAAAGCTCGCTTCTCTTCTCTCACTTCTTCGATTTTTCTTCTTCTCACATGGAAGCTAATGACAAATGAGTTCTGTATTTTGGGGGAAAAGCCTATCGATTTAGGGTTTACACCCTAATTTCATTCCCAAATCGCGCCAGGATGCCTCACGTGCAGCACTCGTGGTTTTTTTATTTTTTTTCATTTTTAATTATTATATTATTATTAAAAATAATAAATAAAAATAGGCCAATAAGCTTTTGACACGCGTCACCGTTAACGATGTAACTAACGGAAGGACTAAAATCGCAACTTTTCATACATTGGGGGACCAAAATTGCAATTAAGCCAATTTTGGCTTAAAGTACATCTTATTTTTATAATTGCCGATTCATTCTTTCTGAACCTATCTTTTTGTGATGAATCTTTTACTCTGTTTTCTGTTTTCGGTAGTCTTTTAATGCATGGAAACTGATATTTCTAAGCATCTTAGAATGTAGAGTGTATATTGTGCATGAAAAGATATTTCTAAGCATCATAGAATCTTAGGTCATTATTGTCCCAACTCTTAGTCTCCCACAATGATTTTTTCTCAAATCTCAGACTTCCCTCCTTATAATATATGTTGCCTTCGTAATCTGATGATTACTAAATCCCTCAAATACTTCTTCTTTATCTGTGACAATATTTCCTTGTCTCTCTCTTCCACCTATACCTCTCGTCCACTGTCAGCCGCTCTCTACCGTGGTCCACCGTCAACCGCAGTGGTTCTGTTAAGGTAATTAATAACACAATTATTCTTTTTTATCTTTGTTTCTTTCATGCATGTGTTATAAGTTCTCTCAATTTTAACTGGGGTTTAGGGTTCTCTCAATTTCAATTGGGGTTTTTTCTTTCATGCATCTGTTCTGTTGTGGATTCTGCTAACAAAACAATTTTTTCTTGCTGCTAATTTTATATGCTTTGATTTTTTATAATTTTTTTCTTTCAAGCATCTCACCTGTTATGTCGTGGCTGTGGTTTCTTTCATCTGTTACGCGTTTTGCCTGTCTTTTAGTAGTGGGTGTTCTAGTTTTGATTGGAATCAAAGGATATCTTGGTTCTCAATTGTCTATTTGGTTGCTCTGTACTGGTTTTGGCTGGTCAAGGGGTTTCTTGTTTTGTATAAATTTTTTTTTGCGTCTTTGTACCAAAACCTTAAGGTTTTGTTTGGTTGCACGTCAGAAAATGAGAAGAGAGAAAATGAGAATAGAAAAAAAGGAAGAGAGATTATGGTGAGAAAATGGGTAGATTTTGTGGTTGTTTGGTATGAGTGAAAATGTAAAGAAATGAGGAAGAGAGAGAAAAGTTGACTTTTCTTTCTTTTCGTTTGGATAGAGAGAAAAAAAAAAAGAAGAGAGAAAACAATAAATTTGTCAAAAGACAACTAAACCCTTATGTTACAAAATAGAAATAAATATTTTTTTTCTTTTTTACATGTATGTATATTTAACATAGTCAAAGATTTTTTTTACTTCAATTTTTTATCATATGATAAAATTTCTGAGTCCAAAATATAAAAAATAACAATTTTTTTTATCTTAAAAAAAGCTTTATATAAAAAAAAAGCAATCAAATAAATTGTAAAAAAAAAAATCAAACATAACTAAAATTTATAACTTAACATCAATGGCATTAACTTTAGTTTGTGTGTGCAGAGCGTAACAACCATTCAACCCACGTAGCAGTCTCGTGCCCCACCATTTTCTTCCCAAAATCTTGTCAGGGAGGGGAAGAAAATTTTCTGGGGTGATCCCACCAATTCTTTTCTCTCCTCCTGCTTTTTCCTTCCAACCAAACATAGGAAAACTCTGTTTTCTTCTTGTTTTCTTCTCTCCCAAATTTTCTTCTTCCCAAAATCTCTAGAACCAAACAAAGTGTAAGAGCAAAGTATGTATTACACTTTGCTTGGCTTTTTTAATACAATTTTTTTTTATAGAAATAAATTTAATCTGCACATGGATATCTTAAAGAACATATATTATTTGAGTAGCTGTTGTTGTTTGTTAGTCCCAAACCTTCCTTACTAGACCAGAGTTTCTCTTTTAAAAATAATTGCTTTCAGAATATTAGCATTTTCCAACCTTTTGATTTGAAATTGCAGAATGGTTCAGTACGTTAAAATTTAACTTCGTTGAATATAATATTCGAATTTATTAAATTCATCTAAATTCAATGACTCTAGTTTCGTATGCTACTGTTAGGTTAGTGCATAAGTTTGCCTGAATCATGATTCTGGTTCTTGTTGCGCCTAATGTTTTGTGGAAGCTATACTCATTCTGAATTTGGTTTGAATTGCTGTACCTTCACAATCTTGTCACAGTTCTAATTTTTTATAATTTGCTTGGCTTTTTTAATACAATTTTTTCTTATAGAAAAAAATTTAATCTGTACAAAGATGTCTTGTAGCATCAACATATTATTGTAGCATCAGTATATTAGTTATTAACTTGCACTTATTTTCTTAGGTAGGCATGGCAACGGGGTGGGGCGGGGGCGAATTATGCACTTCCCACCTCCGCCCCGTCCTCATCCCCTGCCGGATCACAAAAAATGTCACCCAACCCCGTTCCCGCTCGGGTGCAGATAAACCGACACCGAACTTGCCCTCGCCCCTGTCCTAAAAAAACTTAAATTCATAGTTTATTTTTCTAAATTTAACAAACTTTTCTATTAAATTTTGTTTATAAAAAAAATATTATTAAAAAAAGCAAAGAAATAAGACATCTTTGTTAGTTACTACCTAATAATTGTAGCATCAGTATAATTCAAGCTTTAACCAAGTACATCACATGAGTAAATGAGAAAATAAAAGATAAAGGCGATAAAGAGCACTAGAGCACCCTTACAATGGAACCAACAGCCCTATCCCATCAAAATAGGATCGAAATAAGAAGGGTAGAAAAGATACACTAACACTGCAAGCTTCTGAAAACTCCTATACTCCTTTCATGCTACATGTAATCAATTTAAGTAGCTCCATGTGCAAGCTTAGTAACAATACAACATAGTAATAACAAAAGCAACCTGGTCACCGCAAAACAAGCAGAAACCAAATTGCATCAGCATCAATAATAAGTCATATGAAAAATTATTTGGTAGTAAACATAAAGGAAGAAGGCAAAGTAACATCACTTGATAGTATTTGCTGCTATAGTTAGTGCAACAGTAAACATAAAAAATTCAATCCAATCGTTCAAAACATGGTATCAACTTAAAAATAACATCCAAAGCGACAAAAAAAAAAAAACATCCAATCCAGTTGTTCAAATTATAGTATCAAAATATCAAACAAATAATGAACAAAACAAGCTCCTTCTTCTCATAATTCATATATGCTCTTCCAACTAAAGCTCTTAGCCTCCCAAAATTAGCAAATAACCTACATGGTGATAAAGACAAACATGAATATATAGAAAAATCATAGTATTAAAACAAAGCATGCTGATTCATATACTTTCACAAATGCGATACAATTATTTATAGTAGGTATGTTGATTCAGGAATTTATACCTCCCAAACTTTAAATTTTGAAGTCAATTTATATCCATCATTTCATGAGTAGCACCGCTAGGCATTGATTTATCTACATGAAATAAAACATTAAGTGAAAAATCAATATATTTTAGTTAAAATAATGTTCTGCAATTTCAATTACCTTCATTATCAGATCTCATCTCATCAAGTATTGTAGAAGGCATAGGAACAACACCTACAAAGATCAACATCAGAATTCAAGTGTTGCATAAACATAAGCAGATTGAAATATAAAAATATTATAAGAAATTTTATCTTCATTCTCAACACTCAATAACCAACTCCTTGCACACATTAAGACCTCTAAAATAGTCCAATGAAGCCGACTACGCTGAGGGCTTAAAATCTGGCCACTTGAGCTAAACGCATATTCAGATGCAACTTGTCGATATTGGAATCGCTAAAAGATCCCTTGCAATTGCTTGTAGTGTCGGATACTTGATTCCATTTGTCTTCCACCATATCATATAATGTCAAAATCTGAAGTTATAGGCAAAACATCTTCCTCTAAATAATTATCCAATTCAGATTTGACAAAAGAAGTTCTAGCCCTTTTCTTAGTTGCAATATACAAATCATAATTTGTTAAAGCATCACTACCAACAATGTTTCCAGAACCTAGCAAAGAAGAGGAGCTACTACAAGATTCTCTACTCTTTTTTAATTGATATTCAACAAACAATTCATAGCATAATTCAATTCTTGAATCCTTTGAATATGTGCAACAGAGTCATGTCCATACAACTTTATAAAATTAAATTCTAGAAAGTCTATCTTGTATATAGGAGCTAAAACAGTGGCAACACCCATAATATCATGAGTCTCACTCCAGTATCTATCAAACTTGACCTTCATTTTCCTTGTCATTTCTTGAATCACCGCTTTAGGAGAGTTAATCCATTCACTTATTGCCATCTTAATCTCACACATCTTTAGGAGAGTTGATCCAAAAATAGAGGTTTGCAGTTAGATTTTTAGTGTCAGAAACCAAATGAGTGATATCGTAAAACAACTTAAATCTACCACAAATATCCTTTGCGAATTCTCACTGAGAATTAGTTGGCAAACAAGTGTATTGTGAATCACGTTGACTCAACCTATAAAACACATCCTTGTATGTCACAGCAATGTTTAGCATTGTGTAAGTAAAATTCTACCTAGTTGGACAATCATGACTCAAACCTTTGCTATAATTAATACGTAATTGCTTGGATGTCTCATCAAAATTTTTAATTCTTTTGGGTGTTGTAGTCCAATACAACACGTTGTGCGTAATATTCTCTACCTCATCTTTTACCACATCTAACCCATTTTTTACAGTTAGCTTTAAAATATGCGCACAACAACGCATGTGCAGCAAAGAGCCGTTCCTCTATAAACCATCTAGGGACAACTTTTCCTTAATTTTGCCAATCATGAAATCATTACTGCTACATTTATCTAATGTGACCGTTGACAGCTTTGAATCAATATTCCAATCCATCAAACAGTGCAACGAACAAGTAAATCGCTAAGTCTCTTACTTGTGTGGAAATGTGATATCGTCAACACAAGCAAAAGTAGGGAATCTGAAAAGTTGACGACATCACCTTCCCACACAAGTGAGAGACTTAGTGATTTACTTGTTCATTGTTTGATGGATTAGAATACTAATTCAAAGCTGTCAACGATCACATTAGATAACTTTAGCACTAATGATTTCATGATTGGAAAAATTAAGAAAAAGTTGTCCCTAGATGGTTTATTGAGAAACGACTCTATGCTGCACATGCGTTGTTGTGCACATATTTTAAATCTAAGTGTAAAAAATGGGTTAGATGTGGTAAAACACGGGGTAGAGAATATTAGGGACAACGTGTTGTATTGGACTTCAACACCCAAAAGAATTGAAAAAATTTGAGGAGATAGCCAAGCAATTATGTATTAATTATAGTAAATGTTTGAGTCATGATTGTCCAACTAGGTGAAATTTTATATTTTTACTTACACAATGCTAGACATTGTTGTGACATACAAGGATGTGTTTTATAGGTTGAGACAACATGATTCCCAATACACTTGTTTGTCAACTAATTCTCAGTGAGAATTTGCAAAGGATATTTGTGGTAAATTGAAGTTGTTTTATGATATCACTCATTTGGTTTCTGACACTAAAAATCCAACTGCAAACCTCTATTTCCCAAAGATTTGTGAGATTAAGATGACAATAAGTGAATGGATCAACTCTCCTAAAGAGGTAATTCAAGAAATGGCAAGGAAAATGACGGTCAAGTTTTATAAATACTGGAGTGAGACTCATGATATTATGAGTGTTGCCACTGTTTTAGATCCAAGATACAAGATAGACTTTCTAGAATTTAATTTTGTAAAGTTGTATGGACATGACTCTGTTTCATATGTTCAAAGGATTCGAGAATTATGCCATGAATTGCTTGTTGAATATCAATTAAAAAAGAGTAGGGAATCTTATAGTGGCTCCTCTTCTTTGCTAAGTTTTGGAAATATTGTTGATAGATTATTATGATTTGTATATTGCAAATAAGAAAAGGGCTAGAACTTCTTTTGTCAAATATGAATTGAATAATTGTTTGGAGGAAGAGGTTTTGCTTAGCACTTCAGATTTTGACATTTTGATGTGGTGGAAGACAAATGGATTCAAGACAAGCAATTGCAAGGGATCTTTTGGTGATTCCAATATCGACCGTTGTATCTGAATATGTGTTTAGCTAAATTGGCCAGATTTTAAGCCCTCACCGTAGTCGGCTTCATTGGCGGTTGCAGAATATTGATGAGATTTTAATATTGATGAAATAAAACATTAAGTTAAAAATCAATATATTTCAGTTAAAACATTAATTAAATAGGCAAGGACGGGGTTGATTTTAGAGGACGCGGGCGGAAGTGCATAATGCGTCCCGTTACCATCATAAATTATGGGACAGAGGGAGTATATAAGAGATGATTTTTTTATAGGTAAAGTATTTTTGATTTTTTTTACGGGATAGGGGAAGGAGATTTAAATCCACCAAATGGTGATGCCCAGGATCGAACCCGGAACTTTCAACTCCCAAGCCTTGAGGCTTGGTACATGACCATGTGGACTACATCCACTTGTGAGCTTCATATTATATGACTAATATGAAGTGTTCCCTCTGTCCCTAAATATAGGTCTTTTTTTTTATACTTTTTTTTTGTTATTATTTATAAGAATCTATACCAATTTTTAATTACACTTGATTACTTCTTTTTACAAACACTCATATGTACTCAACAATTTTTAAATTCTCAATAATATTATTAAGGATTGTTTTGAAAATACATATCAAATGTTCACATTTTCAATACTATTTAACTAAATTAACCAACTTTCTTTATGAATGTGAAATCTACCAAAAGAGTCATATACATGGGAATATATGAAGTATATTATATTTTTTTTAAAAAAAAAATATCATATTCCCATATCAATGGTGACAAATTTTTGCCACTCTGTTTTATCTCTAAACCTCATCAACATCAACATAATATAAAAAAGGAGAAGTTTGAGGGCAAAAGGATTTCCCTCCTAATCATGTTTTTTCTCTCCTAAACAATCATTAATCTGAGCTGTTTATTTCATTTTGATCTGGGCCGTTGAAAAAAGCTTCTTCCAGAAGCTTTCTCTCCTCTTTCTCTTTATCAATTTCAATCATTCTTTTTTCCTTCTCTCCAAATCTCTTCTTCTCTCTCTTTTCTCCTCTTCTTCGAATTCAATCTTCAACACACAACATACTTTTTGTCATCTCTCTCTCATCAACCACCAACACCCACTCAGCCGGGAATCGTGGCTGCCACCATCGACATCATCACCGTTGATTGTTGATCGGGAATCACCGTTGATCGCGATTTGTATTTGGATGGATTTTGGCCCAGCATCAATTTCGTGTCTTCAAAAGATTTGGGATTCTAGGGTTTGAAGAATCCCCTTTCCTTCTTCTGATCTTCATTTTTGTAGTATTGTTTTTTTTAATCTCTCTGGTATGTAATATTATTGTTTTTGCCATGATAGTTTTTTTTTCATGGTTTTTTTTCTCTTCAATTTGCTAAACAAAGGGAGAAGATACCAAACAAATTCTTTCCATGACATGTTGCTTTGAGGTTGAGTATTGTGTGCAGATGTTATTGTCTTTGCCTTTTCGATTTCATTTTCATATCTTAAATCAAAGCATATGTTGCTTTGATATTTGATTTGGGTTTTTTTATATGATTTTAATGTAATTTAGGTTTTGTTGATTTGGGATAAAAAAGTAACCATAGATATAAAAAGAAATGTAAGGAAGAATCTAATATAGTTGTCTTTGTGTTGCTGATGTTGTTCTAATAACAAGTTTTGTTTAGAAAATGGTACCCATAAAGTGTTTGTGAAAAATCTGCACACTATTTCTTAAGTTTCACCACCAGAGAGAAATTTAATATGATTTCCCTACATATAAGTTCCACCACCTAAGTATTGGAATAATTCTTGAGGGAGCATGTGAGCTAATTATCAAGTTGCCAATTTTGTTGTGTTTTATACAATTTCTAGTTACTTTTTATTTTGTCTATACATTAGGTATGTATGTCAATGTCACTACATAATTTTCTCTTTTCGATGTGAATGAGAATTTGCAACGAAAAACGCCAATCATGTCTAAGATGAATCCTCTTCAACCTAGGCATTATTACTTGCTTCATGTTCGTCCGGAATTAGTGATGGTCAAAGTCCAATAAGTTCTCTATTTACCATTTCTTATATTTTTTCAAATATAGCTAGAAAAGGTATTAAATCTAACTTCTCCAACTATTTCTTTAAATGTTTGATTTCCATTATTGAATTATAGTGTTTATTGTATCTTATATATACTCTTTTGGTATGTATTTTATCCTCAGATGCGGAAGAAGATACTCAGCCTAAAATACCATCATTTCCTAAGTTTAAACCTGAGATACATATACTAATAGGTTCAGCATCAACACAAAGAAGTAGAGGAAGTTTCGAAGAGAATCAAGAAGGTTTTGATTATGATATTATTTATTACTTTTTTTGAATGTTGGACTTCAGAATTTTAGCTATGAATAAGTTGGTTTTTCTTATCTAATAAGTTGATTCCATAAAAATTATTCATAAATAATATCACAACAAGAATTTTGATAAAAAAATTTGGATACCTTTAAATTTTATTTTACACCGAAAAGGGAAATTATGCATATTCATAAATCAATCCATATTTATTTGAATTTAAATTAAATAAAAAAATATATAATCCATCGGATATATCATGACAATTATATATGACATAAAAAATGTTATTGATTTATTATATTTTAACTACAATTATTCTGATAATTACACTAACATTATATTTATAAATGTTATAATTATAATTATTAAAAATATAATAATAATAATAATAACACAAATATTAATACTAAAACTAATTTCTATAACCAATACGAATATTAATAATAATAATTGTTAGAATCGGCCTCAAACCTCGAGAGGGGGTGAATCGAGTTTTATTAAATTTATTGGAAATTACTCGAACGTAAAAAAAAAGTTTTATGGTGAGATTAAAATTTTGAGCGTGAAGGCGAAGCGATAAATATTAAAATAAAATAGAGTAGCGTGGAAACGATTTAATCAAAAATAATGTGGAAAATAAAGAGATAAGGGAGTCCGCGTAAGTCAGCTCAGTTGGTAGCTGCAGGGACACCTAGGTAGCTTAGGCCTCCAGGTCCTGGGTTCTAGTCCCAGATACCTCCTTTGTAATAAAAAAAAAGAGATAAGGGAAGAGGAACACGCAAACCAATTTTATACCAGTTCAGTCTTTCCAGCGAAACACCTACGTCTAGTGCCCAAGCGACTCGCTGAGCTTTTTATATCCTTTGAATTGAGCTGCATCCAATTACAACCAAGAGCGCCCCGCACACTACTAGGAATCTCCTTTCGCTAGGGACCTCAAAAATTCACACAAGGGTTTCTCACCCCTAAGAACGTGCCACACGTTCTACTAGGAGATTCACTCCCTACAACTATGGTTTGAATATGATAAATATGATAGTGATACAATTTCTTGTGTTCTTGATAACACAAATACAATAAGTAAGCTCTATGATAATGAAGATTTAATTCACAAGCGTAAAGGCCAAACGATTTTCTCTTTAGAAAATAGTATGAACAATGAAGAACAGGTTCAAAGAGAAGAGAAGAAGAAGAACGTGAATGTTGGTCAGAATAGAACTAAGGCTTAATTATGTCACAAGTCCCTGAAGTTTGAAGTACTTTTGTCTGATACCCTTATTCTTTTTTTTTAAATGTCTGACTCCCTGAAGTTGTTGAATCAAAGAGGTTTTGATGAAGACAAATAAATCATGAGATCGGTTCTCGGCCAACGATGGAGACAAATGAATCCAATCATTGTGATGACGAAGTCAAAATTCCGAGATGAGCTCGGTGTTTACATTGTTCTCGGCACCTTGCTCGGAAGGCTAAAGGTCGGATCGTTGTGTTGACGAAGTCGGAGCAAATCCGCTTAAGCTCGGAAGTGCTTGGATCGGATTGATCCGAGCTCATGCACTCAGTGAAAATCTGTCGACGAAAGATCAGTTCGGCTATTCAAGTCCCCAAGCTCGAACATGTGTCAAGCTCGGCAACACTGTTCATCTTCTTCAACAATCAACAGTACGGCACCGCTCACACCTCTTCGTATCTGTACCTGTTTTACTTTATTGAGTGTGGGTGGTAAATTTGGTTTTTATCTCAAGGCCCTTATCTTTCACTAAGTTTGAATTTCAAATTTGAGTTTTTAAATCAACGGTGAAAAGGGATTATTTGGAATGTTGCCTTGAATTGAAAAATATCTGAAAATATCCGTTGAAAGGACAAGACGTGTCCCAAGATATTTTTTCCTCTTTTTCGTACTACCTGTGTGCTGGCATCAATATAAAAGGACTGGTTTTTCTTCTCTGGAGAGATAGAGCCATATACAATGAAGCAAAAAGAAAGAAAGAAGAAAAACGCAAAAAATAGAGAACGATAAAAGCTAGAGAGAGAAACTGTTGCATCTTTGAAATCCAAGCTCAAATCGATTCTCTGCAAATCCTTTCATAACCGTATGCTCATCTGTTCTTCAAACTTTCAGAATCATACTCAGTTGAGTTTCGGGTTGGAGCCATAAATTATTCGTTTAAATCTCTGTTGTACACAAGTCTTGAGAGGTTCTCAAGTAGTGGAAGTCTTGGAAGGTTTCCAAGCACAAGACGAAGAGGTTCTTCGTCCGCTGGAACTACTTGAAGGTTTCAAGGAGGCTTGGAAGAGGTTCTTCCTACCGTAATCAAATTGGGATAGAATCCAAGAGTTTGGTACTCTCTTGGAAGGGTTAGGTTGAGTGAGGTTCATTCAATAATCCTTTGTAATTCTAACAATTTGATTTTTATTAAAGGCTCCCTAAAGGTTTTAGGGGGTACTGGACGTAGCTCACAAGGTTTGTGAGTGAACCAATATAAAATCTGTTGTGTGTTGGCAATTCGGCAAGTGTACCAATCGCACAAGTAATAAAGAGTAAGTAAATTATCGTTCCACTCGGGGATTGCAAATTGTTTCTAATTTCTTTCACCTAATTGTGATTACTATGTATAACTTGTATGAGTTTTGAGTTTAAGAATAGAATGGAGAAAAGATAGAATGAAACAATTCAGAAACTAAAAAAGATTTAAAAGCAAATATGGAAAAGGTTAGGAACTTGGTTTCATTGTAGGATCAGGTTACATATTATGAAAATCTGTTTTCCAATAAATCAAAAACCCCAGAAACAAAAAAAGCTAGATCCCTCCAACAATTATGTTTCTTACTAAACTTTACCCCTTAATCCCTTAAGTGAGTTAGTTTATTAGAGTTATACAATTACCCAAAAGTATTCCTACAAGTTCAATAATTATATTGTTTGGTTGAAAGACCTAATCTTAATCCTAATTTTTCAATTAAGGTTCAGATTACCAAAGCAAAACATAAAGTGATCAATTCTATGAATTGTAATTAAAACGCAGCCAAACAATTGATTTAAAAGGAAAAACATTAATTCATGAATTAATAGCCAAATTAAGATCCATACAAATCCACCTTATTCCTAACAAGAGGTTCAATTATACATATTGGAAGAAGAAATACAAGGAATGTGAAAAACTAATAATCATAGACAATAATTAATTTACCCACAAGAGATCTTCAATCTTCCAATCTTCAATCCTTGTGCCTTGCCTCCTTTCTCTCAATTGCAGAACAGCCTCTCCTCTCTAATCCAAATTTTATTCTAATCTCTAATTTGGCTCTGAAAAGTCTACCTAACCTAAAGGAAAAACCTATATTTAAAGTCTAAAACTAATCCCAATTGATATAATATGATAAGATCCTATTAAAGAATAAACTAATCTTTAAGAATCTTATTTACAAATAGAATTTATCATTAAAATCCTTCTAGAATCCCGTATTTGTGTCTGACAGCAACTTCAGAATTGATTTTGACCCCAAAGATGGACTAATTTGAGCAAGGCTATTTTTGGAAAAGTTGTAGATCTTTTCCTTAGCTTTAAAACGATACCCAGATCGCCTCATTTGGATAAGCGTAGCTCAAGTTATGGTCAAAACAGCGAACAGTGTCACTTTCTCGCATTTTGCGCGCCTGGGCGTGCGGGTCTGTGCGCTTGGGCGTGCGTCACCTGCTCCGGCTCCATTTCGCTCCGTTCTTGTTCCATTTTCAAGGTCTTTTCATCCTCTTTCATGCTCCATATTTATTTTCTTCATTTAAACTCCGAAAGTACCTGAAACATACACAAAGCGGATCAAAACGTTCAAAGGATTCTAAATTACCTAACTTCCTAAAAACTATACAAAAAGTCCTAAATTTACAAGAGAAACAAGCCAAATTCATAGTAAAAGGGAGTCTAATTTATGCTCAAAACATCATATATTAGACCCAAATCACTGTGTCTCTTTTCTCTACCGATTTCTGTTTTTTGTAACATCCCGAATTTTAATTCAAATAATATTTAGAATAACGATAAGATTTGGAAGTAAGGATTATTCTAAAAAGGATGTAAAATGATGGATTAGGAGTTCTTTGAATGCCATAAAGGAATCAAGAAGCATTGGCATCAAAAGGGAGGTTGAAAGATGAACAAAAGAGCGTTAGAAGCGATGTTTTTGGTGTTATAAACACCCTATATTAGGAAATTCAAAATAAAAGATTTACAACTCTAAACACAAATTCCACCGTTGGATGTGAAGTAGGATAGGTGAGGAAGCTTGCTTTAAAATTTGAGGAAGATCCAACGGTTAACGAAGAAGTTATGGCCTTTCAAAGTCTGGATACTGAAAAATTGTGCAGCTTAATCGCCTCTTAATCGCCTCTTAATCGATTAAGCTGCAATTTAATCGATTATTAATCGATTAAAGGCTGTTGCTGTGAAAAAAATAAAAGCGAATCCACACGTTGTTCTTGCCAAAATGCACGAATTTCCTCTCTCTAGGGCACAAAACCTCTCATCCCAAATCCATCAAGCTTCAAGGGAATCACTCCAAAACCCCCCATCAAGTCCCTCTTTGTCACTCCAAGTAAGTATGCATGTTCTTGATTTCATTTCTCTCTCTTTAATTTGGATTTTCTCTCTCTCTTCCCACCTATTGGTGAAGCACGAATTTCCCTTGTTTTGTGTCACAATCTCTTCATCGTTCTCATTTCTATGGCTTAGGGAAGAGTATCATCACTCTCTCCATCTTCTTGGCTTGGGAGCTCTTTGTTTTGGGAGCGTTCGGAGCTAAAGCTTGGGTTTTTCCACTTTCCCTCTCTTTGGTTAAGGTAAGGGGGTGGATATAGTGAGCATTGGCTTGTTCTAGGAAAGGGTTTGTATTTAGATATAATGGTTGGCTAGGAGTTTATGTGTTAGGGTAGAAAATTAGAAATCTCAATTTAGGAATTAAGGAAAATGTTAAAAATAGGCTTAATTGGTAATTATGGAACTCTAGGAAGTAAAGAATGAGGTTAGGTTTTAATTGAGGAAAATAAATGGAATGAACCCCTAATTTAGGACTTTGAATCAATAATTCGGACAAGTGAAAAGAAAATGTGGTTGTTGCATGATTATATGAAAAGGTGAAGTTTGTTATTATTTGCACTCTAATTGTTATGTGAAATGTGAAATGTGGCTATTTGTTTATAATATGATGGTGCTTGTGCTTGGAATGATTTGGTAAACATTAAATGGAATTGGTGGACAAAATAATGATATATATATATATATATATATATATGGACAACTAATAATGGATAAAGGTGGTGATGTATTGTAGGCCTTCGATTTGGGGGAGACAATACATCGTAAAAATGGGGTTGTATTGTAGGCCTTCGATTTGGGGGAGACAATACAACGTAAACGGGGAGATGTATGTAGGCCTTCGATTTGGTGGAGACATACATCGTCGGTGGTGTATGTATGTAGGCCTTCGATTTGGTGGAGACATACATACACCCTAAACAAAAAGGAAAAAGGAAAGGACATTGGATAAAATAAGGTAACGGTAATGGAAACGAGATGTATGTAGGCCTTCGATTTGGTGGAGACATACATCGTGATTGGTGTATGTATGTAGACCTTCGATTTGGTGGAGACATACATACACCGAAAATAAAAGGAAATGAATAAGGAAACAGGGGAATAAAATTGAATAAGATAATGGTAATGGAAACGCGATGTATGTAGGCCTTCGATTTGGTGGAGACATACATCGTGATTGGTGTATGTATGTAGGCCTTCGATTTGGTGGAGACATATATACACCGTAAAAATAAGGAAAAGGTAAGGGATTAAAAAGGGATTTCTTTGGAAATGGGGAAAATAAATAAAAGGGAACCAAAGGGTGGAAAGGAATTAACTAAAAAGGGAATCGACACTTGTAAAATGATGGAATTGGAAAATGTGGTATGCTTGCGATGAAATTGTACTTATGTGAATTAAATTGCTAATTGTGTTTGGCCTGGTTAGTTGTTATGTTTATCTAGAAACTGCTTTTCTATTTCATGTGCAATGCTCACTCCCTTACTATACTTACAGGTACAGAGATTGAGATTGCACAGCCCCCGGCCGAGCAGGTGTGCTCTCCCTCCCAGGGAGAGTAGGGTTATGGGGATTAGATATTTTTATTTTGACTTCAGCCTCCGTATATTTGGATGTGTATGAGCTATATATGTTTCTTTTTGAGTGAGGCTTAGAATAGTTTCTTTTGTGCAGGGTTTATGATTTATTTTGAGCATAGTTGTTGTTATGGTCTCTTGATTTACATACTTAATATTTTGCTGGCACTCTGACACACTGATGGTTTACACTTGAGCCCAAGGGGCAACTATGCGATGCATATATATTTATATTTGAGCCCTGCTGGCTTCTGTTGATTTTATATAAATGTGTTTATCAGGTTGAAGATTTAGAAAAGTCTGAAAATCAAACGAAACTCCGTCCGTTTGACGGTTGATTTTCATAAGTTAAAAAGGAATTTTTAAGTACACATTTTTAATACTTGGGAATTAAGGGTAGAATTTATTAGGGTGTTACATTTTTGACCGAGTGTTTTTAATTATTTTGCTTAACTCTCGTTTGCTCGAATACTGGTTGCTACAAACCGCTGCAAATCTGATCTTTGTGTGGCGCAGCTCGGATAATCGGTGGTTGGCTTAGATAACCGATTATCAGATTCTGCTCGGGCCGAAGTCAGCTATTGTATTTTAAACAGCAAGTATTATCCGACCGATTTTAGTTTTATCCGAAAAACTGGTACTATCGCTTCCAACTACTATTCACCACCCCTCTAGTAGATTGTTAGGCCGCTTGTTGATTTCCAACTAATATTCGGTCGTTTGACCATGCATGAAGAATCCGACAAGAAGAAGAAGGGGATCTCACTCAAGGCCTCAACTAAGTCAGCTAAAGTCTCCTCGGACAGGGACTCTAGTTCAGACATGGATGAGGAAACCCTCGGACTCATGGTCAAAAAGTTCGGAAAATTCTTCAAAAATAGAAGAAATTTTAAAAACAATAGCACAAGCTCAAAAGACAAAATCAGGTGCCATGAATGCGATGAACCGGGACATATAAAATCCTATTGTCCAAGGTTGCAAAATAGAAGCAGTGCCGAAAATAAGAAAGGCAAGGACCCTAAACCGAAGAGAGCTTACATCGTCTGGGATGCACCCGAACTGAGTGAAAACTCAAAATCTAGTTCGTCAGATGATGAAGAGAAGGCGAACCTATGCTTGATGGGAAAATATGACGTTGAACTATCGCCAAGCTCGGACCTCGGCTCCACTGAGAAAGGATTTGAGAATCTGTGCTTAATGGGAAGACATAATGAAGAAACTTCTCCAAGCTTGGTGTTGGACTCAACTGTGCATGAAAACGAGGTATTCTCGGATACCGAATCGGATATTGTGTCTGAACTCGATGATTATGAAGAATTATATACTGCTTACACTCAAATGCAATCCGATTTCAAGAAACTTGCCAAGAGCTATGCTAAGCTAAAACGAAATATTTCGAACCATAAAGAGCAAGTTCTTGAATTATAAAAATGCATTGAAAAATTGAAAAGCAGTAATGATTCTTTAGAACATACTATCACTTCCTTGAAAAATCAAAACTGTGAAAGTTGCATTAAGTATGAAAAAGAAATTCAAAATTTGAAAACTATTAATGCAACCTTTTCAAAAAGTGATAGGATGCTAAACAGATTACTTGTTGAACAGAGAAACAATTCAAACAAAACAGGTCTCAGTTACACACATGCCAAAAAGAAAACATTTCGGAAAGTCGGCTCATTTTCCAATATAAAGCATTCTAAAAAGCCGACCTGTTCTTACTGTGGCATTCTCAGACATACGCCGAATGAATGTAAAATTAGGCGATATGGTGTGACCGCCGGCTCATATGTTTGGATTGTCAAGGGAGAAAATCCCTACACTAACCGACAGGGACCCAAAACTGTTTGGGTACCCAAAATGAACAAGTAATATCTGTGTTGTAGGTGTGCTTCCGAACAAAGGAAAATCGGTGGTATCTGGACAGTGGATGTTCGAAGCACATGACTGGAGATAAGCAGCACTTTACCGAGTTTACTCCAAAAGAAAAAGGTTATGTCACTTACGGCGGAGACAACAACCGAGGTAAAATTTTAGGTGAAGGTAATTTCGCAAATTCTTCCGACCTGATTATCGAAAATGTTTTATACGTTCAAGGATTGGAACACAATCTCTTGAGCATTAGTCAACTTTGTGATATCGGTAATCATGTCATTTTTACCTCCACTTGTAACATCTGCCTTTTGACTCAGTTCTACAAGTCCCTAATCAAGATAATTGTTTTAATCTAATTGATTTAAAAATTGATCAAAAGAGATTTGATTTCGTGATGGGTTTTTATGCTTGAAATTTGATTTACTTGTGTTGTGATTTTGTGGTTGATTGCTTAAGGTTTTAATTAAGATTTTGTTTTCCTAACTTCGTGCATATGATTTTAAAATGGAAAATTATTTTCTATAAGTTTCAATAATCAAAGTCCAAATCATCTTGATTTTGAATCGTTTCTAGAAACCCTAATTAGTATCCTAAACCTTGATTAAGCACTTAATCACTCTCTTAAACCCTAAACCCTTATGGTTAGTGAGCTAACCTAGAATTAGCTTTCCATAAACCTATGTTAGAAAAGATTAAGTTTTTGATTAGCACCTTAATCCTTGATTAAGCCCTAATCTCTAAGGATTAGTGGACTAAACTTAAATTAATTTTCCTAATCCTACCCTAATCATGATTAAACCCTAATTAGTGCCTTAAACCTAATTAAGCTAACCTAATAATCTACCTAACTACCCTATGGCCGAATACCTATGTGAGTAACTTGGCCACCAAGTTCATTTACTTGGCCTCCAAGTTGCATACTCAAAAGTCAAATTAGTGACATCACCATGATGACCTAAGCATGACTTCAGGAGGAAAAAGTAAAGAGAAAGGAAAGAAAAAGGAAGGGAGCCATGGGGAAGGAAACCAAAGCCAAGAAATTGCAACCAAGCCCCCCATGCAAGCCCTTGATGGCAAATAAGAGAAAGTAAGGAAAGATAAAAGAAGGGCCAAAACCGTGTGAGAGGGAGTGAGTTTATTTTCATTCTTTCATTCTTCATTCTTCCATCTTCATCCCTTCTTCTTTTCTCATCAACACAAACAACAACAACACACCAACCAACATCATCAAAACCTTGATGAATGAAACCGTGAGAGAGTGATCAACACACACTTCTCTTCATTTCCATCATCTCTTTTCCAAAACCAAAAACACAACACTAAGAGCATCATCAAGCTCTTAGTGAGAGCATGGCCGAATAGAGAAGAGAGAGAAGAAGAACCAACCTTACACACTTCATAACCTAAACAAGATCAACCAAGATAGTGAAGAAGAGAAGGAGAAACCATGGACTTAGGAAAAGGAGGGAGAAAAACGTGAGGATTAGGAGAGAAAACCAAAGATCACCACTAAGAATTGGACTTGATTTTGAAATTCTAATTAAGTAAGCATTTCATTTCATGATTTCTTAAAAGCTTAAACCTATTTTCCTTGATTCATTTTCGTTTTCCATGATCTTCTTCTAAAGCTTGATTTTTGATTTGAAAGTGTGATGCATGTTTGTTTTATGTTAGATCTAGTAATTTCCTTTACATGCATGTTGATCTTTGAACTTGATCTTGAAGTTTTTGTTAAGAAAGTGTTTCTGTCATGATCTTGAGTTTTTCTCCTTGATTTCTTAAAGTGTTTTTGAAAAGAATTTGATTCTTGAATTTTCATGAAGATTGTTTTGTTAAAAATCAAATTTTCCTTGATGATCTTATTAAAAAGGGGCCACGGTTTTGTTAAAAACCAAAGGCTACAAGTTTTGTTAATTTGTGCATGTAACGATCTATGAGTTTATGAGTTGTTTTGGTGAATAGAAAATTTGTTTGAGTCTTGATCTTGGATGCATGTCACGGATCTATAATGTTTTGTTAAAAATCAAGTTTTTATTTAGATCAAGGTGCATGCATGTGATGATCTAAGGCTTAAATGAATTTTTAATGAATAAAACTATGTTAAAGTTGTGATCTTGATTCATGCATGATTCGGTTTTGTGATGATCTTCATGAAAGTTTGATTTTTGTAAATCAAATGCTATGATCTTGAATTTGATGAAGCTTTAGATGAATAAGATTTATGTGATGTTGTGATCCTTATGTGGTTAGCCACGGTTTTGTATGCTTGATTGAAAAGATTAAGATTTTCTTAAGTTTAGTTAATAAATATGTGATTTCCATGAACTTAATGTTGATCTTAAGTGTTAAATGTGAAATAAAATTGTTTAGAAGTTTGTATGATGCTCACGGTTCTAGGTAGAAAATGCATGCTAAGATTATGTTTTTACTTACTTGATGAATTATGTGAACTTGTTATGGGATTTAGAGTTGTTTTAGAACTCTTGGATTCTTTGAAAATATTTTTGAGAAAACCTAGTTAAGGTCACGGTTTGGACCTTAACTTTTGAGTTAAATTTCCTTGAATGTGTATATGTTGATGTCATGAAATTATGTGTTGACTTGTGAAGTTATGACGTATACGGTTTTAACATGATTAGGTACAATAAGATGAAGTTTTGATAAGATGGAGTTGATTAAATGAAAGTTAAATGAAAATTGGTCTATGTATTTATGTGATGCATGATTCGGTTTATAAGTGCTTAAGAAGTTTAATTTCCTTATTTGATTGAGTTACATGTGTGGTTGAATGTGTGAGTATGTTTATGATCAACTTGATGACTCGTGATTATGTGATGTTTGAAATGAATGAATGTTTGTTTGATTTGTTCTATGTGAATACCATGCTGTCCACATGTAATTCTAAGTGTTTGAACTTGATAGATTTTTGACCAAGGTGTTTATTTGATTGATTTCAAGATGCTTGGTTCATCTATGTGTTTAAATTGGTTTTGAACAATGAAAAATGAGTTTAAAACTTAGGACGTGATGCTGTCCAGAATTTTCTAAGTTATATTTCTTGTTTTAAAATGTTTTCAAAGTGTTTTAAAGTTTAGTTTTTATAAGTATTTGACATAAGACAAAGTTGATTTGAAAAATGTAATTTTTCGGTGTTTTTAAAGTTAAATTCAATGCTGTCCAAGAGGGACCAGCAAAGAAACTTTTTATTTAAATTGATTTATTTGATTATTTTCTCATGATTTTAAGGTATAAAAGTTAGTGTTTGATTTTGGACAAGTTTGAGTGAAAGAATTGATGTTTTGATTTTAAATAAAGACGAAAGTTTGGATTTTCTTAAGTTACTTTAAGAATAATTTCAAAGAGTAATATTAAATAAAGTTTAATAATCATATGTCTATCTTATGGGACTTGAAAGAAGTTGGAGTCGGGCAGACTAGGAAGGGAGCAGATCGTTCGAAACTTGTAGATTCGGTAACTGCAAAACCAGGTGAGAGAGAAGTTATCCTAAGACGCTTTGGTGTCTAGTGAGTATGCTAGGACACTCCGTACTCTCTCAAAGTCGGAGTAAAGGTCTATTGTAGCTAGTAGTATACCCGATAAATTGTGTGCCTTGTCTGTATCGTGGTATACGAAGACTCAGACCTATACCATCACATGGTATGAATTGATTGATATATTTGTTATGTTGAGATTATATTGTTTTTTATATTGTCATTGCATGATCATAATGCATCATCCCGTCATATAAGATAAGAACAATAAAGACACTAGAAAACTATAAGAAATTCCCCAACGAATAGAGCGAAGCTCTGAGGAATGGAACACGCGATGAAACCGGATGATGCTGATGCACCGAGTACGTGGATCGAGATGACGATATGACGACGACGACAATGCTTTTGAATACGGACGCAATGGTTGCTGAATTCTACAAAGAATGTTTCCATATGGTTGTAGCCATATGTTGAGAATGTTTCCATATGGTCGTAGCCATATGTTGAGAATGTTTCCATATGGTCGTAGCCATATGTTGAGAATGTTTCCATATGGTCGTAGCCATATGTTGAGAAAGATTCTGAGTGGGTCGGAGCCCTTCAGAATAGTTGTTGATATTCCGCATATGGTCGGAGCCGTATGCCGAGTGTGATTCAGGATGGGTCGGAGCCCGTCACATTTAGTGGTCGAGTCCCATAGAAGTAATCCGCATATGGTTGGAGCTATATGACGGAGATGACTTAGGATGGGTCGACGTTAGGACAACGAGTATAACCCCACGACTTAAAACCCTTACCCGAAGTAGTGGAGAGGGAGATACGGTGTTTACCTGCGTGGTAATCACTTGATGATTAGGATAGGAGAAGGTAATGACGGTGATTCATCAAGAAGCCTAAGAGAAGTCTGTCTAGGCGGGAAAAAGCTACAGTGACCTGGGTTGACCATCCGAGGTTGGGTAGGTAGTCTGGTGTCGTAGCTGAAGTACTACATGATCACTAGATGGATGACTGTCACCCCCTTGACTAAATCAGGATCAGAAGAGGGATACTTGAACACGACGGAGGTGGACACCCTTGTCATGACACTTTTTCCCGGGCATTTTATATTATATTTTGGTGTCGTCTCCCGGAGCCGGTGTGGTTAGAGATCCTGTACTTCTGATTGCTTCCGACTAGGTGGATGGACCTGAACCCAAAACCATAAAACCTGAAACCCGATGTTATGGACTCGAGATACGTGGACAAAGAGACTTCGACTTTGCGAGACAAGCTGTTAAAGAGATTCGACTTTGCGAGATGAACTGATTAAAAGATTCCCTAAAGAGAAAGATAAAGCATTAGATAATGCGCCTATTGCATTGCATACTCATGCATCATGCATAATTATCTGTGGTGTTGTTTGTTGTATTGTTTGCTATGTTCTGGTATACGTCACTAGTGTAAATCCAAGAAGTTGATGGGAGTAATTCCATTCGGGTAACTTACTCTCTCAACTTCTTGTGTGTATGTGATGGTGAACCTCTGGTTCTAAAAGACGGTGGAGCTGGTGTGGCTTCTCCTGGAAGAAGGACTTACTGATCGTGATGCGCTAACGAGAGGGCTACTACTGGACGACGGAGATTGCTTTTGAAGACTTACGTTGCGGATCAAGAAAGGGACGCTACTTAGTAGTTATAATTAGGTTCCCGATGGACCCTTGCATGATATGTATATCAAGTGTACCCCTTTTCTTTTTTAATGTTTTGGTAAGGTAAATGTTATGTAAGAATGGCACCGCTGATCTATGGTGACCACTTTTAAAAGAATCTTTAAGACCTGTTTCTAAACTGGTTGTTTTTGGATGACTGTCGTAATCAGACAGATAACCGTTTTAAGTAAATCAATTATGTTTTCTATAAGTGAAATGTTTTACTTATCTGTTGAAAGTAAGTTTTCCAATATTAAACTTTTTTTAGAAACTTTAGCAAACGTTTTTGGAGATAGAGGTTTTAAAAGTAATACCTTGTTTTGGGAAACTTGACCGATGAGTTCTATTCTTGTTTTCAAAAAAAAAAATCCCTGTTTTTCATGAAAGGATTAATTAGTAGTTTAAAGTGTTGTTTTCGAGTTTTCCAAATCGGGGTGTTACACCACTCATTGTTTTATTAAAAGTGACAAAGACAATTCGATCAAATTTGTGGGAAAAAGATCAAACAATACTTATTTGGTAGATTTAAATGAAATTTCTTCTCTGGTTTCTACCTGCCGAGAAAACGATACTTGGTTATGGCATTGTAACACCCTCACTTATATTATAAATTTTTAGGTTTTATAAAAATCGGAGTTTTAAAAATTTCATTTTTATACTTAAATTTCTTAAAAAGGTTTTACGAAAATCCGGCAAAGTTTCCTCTGTTTTCCGGACTTCCCAAAATTCTTTCTCCTAAAAACCTGTCAGTCCAGAATTGTTTAAAAACATAAACAACAACAGTTAAATAGTTATAACCAAACCTAATGCCCGGTGGATACAAAGTTCAGGGCGAACAACTATTACATAATTAAATTACAAAATACTGGTCCCCTCAAAACATATATATATATATATATATATATATATATATATATATATATTCACTCCACGTAGTGGAATGAAGATCCTGCCCGGCCAGCACTGGTGTATGCTCCACTTGCGTACCTGAAAAATGTTAACAACACAGGGGAAGCATCACACAGAACTTAAAAAGGAGATTTCTAAGCAGATATATACGACACGCCAAAACTATTCAAGCCTATGCTATGCTACACAATTCATGTTCTTCTTTCCCTTTTTTACCACCTGATTGTTTCCCAATTCTTATCCTTTCTAAATGTTTTCTTTTAGATAATCCTTAATCTCTATTTATCCGTGTTACTCATTACTTTCGTTATTTTCCTTTTTATTCTCGTTTTGTATTTCCATTTTAAACTTCCTTTTATGTCATTCTCATTACTCTTTTTCCTTTCCATTTTCCTTTATTACTTTTTCTCTTTCCTTTTTCACATTTACTATCTGGCCACAGGGTCAATACAACCACCTGCGCCGCTTACCAATCATAATAGGCCACAGGGTCAATACAACCACCTGCGCCGTTTACCAATCATAATAGGCCACAGGGTCAATACAACCACCTGCGCCGTGCCACAGGGTCAATACAACCACCTGTGACATTTATCACTTTATCTAGGCCACAGGGTCAATACAACCACCTGCGCCGTGCCACAGGGTCAATAAAACCACCTGTGACATTTATCATTTTCTTTATTTCTCGTCATTAACTCGTCTTATTCTTTTCTCTTTACATTTAGTCCCTTAATTCTCTTTAATTCTTTTAATTCATTAATCCATCTTTAATCCCTATTATGTGTTTACTCCCCTTGTCCCTTTTCCTTATTTTTGTTTATTCTAAATATATTCAACTCACTAATAATTCTCGTTCCCAATTAACTTTGCTTGATTTAGCCCTATACATTATATTTCAATTCTCGCCACACACCCTTAATAAATTTCATTTCCATTTCTTTTCTTTTTCTTCTTCTCTTCCTTTGTTTATTTTTTCCTACATCACTCATATTTAATAATTCCTAGCTCATGCATTTAGAAACAAATATATTATTTCTTTTTCCGTTAACCCTCTCTTTCTTATTTTCCGTTTATTTCTTTCCTCTAATGGTTAATTACTCATTCACTCCACTTATTTCTATTAACCTTATTTCATCCTAATTTAATTCTCAACTCATTTCTACACTTTCTTTATTTAGTTCCGGCTCTCCCTAATCAATCTCTAATTTCTTCCCTTTCTTACTTACGCTACTCACTCATTATTATAATTTCGCTTATTTCGTTGCTAATTGTTTCAACTCTTCTTTAACTAAATTTTCTTTCCTAATTATCTTCCTTCATTATTAGCGGGCTACTCTAAGGTTCATTAACAATTACCATTTTCCCCGGTCCTAGCGATAGATATAACTACCCAGAAATACACCCCTTAAGGACTGGTAATGAAACCCCTTACCTTAATCGATGACAGTGAGAGGGGTAACCTTAGCCTGACGCTTTACTCCCCGGCTTACGCTCTAGCTCGGCTCCAATTCGATCCTAAGCTTCCACGACCTTTGATTCCCAACTCGGTGGGGACAATCGATCCCGATCGCGGTGACGGTGTTGCACCTCGTTGTTTGCGAACGATCGCGGCCGGATCGAGGCCCAAGCTTAAAGCCTCGGAGTACCCAACACAAGCCCGGTGCGAATCACGATCGGTGTCGGCGTCGGTGACATCCGGTGAGGAGAGAGAAAACCCTAGAGGAGAGAGAAACACAAAGGGAGGAGGAAGAGAGTAAGGGAACTCAATCAATAGGGAAAGGGAGAGAAAGAAGAGGTCATGGTGGTGGTGGTGGGTGGTGGCTCGTGGTGGTGGCTATGGTGTGGTGTGGTGGTGGAGGAGAAGGAGGAGAGAGAGAGAGGCGTCCATGGTGATGATGGTGGGCTTGGCGGTGGAGGCTGGTGGTGGATGGAGGTGGCTGGAGGGGTGCTTGGGGGCTGCTGGACGGAGGTGGGTGAAGGGAGAGGGTTTGGGGCGGATGGTGCTGGGGAAGGAGGGCCTGGCGCGCCATTTTATGGACCAGATGCGGTCCAGGTCGCACCCGCGCGCCTGGGCGCGGTGCCTGGTGCGCCTGCGCGCGCCACACGCGCATCTGATGCGCCATCAGATATCCTGCGCGCGCCTGGGCGAGTCGTGCATGCGCCTGGGCGAATTTTTCACGGGTTTGGTGCACCTGATGCACACTGGTGCGCCTGGGCGTGCACCGGTGCGCCTTGGCGTGCACCAGTGGTTCCTGACTTCGATTCGTCATAACTTTTTCGTTAACCGTCGGATCGGGTCCAAATTTTTAGGCAAGCTTCTTCACCCCATAAACTTCATATCCAACGGTGGAATTTATTTTCTTAGCATCCTATAATAAATTTCTAATTTTCTCTTTTCGGTCGATTTCTAGCATCGAAAACGCCGATTTAACTCCCGATCTCACTTATATGACTTTGCCCAAAGCCATAAATGCCTTCTATACAACTCCTAGGTCCTATAATCACCACTCACATATCTAGCAAAATTCATTAAGCCATTTTTTCCAATTTTTCTAAGGTTTTTAATAATTATTTAATTTAAATCAAAGTTTAGGATGTTACAGGCATCGTCGGACTACTCACATAAATGTAAATCAGTTAAAGAAACTTCAATCCAAAGACTTAGTGATCGGCCTACCAAAGCTGAAATTTGATATAAAAGGTGTTTGCACTTCCTGTAAAAAGTGTAAACAAACCAAAAATAAATTTTCATCTAAAATGATGGTTTCTACAACAAGGCCATTAGAATTGCTTCATATGGACTTGTTCGGACCATCGCAAGTAAAAAGCTTTGGTGGAAACTACTATGCCTTAGTGATTGACGATGACTTTTCCAGATTTACTTGGACTTTATTTTTAGCTGCAAAAAGTGACACTTTTCAAAGCTTTAAAGAGCTAGTCAAACGAATCCAAAATCAAGTAAACCAAAAAGTAATTGTTATCCGAAACAGACCATGGCGGTGAGTTCGAGAATCACAAATTTGATAAGTTTTGTTCTAAGTTCGGCATTGAGCATCAATTTTCAGCTCCAAGAACTCCCGAGCAAAACGGAGTTTTGGAACGGAAAAACCGAGTTCTTGAGGAACTTGCCCGGACTATGCTGAATGAATCATATGTGCCTCATTATTTTTGGGCGGATGCGGTCAATATTGCTTGTCATGTATTAAACTGAGTTCTAACTCGGCCTATCTTAAAGAAAACGCCCTATGAGCTTTACAAAGGAAGAAAGCCGAACATATCTTATTTTCATGCTTTTGGATGCAAAGTTTTCATTTTAAACAATGGAAAAGAACATCTCGGAAAATTTGATTCAAAAGCCGATGAATCTCTAATGAAAGGTGAATTCGAGATGTCAATAATGGGAGAACTCACATTCTTCCTCGGACTTCAAGTAAAGCAAGCCGAAGGAGGCATCTTTGTGCATCAAGGAAAATACTGCAAAGAGCTCCTGAGGAAGTTCGGCATGGAAAATTGCAAGAATGTAGCAACGCCGATGAGTACCTCCTGCTATCTCGACAATGATGAGTTAGGTAAGTCGGTAGGTGTAAGTAAATATAGAGGCATGATAGGAAGTCTCCTGTATTTAACTACACCTCGGCCAGATATTATGTTCAACGTTTGTATGTGTGCTCGTTTTCAAGCTAATCCGAAGGAATCACATTTATCTGTTGTTAAACGAATATTTAAATATTTAAAAGGAACCGAGAATACTGGTCTTTGGTATCTGAATGATGCAAATCTTAGTTTAGTCGGATATTCTGAATCTGACTCTGCGGGATGCAAGCTTGACCGAAAAAGCACTAGTAGTGGAACTTGTCATCTTTTGTGAAGTTCTCTGGTGTCGTGGTTTTCTAAAAAGCAAGCTCGTGTTGCTCTTTCCACCGCAAAAGCAGAATACATAGCAGCCGACAGCTGTTGTGCTCAAATCCTTTGGATGAAGCAACAACTGTCGGACTTCGGCTTGAAATTGGATCACATTCCTATCAAATGTGACAATACAAGTGCAATTAACCTGACTAAGAATCCTATGTATCATTCTCGGACAAAACACATTGAAATAAGACACCATTTTTTAAGAGATCATGTTCAAAAAGGTGATCGTGTTATTGAATTTGTAAGCACTGAAAATGAATTAGCCGATATTTTTACAAAACCCCTGCCGAGAGATACTCACTTTCATATCAGAAGGGAACTCGACATTCTAGATGAATCAATTGTAAGTGTTTTCAATCACCCAAAACAAAGTTTTATGTCAATTTAGAATTGCTCGGATTTCTTTTATTCAAATATTTGTTTATCTTTTGAAAGGCTTGAAAGTTCCCCATGTTTTTCTTTCGATTTTTATTCTGGGGGAGAAAGGTTGTATTTCCGAGCAGTTTATCTTTAGGGGGAGTAGGGCAAGAATATCTGTGTTTTTCAACAAGTGGTATCTGTTTCCAACAAGTCGTATTTGTTTTTACGCTTGCTCTTCGTATTATTCGCTTACCACTCTTTTGGCAATACGCTTAATTCTTCGGCTCCTTTTTTATCATGCCAAAAGGGGGAGAAAGATATTTGTTGTTTTTGTTGTTTCAGATGTACGAAACTATTCGGGAGAAAGGTGATGTTTGTTGTAAAGGGGGAGAAAGTTGTTGTTTCAGACTTTTGAGCATATATTCAGGGGGAGTGTTTTCCGAGCAACTCTACAGATTTCCAAAAGGGGGAGACAGATTTCCGAGTAGATTTGTGAGCATTCATTCAGGAGAGCCGTACAAAATCAACAAGCATTTGTCATCATCAAAAAGGGGGAGATTGTTGAATCAAAGAGGTTTTGATGAAGACAAATAAATCATGAGATCGGTTCTCGGCCAAGGTTTGATGAAGACAAATATATCTGATCATTATGATGTATCAGCTCGGCCATTCATAAAGCAAGTCAAATCAACTCGGTGTGTTGATCTCGGATCTCGGCCAGCAATGGAGACAAATGAATCCGATTAGTGTGGTAACGAAGTCAAAATTTTGAGATGAGGAAATACATTGTTCTCGGCACTGTAACATTCCAAATTTAATTCCAAGTATAATCTATGTTGGGATGGTCTTAGGGTAGAAGAAATGGAGATACAAGTTAGAATCTAGCCAAAAATACATGTAGAACTAGGGTTAAAAATATGGAACCTTAGGAAATTCAAAATAAAAGATTTAAAACTCTAAACACAAATTCCACGTTGGATGTGAAGTAGGATAGGTGAGGAAGCTTGCTTTAAAATTTGAGGAAGATCCAACGGGTAACGAAGAAGTTATGGCCTTCCAAAGTCTGGATGCTGCAAAATTGTGCAGCTTAATCGATTAAACTGAAATTTAATCGATTAAGGTCTGCTGAGGGAAAAAATTTAATCGATTATTAATCGATTAAATGCTGTTGCTGATGAAAAAAATAAAGGCAAAACACACGTTCTTTCCCTTCAAAATTCGAATCTCTCTCTTTCTCTCCCCTAGGGTTCCATTCTCTATCATCAAATCCACCAAGAGCAAGTGGGATTTCTTCATTCTATCAACAAATTTCATCCTTCTCCACTTCAAGTAAGTGTTTAATGCCATGAATTTCCTTTCTTTCTCTCAAATTCGTACTCCCCTTTCTCTCTCCTCTATCCATGGTGGTTTTCAAATTCTAAGCCATGAAGCTCTACTTTTTCTCAAGTTTTGGCATGAACCATGGCATAAATGATGATCTTTTCCTTTTATGGCTCTATTTTAGGTTCTATTCTCATCTTTTGGTTGTTGGCTTTTTGGTGGAAAAGCTCAAGTGTAGAGCAAGCAAAATCTCCTTATCCTTAAGTGTTTGAGGTAAGGGGGTGGATATTGTGAGCATTGCCTTGTTCTAGGGAGTTAGTTCTAATTAGTATATAATGATTTGTTAGGGTTATGTGTTAGGGGAGAAAATTAGATTATAAAACCCTAGGTTATTGAATATAAAATTCTAATTAATTAAATATGCATGATGATTGGATGTTAAGACTAGGAAAAGGAAACCCAATAACTTGAGAATGAATTATTTGATAAATGAAATTTGGTTAATGATTAGAATGAAGTACAAGAAGAATTGGGTAATATGATAGTGAAGATGATATGAATGATTTCTATGACTATGGATTTTAATTGTCAAGTTTTGTATAAAATGATAATTGACTGATGTTGCAAATATATGTAGGTATTATGGAGTAAATTGATGTAGAAGAAAATGGAATGGAAACGATTATATGTGATGAATGTGCGTATTTGTATCTAAATGCTAAATGAGTATAAATGTTAAGTGTTAACGATTGTAAACTAAGGTCATGGCTTATGAATTGAATTTGGGGAATATAGGAAAAGGAAGTAAAATGATTATGTGTTGATTATGGTTAGTTGTGACTAAATGTGTTATGATTGATTGAACAAGAAAATGACTAATCCTTGGCCTCTGAATTGAGGCGCCGAACATTGAGAATGTGGGATATGCGCTGGCCTCTGATTTGAGGCGACGATTAATGGAAAGATTAATAATTGATATAGGGAATGAGTATGGATAAAGAAATGAATGGGAAATGTGTGTAGGTGTATTTGTGATTGTATGTGCTAAGTTGTTTGTGTAAGATGATGAAAGTATGATTTGGCCTCTGATGTGAGGTAATGTGAAATGAAAATATAAGAAGTGCGTTGGCCTCTGATTTGAGGTGACGATTAATGGAAAGTGATGATTAGGCTGACCTCCGATATGAGGGGCACAAAATGAATTAAAGTATTAGAGTGTTGACCTCTGACCTGTGGGACACAAGATGAAATGAATGTTAATGAGTGTTGACCTCTGACCTGAGGGACACCGGATGAATTAAAATGAAAGTGTGTGTTGACCTCTGACCTGAGGGACACGAAAGGAAATGAATGAATGGGTGTTGACCTCTGACCTGAGGGACACCAAATGAATTAAAGTGAATGGGTGTTGACCTCTGACCTGAGGGACACCGGGTGAAATGTTTATTGGTGTGTTGACCTCTGACCTGAGAGACACACCGTGAATTAAGAAATTGAAGTGTTGACCTCTGACCTGAGGGACACATAATTTAAATATGGAAAAGTATAATGGCCTCTGTTTTGAGGTGATAAATGTGTTGAATGAAAATTGTTCATTGGCCTCTGATTTGAGGTGATGTACTGAAATGAAATGAGTATGTGAAATGAATAAATTAATAATGGAAATGGATGTTGAAATGAATAATGAAAATGGATGTTGAAATGGAATAATGAAAATGGAAATGTGAAATAAATAATGAATATGAAAATAATGAAATGAGTATGGTGTGCAATATGTGAATATATGCTTATTTTCTAGGCAAAACTACTAGATTGGTCCTGTAAGTTATTTTTTGGTTGCGATTTCGTCCCTTAACTTTTTTTCGTTTCAAATAAATCCGTAAGTTTGTAACTTGTTTCAAATAAATCCTTCCATCCAATTTTGTCTTAACACCGTTAATGGGAGGCTCCTATGTGGCAACCATTAGTCTTACATGGCTAAAACACAATGTTACACCCTCAAAATGATGTCATATGAGGCCAAAAGAGAAAACCAAAACAGTTATGGATAGCCCAATAAGCTTCTATTTTGGCCTCATACGACATTGTTTTGGGGTGTAACGTTGATTTTTAGCCTTGTAAGACCATTGGTTGCCACGTAGGAGGCTCTCATTAACGGCGTTAAAACAGAATTGGATGGAAGGATTTATTTGAAAAAAGTTACAAACTTACGGATTTATTTGAAACGAAAAAAAGTTAAGGGACGAAATCGCAACCAAAAAATAACTTACAGGACCAATCTAATAGTTTTGCCTATTTTCTAATTGTGCTTGACCTAGTGGGTTGTTATGTCTAGTTAGAAACTGCTTTCTATTTCATGTGAAAAGCTCACTCCCTTACATTTTTCAGGTACGGAGATTGAGTTGGCACAGCCCCCGGCCGAGCAGGAGTACTTTCCCTTACAGGGAGAGTAGCGGTGTTATGGGATTTATAGGATGATACAGACCTAAGCCTATTATGTTATGTTGAAGTAAATTTATTATATATATATTTGAGTGAGGCTTAAGACATTTTGTTTTGATAAAGTATTATGTTTTGGTTATGATACTCGAACTTAGTATTTTCCGCTGAAAACTCTGAATATTTGATTATCTTATGCACTCTGATATATTTGGAGTCCATAGGGCCTTGTTATGAATTAGATATACATATTCTGAAGCCCTGCTGGCTACTTGATGTTAATTGAAATTATTTATCACAGGTTAAATTTTGGATTAGTCCGAAAAACAAACAAAACTCCGTCCGTTTGACGGGTGATTTTTATTAAATTAAAAAGAAATTTCAAATTCATATTTTTAATAGCGGGGTTTTAAGGGTAGAAATCCTAGGTGTTACAGGCACTTTGCTCGGAAGGCTAAAGGTCGGATCGTTGTGTTGATGAAGTCGGAGCAAATCTGCTTAAGCTCGAAAGTGCTTGGATCGGATTGATCCGAGCTCACGCTATCAATGCAAAGCTATCGGCGAAAGATCAGCTCGGCTATTCAAGTCCCCAAGCTCGAACATGTGTCAAGCTCGGCAACACTGTTCACCATCTTCAACAATCAACAGTACGGCGCCGCTCACACCTCTTCGTATCTGTACCTGTTTTACTTTACTGAGTGTGGGTGTTAAATTTGGTTTTTATCTCAAGGCCCTTATCTTTCACTAAGTTTGAATTTCAAATTTGAGTTTTTAAATCAATAGTGAAAAAGGATTGATTGGAATGTTGCCTTGAATTGGAAAATATTTGAAAATATCCATTGAAAGGACAAGGCGTGTCCGAAGGTATTTTTCCTCTTTTTCGTACTACCTGTGTGCTGGCATCAATATAAAAGGACTGGTTTTTCTTCTCTGAAGAGATAGAGCCATATACATTGAAGCAAAAAGTAAGAAAGAAGAAAAACGCAGAAAACAGAGAACGATAAAAGCTAGAGAGAGAAAATGTTGCATCTTTGAAATCCAAGCTCAAATCGATTCTCTGCAAATCCTTTCTTAACCGTATATTCATCTGTTCTTCTAAATTTCAGAATCATACTCAGTTGAGTTTCGGGTTGGAGCCATAAATTATTCGTTTAAATCTCTGCTGTACACAAGTCTTGAGAGGTTCTCAAGCAGTGGAAGTCTTGGAAGGTTTCCAAGCACAAGACGAAGAGGTTCTTCGCCCGGTGAAGCTACTTGAAGGTTTCAAGGAGGCTTGGAAGAGGTTCATCCTGCCGGAATCAAATTGGGGTAGAAACCAAGAGTTTGGTACTCTCTTGGAAGGGTTAGGTTGAGTGAGGTTCATTCAATAATCCTTTGTAATTCTAACAATTTGATTTTGATTAAAGGCTCCCTAAAGGTTTTAGGGGGGACTGGACGTAGCTCACAAGGTTTGTGAGTGAACCAGTATAAAATCTGCTGTGTCTCTTTTCTTTACCGCTTTCTGTTTTTGACCGAGCGTTTTTAATTGTTTTGTTTAACTCTCGTTTGCTCGAATACTGCTTGCTGCAAACCGCTGCAAATTTGATCTTTGTGTGGCGCAGCTCGGATAATCGGTGGTCGGCTTAGATAACCAATTATCAGATTCTGCTCGGCCCTAAGTCAGCTATTTTATTTTAAACAGCAAGCATTATCCGACCGATTTTAGTTTTATCCGAAAAATTGGTACTATCGCATCCAACTACTATTCACCCCCCTATAGTAGATTGTTAGGCCGCTTGTTGGTTTCCAACAGAAGTTACTTCTGGGTTTGTTATATACCCCTACTACCAATTCTGGCCAATTTTGCTGACATGTAACATCGGAATTTTGATCAGACGCATGAGGTTAAGCACCTGGTGTTGGAAGTCAAGCTTTCCCAAGGACTTCAAGTGCAATCATTAGATGGTTTTGATGATAACATACTCAAGATTCTCAAGTTCATATCAAGTGCAATCACAAGATCTTCATCCTTCAAGTCCAAGCTTCAAGTTGAAGACTCAAGCAAATGAAGTTGAAGATTCAAGCAAGTGAAGATGTTAACCCTTTCCCTTAGGACATTATGTAAGGCAATGAAGTCAAGGTTTATTTTATGTTAAAAGGCCAATATAAGTTTTTTTAAAATATTTTTTCATTTAAAGGAGAAGAAAAAGAAGTTTTGTGAAAATCAGTTTTTATATCTTAGTTTTGGTGAAAATATATGATGTTACAAAACTCTGAATATTCTTATGTATACAAGAAGGAGTAATCGATTACTTGGCTGAGTTAATCAATTAACCTTGTTGCATCATAGAAAAATCAGAGAGCTTGTAATCGATTAAGTGAACTTTGTTAATCCATTACTTTCTGTATGAGAGTAATCGATTACCTGGATCAAGTAATCGATTAAAATTGTTGCATCATATATTTTCCTGAGACAAAGTAATCGATTACATGATGTTGCATCATATGCAAACCAGAGGCTCAGTAATAGATTATAAGATAAGTGGTAATCGATTATATGAGTTGCATCATACATTAAACAGAAGTGAAGTAATCGATTACATACATGTGACAATCGATTACTGGTTTTTAAATTGAATTTCAAAGTTTCTATTTTTAAAGGGATAATCGATTACCTCCCTCAAGTAATCGATTACCTCAAGTTTTATTGAAAAATGTGTCAGAATCATTTTGATTTATTTACAGATTTATTTTTACTTAATTGATTCTGATTTATTTTCAAAATTCGAATTTGATTTTATTTTTGAAAACATTCCTTATTTGTTTTAAGAATCAAATCTTTGTTTTATTTCTTAAATCTTTTTGATTTGTTTTTGATTTTAAAACTTATTTCAAAATCTTATTTTATCTTATTTTGATTTTCAAATTGATTTTAATTTATTTCTTAAATCTTTTATTTTATCTTTTGATTTGGTTTTGATTTCAAAACAAACTCTATTTATTTGTTTTTCAAAAATCAGTTCTACTCCTACAAAAAAAAAACAAGTCTAGAAATCTGATATTCACGCTCCTTCTCTTCTTCTTCATTATTCTTCTGGTTTTCACGTTCATTCATTTTTTGAAGAAAAACTAAACCTTATTTTGGCCTTGTAACAACCTTATCTAGACTTCATTATCATTAGAGCTATATCGTTGTATCTGTGTTGCTTAGAACACATAATTGTTAGAGTGACCTTTATATTGTTGTATCTGCACTATTAAGAGTGCACTATAGGTCTTGTACCCAGTCAATCATACCTTAACCAGTGTTGTAAGGGGTGTGTAACCCTTAGTGACTAGGGAGTGAATCTCCTAGTGCGGACGTGCTGCGTTCGTGGTTGTAGGGTGAGGAACCCTGTTGTGTTGGGTAGTGCTAGACGAACGGTGGGTCACCTAGTAGTTAGGCTATCTGGGAAATCTAGGAAGGGTCTTCCTAGTGGTTTATCGAGGTCCCTGGCGAAAGGAGGTTCCTAGTAGCTTGCGGGGCGCTCTGGTTGTACTTGGGGACGCAAGGCGTCTTTGGTTTAGTGAAAAGCTCAAGCGGGTCGCTTGGGGACTGGGTGTAGGCCGGGTTTGCCGAACCAGGATAAAATCTACGGTGCAATCTCTTCTATCCCTTATCTCTTTATTTTCTGTTGTTATTATCCTTCTTGCATCAAAGCGATTATTTTCATAATAATCTATTCTAAAAGGGTTTTAAAATAATAAGCGTGGTAACGGTTTTCGGTGTTCTTGTTTTAATTCGTATCCGCGCATATTAATTTTCATAATAGTATTAATATTATTCGCTTTTGCGCAATCGTTTTCATCGTTATATTTGTTTTCCACTGCAAATCTCTTTAAATTTGTTGAAAACGTTTTAAAGCGGATATTTTCCAAAGTTTTCGTAAACACCCAATTCACCCCCCCCTCTTGGGTGACAGCTGCCAATCCTATCAATAATTCTAACACCTGGTGCCCTGTGGGCTAAGATCCTTTTTTTAAAAAATTTAAAAAACTAAAAAACTTAATATTTTTATATTTTTAGTTAAATAAAAAAAGAAAAAAAAGACTTGAAGAGAGATGTCGTCTTCGCCCGTGTGACATCACGCGACACCACATGACCAACCTCCTGCGTCTGACGAGGATTCTGATGTTACTTGTGATCAAAATTGGCCAGAATTGGTAGTAGGGGTATATGACAAACCCAGAAGTAACTTCGGGGAGTCAGACATTTTGAAAAAAAAAAGTATAAGGGTATCTGGCAAATGTACCCCAAACTTCAAGGACATGTGACATAATTAAGCCTAGAATTAATTGAAAACTAGGATTCTACCAAATGCTTTTTGAAAAACAAAATAAATAAAGTTATTTTTGAAAATAAAAAAAAATCAAAAAAGAATTTCAGAAATAAATTAAAATAAGTTTTAAAATCAGAACTGTGACACACTCCACGTTCTTATATACAAATAAGATTAGTAAAAGAGTTTTATTATATGGACTTGGTTTTAAAATAAATCTAGTTCGGATTTCTCAAAAATATTGGATCTTGATAATACTAGATCATAAAATTTATATCAAGATTGAGTTAACCTTTGTTTTACCTAGAAAATATTTTGAGAGATTAAACAAGTCATTAAAAGGCCACGTTAACTCGATCTTTGTAAAAAGATTAGTTTTCTTTCGATCCAAATCAGAGTAAGCGTAAATTGGAACTAACAGTACTCTTGAATCGTTGGTCTCATAAAAACATATATATTTATATACTTATATTTACATATGGGAAGTAGCTCAAGAGTACAAGATAAAAGTTTCATAAAAGATAAGTTCCGGCTGTAGGCCGAGTACAAGTCCATAAGTAAGAAAAGTAGACCATCAGTACAAACCCTCTCTCGCACTATATACAAAATATAATACAAATCAAAATAAAGAGAGTTTTAGAGATGGTCTGGTGATCCTCCACAGAAGCCAAAAAGTCCTCCTCCATCAAACCTTCAAATCCGAGCTCCAGCAACAGCAAAAATATGTCCCTCGTCCCCATCCACTACCTCATGCGTTATCCAGTGGATCCCCAACTCCCCACTGGCTGCCAGTCGAATGCTCGGCAGGGTCCTCCTTGGCTTCATCCGACCCCTCCTCGGGATCCTCCTCTACCTCGTCCGATTGGGTTGTAGGATTCTCATGTTTTGATGCTAACAATCTCTATCCAAGCAACAACATTGGCAACAAGCAAGCTACACCACATGAAGATTAGAATTAGGATTTTTATTAATTCTATTTCAATGTAATCTTTATTTTATGCAATGCATCTCATTGGTGTGGGTAGCTTAGGTGATTTTAAGAATATTTAAATAATGTCTGATTAAGAGTGAAGATACTTTAAATCTTGATTAAATAGCTTGTGAAAATCATTTTAGAAAAACTTTGTTTTTATTCAGATTCTGATCAGTTTACTCGAGTAATGAGTATTGGTTCACTCGAGTAATTTATGTTCTGACAGGTTAATCGAGTAATGGTTTACACATCACTCGAGTAACTTAATCTGACATGTTTCACTCGAGTGACGTTGTTTGGTTTACTCGAGTAATTCAATCAGTGTTGGGAAAATTTTAAAAGGACTTAATTTTCTCTTTCAAAGTAATAGACTTTCATTCTTACAATTTTCTAATACACTTTGAAAAGTAATTCAAGAGCTATTTTACATCTTTCAAGAGCTATCAAGATTCAACAAAGAACTTTTCATTCTTCACTCTATTTTCTATCATTGTTCAAATATTCTTGAGATCATATTTTTGTTCTTAGTGGTTGTTGAAGATTTGCAATTTGTGATTGCATCATTGAAGTTTCAACACAAGTGAAGAATCTCACAAGGAAGACTTTGAGGATCAAATCAAAGCAAGAAAAGAGGATTGGTTGGAAGCATCTTCAATCAATTAGCAAGGAAATCTAGAATACTCAAAAGGGGTAGATTAGATCAAAGTGTTTGGTACACACTTTGAGTTGGGTTTTAAGATAGGAGAACTAAGAATCTAGTTGCATCTTAAAACATTGTAAAATCTACATTTGAAGATTTCTAGTGAAGAATCTCTCTTGATTTAAGAGGGGACTGGAGTAGCTTTCAAGTGGGTGAAAGTGAACCAGGATAAATCCTTGTGTCTCTTTTATTTTCATTCCTTGTATTTCATTAATTCATTAACATTTGCATTTTTAGGTTAGAATTGGGGTTTTCTTAATTTTACTCAATTGATCTAAAATTGCATGTTAATATTACTTGAAATTGTTCATATTAATCATTCATAATTTGTTGAATCATCATAGCATTGTTATTCTTGAAGAACTCCATTGAAAACTAAGTTTTAAATTGAATTTTACCCAGTTTACTCGAGTAAAGTTCTTGTCACTCGAGTAATCTGCTTTCAGTTTATAAACATTACTCGAGTAGGTTTTCTGTTACTCGAGTGATTTAAAATTTGCTTTCGTAATACTCGAGTGATTTGCTGAATACTCGAGTGAAATTATTTTTGGTTGCGTATTACTCGAGTGAAGGCTTGAGTTACTCGAGTAATCTGAACTGAATTCTTAAGAAAATTTATTTTCATAAAACCATTCTCTTAGGCGGACGAAAAATCTGTAATAAGGCTTCAATATTCTATTCACCCCCCCTCTAGACTATATTGAGCCGCTTGTTGGTTTCCAACAAGTGGTATCAGAGCTCGGACGAAAAATCCGAGCCTTAAAAAGCTTTTTCGAAAAGATCCTTTTTACTTGGAAACAATGGGCTCAATTTCAAATCCTTTCGGTGGTGAAGGAACTTCCATTAATCGTCCTCCACTATTTAGTGGTGAGGGTTACGCTTATTGGAAGGTCCGCATGAAAATTTTTATTCAAGCCATAGATATGGAAATTTGGAACGCCATAGAGAATGGACCTTTTGTTCCTCAAACGAAAGTAAATGATGTTGTTTCAATTAAACCTCAATCGAGTTGGGACAATGATGATAAGAAGAAAGTTGCATTTGATTTAAAAGCTAAAAATATCATCACGTCCGCTCTTTCTTATGATGAGTTCTTTCGAGTATCTCAATGTGTTGATGCTAAACAAATGTGGGACACATTACAAGTCACACATGAGGGCACTTCGGAGGTTAGAAGGGCTAGGCTAAATACACTCATGCATGAATATGAACTCTTTCGTATGTTACCTAATGAAAACATAGGTGACATGCAAAAGCGGTTCACTCATATCATTAATCATCTTTCTGCACTTGGAAAAGTTATATCTAATGGTGAAGTTGTTAATAAGATTTTGAGATGTCTTAGCAGGGAATGGCAACCTAAGGTGACGGCCATTATGGAAGCTAGAGACGTGGATCAAATTGATTTAGCAACTCTATTCGGAAAGCTTCAAGAGCATGAAATGGAGCTTGGACGGTTATCCATGAATGAAGATGCCGATAGGAAGAAAAAGGGGATAGCTCTTAAATCAACTTCAAAATCCCTTAAGGCACAAGAGGAAAACTTTCAAGTGGATGACTCGGACTCCGATATAGATGATGAGACCCTTGGCTTGCTAGTTAAAAAGCTTGGTAGGTTCCTTAAGAAAAAGGGGAACTTTAATAGAAATAGACAAAGAGATTCTAAGGACTCACAACCAAGAAATAAGACTAACAAGGATCACATCAAGTGTCATGGATGTGGAAAGCTTGGTCACTATCGATCAAATTGTCCAACTCATTCTAAGAAGTCGGAAGGTGACAACTCAAAATTCAATTCTTCTAAAGGAAAAAGGGCTTACATAGTATGGGATGAAGTGGAGAGTCAATCAACATCTAGCTCATCGGATGATGAAGAACTTGCAAATCTATGTTTAATGACAAAGCTTGATGAAGAGGAATCTTCGAGCATTAAATCAAGTGAGAACGTCAATGAGGTAGATTATCTTTCCGATGCTAGCTCAAGTTCTAATTCTCCTTCATTCAATGAATTGTACAATGTGTATGTAGAGATGCATAAAGAGTTGAAGAAACTTGCTAAAATAAATGTTGAAAGAAAGAATTTCATAATGAAGCAACATGAAAAGATAATTGAACTTCAAAAAGATTTAGAAGAACTTAAGCTTCAAAATGAAACTCTAGAACTCATTTATGCAAACTCTACATGCAATTGTGAATTGAAATCAAATGAGACTCCATCTTGTGAAAATTGCAAGTCTTTGGAAAAAGAAGTTTTTAATTTGAATGATCGACTTGCAAGGCTCATGAAAGGAGATACTTCTTTAGATCATTTGCTTTCAACTCAAAGGAACAATAGCAATAGATCCGGTCTTGGCTATACCAAACCTAAGAAACGCAATTATCGCAAAGTTGGTGGTTTTTCAAAGAATAAGATTTCTAAAAACCCAACTTGTCATTATTGTGGAATCTTTGGGCATACCACGAATAAATGTAATATAAAGAAATTTGGTATACCAAGCGGTGAATATATTTGGATTGTTAAGGGGACTTCTCCTCATGCTAACAACAAAGGACCCAAGACCACTTGGGTACCTAAGTCAACCAAATGATATCTTTCTTGTAGGTGTGTCTTCGAACCAAAGAGCGAAAATGGTACTTGGATAGTGGTTGTTCGAGACACATGACGGGAGACAAAACGCACTTCATGGAACTTACTCCAAAAAATGATGGATTTGTGACATACGGCGACAACAACAAGGGCAAAATTCTAGGAGTCGGTAAAATCGGTAACGTATCTAACCTTGTCATAGAAAATGTCCTATACGTAGAAGGCTTAGAACACAACTTGCTTAGTATAAGCCAACTATGTGATATGGGCAATTATGTGACATTTACTCCGGAATTATGCTTCATTAAGTCTTCTATAGATGATAGTGTTAAGTTTGTTGGTCGTCGCTCTAATAACACTTACTTAATTGATTTGGATGAGATAACTTCACTATTTTCAAAATGTTTCAAATCTTTTGATGATGAAATTCGTCTTTGGCATAGACGAATTGCTCATGTGAATGTGAATCAATTGAACAAACTTTTGCGAAAAGATTTAGTGATTGGTTTGCCTAAACTAAACTTTAAGCTTGATGGCATTTGTGACTCTTGTCAAAAGTGCAAGCAAGTTAAAAGTTCTTTTAAACCTAAAAATGTGATAAGCACAACAAAGCCTTTGGAGCTAATCCATATGGATTTGTTTGGCCCTTCACAAATTAAAAGTTTAGGTGGCAATTACTATGGATTTGTTTTAGTAGACGATTTTACTAGATTCACATGGACTTTATTTTTATCCGCAAAAAGTGAAGTTTATAAATGTTTTAAAAAATTTGCCAAACTCATCCAAAATCAACTAAGTTTGAAAATTGTGTCTATTAGAAGTGATCACGGAGGTGAGTTTGAAAACACTAGGATTGATGCGTTTTGTGATAAGTTTGGTATTGATCATCAATTTTCGGCCCCTAGGACTCCGGAGCAAAACGGAGTTGTAGAAAGGAAAAATAGAATATTAGTGGAACTTGCTCGTACTATGTTGATAGAATCAAATGTTCCTAAATATTTTTGGGCTGATGCGGTAAACACCGCTTGCTATGTGCTTAATAGGGTTCTTATTCATCCGCATTTAAATAAAACACCTTATGAACTTTTAAAAGGGCGAAAGCCAAATATCTCACATTTTCATGTTTTTGGGTGTAAGGTGTTTGTTTTAAATAACGGAAAGGAACCGGTCGGCAAGTTTGACTCTAAAGCCGACGAAGGCATATTCATAGGTTATTCAACTCATAGCAAAGCATATAGAGTCTACAATAAAAGAACATTAACCGTTGAGGAATCCGTGCATGTTGTATTTGATGAATCTTCGAAAGGAGATTGTGTTGTTTCTTGTGATGATTATATAGGTACATTTTTGGATCATGAGAATTCAACACCACAACAAATGGAAGAGAATCAAAATGAAGATCGAGAGGTGCAAGCACAAGATAAAGACTTAGCACAAGAGATACAACCTCAATTACCAATAGCTTGGAAGTCCAACAAAAATCATCCGATTTCTAATATCTTAGGTGACATTGCGAAGGGAGTGGTAACCCGACGCACTTTAAATAATTTTTGTTATTATGTTGCCTTTGTATCTCAAATAGAACCTAAGAATATCAAAGAGGCTCTTCAAGATGATCATTGGATTATGGCCATGCAAGAAGAATTAAATCAATTTGAAAGAAACCAAGTTTGGGAGCTTGTGCCAAAACCCGATGATCGTCCTGAAATTGGTACTCGGTGGGTCTATAGGAATAAGTTAGATGAATCGGGTATTATTGTTAGGAATAAAGCTAGGTTGGTAGCACAAGGTTATAGTCAAGAAGAAGGAATCGATTACGATGAGACATATGCTCCCGTTGCTAGATTAGAAGCTATTCGTATTCTTCTCGCTTTTGCTTCAATTATGAATTTTAAATTGTTTCAAATGGATGTTAAGAGCGCCTTTCTTAACGGATACATTCAAGAGGAAGTTTATGTGTCACAACCTCCCGGATTCGAGAGTTTTGAGCATCCGGACTACGTTTTCAAACTGAAAAAGGCTTTGTACGGTTTGAAACAAGCTCCTAGAGCTTGGTACGACCGACTAAGCAATTTTTTATTACAAAAAGGTTTTAAACGAGGCACTGTTGACACTACACTTTTTATTGAACGTTCTGGTAAGGATATTTTATTGGTTCAAATATATGTTGACGATATTATATTTGGTGCTACTAACGATAACTTGTGTAAGAAGTTTTCAGAATTGATGCAAAGTGAATTCGAGATGTCGATGATGGGAGAGCTTACATTCTTTCTTGGCCTTCAAATAAAGCAGCTTAATGATGGCATTTATATTCATCAGAGTAAATATTGTAGAGAGCTTCTCAAACGTTTTGGAATGGATTCGTGCAAATCCGCTTCTACACCAATGAGCGTTGCATGCTACCTAGATCAAGATGAGGCTGGAAAAGCGGTAGAGGTAACGAAGTATCGTGGTATTATTGGTAGTTTGTTATACTTAACTGCATCTAGGCCTGATATCATGTTTAGTGTATGTATGTGTGCACGTTTTCAAGCAAAACCGAAAGAGTCGCATCTAACTGCTGTCAAAAGAATAATGAAATACTTAAAGGGTACAACGAATACTGGACTTTATTATCCTAGGGATGCTTTTCTAAAACTTATAGGATATTCGGACTCTGACTTTGCCGGTTGTAAAGTTGAGCGAAAAAGTACAAGCGGAACATGCCATTTAATTGGTAATTCACTTGTATCGTGGTTTTCTAAAAAACAAAATTGTGTAGCTTTATCAACCGCGGAGGCCGAATACATAGCTGCAGGTAGTTGTTGTGCTCAAATTTTATGGATGAAGCAACAATTATCTGACTTTGGTTTAAATTTAACAAATATCCCTATAAAGTGTGATAACACTTCGGCAATTAATTTGACTAAAAATCCAGTATTACACTCAAGGACAAAGCATATTGAAATTAGGCATCACTTTTTGAGAGATCATGTTCAAAAAGGTGATTGTGTTATTGAGTTTGTTCAAACTTCGGATCAATTAGCTGATATCTTTACAAAACCATTACCAAGGGACACATTTTATAAGATTCGAAGAGAACTTGGTATTTTTGATGAATTAACTATTAGCTAATTGTATTTGATGCTTTTTATACTCACCTTCAAGCCTATTTCAATGTGACTTGTATTTTGAGTTGTTGTATCTTATTAAAGTGTTTATCATTTTTTTTATGCAGTTATGTGTGTATGTTTTCTATAATATGCTAATTGCTTTATTTGTATGTGTGTTACTTGCTACATGCTAAGTGTTTCTCTGTGTTTGTGCATGAAAAATGATTTTGCTGAAAAATTGAAATTTTTGAAATTCTGGACAGTTCACTCGAGTAACAGAAATTTCACTCGAGTAATTTTAAAAACTCTTTCGTATTACTCGAGTAATTCTGTCTGTCACTCGATTAATTTTAAAATGACTTGCGTATCACTCGATTAAGTTCATCCATCACTCGAGTAAAATCTTTTTATCTTTCGGCATACTCGAGTAACATACTCTTTCACTCGAGTTCTGCTCGAATCACTCGAGTAACGTATGAACATTACTCGAGTAACTTACGTGATTTTAAAAGCTGAACTGTTGAAATCTGCATCTTTTTCACGATTTTTTCTCTCTCTTGTTCGTCTTTCTCTCTTCTCTATCATACGGGTCTTCATCAAATCATCATCTTTCAGCCACAAAACTCACAAATCATACAAATTTCTTCCATATTTCATCATTATATCATCATTTCTACTCCTTTCATTCATCAATTTCACCAATTTTATCCAAAAATCCGAAAACCCCAAATCAAAACCCTAACCCCCCAAAACCGAATTTGCTTTTTCTGAATCAATGGCTTCTTCCTCTCACTTTCAACCTCCTCAAAAGAAAGCAAAGCAAGTAGCAGGTCGTAATGATACTTGGTTTTCTGGAATCAACCGAGATTTGCGGGAACCGGCATTTATCAATCGCTCTTTTGGTCTTACAAGGTATGTTAAATTTGCTTGGTTGCATAAGGAGCAATTTCCGTTTGTAGAGGATTTAGAATTTCAGAATTTGAAGAGGTTTTTGGAATTTGAGACTCATTATTACCCTAGGCTTGTCAGACAATTTTATCAAAATTTTACTAAGCTAGATGGTGAGTATCAAACAATGGTTAGAGGACATCATTTTGTTATAAAGCCTGCGGATTTGACTATGATGTTTGGTTTAGAAAACAAGGGAACTTTTATTGGTGATACTGAATGTCTGGATTTGGATGTGGATACTAATAAGATTTATACTGATTTGTTGCGTACTGGTGAATCTTGGGGTGATAGAACTACTAGAACTGTATCACCTTTGCATGCTGTGGATAGGGTGCTCATGTATATTATCTCTTATTGTTTGATTCCAAAATGCAATCAAAATTATGCTCAATTGGGAGATGATGATCTTACTTTGTTTCATGGGATTAAAAAGAGGTATGAGATGAATTGGAATAAAATGTTTTTAGCTCGTATGGAAGCTGCTGCTCAATCTCCTCCTACCCAATTCTTGCCATATCCTATGCATGTCACCAAGATCATGAGGTATTATCGTGTTCCAATCCCTGATGATGAGCCAGCTGAAAAGGAAAAGAAAAATAACTGGTGTCTTAATGATTCGCACATTAGTTATATGAAAATTGCTTGGCATAGGGACAGTCGCACTTGGTTATGGAAATCACAGATTAAGGAAATGGCTGAAGCTGCAAAGGCTGCAAGAGTTTCAGGTACTAGGAAAAGGAATTTACTTGGTGATAGGGCTGGTGCATCCTCTTCTGTTCCTCCTACTTCTACTGATCCGATGGATACCGATCGTATTGAGGACTATATCGATTTGGATAATCTTGGTACTCCATTTGATGCACAAGCTGCTCATGAGTCATTAGTTGAGCACATCAATGCTCAATTCACTCAGTTGGAGATGAGACAGGATGTGAAGAATATTGCCATGGAGCATCGTTTGATGGATTACATGTCTGGATTATTTTCTCATCATTTTCCTCCTCCTCCACCTGATTCCTAGACCTGTGGATGCTGATGATGTTTGCTGTTGATTTCTGTTGCATGTTTCATTTGCATATTCTCTGTTTATGTTTCTGTTTCATGTTTCTGACTCTGTTGCTACTATGACTTTAGGACCTTGTGTATGGTCTAGTTTGTTTAGTTTTCGTTTTGATTATCTGTTATGATTTGCTGCATAGTGTGATGCTCTGATACTCTGTTTTATGGTGCTATATTCGTTGTTCGTTTATATTCGTTGTTTATATACGTTGAGGCACTATTGTGGTTTATTTTGGTATTGTCTTTATTGTTATATATTTTCTATACCATTGTGAACTACTTACCTTCAACTTTTGGCAAAGGACTTTTCTCAAAAATATTATCTTTTTAATGATGCCAAAAGGGGGAGAATATTTTGTTGATGTTGTTCTTGTAGGTTAAGTTTTATTATATTTTTCCTAGATGTTTTACATTTAGGGGGAGTATGTTAAAACTTAGTGCTTAATTTGAAAGGAGGTTTGTCATCATCAAAAAGGGGGAGTTTGTAGGATTCTCATGTTTTGATGCTAACAATCTCTATCCAAGCAACAACATTGGCAACAAGCAAGCTACACCACATGAAGATTAGAATTAGGATTTTTATTAATTCTATTTCAATGTAATCTTTATTTTATGCAATGCATCTCATTGGTGTGGGTAGCTTAGGTGATTTTAAGAATATTTAAATAATGTCTGATTAAGAGTGAAGATACTTTAAATCTTGATTAAATAGCTTGTGAAAATCATTTTAGAAAAACTTTGTTTTTATTCAGATTCTGATCAGTTTACTCGAGTAATGAGTATTGGTTCACTCGAGTAATTTATGTTCTGACAGGTTAATCGAGTAATGGTTTACACATCACTCGAGTAACTTAATCTGACATGTTTCACTCGAGTGACGTTGTTTGGTTTACTCGAGTAATTCAATCAGTGTTGGGAAAATTTTAAAAGGACTTAATTTTCTCTTTCAAAGTAATAGACTTTCATTCTTACAATTTTCTAATACACTTTGAAAAGTAATTCAAGAGCTATTTTACATCTTTCAAGAGCTATCAAGATTCAACAAAGAACTTTTCATTCTTCACTCTATTTTCTATCATTGTTCAAATATTCTTGAGATCATATTTTTGTTCTTAGTGGTTGTTGAAGATTTGCAATTTGTGATTGCATCATTGAAGTTTCAACACAAGTGAAGAATCTCACAAGGAAGACTTTGAGGATCAAATCAAAGCAAGAAAAGAGGATTGGTTGGAAGCATCTTCAATCAATTAGCAAGGAAATCTAGAATACTCAAAAGGGGTAGATTAGATCAAAGTGTTTGGTACACACTTTGAGTTGGGTTTTAAGATAGGAGAACTAAGAATCTAGTTGCATCTTAAAACATTGTAAAATCTACATTTGAAGATTTCTAGTGAAGAATCTCTCTTGATTTAAGAGGGGACTGGAGTAGCTTTCAAGTGGGTGAAAGTGAACCAGGATAAATCCTTGTGTCTCTTTTATTTTCATTCCTTGTATTTCATTAATTCATTAACATTTGCATTTTTAGGTTAGAATTGGGGTTTTCTTAATTTTACTCAATTGATCTAAAATTGCATGTTAATATTACTTGAAATTGTTCATATTAATCATTCATAATTTGTTGAATCATCATAGCATTGTTATTCTTGAAGAACTCCATTGAAAACTAAGTTTTAAATTGAATTTTACCCAGTTTACTCGAGTAAAGTTCTTGTCACTCGAGTAATCTGCTTTCAGTTTATAAACATTACTCGAGTAGGTTTTCTGTTACTCGAGTGATTTAAAATTTGCTTTCGTAATACTCGAGTGATTTGCTGAATACTCGAGTGAAATTATTTTTGGTTGCGTATTACTCGAGTGAAGGCTTGAGTTACTCGAGTAATCTGAACTGAATTCTTAAGAAAATTTATTTTCATAAAACCATTCTCTTAGGCGGACGAAAAATCTGTAATAAGGCTTCAATATTCTATTCACCCCCCCTCTAGACTATATTGAGCCGCTTGTTGGTTTCCAACATGGGTCCGTGCCTCTCCACCGGGCACTGGGTCGACCAGAGGAGACCCATGTACAGGACTAATCGGACCAGGGAAAGGAGTATCATCTCTAACAACACGAGAGGCGGTAGGATGAGATCGAGTGGCAGCTCGAAATCGAAAACTATGAAAGCGCCGAGCAGGTCTCTGTCGGGGTGGTCCGTGATAAGTGTAAAAAGGGGAACATGCATGGTGTAGACGATTGGGACTCGGGACCTACGAGGGCGGAAACGAACCAGAGGATAAGGGTGATAAATCGTCAGCTCGACCTCTCCCTCATACGTGGCTCGATGGTCCTCGTAGTACCACACTCCACTAGGGAGTGGGCGCAACTCGATGCAGACCAGGTAATACGCCATCACCTACGAGGGTAAGCAAATACAATTCACATAATCAAATAAGAGTAACAGGAATTTAAACATTTACATCACCATCCGACATACAACATGATTATGAAAATGATCAACCCAATTTCATAATTACATTCTTTAATTATGGTGGCATGATGCATGCTTTCTATCTCTCAATCCCTGAGAATCTCCAGCTATCACTCAAGCTGACGTCCATCCCTGACAACCCGTATACATTCTCATAACGTATAGCGAACATGCTCGTAATAATCCATAACGCCATTACCAAAGTGTGTATCTCGTCACCAAGACGTCACAGCATTCCACAATACTGCCCACATTACCAAAATGTGTCATCAAGCAAGTCGCGCGACTTTGCTTGTCTCGTCACCAAGACGGAGAACCCACGTTCCAGCAATGCCGGCCATATTACCAAAATATGGCAACAAGCCAGTCGCAGTCCAAATTTGGTACTCCCAGAGTACCCTCCTCATGTTCCACGATCGTGAAAACCGATCTTAACACCATTCCTCCATGCATGAATGCACAAAATTTCCCTTTAATTATGCATTGGCCATTATCTTATTATGCTCGGTCACTTAACTAATCAGCTCGGATTCATTTCGTTCGACCACTAGCCTGATCAGCTCATATTAATTTGTTCGGCCATCACTATGATCAGCTCGGATTCATTATATTCCATCCGCCGACCTGATCAGCTCGGATTATTTGTTCAACCACTGATCTGATCAGCTCAGATTATATTGGTTGGCCACCGGTCTGATTAGCTCGGTTTCATTTCAATTTACATCATACAGAATACAAGCCATTATCATATATGCATGAGAATCATATACAACACAATTCAAAGTACCAAATTCGTTTATATAAACATTTGGCATGTAAACAATTTTCATCCAACACACATGCAACATTCCGAGTTACTCAAAGTATAGTACAATCTTGGAGAGGCCTCCATGCCCCAATTCTATTTTCAACCTATGCCCTCAGAGTCTCATGGTGACTCTCTAATTAAAACCAAACATGCTAGTCTTATTCTAGTGAATGTACAACTTCCCTTTTACCTCAAGGTCGGGTTTCCAACAGAAATTGCAGAGAAATGAGCTAGGACACCGAAATCCACTAAATCCTCTATATGCAGTACCGTGTTGCATAGAGTGCAAAAACGAGGGAATTGACATGCAAAACCGAATCAAAAGTTAAGGACAAGAGTCAAATTAAATTCCCTGCAACATGTACTAGAGGTAGAGATAGATTTGAGGATAAGAGAGTTCGTGTGCTTACTAAAATCAAACTTCAAACTTAGTTCCTGAAATCGATTCTTCAGTTTTGCGCGAAACTTAGTACTGAGTTTGACAGCTTTGATTTTCTTCCACACTCACTCTCAATCCTCACTCCTGGTATCTTTGCAAAGCTCGAAATATGAGCTTTACAACCGTGTATGATTTAGGTGTTTTAGTTCAGAATCAAGGGAAAACGGGAAGAGAGAATTTAAGAACTTTAACCAAAGGGAAAAGCTTCAAAACTTGATCAAAATGAGTTCCTGTTGGTAACAACAAGGTTTATATAGAAGAATTGAATACCCATGCATGATGACACGCGTTTAGGGACGTGTTAATGGGGAAATTACGTGTCAAATTCCTGGATTAACCAGATGATTGGTCATGAAACGCACTAACCATAGCCGAGCAACGCTACAGAAACCATGGCCGAGAATCGCTACAAAACCATAGCCGAGCAACGCTACAGAAACCATGGCCGAGAGTCGCTACAAAACCATAGCCGAACAACACTACTGAAACCATGGCCGAGAATCGCTACAAAACCATGGCCGAGAAACACTACAAAAACCGATTACCTCGGCAGGAAAATTTGAAAAACTTAATTTTAATTGAATTTCCTCCAACAAGCCTTCAAATAATCAAACATTGAACTTATCATTTATTTAAAACATAGTTATGATAATTACAATATTATAATTATTCAGAAGATGAAATTAGGGGTGTTACAAGAACCATATAAAAAAGATTTAAAAAATAAATCAAAGATTTGATTCTTAAAACAAATAAGGAAATATTTCAAAATAATATTTAAATTCGAATTTTGAAAGTGAATCAGAATCAATTATGTAAAAACAAATCTGGAAACATTTAAGATTGATTCTGACACAGATTTCAATAAAACTTAAAAGTAATCGATTACTTTACAGAGGTAATCGATTATTTTCTTTTTGTGAAAAGAGTGAAATTCATTTTTAATAAAGTAATCGATTATTTAAAACAAAGTAATCGATTAACAACTTCCTGTGAGAAAGGTAATCGATTATGAAAACAGGTAATCGATTATTTTTAATTAAAATTCCCAGGTCACAACTCAGAAACATAATAATTGATTATCCAGGAGAGGTAATCGATTACTTCTGCTTATTTTCAAAAAATTGATTTTCTAAAGAAGAGTATGTAACCATAGGTTTTCAAAAACATTTTTAACAGAAAATCTAACTTAAAACAATTTTTCATAAAAGGTTTTTTTCTTCTCCTCAATTTGAAAAAACACCCTTGGCCATAACGCTTGAAATAAAACTTCATTACCTTACAATTTTTCCTATGGGCAAAGCTATACTTAAACCTATTTGCTTGAACTTGAGAATTGAGCTTGATAAACATGAAGCACAGCTTGAATGAGCTTGAATGCACTTGACGCTTGGAATTCGTTTGATATCATCAAAACCTTCTACTAGAAATCTTCTAGAATAGCTCTTTACGTCTCTGGGAAAGCTTGACTTCCAACATAATAATAAAAATAATAATAATAATAATAAGTAATACTCCATTCATTCCTATATATAAGATTTCATGGACATATTTTATGTCCATTAAGAAAAATGGTTAATTTAATTAATAATATTGGAAATGTGAACATTTAATATATATTATTGAGAATATAAAAATTGCTAAATAAATACGAGTATTTGTAGAAAGAAATAATTAATGATCATTGAAATTTAGTAAAATGTCTAATAAATAGGTCAAACAGGAAAACCGAGAAAAACGAAAATAATTTGAATTAAATATAGGCATAAAAACATATATAATGCCCAAACGAGCCATCATCTGAGAATTAACCAACAAAAAAACGGATATAATGTAATTTAAGAACTTCTAATATAGGCAGGTTCTAATATAGATAAATTAGTATCAATCATTTAAAAAGAGCATCTTTATGAAGAATAAATTTTCGCTATAAGGGAAAAAATGGATATATAAGTATTAAAGATGAGCTATAATTTGGTATAATGATTTAGTATAATATAATCAAATATTTACCCCGTCATTAATTCAATTTTTTAAAAAAACAGAAAATTTATACAATATGTTGTAATTTTGATTGTGGAAAACAATGATGCTTAATTGATGATTTAGACAATATACTTATTTACAATTATGAAGTTCTAATATAGCCAATAATTTTAAGGTTGGAATCTTTTTAATTTCTGTATTCTTATAATAATTTAGCATAATATAAAACATCATAGTTTAGTAATATTTTTAATGAAATCCCGTAAATTAGTAACATGGAGATAACCGGCCAAAAACAAACGGATATAATAATGTTGTAATTTCTAATACATGTAAGTTCTAATACATGCAAGTTCTAATATAAACAAATCGGTATCGATCATTTAAACCATCATTATGAAGAATAAATTTTGACTAAAACGGAAAAAACGAATATATAAGTATTAAAGATGAGCTATAATATGATATAATGATTTAGCATAACATAATAAAAATTTACTCCATCATTAATTCAATTTATTAAAAACGGAAATTTATACCATATGTAGTAATTTTGGTCGTGGAAAATAATGATACTTTATATGATATTCAAAATTAGCATTATTAATATTGTTGGGAATTTAAAATGTGTTAAATAAATGAGGGTGTTTATGGAAAAAAGTAATTAATGGTCATTAAAAATTGATATAGGGTCTTATAAATAGAGACAAAATAAAAGTATCAAAAATGTCTTATATGTAGGGATGAAGGTATTACTTTAGACAATATACTTACTTACAATTATGAATTTCTAATATAAGGCCCCGTTCGGGGTGGTTGTCAGTTTCTGGTTTTTGGTTTTGAAATTGTATTTTCAAAACAAAACCTGTTCGGCAAAATTTAAGCTGAAATGGGTATTTACTCATTTTCAAAACAATTTCACCTCTATTCTCAAAACAACAAATAATGGTTTCATAATTTTAGTTTTGAGTTGTAAACTTTATCACCTCATAATATTGTGTCACTCAACTACTACCACTACCGTCATCATCACTACTTTCACTACCATAATCGTTGCGGTTACTGTTATCACCATGACTGTCACCCAACTAACATCACTATGACTGTCTAAACCCCAACCACCGTCGTAACCACCACAATCACCCTAACCACCACCCTCCACCTTATAATCGCTGCAACCGCCACCACATCCTCACTTGCTATGATTGCCCTTCCTTCTACCACCATAATCACCACTCGAACCACCACCATCATAGTGACCACCTTGGCTGTAACACCCAAATCCTGGATTAATAAGAGTTAATTATAAATTTTGTGACACCCTCGTTTTATATTTTGAAAATAATAAATATTTCCAAATATAGAATACTTGCTATCAAAAATTGGGACTAGAAAATTTTTCCTTTTTAATTGGTACTTGCTCAAATGTAAACACCTTTAATCTGGACGAATAATTTAAATTCGGCTTAATAATACCTTAATTACGAAAAGGGATCTCGAGACAATGTCTTCTTAACATAATGAAAACATATTCGTAACCCTTATTAAAAAAACATATTATTTGTCTCTTGAGTTTGATCGAACGTATAAAATATAAGCTTATTGCCGAATCCTTTTGAATCAAAATCAGAGTATGCGGAAGTAAAAATAATACTTGTGGGGCACTGCTGAGGTAAAGGAAAACATCATATATATATATATATATATATATATATATATATATGTATCATAACATAAAACATCCCCACATGTATCAGTAGCAAGTAACCATAGTCGAGATAGCAAGAGTTGATAGAACATATACATAACCAGCTGCTCAAAAATAAACCTCACTCTAAGACCTCTCAAAAATATATACAATATATCACAATATCAAAATAGAAGTCCCAGAGCAGGTCATCCATGTCCTCAGCAGCTCCTTTGATCCTCTGCAGCTCTATCCCTAGACCTAGGATCCAAAACATCTATGCTATGCAGGCTCCTAGGAACCAGCAGGTCCACCTCTAGCAGAAACGGTAGGCTCGACAAGCACCTCCTCCTCGTCCTCATCCTCCACAGGGTCCTCCTCGACCTCGTCCGACTGTGCAGAGACCCCACCACTGGGTCTAGGATCTGCAGAAGCAGTCCTCTCAAAGTCAGTCGGACCAGGAGAAGGAGTCTCCTCAGTAACAACTCTATGGGAAGAAGGGTGAGTACGAGTGGCAGCTCTAAAACGAAAACTATGAAATCGACGCACTGGTCGAGCCGGGGGTGGTCCTCTATATGTATAAAAGGGTGGAACATGCATAGTATAGTCTAAAGGGATCCTAAATCTACGAGGTCGCACCCGAACCAGAGGGTTAGGGTGGTAGAGAGTGATCTCCACCTCCCCCTCAAAGGTGGCTCGGTGCTCCTCGTACGTCCATATACCACTAGGGATAGGGCGTATCTCGATGCAGGCTAGGTATCTGGCCATCACCTAAACAGGGCATAGGGAGTAAGTATACACATATACATAATCAATAAAGACTAAAATTACAAACACAAGTATATCATGGACAGACAATTATGCAAGTACATATGAGCATACCAATTTTCAACATTATATCTCTTATAATGCAAGTGGCATGATGCATGATTTCTATCCACCACTGAGGCCTCTAACAAAAGTCCATCTTGGACGTCCATCCAATACACCGTTGTGTTCCCGGAACACTGACATTCGTTCCCAGAACGTAATGCCAAACCATACTTGGATAAATAAGCATCACTCCCAGAGTGTGCATCACGTTCCCAGAACGCATACGTTCCCAGAACGCATAAAAACCATGTCCCAGACACTGGCCACATTCCTAGAATGTGTCATCAAGTAGGTTATAATTTGGTACTCCCGGAGTACCCTCCTCATATTCCCAGAATATGATAAACGTTTCCTACCAACCCATCTTCCATTCTCTATGCATGAGTGCACAATCATTGAGGTTGGTTTTTATCTTTAATTAATTATTGTGATTTAGAAATATCTCAATTTCTCTTTTAAATGATTAATTTGAGGTATAACTTTTGGCACAAAAATTCATTCAAGAATTAACTTTAAAAACATGCCATTAGACTTGGATTGGGAAAAACTTAACCAATGGTATTCACTTTTCACTTTAAAGACTTAACTTTTATTTTTCAGTTTCAGGTACTAACCGGTTACATTCTCAGGCTAACCGGTTAAAATTACATATCTGAACTAGTTAACCATTGAAATTCAGAAAAACCCTTTTTCTTGAATTCTCTACCCAATCCATAACAAAGTTTCAGCATTGTTTTATACCTCAAATTCCACTGAATTCATCATTCAAATTCTAAATCACAATTCATTCCCAATGGAGCATAATTTCCTCTTGAAATTATCTCAAAACATTAAGGTAGTAACTCATCCAATTCAATCTGAACCAAACAATATGTATCAACATATTTTCAGATTGAGTTCAAGTGAAATTAGAGTATTGATTTGAGTAAAAATGGTAAGAACACGGGACCAATTTCAGAAATTCATTTTCTTTGAAATTTCACAGTATCTAACTGGTTACAAATATCGAATAACCGGTTAGATTATGCAGTCTGTACACTGAAAAATGAGGTTTTGCATACCATTCTTTTCAATACTCAAATCTAACCAATTTCAACACTCATTAGAGTTCACATACCTTATTATAAACATGTTCAACCACAAGAACATATTTCATTTGCATGCATTCAATTTAGGGTATTAGATTGCATAAAAACCCACATAGACACAATTTAATACCACACAACTTATAAAAAGCATTTAGATCATGATTCAAGCATCAAAATCACTTGCATGCATCAAATCAAAACTGCTCAAAATAGAATTGAGCTATAAATTGGCCTCCAAGCCTTTTTGATCTTTACACATAATGCCCTTTTGAGTCTTTGTTGACTCAAATCCTAAACACTTGATTTTAGTCTCAATCTAGTATAAGGTAAACTTCTCCCTTACCTCAAAGTCGTGTTTGATGAGTATAATCACTGAGTTTTGAAGGAAAATCCACAGACTCCACAGAAATCCTAAGTTCTGCTCTCAGCTACGTTTTCCAGCAACAGAGTTCAAAAACCAGAGAATTTGACATAGAAATTGACCAAAGAAATTGAGGAAAACAGTTAGAACTTGCTCTAGGTAACATGCACTAAAGAATCAAAGTGGTTTGAGGCTTAAAAGTTACATGAACTTACCAAAATCAAGGCTTAAACTCGGCTTCCAGAAATGAGAAAGACACAAACTCAGCTTTCCCAACTTCAACTTCCAAAAACGATTTCTCCTCCCACACACACTCTTGGCTTACAACTTTTGTATCAATGAAAAGCCCTTGATTTAAGCTTTTCAGAAGTGTATCACTCGCTCTCCAACACTCAGAGAAGACGAAGAATTTAACCAAACAAATCAGAAACCCTAATCAAGCCTCTCAACCCAGAATTCAGACAAATCAACCCCCAAACCTTCAACAATCCAGCCTTTTATAGAGGGATTGGGTTAACATGCACAATGACGCGTGTTATCCACTAATTTAGAGCTGTTTTCGTGGCGATTCCATGGATTAATCAAGTGATTACTCATCAAAACGCACTAACCCAGTTTCTGGGTTCATCGTCTAACCGGTTACAGGGCATTACTAACCGGTTAGGTCAGTTCAAAATTTAAAAATTAATACTTTTTAAATCTTTCCCTCCAAGAACCTTTCTAATATTACATTTAGGTCCTAACCCAAGGACTAAAATGCAATATCCATAATTTTGTATTTATTTGCCAAATAAAAATATTTTCACCTATTTTTATATTTCAAGGCTAATTAAATACAAAATATAACCTTGGAAAATTTATATAAATTAATAATAAAACTTTATTATTAATTTCCTTATTATCCGGGAGACGAAAATTAGGGGTGTTACAAATTTTATTTATAATTAATTGTTATTATAATAATCCCTGATTAAGATAAGTTGTTAGCATGCGAGTAAATGGAAAATAATTCCATAATTATTTTCTATGCAAAAATTAGAATTTTGCATATTAGTCTCTAATATAGGACCTAGGAGCAATATTAGAAAGATTTTGGAGGGAAAGTAGAATAAAATATTTATTTTTCAAAAACTAGTCAAAAGACTCGAGTATTTCTTACAATACTCGTGTATTCTGGGTAGTGTTGCTCGAGTTAGTGCGTTTGATGAGTCATCAACGCGATAATTCCTGAGCTCGACACGAAATCACCTCAGGAACACCTCAAGGATATCGTGGCGAGCTGCATGCAACTGGGAATTGATTATATAAGTCCATCAACAACGAATTCGAACTCTTGTTGATGAATTCGTGGGTTTAGGGTTCTGATTTCGTCTTCAACGATTCTGCTTCGTTCTTACTTGAGTGTTAGATTGAGAGTTATACACTGTTACGAAGCTTACATCCTGAGCTTCATAAAGACACTAAATTCGTGAGCTGAGAGTTAGTGTGAAAAGAGAATTGAAGCTCGAAAGATTGGAGTCTTTGCTGAAAAGTGGTTCGGGAAGCTTACTTGGATCTCTGATTTTGGTAAGCTCTTGAACTTTTGAGACTTCAATTCGTTCCATTCTTTTATGCATGTAGCAGAGAACAAATTCTAATCATTTTCCCCAAATATTTTGCATGATTTAATGATCAAAATCCTTGGTCTTATGAACCTACTCAAAACTGTGTTGCTGTCAAATAGTTTTGGGGAAACTAGCTTGGAGGTTGAGTCTCTGTCAAATCTCAGTTTCTACACGACTTAGAGGCAAGGGTGAAGCTATACATTCACTAGAATAAGGTTTATTTGCCTGATTTTGTGTTGAAAGCCACCATCAGGCTTAAAGGGCTTAGTTTGAATTAGGTTACTGGCTTGGAGGCCATTCTGTGTTATGTAACCTATTGGAACATGTTTCTTATGTTGCATGTGTGCTTAATAAATATGCATAGATTTGAATTTGGTATGTTGAGTTGTTAAAATGTGTTTTTATGCATAATTGATGCTTGGATATGATTCATTGTAATTTGATGTAATTTGTGAGTTGGAACATGTTTATTTTGCTTAAATACAACTCTGTTGATCATTGGTTATGGTTAAAATTGGTAAAAACTGAAAATGGTATGTTAAAACCCAAATTTCAGTGTACTCTGTCTGTCAAGACTCGAGTAGTTGGTTAAAGACTCGAGTATTCTATGACGCACCAGTGCGTCTGATAGCACCATAACTCGAGTACTTGAGCCAAGACTCGAGTATTGACTGATGCAACAAACGAACCATGTTAATGAACTACTCGAGTCCTGCATAAACTACTCGAGTATTCTGGATTGATGAACGACTCGAGTATTTCATGAACTACTCGAGTACTTTGAAAAAAAAAATCTGAAACATAAACTTTTCAGAAAACTATGATCTACTCAAGTCTTTTGGGAAAGACTCGAGTCTTTTTGGTCAGATTGTTGAAAATGCCATTTTTAACTTAACCAAGTTATTTATACCAAAAGTACACTTAATGAAGTATGTTCCAAAGGATGAATTGTACCAATAGATTATATCAATTACATTGAAGTCCTTAAATGAATTTATTCCGTGTTGTATAAATTAAGATTAAAAGAATAATCTTAAACGGAATATGTTATTGCATCCATGCATGGTGAAAGGTGATGATGTTATCGTTTTGTCATGTTCGAGGAACATAAGGAGGGCCTCTGGGAGTGCCAAAGGTTACTGTTTGCTCAACCCCACATTAAGGTTGATGATGTGGTTATTATGAGTTGCACTAAAGTGATAGTTTTACGTTTTGGCGACGTGACGATCATCAGACATGGTGACGTTGTTTATCCTTTTGAATGTGCGTAATGAAGTGATAGTTTACGTTTTGGCGACGTGACGATCACCAGATGTGGTGACATTGTTTATCACTTTCGAGCAAGTATGCCATACGTTTGATAACGTATTATTTGTATTCTGGGAATACATTGAAGTTATGGAAGGACGTCCATTTGAGTGATTAGTTGGAGAATCACAGGAATGTGAGGAATCATGCATCATATCATAAACCATGATAAGTGACTGAAATAAAAGATGGTATGATCATGTGTATAAAGTGTTATTGTTATGCATTTACTCATTATCCTTATTTGATTATGTGTATGTATATGCTTACCCCTGTTCCCTTGATAGGTGATGGCTCGTTACCTAGCATGCGTCGAGATCAGACCCATCCCTAGCGGGATTTTGACGTATGAGGAGCACCGAGCGACTTTCGAGGGTGAGGTGGAGTTTACACTCTTCCACCCTAACCCACTCGTTCGTGTGCGCCCTCATAGGTTTAGGATACCTATTATATATACTATGCACATCCCAGCTTTTTATGTTTATAGAGGACCACCACCACCAGCTCGACCTGTACGTAGGTTTCATAGTTTCCGTTTCCGTTCTGCTACTCGTTCTCAACCCTCGGATGGGATTGAGGAGGATCCCGTGGAGGGGGAGAGCGAGGAGGAGGTACCAGTCGAGCCGGTTACCAGACCTCGAGGAGGACCTGGTGGTTCCTAGGATATTGCATAGTATAGATTATAGGGATCTCGGACTGACTTTTGTAGCTGCAGTGGACCAGATGGATGCACGGAGGACCAGTTGACCTGCTCTCATACACTTTATTTTTGAGTTGTTATGTATTGTACATATTTTAGTGTTTAAGAGTTTAGGTCTTATCTTTCAGATCTTATTATTTACTTTCAGTATTATGGACATGTATTTTCTACTTACTCTGCTATGGAGATGATCAGATGTACTCATGGACCTTTTCTATATATATACATTATATATATATATATATATGACAATATGATGTTTATCTCAATTATGATCCTTGAGTACCATTATTTTCTGCGCACTCTGATTTTAGTAAAAGCAAATTCGGCAAGTATTGTCACATTGAATATGTTGTTAACAACTCCCAAGACAACACTAAGTTTATAATATTAAAGTTCATGCTTACATTTCAAATATCCAATGTTGTCTTGAGAAAAGTTACTATTGTTGAATCTACTTTTTAATTGTCAAGCAGAATTCGACAATTTTCTTCTATGATTTAATACAATGTTTAAATGTAAATTCTAATACATTTGAGAAACCTTATGTTAACCTTTAATGTCCATAAGTAATATTTTAAATTAAGGGAAATATATATTATTATTTTTTCCATTAATAAAGAAGGGTGTCACACCGGCTCGTCCACCATTACCCTCGCATGACCACCACCACCATCGCAACCATCACATCCAACTCAATCACCACTATCCCTCAATGGAACCACCACCATCACCACATCGTCACCCCGTCACCCACCTTATCTCCCTTTACCAACACAACAAAAATTATCATTCTAGACTGTAACCACTATAACAATGATCACCACCTCCAACTAATAATAGCAACAACCATCATATGACAGTTGTTATTATTATTAAATAGTAGTGGTAATATATAAGATGATGGTGTATATGGTGATGCATGGTAAGAGCGCTATAAAAATTATAACTTTGGAAATAATTTTGAAAACTAAAAAGAAAAAAATTTGAAACAAACAATTATAAAACGAAAACTAGTTTTGGTTTTTTTTTTAAAAAAATTTAAAACTCAAAACTAAAAACCACCCGGAACGGGCCTAAGCAAGTAATTTTAAAGTTGGAATCTTTTTAATTTATATTTTCTTATTATAATGATTTACTATAATATAAAACATCATATTTTAGTAAAAAAATTTTTAAAAAAAAAAATCCCATCAATTTATACAACATGTAAATTTAAGCATAAAAAATAAACATGAATTATGTAATACTTTTGGCTTCAAACTTAAAAACCGAAAATAAATTGAATTAAATATAGGCATAAAAACATATATAATAATGCCTAAACAAGCCGTCATCTAAGAATTATACAACAACAAAATAAAACAGATATAATGTTGTAATTTGAGAAGTTCTAATACAGACAAGTTCCCCTTCAAAAAAAATACTGACAAGTTCTAATATAGGCAAATTGACATCAATCATCTAAAAAGAGCATTATTATAAAGAATAAATTTTGGCTAAAACGGAAAAAACGGATATATAAGTATTAAAGATGAGCTATAATTTGGTATAATGAATTAGCATAATACAATCAAATATTTACTCCGTCATTAATTCAAATTTTAAAAAATCCAAAAATTTATACAATATGTTGTAATTTTAATCGTGGAAATAATGATGCGTTATTTGATACTTTAGACAATATACTTATTTACAATTATGAAGTTATAATATAGGAAAGTAATTTTAAAGTTGGAATTTTTTAATTCCTAAATTCTTATAATTATTTAGCATAACATGAAACATCATATTTTAGTAATTTTTTTTTTAAAAAAAAAATCCCGTAAATTTATACAATATGTAAATTTATACAGTGATGAAGTTTTAATATAAGCAAATAATTTTAAAGTTGAAATTTTAGAGTATTTCTACATTCTTTTCTATAACTAATATGAATATGAATAATTACAGTCAAAATAATAATAAGTAATACTCCATTTATCCTTATATATAAGATTCCATGCACAAATTTTATGTCCATTAAAAAAATTGATTAATTTAATTAATGATATTGAAAATATGAACATTTAAGATATATTTTTCCAAATTACCTCTATTAATATTATACTTATCATATTGTAGGAGAATGATGAATTTGGATTCCCAAAATTATAAAAAATCTGCTCTTGAAAGATTATCTTTTTGTTGTTGATGTTAACCCAGGTTTTAATATTAAAAAACAATTAGATAACTGCAATGTAATTACCATTACAAGAAAAGATAGCATCACTAATGAGCTCCTTAACATATCTGTTGTGCAAGAGGTAAATATATCCAAAAGAAGAAATATATTTAAAAGGCTATAACATTGTAATTCGATACCTACGAAATAAAAACATTGGTGTTACTTTATATTTTAAAAAATTAATGTCAAGAAGGACAATACTACATCTAGCCAACTACCATCACAAGGAGATCAATCTCCCGCGTCTTCAAATCTTACTGCAAAGGTAATCTTGTTGTTTAGAAAGAATGTTTGTACATATTTGCACTCACATTTCAATGTTACTAATTAATTTACTGAACTAAAAATTATACTTGATTTGAAATTTATAGCAGGACAGTTGTTTAGTTGAATCTCAAATTCAGGGATATGATGTCATCACTCCTGCATCTTCAACATCCAAAATGAAAAAGTTCGCTGACATTGTTGATAATAATTCATTAGGCATTGACGATATGGAAACTCCTCAATTTTCTACCTCCAAAACAAAAAGACATACCAAGCAAAGCTAAATCATTAGATTTTAAAAGTGTATAATTAAAACTTACATTCATATTATCAAATTCTATTACAATACTATAATTATAATTACGGATGATAACTATAATTCCTCACGATTATTCATTCCATTTACAAATGACATGTTTTTAAATGGATTTAGTGTTGGAAAAATGTATCTAAGGAAGCAATGTCTTTAAAGCAGGACTGCCAATTTTAGGTTTTAAATTTTGATTTACAAGGTTGTTATAATGACAATGTTTATTGATATCCTTTTGGTGACCATTTAGAAATGTTCAGTTTGAATATTTAAATAAATTATCATATGTAACGTATTTTGTTTGGATAATTTACTATTCAATACTCAAGCGAAGAATCTTATCAAATAAAAGCTCTTGTTCCAAAAATTTAACTCATTACCCACCCTGTCAACACGACATAAATATTAGTCGGAAGAGCTATTTAATATAAACTACATATAAAACTTAAAATTGTTGTCTTCTATGATTGCAACGTTTATTTTTATACAATTCAAACAATAATTATAATTTATTAACATGATATAAAACATAAACTACACATTAACTCAACATAATTTAATAACTAAGTAGTAATTTAATATTACATTACAAATTCAAGATATTTTACTCATACTTTGTGAAATGCAATTTTTCACACAATACTAATATTTCAAATTAAACGATTTGTGCATCGCACGAGAATACTTACTAGTTTTTAAAAATAATTTCAAAACTACACTTGAAACCTTTCTTTCCTTTTCATATTAAAAAAGTTTCAAACTCCATTCTTATTCACTCAACTCTCTTTCCCTCAACCCACTCATCGTCGCATAGTAGCACTGTTGCATCGCCATCATCTCCGAACCCATTCTTCTTTGCTGGTAGGTTTTTAGGTTTTAGGGATGTTTTTTCGTTTTTTTATTTTGCTGGCTTATTGTTCTATTTTTGTTATGCAAATTATTAGTTAGGGTTAGGTTATTTTGTGCTTAGGGTAATGCTTTTGGTTTATGACATTTTTCTTGCATAAGCATTTTTGTTTATAAATTCTGGGTGTTATTTTTGACAAACCTCATTTTTTTCGACCTCGGTTCTCAAAAATAACTTCACTTTTTTCACTGCATGTTACAATTCCGATACTCACAACTTGGAAAACAACTTTTCTGCCACTGATGTGTTGGAATTGTAACATACAATGAGAAAGAAGGATGATGTAATGTACCTTAGACAACAAGGTTATAAAGCATCACAAATCTAGTGCGAATGATCAATTATGTTTTAATATCTTCAAAACATTCTTGAATAGTAGAATATGATTGAATGTGAGAAAAGAGGAAGTGTTGAAAGGGTGCGGGTGTTGAAGAATGAATGAGGTTTACAAGTCTCATGGGAGATGAAGATTTCTAGAGTTGTTTGGTGGGAAAATAATGCAAAGGGGCATTTTTGTGTTTTTAGATTAAAAATGGGGTTCAGGGATAAAATAGAAGATCCGAATTCCTGGACTCATATTTAAAAGGCTAAACTATTCATTTGGTCCCTTACGTTATTTTTCACTATCAAATTGATTTCGTATGTTTTTTTGGTATATGTTTCTTTTCACTCTTAATTTGGTCTCTGAATCACTGTTCCTGCTATATGGACTAATATGATACGCACAGGTTGTTGGAAACCAACAAGCGGCTCAAAATGTACTAGAGGGGGGTGAATAGTATTTTGAAGCCTCAATACAAACTTTTCGATTGCAAGTGAGAATGGTTTTCAGAAAACAAGTTTTCTAACAAATTTTATACTGTTTAATCGATTAATCTCAGGCTTAATCGATTAATGCCAGAAGATCACTTAAGAATTAATCGATTAACTGGGTGTTACTCGATTAAGACCTGAATGATTCTCTAAAACTAATCGATTAATCAATCTCTTAATCGATTAACTCGTGTAAAGTTTGACAGAAAATCAGCCTTATTCAGAATTCAATAGAGATTACAATCCAATGATGCAATAACAAATGGTAAATGAATCAATGAACAAAACTACGTAAATTTACCAAATCAATTTAGGTTTATTATCTAGAAATTGTAAAAACCCCAAAAATTAACCTAATTAATTGGTTTGTTCTTAGTTCATGAAAGCTTGAAAGAAAGAAAACAAAGGAGACAAGATTTTATCCTGGTTCACTCTCCAACCACTTGAGAGTTACATCCAGTCCCCTCTACCAAAGATAGAGAGTTTCTACTAGATACACAATTGTTAGATTTACAATGGTTAAAGATGCAGCTCACTCTAGCTCTCCTATCTTAACCCCTTCAAGAGAGTACCAATTCTCTTGAAATCTACCCAATTGTTTCTTGTATCTTGTCTTCTTGAATTGTTGAAGGATGCTCTTCACACAATTCCTTTCCTCTTGCTTTGACTTGCTCAAAGACTTCCAAGGTGTGAAATCTTCACTTGTTGTTGTTGAATGCTTGAAGTTACAACCTCTTGTTGTAGAATGCTTCAACACAAAATACTAAGCTCTAGAAATTGTATCTCAATGTTTCTAAGAATATTCAATGAGTAAAAGTGAAGAAGATTGAAAAGATTGAAAGATCTTGATAGAACACTTTGAAAATTGTAATAGCTCTCTTAAGATTGTGAAAGAATGAATCTCTACAGAAAAATATGAAAGAGAAAGTAACCTGGTCAAAGTAGTAATGAAAAGCTTTTAAACAAAATTAATTTTTCTGATACAACAGTAATTAATCGATTAATGAACAAGCCACTAATCGATTAACCTTACAACAGTAATTAATCGATTAATGTGCAAGCCACTAATCGATTAACCTTTGTTAAACAATCAGTGTTGTACAGTTATAACGTGTTAATCGATTAAGCCCTATCGTGCTAATCGATTAACCACTGTAAAAAGTGATTAAAAATTTGCTTTTCAAAATTACTTTGATTAAAACTTTAATTAGAGTTATTTTCTATCAAGATAACCTTTCTTCATTATTTAATCAAACAATATTAAATCCTAACTTGAGATTCCTAAGCTACCACCCACTCTCATGAAATAGAAAATAAAATATTACATTTCATTCAAAAATAAAACATAAACTTAATCTAATTCTTCATGAGTGGTGCTTGACTTGTTGTTGAATGTTGTTTCTTGACTTTGGTTTGTTAGCATCAAAACATCATCAATCCTACAAACTCCCCCTTTTTGATGATGACAAACCCTCTTCACATTGAAACACCAAGTTTTTAAATAATCCCCCTAAATGTAACACGCTTAGGAAAAATATATAAAAACTAACCTACAAAGCACAACATCAACAAACCTTTTCTCCCCCTTTTGGCATCATTAAAAAATAGTAAATTTAAAAAAAAAACTTTGCCAAAGGTGAGAGGTAAGTACTAGACAGTTGGTATATATGAAAGAACACAATGAAAAGACATAATATGCAGTAAAACACATATAATAAGGCCATAACCAAGACCATAAAGCATACTACATAATGAGTCCTTAATAGCATAGCATAAACATAAAGCCCATACTTTTAAAAGATATAGCATAACACCATTGTCCAGCATCAAAAACATGAAATCAGAAAGAGTCTAATGGCCATACACAGACCATATCAAAGATCAACCATAGCAAAAACCAAAACAGTCCAGCAAAGTACGAATAACCCAGAAAAGTACTAACAGTCCAGCAACTAAAAATAAGTCCCAAAAACCAGAAAAACATAAACAGTTCAGCATCAGAGTAAGCTAAAAAACAGCAAAAACAGATGAAAATCATAATGAGATCACAGTGGGCTGAAGGTGGTTTAAAAATTAATCGAGTTAAAGCTGCATTAATCGATTAAGTCATGAATGACTGATAAAACTTAATCGATTAATGATAGTTATTAATCGATTAATGTGCACAAAGCTCAAATTTTTGAAATTTTGAAAAATATTTTCATATTTACAAACACATATAGACATTTAGCATTTAGCACATACAATTACACAAGCAAATATATCATAGAAAAAAAAAACACACATATAACTACTTATTTAGAGAATTATGAAAGGATTTTCATATTACAAAAAAAACTCAAACAACAATACATAATGAAATAGGCTTAAGGCGATGAACTAAAAATGATTTCAAATACAATTAGCCAATAGATGATTCATCAAAAATGCCAAGTTCCCTTCTAATATGATAGAAAGTATCTCTTGGTAAAGGTTTTGTAAAAATGTTAGCTAATTGATCTGAAGTTTGAACAAATTCAATAACACAATCACCTTTTTGGACATGGTCCCTTAGAAAGTGATGCCTAATCGCAATATGTTTTGTTCTAGAGTGCAATACCGGGTTTTTAGTTAAATTTATTGCGGATGTGTTATCACATTTAATAGGAATTTTTGATAAGTTTAAACCAAAATCCGAAAGTTGTTGCTTCATCCTTAGGATTTGAGCACAACAACTCCCGACCGCAATATATTCGGCTTCCGCGGTTGATAAAGCTACCCAATTTTGCTTCTTTGAAAACCATGATACAAGAGAACTTCCAATTAAATGGCATGTTCCACTTGTACTTTTTCTTTCAACTTTACAACCAGAAAAATCAGAATCCGAATAGCCAATTAAGTTTAAAAGAGCATCTCTAGGATACCATAATCCGGTATTGGTGGTTCCTTTCAAATATTTCATAATCCTCTTAACAGCAGTTAAATGTGACTCTTTTGGATTAGCTTGAAAACGTGCACACATGCACACACTAAACATAATATCAGGACGAGAAGCAGTTAAATACAATAAACTACCTATCATGCCACGATATTTTGTTACCTCAACGGGTTTTCCGATTTCATCCTTGTCCAAGTAACATGTAATGCTCATAGGATTTGAAGCTACCTTGCACGACTCCATGCCAAACCTTTTAAGTAGTTCTCTACAATACTTCCCTTGATGAATGTAGATCCCATCATCAAGTTGCTTGATTTGTAGTCCAAGGAAGAAGGTAAGCTCTCCCATCATAGACATCTCAAACTCACTTTGCATAATTTCTGAAAATTTCTTGCACAATTTTTCATTAGTTGCACCAAATATAATATCATCAACATATATTTGGACTAAGAGTATGTCCTTACCGGATCTTTCAATAAAAAGCGTATTGTCCACGGCACCTCGTTTAAAACCTTTTTCAATTAGAAAATTGCTTAGACGATCATACCAAGCTCTAGGAGCTTGTTTAAGACCATACAAAGCCTTTTTCAATTTGAAAACATAATCCGGATGTTCAAAATCTTCAAATCCGGGAGGTTGTGAAACATACACTTCTTCTTGAATGTAACCGTTAAGAAACGCACTCTTAACATCCATTTGATACAATCTAAAATTCATAATAGATGCAAAAGCAAGTAAGATTCTAATGGCTTCTAATCTAGCCACGGGAGCATACGTTTCATCATAGTCTATACCCTCTCCTTGACTATAACCCTTAGCTACCAACCTAGCCTTATTCCTAACAATAATACCCGACTCATCTAGTTTATTTCTGTAAACCCAACGAGTACAAATTTCAGGACGGTCATCGGGTTTTGGCACAAGCTCCCAAACTTTGTTTCTTTAAAATTGATTTAACACTTCTTGCATGGCCATAACCCAATGTTCGTCTTGAAGAGCCTCATTAATATTCTTAGGTTCTAGTTGTGAAACAAATGCAATAACAAAAGTTATTTAAAGTGCTTCGGGTTACCACTCCCTTAGCAATGTCACCTAGAATATTAGAGACCGAGTGATTTTTGTTCATTTTCCAAGCAATTGGTAGATCGGTATGCGGCACTTGTGCTAAGTCCTTTTCTTGTGTTTGCATTTCTCCGTTCTCAACTTGATTCTCTACTTCTTGTTGTTGTATTGGCTTCTCATGATCCATGAATGTACCTACATCCTCATCATCACAAGAAACAACACACTCTCCTTTCGGAGATTCATCAAACACAACATGAACTGATTCTTCTACTGTTAAGGTTCTTTTATTAAAAATACGATAAGCCTTGCTATGAGTTGAATATCCAATGAAAATACCTTCGTCGGCTTTTGAATCAAACTTGCCGACCGGGTTCTTACCATTATTTAAAACAAACACCTTACAACCAAAAACATGAAAATAAGAGATATTTGGCTTTCGCCCTTTTAACAACTCATAAGGTGTTTTATTTAAATGCGGACGGATAAGAACCCTATTAATGACATAACACGCGGTATTAACCGCATCAGCCCAAAAGTAAGAGGGAACTCTAGATTCCTTAAGCATAGTCCTTGCAAGTTCCTCTAAAACTCTATTTTTCCTTTCTACAACTCCGTTTTGTTCCGGAGTCCTAGGGGCTGAAAATTGATGACTTATTCCAAAATTTTCACAAAACGCATCAAACTTTGAGTTTTCAAACTCACCACCGTGATCACTTCTAATAGACACAATTTTCAAATTTAATTGATTTTGGATGAGTTTGACAAACATTTTAAAACTTTTATAAGTGTCACTTTTGGCGGATAAAAACAATGTCCATGTGAATCGAGTAAAGTCATCTACCATAACAAAGCCGTAGTAATTACCACCTAAACTCCGAACTTGTGATGGGCCAAACAAATCCATGTGGATTAACTCCAATGGCTTTGTTGTGCTTACCACATTTTTGGGTTTAAAAGAGTTTTTAACTTGCTTGCATTTTTGACATGAGTCACAAACACTATCAAGTTTAAAATTAAGTTTAGGTAAGCAGCCAATCACTAAGTCCTTGCGTAGTAGTTTATTTAATTGATTCACATTTACATGAACAATGCGCCGATGCCAAAGTCGAACCTCATCATCAAAAGATTTAAAACATGTTGAAAACAATGAGGTTATCTCATCTAAATCAATTAAATAGGTGTTATTAGAGCGTCGACCTACGAACTTAACACTATCATCAATACAACTCTTAATAAAACAAAATTCTGAAGTAAAGGTCACATTGTTGCCCATATCACATAGTTGACTTATACTAAGCAAGTTGTGTTCTAAGCCTTCTACGTATAGGACATTTTCAATTATAAGGTTAGATACGTTACCAATCTTACCCACTCCTAGAATTTTGCCTTTGTTGTTGTCGCCATAGGTGACATGACCACCTCCTTTGTTGGTAAGTTCGATGAAATGCGATTTGTCCCCCGTCATATGCCTCGAACATCCACTATCCAAATGCCATCTATGCTCCTTTGTTCGAAGGCACATCTACAAAACAATGTCATTTGCTTGTTTTAGGTACCCAAGTTATCTTGGGTCCTTTGATGTTAGTTTGGGGTGTTGTCCCCTTCACAATCCACACATATTTTCCACTTGGTATACCAAAATTCTTAATATTGCATTTATTTGAAGTATGCCCAAAAATCCCACAATAATGACAAGTTGGAGTTTTTGAAAAATCAATTTTGGAGAATGTATCAACTTTGCGAAAATTTCGATTTTTGGGTTTGGTATAACCAAGTCCGGTTCTATTACTATTATTCCTTTGATTAGAAAGCAAATGATCCAAGCAAGTATCTCCTCTTGTGAGCCTTGCAATTCTATCTTTCAAATTAAAAACTTCTTTTTCAAGAGATTTGCAATTATCACAAGTTGAGATATCATTTGTTTTTAAATCACAATCGCATGTGGAATTTGCATAAATGAGTTCAAGTGTTTCATTTTGAAGCTTTAACTCCTCAAGAGAGTTTTGTAATTCCAAAATCTTTTCTTGTTGCTTCAAAATGAAATTCTTTCTTTCAACATTTAATTTCGCTAATTTCTTCAACTCTTTATGCATTTCCACATACACATTATATAGTTCATTAAAGGAGGGAGAATTGGAATTAGAACTAGCATCGGAAAGATCGTCTACCTCATTTGTTTTATCATTTGATTTCGTGCTTGAAGACTCTTCTTCATCAAATTTGGCCATCAAGCAAAGATTGGCTAGCTCCTCATCTTCCGATGTGCTAGTTGAGGATTCATTTTCCGGTTCATCCCAAACTATAAACGCCCTTTTTCCTTTAGATTGATTGGACTTCCACTTGTCACTTTCGGACTTCTTTTAATTGGTTGGACAATTAGATCTATAATGGCCCGGCTTTCCACACCCATGACATATAATGTTGTCTTTATTGGTATTCTGTCTTGGTTGAGCATCCTTAGTGTCTTTTGATCTATTTCTATTGAAATTATTATTCTTATTAAGGAATCATCCAAGCTTCTTAACCAATAACTCGAGTGTCTCATCATCAATGTCAGAGTCGGAATCATCCACTAGTGAGGATTCTTCTTGTGCCTTTAGGGATTTTGAATTAGTCTTAAGAGCTATCCCCTTCTTCTTTCTATCGGCATCCTCGTTCATGGATAATCTTCCTAGCTCCATTTCATGCTCTTGAAGCTTCCCAAATAAAGTTGCTAAGTCCATCTCGTCTAGATCCTTAGACTCCATGATAGCAGTGACTTTAGGTTGCCATTCCCTGCTAAGACATCTCATCACTTTATTAACAACTTCACCGTTAGTTAGAACTTTTCCAAGAGCAGAAAGATGATTATTGATATGTGTAAAGCTCTTTTGCATGCCGCTTATGGTTTCATTTGGCAACATGCGAAAGAGGTCATACTCATGCATAAGTGTGTTCAACCTAGCCCTTCTAACCTCATTAGTGCCCTCATGTGTGACTTGTAGTGTGTCCCACATTTGTTTAGCATTTATGCATTGTGATACTCTAAAGAATTCATCATAAGAAAGCGCCGAAGTGATGATGTTTTTGGCTTTTAAATCATATTGAACTTTCTTTTTATCATCATCATTCCAGCTAGATTTTGGTTTTAAAGCAACAGTGTCATTTACTTTTGTTTCCGGAATAAAAGGCCCATTCTCAATGGCATTCCAAATTTCTATATCAATAGCTTCTATAAAAATTTTCATTCGGACCTTCCAATAAGCGTAGCCCTCACCATTAAATAGTGGAGGACGATTAATGGAAGCTCCTTCACCTCCAAAAGGATTAAAATTTGAGCCCATGATTTCCAAAAATCGGATCTTTGCGAAAAAGCGTTTTAATGCTCGGATCTTTCGACCGAGCTCTGATACCACTTGTTGATTTCCAACACAAGTGTCATTTTTCTCTCCAACGATGCAAATGTAGACCAATATGATGTTGACACGTAGGATGAACAATGACTTAAGGACCAATTTAATTGCAAAAAGAAACATGAGGGATCAATATAATACCAAAAATATGTAAGAGATCAATTTGATATTGAAAAATAAGGTAAGAGATCAAATACATAATATAGCCTATTTAAAATTGAACCAATACTCCATGAGGATTAAAAAGTTGTTTTTTCACAAAAAAAAACTAAAATTCAGTATTTTTTATGAAGCAAGTTATGAGATCATCTAATGAATGAAATTTTTTTGTCATCAATTATGCCACCTCAAAAAAAATATTTATGGTCAATAATTAAGTCATGACATTTATTATTATTATTATTATTTTTTAACAATTGGCTCACAGCTATATAATGAAATAAAATTTTAGAATGTTGATTACTTTTACTTATATTTTACATTAAAAGAAATATGTTTCGTTTTTATATTTCAAACGGAGGGAGTACTTATGTAACATCCCAACTTTCTAACCTTGATTGATTTGTAATAATAAAATAGAGAATAATTTTTCGCAAACGAGTTTCAAAACTTTATCATTTTAAGTGCGAAAGCAAACTTTCATTACAACATAAAGTGCGGAACAAAGCATAGAAGTTATAACTTAAGTATTCTACGCAACGTAACTCAATAGTTCAAACTGACTTATTCGAATGTAAATAGACTCCGAGTTATTTAAGACACTGACTATAACCCAGAGCATGGTTCTCAAACTCCAATAGACGGGAAGGGAATCTCATATCCCTTGTCGTTCCTACTCCCCCTCTGTGAAAACAGGACCTTCATTACCTACACACAAGGTGCAGGAATGGAGTAAGTCATAGCTAATCACGTTAAAACGAATGATATATAATAGTGGCTAAAGACGACAAACACAGATAATAACAATTCACACAAAATGCATATACATATGTCAAACCCTTTTTATTCAAGCAATTAATCTTATTGTTAATGGCATGATGTATGTGAACTTTGTTTCGGAAAAATAATGACATTATACATTACACTATATTTCAAGAATGCTAGATTTTTAATTTCCATAAGCTGATTTGATTCAAAAATCCAGATCAAAGGAGGATGTGATTATTTAGATTTCCAAAGGGAGACAGGAAAATTTTCTGCAATGTCCATTGGGATTCCCACAGGGTAGAATATCAACCAATGGATATAAAAGTTCCGTTGGGACTCCTGTAGGGAAAATATCAACCACTGAATAAAATTTCCAGTAGGACTCCTCCAGGATTATTATTAACCAAACGGATTAAGTTATGCCACTGGGTGAAATCCTCATGGTGGTCATTAGAATTTAGCAATTTATGACATTAAACGAGTTAAATTCTGAAAATTAAAGAAAATCAGAGTCTTATGAAATTTTGTTCAAAAAACTCAAGTAGTTCATGAACCACTCGAGTAGTTCATGCAAAAATACTAGAGTACTTGAAGAAATACTCGAGTCGTTCTTCACTTTCCAGAATACTCGAGTCGTTCTTCACTTTCCAGAATACTCGAGTCTTTCTCTAAATACTCGAGTCTTTTTGCTGCAAAAGCTCCAGTTTTTCCTACAATTTATACACCAAATCGAATTTCTTGCTTGTTACTACACATAAAACAAACATGTTACACATATCAAATATCATCAAATCAACAGATAACAGAATCAAATCACAGATTGTACAAAAACATAGAAAATGTCCATTTTAACATATGAAATTCATTTTTACTTAATTTTGAAATCGTGCAACGATCCAGTGAGCTTTATTAGGTCCATTTAAATTTGTTTAAACCTTTAAACCATGGGTTTCTGATCTCTAAGTCAGTTTCCCAATTCAACTTTCATTGCCCATGAACCTCAAATGGTTCCTATGAATTTAGCTTGTTAATTATCATTCTAGCGATTAGATAACTTCTCCCATACCTTAGAGAAGCTAAAGAAACGGTTGATTGAGAAAGAAATTATCTGGATCAAACTTTGAGTTTCAACACTCAAGTTCTGCACTTGAACAGCGAACTTTGGCCACGAATTTGACAGGGAATATGTAATAGAAAAGAGTGAAACAAATTAGCTTTAGCAACTAGGGAATACTAACTTTAATTAGGAACAAGTTTGGAACGAAATGGTTCAGTGCACTTACTGTAACACCTCGATTTGACAACTTGAAAATATAATTTCTTTAATTCATGTAGTGAAAATTTGGGCCAATTTTTTTTTTTTAAACATAACATGGACATGAGAATCTCCAAGATCCAAAAACTTTTATCAGAATAATTTGCAACATAATTTGATTCTCATATCACACGTTATACTTCAAGTTCCAAACCGAGATGTTACGAAACATCGCACTTTGAAACTTGCTTTCACAAATCACATCTAAAAGCCCATCTCTTTTGTGTTTAACCAGAAAACTTAATATTGATTATCCAGTTTTACAAAACATCCTTCGGGTGCTCATGTGGATGCAGTTAATGATGTCTAAGTACCTGGTAAGGGAGTACAATACTTGAACATAAATACTATGACAGTAGACCTCCGTCCAACGCATTACTCCTCAGAAGAGTCGAATCATCAACCATCGAGTCCTCGAGCCGGGCTTGACTTTCTCCTCTTTCGAGACTCCATCACGGTCTTGTCTTCGTAGGCCGTCACTTGAAGCGCCGACTATCAAGATAATCCACTTACTCTGTCACCTGTGGACATCATCGCAGAAGTCCACAGGGAAGAGGGAAAGACAGAGAGAGTAAGCATTTCGAACGACACATCGTCGATGGTGTGGGTTTACGATAGGCAAAATATCAAGACAATACAAGCATACAACATAACATATTCACAGCACAACAATGTAATATAAATACAGCACAACAAGATAACATGTTTGCATTATCACATTCATAATCATGATTATCATTACTTAATCATTTATTAGCGTAAGTTTACTTTCGTCTATCCTTATCGTTAATCTCTCCGCGACGCGCTATTCTCGATTACCTCTTGCGAGTCTTTCACTTAAAAGAACCTCTTAATCAGATCGTCTCATCAAAGTCTCTTTATCCATATTTCTCGAGTCCATAGTGTCGGAGTTCAGGCTTTATGGTTTTGGGTCTACATCTCCTCGGAATCCAACCACCTAGTTCGGAAGCAATCAGGAGTACAGGATCTCTAACCACACCGGCTTTTACTGGATGGCAAAACAAATGAATATATAAAATGCCCGGGAAATAAGCACATCCGGCCGTGTTCGAGCATCCCTTTCATTGAACAAGATTTGGTCAAGGGGGTGTCAGTCCTCTGTCTAGTGATCATGTGGTACTTCGTCCACACCACTGAGTGACCAACTCCGATCGGTTCAGCCAGGGCCCCTATGGTTTTTCCCACCTAGACAGACTTCTCAAGGCTTCTTGACGAATCACCGTCATTGTCGTCCCCTATCTCAATCATCCAGCTGAACACCACAAGGGTAATTCAGGTGTATCTTCCTCTCCACTACTTCGGGTTATGGTTTCGAGTCGTGAGGTTATACTCGTTCATTCTAACGTCGACCCATCCTAAGTCATCTCCGTCATACAACTCCGACCATATGCGGAATGCTTCTGTGGGACTCGACCACTAAGTCCGACGGGCTCCGACCCATCTTGAATCATTTTCGGCATACGGCTCCAACCAGTATGCAAGATATCCATAATCTGTCTGACGGGCTACAACCCATTCAGAATTACCATCGACATATAGCTACGACTATAGTCGGAATATCAATCATCATTCTGACGGGCTACGACCCACTCAGAATCACCATTGGCATATGGCTTCGACCATATGCGGGATATCCATCAATCATTGATAGATAGGCTCCGACCTATCTCAAATCACTCTCATCATATGGCTACGACCATATGGAAACTTTCTCAACATATGGCTACGACCATATGGAAACATTCTCAACATATGGCTACGACCATATGGAAACTTTCACAACATATGGCTACGACCATATGGAAACATTCTCAACATATGGCTACGACCATATGGAAACATTCTCAACATATGGCTACGACCATATGGAAATATTCTTCCAGAATCCGGCTCTCATTACGTCCTCGTCCAAAGGCCTCACTGTCGTCCTCATATTATCTGCTCGATTCACGTACTTAGCGCATCAGCATCCTCCGGTTCTGTAGCGCGTTCCACCCTTTAGAGTTTCGTTCTTATTCTTTGGGGGGAATTTCTTATAGTTTTCTAATGTCTTTATTATCCTTATCTTATATCGCGGGATGATGCATTATGCTCATGCAATGACAGTATAAGTAATACATCTCAACATAAACAAATATGTCAATCAATCAATACCATGTGATGGTATAGGTCTGAGTCTTCGTATACCACGATACAAACAAAGCACACAATTTATCGGGTATACTACTAGCTACGATAGACCTTTACTCCGACTTTGAGAGAGTACGGAGTGTCCTAATAGATCACCTAAATACCACGGTGTCTTAGGGAAGCTTCTCTCTCACCTCAACTCCAGCAAATACTCTGTCCGAAGTCGTTGCGGGTCCTCCCGACTGTCAGCTGCTCCAGGTTCTTGACTTATACGCACCTTATACTAGATAGGAGACACTAACGCTACTAGTCTATACAAATGATCGTCATACTTAAAATCAAAGCACGTTTTCGAAAACTCCTTTCACTTCTTGTCGGAAAATCGTAAAACGTCAAGATTTTTCTCAAATCAAAATCCAGCTTTCACTATACTTTAAATACTTTGAAATCATTTTAAATAAATGGATCGGTTGCTGATCCGTCTTGGACAGCAGCTCGCTCGATCCCGAAAACATCGAATAATGTCATTTTTGAAATCCAACTTTTCTTAAATCATGTACCACTTAAAACTTAAACTTTAAAACCAATCAAACACATTTTCAGGATTGAAAAATAATTTAAATAAAAACTGAACAGCAAAGATGCTAGCCCATAAACCACTCTCTTGGAAATCCGAAAACATTGTAAAATCGCATTTTTCAAATCAACTTTATCTTAGATTAAGTACTCATCAAAACTCAACTTCAATTACTTTGAAAACATTTTTTAAATAAGAAATACAACTTATAAAACTCTGGACAGCATCATATTCCAAGCCTTAGATTCATTTTCCATTGTCTAAAACCAATTTAAATCCATAAACAAATTAAGCATCTTGAAACAATCAAATGAACACTTTGATCAACAATTTCTCAATCAAACAAAGTAATGAAACATATAGGCACATACAAACCGAATCATACTCATATAAATACTTTGAATAAATAAATGAATTGGTTGTTGGTCCATTCCGGACAGCCACAACCAAGATTCGGAAACACCGAAAAATCGTTCTTTAATCTCTTTAACACTCCATGTTAAAATGATCATTTGAAATGATTTATTTTCAAACATAAAACTTAAACAAGGTAGTTCAATTAACATGCACCACTTGAAACAAACCATTGGCACATAGCACATAACACATTTTCAAATCATAATTTCGAACTAATAGTCTAGACCGAAACACCGTAAACAATTAATTTTGCAAACTCATTCATGCATAGTCTAAACACACCATCAAGCAATCACTCATTCCATTATTTAAAGACATTATAATTATTATACAGATCCAGCCAAGTCATGAAATGAAGTACAAAATTCATGTTTGTCGAAAACATTTAAATAAAGCTTTTGTTCAATTACGGAAAGCACAAAAGATAAAATCTAAAACTATATCAAATCAATTTGTTTAGTTCTCAAAATTTCCAGAACATACACATATATGCTAAAGTTCATCATATAAAATTTCCAAGTTATTTTAACAATCTTAAGCTAGGTTTCAAATCAGATTTTGCATAAAAAGCAAGGTAGAACTGTTGCTGACCTCAGGCCAAAATGTCATAATTAAAAATAGTGTTTCAACTCCGAATTGCCTTCCTTACACAATCAAGAACGTCTCAGATTATTTGGAGTTGTGCAAGTCATACTTTTTCAATTAAATGAAGAGTCCATGTGTATGAAGCTATGTTTTGATGAGGAAAACATTGTGATGAAATCAAGTGAAAGCAAGACTAAACATTGTGATGAAGTCAAGTGAAAGCAAGTCTCCCAAAGAACAAAAGCAACAATGTTCAAGAGCTAAATGTTACAAAGAAAAGAAAAAGAGAAGAAGAAAGCAAATTTTACAAGAAGAGAGAATCAATTAATCTCTAAACAAGCAAGCAAGGAATCAAAGTTTCATAGAGTTATTTTATATTTTGCTTTGAGTCCTTAGGTTGTTGGGTAGAGTTAGTTTTGGGTAGTGAATCTCAATTAATTAATTTTGATCAAATTAATTTTGAGTTTCATAAAACAAATTAATTAAAATATGTTGATGCATATTTTTCAAAAATGTTTTATAAATATTTTTAGGATGCATCAATAAGTGGCTTAATATTTTAATTAAGGTTGAAAAGAATTGGTTTTAATAGTTAAAGTTTTGAAAATATTTTTTGCTAAATTAATAAACAAAAGTTACAGTGACTAACCGGTTAGTCATACCCAGTAACCGGTTAGTGACTGTTAAGTTTGTTAAAAAATTCAGTTTTATGTTTTCATTCTTTATGGATATCTACATAAACCATTCTTACACCTTAATGAAAATATAGAATCATTCAAATACATTTTATATTCAGAGAAACAAGCCACACACTCTCTCTTAGATTGAAAAGATCAAAAGCTTTCTTTCACATCTTGTTATCATCTTTTCTACCAACACAAGAATCTCATAATCAACTTGTTCATTGTTATTTGATTGAGATTCATTAGGTTCTGATTTTCTGTAATTCTATGGTGTTGTAATCATTGCATTCAAGGCAAAATAGTCTACAACAAATTGAAGATCAAGGAAGTCTTGATTGAGGAACAATCAAGCAAAGGAAGTCTTGATTAAGGTGTAATCAAGCAAAGTGAAGGTTTCTTGGTTGAGGAATAATCAAGGAATTGAAGAAGTCTAAGTGGATAGAGATTCACATAGCAAGAGGGTAGAATTAGAAGATCAAGGAGGGTTGCATAACAAGAGTGAGGTATCTCTTGGTAGCTATCAAGTGAGGAATCTTGAGAGGCTTAGCTTGTAATCAAGGATCTTTAATTCTAGTGAAGAAATCTCTCTTTGTTGAAGAGGGGACTGGATGTAGCTCTCAAGTGGGTGAGAGTGAACCAGGATAAATCTCTTGTGCAGTATCTCTTCCCTAATCTCTTTAATTTCTGCATTATTCATTGTTCTTGCATAAAAACCTAGAAAAGGGATTTTCAAATTAATTGAATCAATTAGTTAGTAATTGTACAAATTAATTTGGGGAAATCATTTTAAAACATCTGTTTAATTGTTTTAATTCTTGGGTTGAAGTATTTCTGCGTTTTACTCTGAGTTCTTGATTGAATTGCAATTGTATTCAAAACTGGTTCAGACACTAACCGGTTAGTAAGCTTAGTAACCGGTTAGTCACTGATACATTGGTTAAAGAATTTCTGTTTTAACCACGTTTTGTTTGTACTTTGCGAAAATTGTTCAAGGTTGTTTTAACACCTATTCAACCCCTCCTTCTAGGTGTTCTTACGTGTTCATACTATACCACTTGTATTCCAACAAGTGGTATCAGAGCTTTGGTCGGTTAAGATCAATGCTTAAACGCTTTACCGGAAAAGATCCTTTTTGGTTTACAATGGATAGCATGAACATGTTTACTAATCTGAATATCTTAAATGTTGATGATAAGACTATGAAATTGCTAATGAGTAAATTCTTGGAGTTTTTGAAAAGTGAAGGAATTTTGCTTATTCAAGAAAGAAGAGAAGAATCAAGTTTCTCACATCAATACAAGTCAAAGAGAAGGAATTTCAGCAAGCAAGATGCTACAAGTTTCAACCAAGACAAAAAGACTAAGAAGAATTCAAAAGAAAAATTCAAGTGTCATGAATGTAGAAGAGAGGGACACATCAAATTTGAATGTCCTCAATACTTGAAGAGAATTGAAGATGACAAGAAGAATAACAAAGAGTTCAATTCAAAAATGGATGATGTTGTGCAAGATATTTCGGAAGAAGATGGATTCTCAAATTTATGCTTGATGGCATTCCTTGATGAAGAGGCTTCTCAAAGTGACAATACTATCATACTTGGTAGTGATAGTGATAATGAGGTATCCTCTTGTTCTTCCTCTAATTCAAATTCACCATCCTATAATACTTTGTACAATACATATGAAGAAATGTGTATTGAATTTGAAAAACTTGCCAAAGCTCATGAAAAACAGAAAAAGGTTATTTTGAAGCATCAACAAAAGATTGTTGAAATGGAAAATTATATAAATGAGTTGAAGCTTCAAAATGAATCTTTGAATCTTAAAAATTCCCCCATTATTCATGATTATGAAAATTGTAGTAATGCTGTCCCAACTTGTGAGAAATGCAAAATGCTTGAAAATGAAAATGACATTTTGAAAAATAGACTTGCATCATTCACAAGAGGAGATAAGCATTTAAACAATTTACTTTCTAGTCAAAGGAATTTTTCGAATAGATCCCGATTAGGCTATGTCCATGGAAAGAAAAGAAATTTCAAAGTTGTTGGCTCTTTTTCTAAAATTGATTTTTCCATAAAGCCAACTTGCTTTTATTGTGGAAAACATGGACATACAAATAATGTTTGTGAAATAAAAAGGTTTGGAGTACCAAATGGATTGTATGAGTGGGTTAAGAAAGGTCAAAGTCCTTTATCTAACAACAATGGACCCAAAACCATTTGGGTACCAAAAACCAAGGCTTGAGTTATTTTGTAGGTATGCTTGAAGGGAATGCACTATGATTTGGATATATTTCAGTACCTTCAAAGCAGATAAATTGGTATGAATTCATAATTTCAAATATCTCAAGTTTAATATATGGTTACTTGATGCACATTTGTGACTCATACATAATGAGTTGGATCCTTAAATTCATGTTGTTCTACTTTATTATGGTCCAAATGTATGTATGTATCCTGCATGATTGGTATTGGCCTTGATTTGATAAGTTTTGGAAGTTACAAAGTGGTCATATCAATTCTGCCATGTTTTTCTGGTATCTGATAGGTACTAACCGGTTAGTACCCTGTGTAACCGGTTAGTGTGACAGCCTGACAGCAAAATAGTGTGTTTTTCAGTGTATTTTTGACCATTCTGCACATTATGAATTACTACTTGATAAATATTTTGGACATGTGTGGTATGCTCTGTCATGAGTTTTTTTGGCTATGTTACATTGATGTACATGCAAATAATCACTGCAATTTTCAGCTTACACAACTGATTTTTAACAAGACTTAATAATTCATATATTGTGTAATTGACTGTAAATTTTGTATGACTTTGAAGTATTCCATCTATACATTATATTTACTCTCTGAAAACTTATTTTTAAATGCATTGGATACAAGTTTTGAAGTCTCAAAGTCAGGATTTTAATTCTGAGTTATGCAGTGTTCTGAATTGCAGAGACTAACCGGTTAGTAGTCTTTGTAACCGGTTAGTAACTGACAGTTAGCAGATTTCTTTTATTAATCTGTTTTCTTTCACTTTTGGCAATATTTTATACTTTTTGATCATGCCAAAAGGGGGAGAAAGGTGTTGTTTTGTTCTTTTATGCAGGGGGAGAAGAGTTGTTGATATTTTCAAGAGACTTATGTTGAGGGGGAGCATTGTTTGTGCACTCTATGAAGTTTGAAGCAAAAAGGAAAGCTAATGGTCAACAATCAACAACAATTCAAAACAATGTTTGTCATCATCAAAAAGGGGGAGATTGAAGAGTCCATGTGTATGAAGCTATGTTTTGATGAGGAAAACATTGTGATGAAATCAAGTGAAAGCAAGACTAAACATTGTGATGAAGTCAAGTGAAAGCAAGTCTCCCAAAGAACAAAAGCAACAATGTTCAAGAGCTAAATGTTACAAAGAAAAGATAAAGAGAAGAAGAAAGCAAGCAAGGAATCAAAGTTTCATAGAGTTATTTTATATTTTGCTTTGATTCCTTAGGTTGTTGGGTAGAGTTAGTTTTGGGTAGTGAATCTCAATTAATTAATTTTGATCAAATTAATTTTGAGTTTCATAAAACAAATTAATTAAAATATGTTGATGCATATTTTTCAAAAATGTTTTATAAATATTTTTAGGATGCATCAATAAGTGGCTTAATATTTTAATTAAGGTTGAAAAGAATTGGTTTTAATAGTTAAAGTTTTGAAAATATTTTTTGCTAAATTAATAAACAAAAGTTACAGTGACTAACCGGTTAGTCATACCCAGTAACCGGTTAGTGACTGTTAAGTTTGTTAAAAAATTCAGTTTTATGTTTTCATTCTTTATGGATATCTACATAAACCATTCTTACACCTTAATGAAAATATAGAATCATTCAAATACATTTTATATTCAGAGAAACAAGCCACACACTCTCTCTTAGATTGAAAAGATCAAAAGCTTTCTTTCACATCTTGTTATCATCTTTTCTACCAACACAAGAATCTCATAATCAACTTGTTCATTGTTATTTGATTGAGATTCATTAGGTTCTGATTTTCTGTAATTCTATGGTGTTGTAATCATTGCATTCAAGGCAAAATAGTCTACAACAAATTGAAGATCAAGGAAGTCTTGATTGAGGAACAATCAAGCAAAGGAAGTCTTGATTAAGGTGTAATCAAGCAAAGTGAAGGTTTCTTGGTTGAGGAATAATCAAGGAATTGAAGAAGTCTAAGTGGATAGAGATTCACATAGCAAGAGGGTAGAATTAGAAGATCAAGGAGGGTTGCATAACAAGAGTGAGGTATCTCTTGGTAGCTATCAAGTGAGGAATCTTGAGAGGCTTAGCTTGTAATCAAGGATCTTTAATTCTAGTGAAGAAATCTCTCTTTGTTGAAGAGGGGACTGGATGTAGCTCTCAAGTGGGTGAGAGTGAACCAGGATAAATCTCTTGTGCAGTATCTCTTCCCTAATCTCTTTAATTTCTGCATTATTCATTGTTCTTGCATAAAAACCTAGAAAAGGGATTTTCAAATTAATTGAATCAATTAGTTAGTAATTGTACAAATTAATTTGGGGAAATCATTTTAAAACATCTGTTTAATTGTTTTAATTCTTGGGTTGAAGTATTTCTGCGTTTTACTCTGAGTTCTTGATTGAATTGCAATTGTATTCAAAACTGGTTCAGACACTAACCGGTTAGTAAGCTTAGTAACCGGTTAGTCACTGATACATTGGTTAAAGAATTTCTGTTTTAACCACGTTTTGTTTGTACTTTGCGAAAATTGTTCAAGGTTGTTTTAACACCTATTCAACCCCCCCTTCTAGGTGTTCTTACGTGTTCATACTATACCACTTGTATTCCAACATTAAATTCGTCACTAAGTCTGGAAAATCTGAACCAAATGGTTCACTGTTTCTCAATTGGTAAAAATATCAAACCAACTCCATATCACCTCAAATTTTACAGAGAGTCACAAGACATGTTTAAGGAGATACCATAAAAATTTCAAGCAATTTAGAGTAGTAAAAGTTCGAAATTTTTGTTCCTCTTTAAACTGAAAAACTTATTTTCTTAAAATTGTTTTCATAAAGTTTACTCTTATAAAAATAGAAAATCAATTCCAAAAATCATTTAAAAATTCAGAGAGGTTCATTTTATCATACTTAAGACAGTGACAAAATTTCAAGAATATTGAACATACACACATGTTATTTATCCAAGGTTAAATTCACGCATATTCACAATTTTAGCATAAACTTTAATCAACAAATTTGTTCATTCATTCATTTTTATGAGAATTAAAAATACACTCATACACACAATTCAACACATATTCATTCAAGAAAATTTAACTCAAAGGCTAAGGTCCAAACCGTGACCTTGGCTAGGTTTTTCAAAAACATTTTCAAAGATTCAAGACTTCTAAAACAACTCCAAATCCAACAACAATTTCACATGACTCATCAAGCAAATAAAAACACAATCCTAGCATGCGCATTTTCTACATAAAACCGTGAGCATGCACAAGCCTCTAAATAATTTTTATTTCACATTAAACACTTAAGATCAACATAAGTTCATGGAAATCACATACTCATCAATTAGACCTAAGAAAATTCTAATCTTTTCAATCAAGTATGCAAAACCGTAGCTAGCACATAAATATCATAACATCACATAAATTCATTCATCTAAAGCATCATCAAATCTCAAGATCATGACATGCAAGAAGTCAAACAAAAGAAAATCAAGCTTTTAACCACATCATCATCAAAATCGTGACTTGTCCATGGTTTTCTTAAAAAGAGCTTTCTTAAAGATTCAAACTTCCAAATCATACTTAGAATCTCAAGATAATCACATGCACATAACAAAATCCAACATCAAAACTTCTAACCTAAAGATCAAGCCCAAACCGTGGCCAACATAAAGAGAATCACCAAGAAAACTCAATCATTCTCAAAGATCTTAACATCAAAACTCAAGCATCAAACACATCATAGTTCAAACATAGATTTTGACATGCATGCAAACAAAAATACTAGATCTTTGAAAAATCCTTTATGAAAACTCAAGAATCAAATTCTTTTCAAAAATACTTTTAAGAAATCAAGAAGAAAACTCAAGATCATGAGAGAAAACACTTTCTTAACAAAAACTTTAAGATCAAGTTTAGAAATCAACTTGTTTGTAGACAAAACACTAGATCCTCCTTGAAAACCAACATGCATGAGAGTGAAAACATTAGATCTAACTTGAAAACAAATATGCATTAACTTTTCAAACAAAAATCAAAGCTCTAGAAAGAGATCATGAAAAACCGAAAATGAATTGAAGAAAGTAGGTTAAGAACTTTTAAGATCATGAAATAAAATTCTTACTTAATCAAAACTTTAAAGAATCAAGTCCAATTCTTGGATTTCTCTCCTCTCTCCTCACGGTTTACCCATTCTTCTTCCTAGTCCATGGTTTTCTCCTTTTCTTTTTCACTATCTTGGCTTGATTTCACTTAGATTGTGAAGAGTTTGGGTTAGTTCTCCTTCTCTCTATGTTTGGCCACTCTCTTTCTCTCACTTTCTCACTAAGAGCTTGATGATTCTCTTAGTGTTATGTGTTTGGTCTTGGAAAGAAATGAAGGAAATGAAGCTACATGAAGTGTGTGTGTGTGTGTTTTGATCACTCTCTCTTGGTTTCACTCTCACGGTTTTGATGGTGTTGGTGGGTGTGTGTTGGTGTTGCTTATGTTGATGAGAGAAAGAAGAAAGGATGAAGAATGAAGAATGAAGAATGAAAGAATGAAAACAACTCACTCTTCCCTACACGGTTTGGTCCTTCTTTTATTCTTCTTTACTTTTCCTTATGTGCCATCAAGGGCTTGCATGGGTGGCTTCTTTGCAACTACTTGGGGACTAAGTTACAAAACTTGGAGGCCAAGTCTTGCTCCTAAGTCCCTCACGGTTTTTCTCCCCCTTCTTTTTCTATTTCTTTTCTTTTTCCTTTCTAGGTCATGCTTAGGTCATCTTGGTGATGTCATTAGTTTGACTTTGGAGCATGCCACTTGGTGACCAAGCAAAACAACTTGGTGGCCAAGCTATACACTTAGGTATTCGACCATAGGTGATTAGGGTAGGTTAGGTTAGCTTAATTAGGTTTAGGGCACTAATTAGGGTCTAATTATGATTAGGGTAGGATTAGGAAAATTAATTTAGGTTTACTCCACTAATCCTTAGAGATTAAGGCTTAATTAAGGATTAAGGTGCTAATCAAAACCTTAATCTTTTCTAACATAGGTTTATGGAAAGCTAATTCTAGGTTAGCTCACTAACCTTGAGGGTTTAGGGTTTAAGAGAGTGATTAAGTGCTTAATCAAGGATTAAGAACTCGATTAGGGTTTAATCAAAGATTAGGATACCAATTAGGGTTTTGAGAAATGATTCTAGATCAAGATAATTGGACTTTGATTTCTTTGAAGCTTGGAGTGAAAATAATTTTTCCTTCTTAAAACCATAAAATCATATAAAGCAATATGATTCATTGAAAACCTTAGAAAATCAAGCACATAAAATCACGCACAAGTAAATTAAATTTCAAAGCATAAAAACTCATCATGAAATCAAACCTCTTTTAAATCAATTTTCAAATCAATTGGGTTAAATCTATAAAAATGCACAAAGAGATTCATTTCTTAAATGAAATTACTCCAAACTCAATAAAATCATTTGCTTGAATTCCATAAAAATCTTTGTTTACCAAAATTCCATAAAATCAACATTTGATTACGTGATCGAATAAAATACCCATCGAAAACCATTTGTAAAATAATATCTCAAAACTTCTTCTTTAATGAAAACTCATTTATTTTAGTCGGGAAAAATACGGAATGTCACACTTACCAAACCAATTCAAGAAAGAGAGGTGGTTGATGCTGTTTTAGGCTCTGTTTTTCAGCTTGGAGTACCTAACTTTGGAAGCTTGTAACTGGCTCTACGGGAAGTCAATTTGAGTGGTTCTTGGTTCTAATTCAAGATTGGAATTAGAACTCGAATTGTGTTTTGGTTTTACTGGATTTCGTTGAGTGAGGAAGGAGAATCGAAGGTGTAAAGTGTGCACCAGAAAACAGAGAGGAATTCAAAGAATTTGGGTTTTGGGAATGTAATTGTGTTTAATTCTCCACCTAAGTGCCTATTTATAGAATTTACTTTACCTCCCCATGAAGAAGGTCGAATTCAGAGTTTGAGGGCCTTTAAAAGTGAGTTTTTAATTCAAATTGTGTCACAACCGGCATAAGCAGCTGCTGATCTGGACAAAATACTCGAGTCTTTTGCCCAAGACTCGAGTTTTTCTGGTCTGGTTCAATGTTTGGTGCGCCATTTACGAAGAACACTCGAGTATTTTCTAAAATACTCGAGACTTTTTGGCTGAAAGACCCAAAAATTATATTTTTAATTCATTTCTTTTCCCCTAACATTACTCTAATAGTATTTTCAACTAATTATTTTAAGTTCAATTTCATAACTAATTCTACTCAACATACAATTTTAAATATTAAATAACTAAGTATAATATATATATATATATATATATTTTTATTATTATTATTATTATTATTATTTTGGAAATAATTCCAATGGGTGTTACAACTTTTTTTTTTTTAATTGAAAAATGCGATGACAGTTGACACCTATAATTGAATTCGTTATCTGCTCTTGAAAAGGAAGCCTTAAATCCTGAAATCAAAATTCTTTCATTTCAATACTTTTGATATTTGCCTATGAATTGGATGTCTAATTAATATGAATATGTCAATGGTGCGTGTCTGCTCTGTGAATATTAATGACAACTGCAATGTGAACAGTGAGTGAGAGTTGGGCATTGAGGAAGGAGAAAGAATAATACATGATTGATTATTGACTACTCCCTCGTGTTTTTATTATAGGGCATACTTAACCGAATTACACATACCAAGGAAAGTGGTTGATTTTATGAATTATATGAGAATATATTGTAACATTACAATTTTACCCCCTTAACTTTTCTTGAAAAATTCGCACTCATTAATGAACAACAAAAAATACATAGATAGTCAAAGCATTTAACAAGGGCAAAAAAGAGAAAAATCAATAAATGATGTATAGAAAATATAAAGTGACTTATAATTAGGACCAAAAAAACTTTCTAGAATGTGACCTATATATAGGACCGGAGGGAGTATAATTTTAAGAATTTTCTTAGTTAAGGCTGCCCTTAAGGTTGAGGATAAAAGACTTTTATAAAACATTTTTGCATTGAAATTTTAAACATTTAAGACTTGGAACTTAGTAAATTTATGTTTCCAATACTTATTTTTTATTTTTAAACCTCTTATCCTCGACCCTTAATGCTGAGTATAAGCTAACCCTAATTTTAATAATTTTTTGTATTACAGAATTATTTCAGGATTTAATTACAAAATTTATAATTTATATTTGCGTCATGCAAGCACACATGACATTTTCATATTAAACCACCAAACAAAATATAACAATCCTTCTTCTTAGATGGGTACCGAAGCAATCCCCTTGCTTTAAGGGAATTAAAAAAAATTTCTCCATAATAGTTTCTCTTTCCATTTTTATTTATATGTCATATTTCAAATAAAACAAATCCTTTATGAAATCTAATCATTACTCAGATTTTCAATACATTAATTATGTTTTTTCCACTATACCCTTTTTCTCTCTATAATCATTAATTCTTTCCCACTACTTATATAAACCAAAACATATTAAATAGAGACAAACATGAAAAATAACATTTATTACACTCTTGAAATCCTTAATACGACAGATAAAAAGAAATAAAAAAAATCTCTCGAAAAAAGACAGGTAATAAAAAACGGAGGGTGTGAGACATGCCCAAAAGGGCTCATGGGCTTGCTCTTATTAAGCCCAAATCTCAATCTACATCGATGGTTGAGTTGTTTTGTTTGGTGATGGGAAATTGAAAAGCAAGACATATGAAAAGAGACGCCCAAAAGAACCTCACAGCCATCAAGTCTGCTACAATCAAATGAGAGATAGCATGTGGGGGTGTTTCCCAAATTTTCAACTTATCTAAGCTTGGAGCACCGTACTTGGCCAACCAGTCTGTGCACTGGTTTACCTTCCAAAGCATATGGACTAGAACCACTTAATCAAAGTTTGTATGCAAATCCCGAATTTCTTGCAAGTAACCGCATGAGCATGAAATTTATTAAGAGGTTCTTTGACATGGTTGAGTTTGATATAGTAGGGGATAATTTTTAATTAATAAAGGCAAATTTTTAGTGCATTCGGATCTGGATTTGCGACCTGACCCGCATGGGTACCCGCTGTCAAGCAGACAAGTGGGTTTTCGGGTAAAAAATTATTAAAATATTAAGCTTATTTTTTTTTTTAAACAAAGATAAAAATTCCCTATTTTTTACTTGTCAAGCATTTGATATAATTAAACAATCACAAACAAATTTACTATAGGCAAAACATATTCACTTAGAAACAAATCCTTTCACACAAACATACTTAAATTCCAAATCAATTGAATAATACGTATTTTTCTACGGACACATTACCCTGACCCGAACCCATTTCGAGTATTACCCGAGGGTACCCGTTTTTATATACATGTGGATCCATTTTTGTTCTGGATATTACCCATGGATACCCACGAGTACGGATCCAATTGCCAAGTCTACTCTCTAGGTTTCTAACTGGCTTACAATCTATCATATCTCTTAAACGTAACACTTTGTTTCTTTATTTATATATATATATATATATATATATATATATATATATATATATATATATATCCGTTTTCTGAGGAACTTACACCCTCCATTATTTTATATAGCATCTATCCAAATTTTTTCTTTGTTTTTATTTATAAGATTATATTTCGATTATCAATGATATTAATTATTATTTTTGCATAAGTATTTTTATTTACTCTACACTTTTTAAAATCACAATAATAACTAGTATATGGGTAAATTTAAAAAAGTACTCTCTCCGGTCCTATATATAGGGTACACTTAACCGGATTCCTCGAACCAAGGAAAGTGGTTAGTTCTGTGAATTTTATGAGAATATATTGTAACATTACACTTTTATCCCATCCACTTTACTTCATGAATAACAAAAAACATAGTTTGTCAAAACATCTAATAAGGACAAAAAAGAGAAAAAACAATTAATGATGCGTAGGAAATATAAAGTACCCTATATATAGGACCAAAAATTTCTTCTAAAAAGTACCCTATATATAGGACCAAAAGGAGTATATCAAATGTCATCAATTACACACTCCCTAACAATAATGTAAACTAACTTTCGAATTTTTCTTGAAGCTTCACCGTAAAAGCTTATGTTAAGGAAAGGAAACTTCATTGAAAAAATTGAGAAATTTAATGATCCAAAACTAAATTTTATTTTGCCAATCCAAACATAAAATTGAAATCAGATTTTTAATTGGGAAATGTCAGTTTGGCATACTAGCTTCACATAATCTTCTATAGGTATTGATGAGGCATTTCTTGAAGTCATGTTGCACTTGTACTCTTATACTTAGTTCTAACACTCTTCCACGGTCACCATTGTCCATTAAGTAGCAACAACTAAATAGATGATATCCTATATATAATTTAAGAGAAACAAAAGATGCTAACGTGAAGGGTATCCAGAAAAGGAATGTGCTCTTGGAAAGAAATCAGAACCTTGAAGAATATCCTCTACAAAATTCCTTAAGGGGAGGACCCTCTTTGTATTTTTTTTGCTCTCTTATTAGGCTGCTATTCATTTTGTCATTTCATTTTCATTTCTATTAGCCTTATCCTATAATCCAAACCGGCATTTGCAAATTATGCACCAATCCTTCAATCTAAGACATATCATGCAAACCGGTGCCCACAACTTATATCAACTATTTATCATGTTAGCATAAAACAACTCTGCCTCGTTATTTGTCTCAACCTCAGGATATTGCATACAACCTTTTTCAGTAGTCTAAGTAGGAATCTTAGACAAGGAAAAGTCAAATAAATTCTCAAATTAGGCGTTGTAGTATTTATACCATTCTCGAGGAGTATTTCTGCATTTGAGTTGCGTTAAAAACTTGTTAATGAGAGCTTTGACGTCCTTGTAGCACCGTCTAACTCAAATCCAGATTAGTCTGCATCCCTATGAAGTCAAATGATCTATACAAGAAAAAATAAATTGAGGAGGACTAATTTTTTTTTTTAAAAAAAAAAAAGTGGGAGCACTTTTTATTCTTCATGTAATGTATCATGTATGTATGCATTTGTTATTGTAGATTTGGAGGTGTTTGCATTTGATCCTTTTCAAAATCACTCTTTTCTTTTCATGTAATGGGAAGAATATTACCCTCCTTCCATATGTGCTGGATAAAGGCTAAATTACACCGGATTTTGTTTTGGTGGATACATACACCATATTTATTTACCTATTATAACAAGTTACCCATCATTCATTATTGTAATCTTTTATTTTTTTGAAATGATGATTCATTAGTAATCTTTTATTTTTGAAATGATGATTCATTATTCATTATTTTAATCTTTAAATATTTTAGAAACCTTTACTTTTTTTAATTGCTAATTTTTTTACTTATATCATAAATTTAAAAAATAATTATTTTATTTATCTATTTTTTTAATTCTAATACACGATAATTTAATGAAATTGGGATTAATGATTGTTTAAAAATAAATAATTATAAAAGACTTATAGCATAGATAATTAAAAAAATATAATATGATAAAGATGATTTTTCATTTGAAACAAATTATAATAGTATTACAGATTATTCTAAAAAAAATATCTTTATATGCTTTGTAGAAATATGTTAATTATAAAAATTTATGATTTTTTAAAATTAAATAATTATAAAATAGATAATTATAAATAATTATAACATAGATAATTAAAAAATAGTATAATATAAGAAAGATGATTTTTCAATTGGAACAAATTAACATAGTATAACATATTATTGCAGACAAAAATACCCTTATGTGTTTTGTAAAAATATGTTAATTATAAAAATTTATAATTTTTTAAAAATAAATAATTATTAAAAAAACTAATAGCATATATAATTAAAAATGTAAGATGCAAAAGGTAATTTTTCAGTTTAAAAAAATTGACATAGTATAACATATTATATTGTAGACCAAAATGCCCTTATGTAATTTGTAGAAATATGTTAATTATAGAAATGTATGATTTTATAAAAATAAATAATTATAAAAACAACTTATATCATAGATAATTAAAAAATGTAATATGAGAAAATTGATTTTTTAGTTGAAACAAATTAACATATTATAACGGTTTTTTTTACACAATTACCCTTATATCTTTTGTAGAAATAATTTACTCGTTATTAGCATTATTCATAAATATTGATATTCAAATATTAAAGTTAATAAAGAAAATTATAATGCATTGAAAATTATACGTTGTAGATTGATGATCGCATCTATCAATCATGATTTGGATAGAGATGGTAATAAAACCCACATCCACGGTACCCGTTCGAAATCGATCCGATTTTGATGGGAAAAACCCGCTTTAATTGGGTTTGGAGAAACTCGAAACCAAAATCTGCTTTAAAAAGATGGGGTGGACCGAGTCTGGGATTGTAAGCACTTGCCCTGCCCCCACTCCCAAACCCACCCTCATATATAAATTAAATAATTTCCATTATAATAATAGTTAAATGGTGAAGTGAAACTAACATATTTGTCAAAAATCATGATTTAATTCTTAAGATTTTAGATATTTTTAAAATTTGACGTTTATTATTATATTCTATTTGAATTATAATGTATGTTATATATGATTTTTGTTTAATATAATAAAAAATAATTTTAACAAATAATTGGATGGATTACCCATGGGTTTCCCCGAACTCATTGAGATGCGTTTGGGTTTCACATTTTCATACCCACTCTCCTTAAACCCGCACTCGAATTTGCCTTGTTCTTAATTGATGCGGCGTTAGTATTAGCAAAACCTATCCCAAACCCGACCCGTTAGCATCCCTAATTTTGTAATGTTGAGTCTTCACATAAGTTCACATTAGGGGTCATGGTTTGTAACGACCCAACTTAATAACCTTCAGTTACTTAAGAAAATAGAGAAAATTTTTTGCAAATTCCAAAATTAGACTTTTCAAATGCGGAAGCAACCTTTGATATAAAGAACAAAACATGGAAGGTTCATAATTCATAGTACAACAGTTCAAACTAGTACATCTAGAGGAAATAACTTAAAAAGATTCTGAGTTACTTAATATACTAATCATAACCCAGAGCATGGTTCACAAAACTCCACTTCTTGGAAGGGAATCCCACATCCCTTGCCAACACTATTCTTCCCCTTGGAAGACGGGACCTTCATTACCTACAAGGGCAATAAGGGAGTAAGTCATAGCTAATCGCATTAAATCGAATGACAAAGAACATTGGCTAAAAACAACAAACACAAGTAATAGCAGTTTTACAAATGCAAAAAAATATGCCAATCCTTTTTAATTTTAGCATTAATCTTGTTTTTAATGGCATGATGTATGTCTATCTAGAATCCTTTGCCGGGGTATCACAGCTTGGAGGAAAATGGTCCTTGTGAGCTTCCTCCGCTCGACCTTTCGCGACTTACAGGCTTCCTCCGCCCAGCGTAACTAGTATTAACACCTCAACAAGCTGGAGCAAAACAAATGTATGAATGCAAACATAATCTATTACCAATCCTTATCTTTTAATTCATCATCATCGTTCATCTCATTTCCATTTAGGACATAGTCCATGCTTCACATTTTATTCTTTCATTCCATTTCCTTTAACCTTTCTTTTAGCTGGTGCTGATGCTTTCACAAAAAGGTCATCAGCGGCATAGCCACTTTGTGATGAGATTAATAATTTTAGAAAAAGTCCATCAGCGGCCTAGCCACCTTGTGATCGTTTTAGAAATAATATTTACTTATTTCATTTATAGTCCATCGGGGCATAGCCTCCTATTGATGGTTATTGCAACGACCCCATTGGGACTCCTACAGTAAAATATCAACCAAGTGAATAAAACTTTCACTGGGACATCCATAGGATCAATATCGACCAAATGGGTGTACGCACTTCCGTTGGGACTCCTGTAGGGAAATTATCAACCACTGAATAAAATTCCAGTAGGACACCTCCAGGATAGTTATCAACCAAACGGGATTAGATATTAAGCATAGTGATGTTTAGAATTTAGTAATTTAGGAGATTAGACGAGTTAATTTCTGAAACTTTAAAAGAATAAGAGATTTATGGAATTTTCTCAAAATACTCGAGTAGTTCATGAACTACTGGAGTGGTTCATGCCAAAAAATACTCGAGTTGTTCATCACTTTCCAGAATACTTGAGTCTTTCACAAAATACTCGAGTCTTTTTGCTGCAACAACACCAGTTTTTTGCATCATATGCACCAATTCGTGATTCTTACACTTTTACTTCAATTTTGCACAAAACAGAAGTTATTCCACATATAATAAACATGTTGCATATAACAATTAACATAAAATTAACAGAAAACATAATCAAATCACATAATTGCATAAAACATAGAAAATATCCATTTTAACATATGAATTTCATTTCTACTTGATTTTAAATTCGTAAATCAATCTAGTGAGTTTCCATAGGTCCAATTAAACTTGTTTGAACACAAAAACCATGAGTTTCTGGCCTCCAAGTCAGATTCCCATTTCAAGTTTACATTGCCCATGAACCTCATATGGTTCCTATGAATTTAGCTTATTAATTACCATTCTAGCAATTAGGTAACTTCTCCCATACCTTAGAGAAGCTAAACAAATGATTGGTTAAAGAGAAAAGGGACTGGATTAAGGTTGGTGATTCTGCACATACAGGTGCACAAACAGTTGCACTAGCTGACTTTGGCCATTAAATTCACCACGATTAAGGCATGAAAAATAATGAAATAAGTTAGCTTAAGCAACTAGGGAATGCTAACTTTAATCAGAAACGAATTTGGAATCGAGAGGGTTCCTGAATTTACCAGACCAATTCAAAAAAAAGAGGTTAATGGTGTTGTTTGATGCTCTGTTTTCACAGCTTAGAGTATGCAACTTTGGAAACTTATATCTTGATCTACAGGAAGTCAATTTGAATGGTTCTTGGTTCTAATTCAAGATTGGAATTAGAACTCGAATTGTGTTTTGGTTGCACTGGATTTGGTTGAGTGAGGAGGGTGAATCAAAGGCTCAAAGAGAGCACCAGAAAACTGAGAATAATGAGAATGGAATTCGGGTTTGGGAGTTTTGAATGAGTTTCTAGCTTCCCAAATCACTTATTTATAACTTAAGGTTACCCTCCTATGAAGTAAGGTCCAGCTCTGTGCTTGTAACCAGATGAAACGAGCTGTTGGCTTCAAATTGAGTTGAAACCGACTTTTATTTTTTTGCAGAGCTGCTCGAACTACTCGAGTCTTTCTCAAAAGACTCGAGTCTTTCAACCAAAAATTCAAATTTCCTAACAGCTAGTTACGATACTCGAGTCTTTTCCCAAAAGACCCGAGTCTTTCGACTAAAAATCAAAAAATTAATATTTTATTTACTAAAAACATTTATTTTATTTATTTATTTATAATATTGGAAAAATACTTTATTTTATTTTCTTAAAATTTTGGACCTTACAATGGTTTACTAAATTAACCTGTCATGTGAATAATACATGGATCGTCATTTAAGTGTGTTTTGATATAACTGAAAAAATTATATTAGGATTATTTTTATTTGTAACTATAATCTATTAAGCTTATAACCTGTTAAAATTATAATATGTTTATATTTGGATATATTAGCTGAAGATGAATTTAACCTGATCTATTTTATTTAGGTGGTGTAGAGAAGATTATTTTTACGAGTAAATTAAAAAAAAAGGTATGAAGTTAGTTATTGCTATTTGAGTGATAAGGGTAAAATAAGAAAATTACACATGTTTCAAAAAATAATCTTATAAAAAATTAATCTACAGAACCTATGAAGTAGATGTCAAAATTTGATTATTTTTTCAAGAACATATTCTTAAATTATATTTTTATAAAATTATATTTTTTTTAGTGTAGATTTAATAATCCAATACACTAAAAATAAAAAAAATTAAATCATACGACACACAATGGCAAAATAACTTTGGTGGTATAGGTAAATTATTTAATTTGCACCCTCAAATCTCATGATAATTCTTGATTTACATTTCCTATGTCAGAGATATTTCAATTAAAAAAAATTAATTGATTTACACCTACATAAATTAATATTTCAGATATAATTTAGTGAAATTAGAATTTATGATTTTTTTTAAAAAATAAATCATTTTAAAAACTTATAGTGATAATTAAAAAAAATAATGTATAGATATTTTTATTTATTACTTATTAATGAAAAGATCTTTAAATGCAAACAATAAATAAATTTATTAATGAGGTTTATATTTGGAAATTCATTAAGTTGATACATGTTACCTACTCAACATGTTGCATGTAAGTTTAATCATTAAATTAACACATGCTGTACTGTAACAAATATATTTGGTGTTTTTTAGCCAAAACCTATGTGCTGAAGCATATTCTTGAATCTCCAAGAATAAGGACCTATTATTATTTTTTTGGCTTAAATATCAAAATGATTTTTATAAATGTTGATTTTTTTTAAATTAGACTTTACATTTTTTTTTTGGTATATACTTTTACACTCCGTTTTAGTTTTGGTCCTTAGTGCAAATATGGATTCAAAATGCTACTTCCACATTTTGTTTTGATGTATACTTTTATATTTAGTTCTTATATTTCATTTTGGTTTTGATCCCTACTTAAACCTTCTCTCTTAGTCTATGTCACTGTTTTCCATTCATATTTAATACCGGAGACTAAAACCAAAACGAAATATAAAAATAGAGACCAAAATTTAAAAAAATAAAATTATAAGGACTGATTTCAAAAAGGCCAACATTTATATGAACCATTTTGATATTTAAGTTTTTTTTAATACAGGAAAACAAAACAACAAGAAAGAAAATTATTCCCTTGGAAAAACACGCTCATCTTGTCTGTCAAGGGAAGAACCTAACCAGATATTCCTTCTGTTTCATAATATAACTTCTTTAAGCTATTTTTTTTTATAAGAGATATGTCTATATAAAATATGATAAGATATAAATATAGATAATTTATCTTTATTATTATTATTATTATAATTTAGTTTTATGAAATATTTTTTTTATTGTGATTATTATGTTATTTGGATTTGATATGTCCACCGTTTCAAGAGTGTCTTCTAGCTAAACCAAGTTGTCTTTATTTTTATTTTTTAATTTTGTGTGAAATCATTATTCTTCTTCTTTAATATGAACATAGAAGCCTCATGTTTTTGGGTTTATCTTTTTGAGGATAATGATTTTTTTTTTGTAAAAAAATGATATTGAGGACAATGATTTCACACAAAATTAATTAAACAAAATTAATTATTAGCAAATATATCAATCTTTTTTAGCTTTTTGAGGATAATGATTTATTTTTTTTGTAAAAAAATTATACTGAGGATAATGATTTCACACAAAATTAATTAAACAAAATTAATTATTAGCAAATATATCAATTTTTTTAGATAAATATAAACTTTTGTTAGATGTTTGGGTTTATCATGAACTATTACAAACTCACCATCCATACGTATATAGCATAAAATTATTAAGTGAATAAAGGGCATTATTGCCAACATATATAAATAATGTGCGTGCATGTTACAGTGCACTTACAATACTAAAATATTGAGCAGATAAAATCTTTTTACAATAAATCATAATTTTAATTTAAAATAATAGAAATGATAAATGATATAATGTATTAAATCCTTTTAATCACCGACCCATATAATCATGTGAACTTCAAAATATAATGATATGTGCTTTGTATAGGTAAAAACAAAAATCCATATAAATATATAAAAACATTAGAGAATGTCATGCAAGTTTTATGATCATTTACACGTGCCTTATAAATTGTGGTTGCAATAATATATAGCCAATAAGAAGATTAAACGTAGCATTACATGACATATTTTCCTTTTTTTATTGAAGTTGACATATTTTCCTTTTTAAAACATAGAATACATGTATATAATTTGGTTTCTTGAACTAATGTTGGTTAGTTTAATCATGACTTGCGGGATGTTCATTATTTTTTAACAGGTTGAAAGTATTTAATATAAAAATACTTAGTATTTAATAGGCTATTTTTTTAATTGATGGATGGTGCATCACTTTTGTTTAAATCTAAAGATTTTATCTTCGAAACATAAGACATAAGAGAACCAACCAAGCACAATATAATATAATAAATAATTGAAGAATTGATTATTGGTTATTTGGTGACCAAATAATTTGTAAAAATTAAATAACAAAGGGAATGGTAATCATGTGTGAACAACTAATATATTGATGTGAATTTTACTTGACATGGTTAAAGTAACATTCCCTTTGTCACATCATTATTTACATTTAACAAATCTAGACTAATAATAAAGACCTAAATTAAATGGTCGACCTCAATCCCTTCATTCCTTCCCTTCTTTTCTTTCTTTTTTCTTTTTGATAGACAAATAATACTTAAGTGAGTCCCTCCCTCCTTCCTATAGGAAAAGGCTGCTCTTGCCGCATTAGAATCATATCCTTATTGTTGCGTGAAGCTTGTTGTTTCTTCCCATGTTGTTGTTGAGAATTCATTGCAAGCCAATGCATCGGTTATATGGTGACACATTGAAAGAGGCGGTAGTTCATGAACAATAAAAAAAGAGAGGAGAATGATGAAGAAGATGACTTTTATGACTTGAGAAATCATCATATTTATAGTTTGAAATATGTGATAACTAAGAAGATATTTGCGTTTATCATGAACTCAAACATCATCTCTTTGAGTTTATCAGATAAAGATTTTTTTATTTTTTTTAAACAAAATAAGGATAATGATTCCACATATTTCACATATAGATAATTTATTCAATTTTAAATATTAATTTTGGACAGATAATTTATTTAATTTTAAATTAAAATTTTCATTAAAGACGATGTTATCTACCTACAAATGCTCTAGTGCAAACATGCCTTAAGCGAACAAACGTGGTGCTTCGAAAATTTTTCCGACAAACGTGGTGCCTCGAAAAAGGATGTTTTTATATAAGTATAGTAGATTATGCATGTCAAAATCATAAATTACTTGTTTCAAGTCTCATGTAACTTAAAATACTTGAGGTATATAACTCTTTTTTTTTTTGAAGTAGCAAAGGAACTCTTTAATTAGTCTTAATATAAATTATCGTGAACTATATAGAAAAGATGTTTTGATTCTAATATTTTAGTAATGATTATCATTTTAAAAATAAAAACAAATAAATTACCAAAATTTAATTTGCAATACATTAAAAATTTTACTTTGCTTTTAATTTTTATTCCTAATGCAAGACCCATACCTTTATCATTTTCCTAAAATTGTAGCCTATTCCATTAAACCTATATATATCTTTAATTCATATTTTAGTACAGTATATTATAATCAAACAAATTGTGTATATCTTGGGGGGTACAGAAGCATTCACTATCCACTTAGCTAATTATATCTTATTTATAATTTTAATTATGCAAATCTATTTCATAATTTTAAATATTTTCTGATTTAATTTACATTTCATCCGAATTTTAAAATACTACCTTGTAAAGTTGTAATGCATTACATACTTGCTGGTTTCTTGTATTTTTGTGTAAGGATTGTAATTTTCCTGTTTCCGTTTTGTGCTTTTTAGCAAAAAAATTCTTTACCCTGAGTGGAAGTGTAAATACCATAAAATGTAAGGGGCAAATAGCAAAAATGGCCAATATTTGTATTGTGTCTATCAATCCCATTTCATGGCCATGTTCAAAGCCACTCAAACATAATAACAATAAGTTAACAACAGCCTCAATTTGCCTCAGCACCACCAGAAAAGTCACAAACACAAAACAAACAAGCAAGCAGCTCCCACAACTCACAAATCTCTCTCTCTCTCTCTCTCTCTCTCTCTCTCTCTCTCTCTCTCTTTCCTCTCAAATGAAAAGCTAATTATCTTTTGAAACCATTGAGCATTCTATGGCTTTTCTTCTACCCAAGCTCCAACCATCTCTCTTATCCCAATCCAAATCCAACAAACAACAACAACAACAACCCCTTCACCAAACTCTCTCACTGCCAAAACCCACTTCCCATTTTCCCATATCTTTCATCACTTCTTCTTCTTCAACTGCACAGGTTGCACAGGTCAACACACCACAAGGTAGTGCTCAAGATAAGGAGCAGCAACAACCTAAGGATGAGTTCTATGTCAATCTTGGCCTTGCTGTTAGGACACTTCGTGAGGACATGCCTTTGATCTTCATCAAAGACCTCAATTATGACATTTATAGGTAACCATGTCCATAGATTCTCTTCTTTGTAAAGTTATTTTTTTCATTTTCCAAGTTATAAGGTTTTTTCTTTTTAAGAGTTTAATTTTGATACGCTGTTGTTTATTGTTTATTATACATGGCTCGTATAACAATTCCTTTAAAAGTAACACGTCATCAACTCAATCGTGGTTACATTGCGATTATTGCAATTGCGAGAAAATGTTTTGATACACTGATGTTTTTGCGACATTTTTCATAGATATGGCCCAAATGGGTACTTCGTGATATAAACCTGAAAAGTGTCGCGAAAATGCTGTCTATGATGTACATAAAACATTTTCGTTGATTGGTTTTCGGAGTAAACAACTTTTATACCTAAAGTGTATTACGATTAGGGTAATGTTAACAAATGCCCTTAGGAGTTAGGATATTGTTTAAGGAAGTAAATAAAGTAGTTTGCGGGAAGTGCTAGACTTAGATTTCCAATGCTTACTTTGTTTGTATTCCTTAAAGAAGCACTCGTTAACACAACCCTCACAATTAAATTCTGTTTTACTTAGAATTTGGTTATTTTTCAGGGATGACATAACATTTAAGGACCCTTTGAACACATTTTCTGGGATTGAGAAGTACAAATTGATCTTCTGGGCATTGAGGTTTCATGGCAAAATCTTGTTTCGCGAGATTGGGCTTGATGTGTATAGGGTGTGGCAGCCTTCAGAGAATGTGATATTGATAAGGTGGAATCTTAGGGGCGTGCCGCGTGTTCCTTGGGAGACCAAGGGAGAGTTTCAGGGTACCTCAAGGTATAAGTTGGACAGGAATGGCAAAATTTATGAGCACAAAGTTGATAACTTGGCTTTCAATTTTCCACAGAATATCAAACAAGTTTCGGTTTTGGATTTGGTTACTGCATGCCCTGCAAGTCCAAATCCTACATTTTTGTGGGGTCCTGTGGATGCTTACTCTTCTTCATGGATAGCTTTTTACAAGGCAGTTAGGGAGACATTGGATCAAGACGGGAGTTTGCTGCCTCAAGATGGTCTAGCTACATGTTCATAGCTATCACTTAGTGAAATGTTTCATAGGTTGACACTTATGTGCACAATAGTGTAATAGGTTAGGTATAATGAATATGCTCCATGGTATAAATTGGTTTTTCTTCAAAGACAAAGAGTGTATATAGATAGGCAGGGATGCAGAAGAGTCCAAGTTGCTCACTCTGTTGTTGAGGAAATGAAGATTCCTGTGGTGAGCTTATACAGATGATATATATACTTCTACATGCTATGATCTTTTAAAATAAATCTGTAATGATTTAGATTTTCTTCGTTCTGTTATAGATTAAAATTTGTCATTTCCATCCTTGAAACTACTGAACCATATGGAACACAGACACACTTGTTTAAACTTTGGAGAGAACATTCTATAGTCACTCAGACTTGAACTATAGTTTCACTTAACCTAAGTAATCTCTATTCATCCTATAAATAATTGATTTCTGCTATAGGTAATTTGAATTTACATAAACATTTTGTATTCATCTTATGACTGAGGTGATGATTTCCATGAGTACTAATTTATTCTTTGAGAAAACTTGATCTAGAAATGGCAATACATATTGCCTTGTAGAAATCTTCACCTATATCCAATTTCTCTTGGATTGTTGATGGTCAGATACACAGTCATGGTCTCATTTCCCACATGATTATTTGATATCTGCCCTTACTCCAGTTAATAATTTTCACTTGTTGAATAAGATATACATATATACTTCCTGTTGTGATTTGATAGCCAGTGAAATAAACATAAGTTATACAAAAACCATATAATCTAAAATGATATCAACATTTGAGCAACATCTGTTAGTAGTATTTTTGCTCCATTCTCACTTGAGATATTTTAAGAACAAAGAATGGTTCCTTGATTACTTATTACTCTGCAACACATAGATGAGTGAGCATGTGAATTTCTTTTAGAAAGAGCCCAAACTCATCTTTGCCTTGAAGTAAAATGTAATTGTTGCAGTACTTTGTACTGGAAATTATTGATCTTAGAATTATGTTTCATATCACTCTTTAATGGGGGGGTCTAAAACAATTATATTAATCAACCAGATCAACCACAATAGGAGCTACTCTAAATAAGGAACATGAGACACGAGGCCACCTTCACCTTCCATAGGGAGGGTTCCCAATGTTCACTCACCAAGCTTTGGAGCATAAGGCCAATTTACAAACTAACTATACCCTATTCTCTTTTTTTATAGACAAACTTTTTTTTAGGGGGAGGTAAGATAACGCACTTCCTGAAATTTAAACCAGACACTTTCATTTTATATTCAGCAACTTAATCAACTAAGCTTTAATACTGTAAAATGCTATCAAGCATTATCTAATCAAAGTTTGTCCACAGCCTTAATTTTCATATTTTTCTTGATTCACTGAAAACATCATCCACCGAGTTTGCCTTCATTTGAAATATTCTGCAGTTCCTTTGCTTCAGGTTCTATACTCACTAGCAAATATTATTCTATTTTTTGATCCCCCATCTGCTTGCTATGTGAATCAACCAGTTTTGTCATCTATTTTAAGAGAGCTTGGGCTTGGCCATCTCTGTTAGCCTATCTAGCTACAGATTTTATTCCTGATCTCACCTGCATAGTAACATGGGAGGAATAAGTGACTAAAAAACCTACTCACCTTTTATGGCTTAAGAAAATTGCTGCTTTTTAAAAATGATAAGTTTTTCAAACTTCCTTATATGCATTTCCTGATCTTAACTACACTTCTTTTCGGTTTCCATGGTTCATGGAATTCCCTTAAGATAGATTTCATAAGAAAATATGGAAATTCTTGTTAACTACAGATGAAGCTTGTGATGCAAGCATTAAGCCTTAAACAATTCAGATTGGGTTAAGAGTTGTTGTTGTAGTTGTAGTCAGTTAATTATTGATGTATATTTGACTCTAGGAAGTTAGTTAGATTCGGTTATCCCTAGCTAGTTACAGGTAGTTTAGTTACCACTCCTACCATAGTTAGTACTTAGTTGATTGTATATAAAGATCAAACTATGTACATTCGGTAGTTAGTTCAGTTGCTAAAGTTCATTACTATTTTCATTCAATTGTTGAGCTCTCAATTCTCTGAACTTTCTCATTTTGTCTACGTGATTTCCAAGCTTCACCATGTGCCATTTCTACATGGTATCAGAGCCACTGTTTGTGCTTCCACCATTAGTGTTTGTTGAAACATCCTCCTCCTCCTCATTCTCCTCCGTCTTCTCCTTCTCCTTGAATCAATCGATTCAATTTTCTTCTCAATTTTCTCGAGAAAATCTTGCGATTTTCTTTTTCATTTTCTAAGAATCTAAAAATTTCCCAGGAAAATTTACTTTTCATTCTCATTCAGTTTTCTGAAATTCATGAAAAACTTCTCACGAAAGCCTACTATCTTCTTTTATCTTTTTTAGTTTGTTGATTTTCAAAAAGATTTTTTGGGAAAATTCACCTTTTCTTAGGAAAACATTATTTTCTCAAAAAAATTACATCACTTTTCTTTTTGATTTTATCTGCTATGGAACTTTAGCATGGAAATCCGATACGAAATCCTTCTTTTCCATACGATATGTGTTGAGAAAGAAAAATAATAAACTAGTCCCACATTGATTAGAGCATATTAAGTTGAACAATATATAAGTAGAAAGACCCATGGATCTAATGCCTTAAGGTTTTAGGTTAATACATGGTGTCATACTACTTATATACTCTCCCTAATTAAACAAAGACTTGGATCAAAGGGCCTATACTAAATTCTTCTCTCCCACTCCCACATCGCTTGCCTCATAATATATGGCATGGTTTAAATACTTTGGTTTTGAGATGAAACCTTAACATGGTATCATAATATGCATCCTCGTGAGACTCCAGGGACTATTCTGGTCACCAAGCCTCTGACTAGAGACAATTATCATTCATGGTCCCAGGCAATGAAAATGGCTTCCCACTCTCACATCGCTTGCCTCATAATATATGGCATGGTTTAAATACTTTGGTTTTGAGATGGAACCTTAACATGGTATCATAATATGCATCCTCATGAGAATCCAGGGACTATTCTGGTCACCAAGCCTCTGACTAGAGACAATTATCATTCATGGTCCCAGGCAATGAAAATGGCTTTGAAATTCAACAACAACGTGGATGGGTCATTGCCAAAACAACTCATTGACGATCCTTTACTTGATGCTTAGGACAGGTACAATACCTTTGTAGTTTCATGGCTAAACCAATGTATTGATGCTTCAATTGTTCAAGGTATTCTATGGATGGAGACTACTATTGAGATTTGGCAAGACCTGCGTGAAAGGTATTATCAAGGAGATGTTTTTCACATATCAGAATTAACTGACTACAAACTACAACAGCAACTCTTAAGCGAACCTGAATTGCTTCAGGCTTGTTCCTTGCATCACAAGCTTTAGCTGTAATAAACAAAACACTTGGGCACTGACACAATTGCCTGTTGAAAAAAGGGCAACTGGAAATGGATGTTTAAAATTAAACACAAGGCTATTGGCACTATAGAGAGATATGGAGTAGCAAGGCTTGTTGCAAAAAGTTTCATACGAATTGGGGGCTTAGACTATAAAGAAACCTTCAGTCCAGTTGTTAAAATGACTACTATATCAGGGTCATCTTAGCTCTTAGTTGCTTCTCACAACTAGCATGTGCAACAACTAGATGTTAACACAACCTTTTTACATGATGATCTCAGTGAAGAAGTTTGCATGAAGCTACCTCCTAGTCTTGTTGTTTCCCATCCTTCCCTAGTCTACAAACTACAAAAATCCCTTTATAGATTAAACAAGCCAACAAACAATGGTATCAGAAATTGACAAGTGCATTGTTGGAATTGAGTTATAAAAAATCCAGAGTTGATCACTCCTTGTTCATCAAATCAACAACACATTCCTTCACAACTATTCTAGTCTATGTTGATGATTGAATTCTTAATGGAGATGACCTCACTGAAATCCAAAATATGAAGCCACTTTTTGACATGAGATTCAACATAAAAAACCTAGGAAATCTCAATTCTTTTTTGAGTGAAGTATCAATTTCATCCCTGATGTTTTTTCAGTGTACCAACTTAGTCCCTGAAAATGTGTAAATTCATATTTGGTCCTTCGAGATTTTCGGAAGTACCAACTTGGTCTCCCAATTTTTTAACGAACTAACTTGATCTCTTAAGATTTTCATGTTTTGAGGATCAAATTGGTACATCCGGTAATCTTGAGGGAGCAAATTGATACATTTGAAAATTTTGAAGGATCAAGTTGATATTTACACATTTTCATGAACTAAGTTCGTAAACTAAAAAAAACATCAGGGACAAAATTGGTACTTCACTAATTTTTCTTAAGCATGGAGGTAGCTAGATCAAAACAAGGAATCTTCTTCTGTAGTCTACCCCTTTGAATGAGGATTTCTCTTAATTTTCATTTATTTTAATTTATAATTGAATTACTACCTCCGTCCTTAATTATCAAGCCCTCTTGACACTTTTATTTTGTCCCTATTTATAAAGCCCTTTACCAATTTTCAATGAACATTAATCACTTTTTTCCACAAACACCCATATTTATTTAACACTTTTTAGATTCCCAATAATATTAATATGGGTAATTTTGAAAATACATATCAAAAATTCACATTTTCAATACAATTAAATAAACTAGCAAGTAAGCCTGTGCACATGCATGGGGCCATTACGCGAAGCCCCTAATTTAAAGGTGAAATTATTAAAGGTTTCATATCATGACTTAAATTTGATTAACAAATTTAATTGATTAAAATTTGTTGTCATGACTTAAATTTCATATTTTAAAAATAACCAAAATCTAAAGAAATTCAAATTATATCATGTCAAGTGACAAAACTTTCCTTAACCCTCTTAATCTGGTTGTTTTAGAATTTGTTGATTTGTTAGATTATTTTCATGATTTTTTATTTTTGTAATTTTTTATCATTTTTTTAAGAAAAATGAAGCATTTTAAATATTTTTTTTTTATTTTTCTTAACTTCAATCATAAAAACCCATAATCTTTTGATTTTTTCAAGATAATAAAGTTTATCCCTTTTTAGATTCCTATTCTCAACCCAAGATTATTAAAAACTCTTACTTATGCATCAATGCATAACAAAAACCATTAATTAATAATAATCAACTTGAAAGTATTCTTTAAATGTTGTAGATATTTCTCTCATATTTGTCTTCTCGATGATCTAATTAATTTCGGTCTTCTCAATGATCCCATTAAGTTCTCTTCTATTAGTAATAGATTTCTTTATTTTGTTTGAAAAAAATTTGAATCAGATTTAAAATAAAATAATTACATACAAAAGAATAATATAATACCTAAAATTGAAACTTTTTAATGGAATACAAATTTTCGTAACTTATGAATCAATGCATAACAAAAACCATTAATTAATAATAATCAACTTGAAAATATTCCTTAAATGTTGTAAATATTTCTCACATATTTGTCTTCTCAATGATCTTATTAATTTCGGTCTTCTCAATGCATTAATTTCGATCTTAAATGTTGGAGATATTTCTCTCCTATTTGTCTTCTCAATAATCCCATTTATTTCGGTATTAAATATTGTAAATATTTCTCTCCTATTTGTCTTCCCAATAATCCCATTAATTTTGGTCTCCTCAATGCCAATAATTTCGATCTTAAATGTGAGAGATATTTTTCTCCTATTTGTCTTCTCAATAATCCCATTAATTTCGGTATTAAATATTTTAAATATTTCTCTCCTATTTGTCTTCCCAATAATCCCATTAATTTTGGTCTTCTCAATGCCATTAATTTCGGTCTTCTCAATGATCTCATTAAGTTCTCTTCTATTAGTAATAGATTTCTTTTTTTTTTGTTTGAAAAAAATTTGAATCAGATTTGGAATAAAATAATTACATTCAAAAGAATAATATTAATAATCCCATTAATTTCATTTGAATCAATTTTAAATATTGTAGATATTTCTCCTATTTGTCTTCTCAATAATCCCATTAATTTCGATCGTAAAATGTTGTAATATTTCTTTCCTATTTGTCTTCTCAATAAACCCATTAATTTCGATCTTAAAATTTGTCTTCCTATTTGTCTTCTAAATAGATTTCTTTTTTTTTGTTTGAAAAAGATTTGAATCAAATTTGGAATAAAATAATTACATTCAAAAGAATAATATAATACCTAAAATTGAAACTTTTTAATGGAATTCAAATTTTCGTACTTATGCATCAATGCATAACAAAAACCATTAATTAATAATAACCAACTTGAATATTAGTAACTGATTTCGATTAAAAATAACTGATTAGTAACTGATTTTTTTTCTATTAGTAACTGATTTTTTTTAATATTAGTAACTGATTTCGATTAACAAAAAATATTGAATAAAAAAACCTAAAAAACTAAAAGTTGCTCTATTGTTAAGAGAGCCTAAAGAATAGGAATAGAAAACAACACAATGAACAATTTGATTCAACTTCACATTTATAAGATTTGAATGTGTTAAAAAAATTAATTACAGAAGATTAAAAAGCTTCACTGCTCGAGATTGAAAAGGTCCTTCAAATCCTCACTCTCATTCGTATTCCAAAACTGCAGTGAATAATAATATTAGCAAATAAATTATTAGTCTCAAAAACAAATCTTACCATATAAATTATTAGTTTCACCTTCAACCCTTGAAATCAACTCCCTTCAAGTCTTGATCTTTCTTCACTTCCAACACTTGCAAGAAGACAAAGTAAACCAAAAGTTAAAAGAAATACAACAACAAAATTATATAGGTAGAAATTTAACATAAATATTGAATAGAAATTGACGAAAAGAAATTAGAAACAAATAAATAAAGAAATAAAAGATTCTTGAAAAAAAAAGAAATAAATAAATAATATTTTTGGGAATAAAGAAATAAAGAAATAAATAAAAGAATATGTTGAAAAAAAAAAGGACAAAACCTGTGTATGTGTGTGCGGGGGGAAACCCTATTCTCCCCTTCTCCTTCTTGTTCCAGCCGCAGCCCCATTCCTTGGTGTCTCTCTCTCTCATCCCTCCTCCCTCTGTTCCGGTCTTCTTCTTCAACCACCGCCGCCGACCCACAACCACCCTCACGGCCTTCGTCCCTCTATCCTTCACTATTTCGAGCCCGCTCTCTCTCTCTCTCCCTATCTTCTCCAATCGCGCTCTCCCTCTCACTGCGAATTGGTTCGATTCGTGAAGCCGCCGTCGCCAGTCACCATGGTAGCACCCTTCTCCACCAACATCAACACCGACTGATCTCCACCGACAGCGATCCATCACACACCGTCCTCCATCAACCACCGCCGTTCTTCTCCGTCAACCATCGCTTCTTATGATGTGCATGTGGTTGGATTCACCCCCTCAAGCATCAATTTTTGAGTTGGGAAGAAGATTTAGGATTTAGGGTTTTTGATTTTCCCCTTTCTTTCTTCTTCTTTTCATTTTTTATTTTGTTAATTTTTTTAAATTTCTGTTGTGCTTTGCTCTGTTTGCATCTTGATTTTGTTTGGAACAAAAAATTTCTTCTTCGTTCGTGGCATGATGATGAGACCATGAGAGAGCGAGTGAGAGAGAGTGAGAAAGAGAGATAGACGAAATGGGTGAGAGATGAGGAAGAGAAAGAGTCGTGAGGCATGAGGGAGTTTTTTTCATTATTATCAGATACACATATATATTGAGACTCCATTCATTAAGCACATATATTGAGACTATTTAACACCATTGGGCTTCCCAATTAGCACATATATTGAGATTCTCAATTACAACACATTTAATTACCGGCCACAATCAACTAACCCATTTGAATTAGTCAAAATCAGAATTGATTTTGGAGGGAAAATTAGATCTAATTGCAGACCCAGAAGAAATTATAATAGTATTGATTATTTTATTCCAAATGTGAATCAAATCTTTTACAAACAAAAAAAACATAGAGAAATATATGAGGTAGTTATTATGATTAAAGATTAAAATATATTTTTTTTGTTTCTTAACTTTTGGTTTTTTAGGTTTTTTTTATTCAATATTTTTTTTATAGAAATCAGTTACTATAAAAAAAAATCAGTTACTAAGAGAAGAAAAAAATCAATTACAAAATAGTTACTAAAAGTATGAAAATATGGTGTGATTCATTAATTAATAGAAGATAAATTTTTAATAGAAGAGAATTTAATGGGATCATTGAGAAAAACGAAATTAATGGCATTGAGAAGACCAAAATTAATGAGATTATTGGGAGCACAAATAGGAGAAAAATATTTACAATATTTAATACCGAAATTAATGGGATTATTGAGAAGACAAATAGGAGAGCAATATATCTAACATTTAAGATCGAAATTAATGACATTGAGAAGACCGAAATTAATGGGATCATTGAGAAGATAAATAAGTGATAAATATTTACAACATCTAAGGAATATTTTCAAGTTGATTATTATTAATTAATGGTTTTTGTTATGCATTGATGCATAAGTTACGAAAATTTCTATTTTATTAAAAAGTTTCAATTTTAGGTATTATATTAATTTTTTAATGTAATTATTTTATTCCAAATCTGAAGCAAATCTTTTTCAAACAAAAAAAAACATAGAGAAATATATTAGGTAGTTATTATGATTGAAGATTAAAATATAATTTTTTTATTTTCTTAACTTTTGGTTTTTTAGGTTTTTTTTATTCAATATTTTTTTCATAGAAATAAGTTACTATAAAAAAAAATCAGTTACTAATGGAAGAAAAAAAATCAATTGCTAATTAGTTACTAAAAGTATGAAAATATGGTGTGATTCATTAATTAATAGAAGAGAACTTAATGGGATAATTGAGAAGACCGAAATTAATGGCATTGAGAAGACCAAAATTAATGGGATTATTGGGAATACAAATAGGAGAGAAATATTTACAAATATTTAATACCGAAATTAATGGGATTATTGAGAAGACAAATAGGAGAGCAATATCTCCAATATTTAAGATCGAAATTAATGAGATCATTGAGAAAACAAATAGGTGATAAATATTTACAACATTTAAGGAATATTTTCAATTAGGAAAACCAATAATATAATACCTAAAATTAAAACTTTTTAATTTGAATCAGATTTTGGTCTCTCACATTTGGGCTTGAAGCCCACTAACTCAATAAATACTCACATAATATATGCACTCTCTCTCATTAATTAAGCAATGATTAACAGACTTCTTAAGTCAAAATTGGTCAAAATTGGCTGCTAAAATCATATTTTGGTCTCCTAATTGAAAATATATTTAGGATCTCTTGTATGATGCTGGAATGTTGGAACCAAACCCTGTGCAACACAAATGGAATATAGTGTGAAACTACTGCATCAATGTATATCCCTTATTATATTCCTATTATTATTATATATCACAATATTCTTTTGTTAATATATTATGATAATATGAAATTATTTGAACCTTCAATGTTAAAAAACTATAATATTAGTATTTTTTTATTATTATCAAAACAATTGGCTCATATTTCCTCCTTCTCACAAGGATGGTAACAAATTGAAAAAGTAATAAAAATATTAAGGAGACATACATTGTTTGTCTAACACATCAACCAATTATCAGACACCTAATTTAATGCATTTTGCATTAATCAACCAATCACAATTCAAAGTTCACAATTTCTAAGTATTTCATTAATTACTTTAACTTTACTTTGGAACAAAAAATTTTCATTTTTTACCATCCTTATAGGAATGAGGGAATATTACATACTAAAAGTTGACGCTAGGCTACAGTTACACTTATACGTGTTTTACAACAAAACATATGTTATCCCTTGTTAAGCCCATATTCAATGGTTTCATTTCTCCAAAATAGACATAGTCTATAACAAACTAAGTGTATAAACTCACATTCCTTGTTTTGATGATAGAGTGTGGTTCTTCTCGGCTATAGGAAGTGTAAATACATTTTTGGTACCTAACAAACATAAAGGGAAACTGGGATTAAGTCATCGTCTTAGATAGTAAAGAAATAGTTTACAATATACAAGTAAATCTTTAGCCATCAATAAAGAAAACACTTGCATATGCATTCCAAAATGAGATTAATGAGTATGCACTGACGGTATAAAGTTTTTCACATCAGTTTATCATCCACCATTTATTTGTATTAGTTTATTAATCTAATAGTCAACGACCATAAACAGATGAATGATGAATAATGCGCTGATAGTGTAAATTTTAATATAGATACAAAGACAATTCATTCAAAAATTAACAGTTAATCAAATACACATCCTTCAAATTCTCTCTTAATCAATAGCATCAATAAAACTTTTACTCAAACATTCAAAACAAAATAATGAACTAAATTTCCCATGCTATCACTAGTAGAAAATATGGATTTTACATCACCTAATTAACATCTGTTTTCTAAAACAGATGTAAAAACCAAATGCGGTGGCAAACTTGTAATTAAGTTTAAGTTAAAAAAACTTTCCGCATCTGTTTTTTTAATAACTGATGCGAAAAGTCATATTTTTTTGAATTTTCCACATCTGTTTTTTGTTAACTGATGCGAAATGTATTATTTTCATACTTTTCGCATCAGGTTTTAAATAAATGATGCGGAATGTTCAGTGCGGTGGCAAACTTGTAAATATGATAAATTTAAAAAATAAACATTTCGCATCTCTTGTTTTTTAACTGATGTGGAATGTCTTATTTCTCCAACATTTCCCATCTGTTTTCTTAAATTCTAGATAAGTGATGCATGTTAAGGTGGTTTTGTTTCTTTTTTTCCTTCTCTGTATCTAAATACCAGATTAGAGTTTGTCATTATAGATAATTTGTCATTAAAAAAGGACCATGGAACACTCTTTCATGCGTTTAGAATTATTTTATCAAATAAACTAAAAGGAGCTTATTTTCATTAGCTTATTCGTTAAATTTAATTCATCTTTGTTAGAAAATGCAGTCCACAACCACAATGTTGGACAAGAAGCTTATGTACTGATTCAGACCAAATCTCAATTTAATGATACTTCATGTTTAAAGAAACCAAATCAAAGTTCTGAGGATTTGAAGAATGATGAAAACAGGTATCCAATTTAAACTTGTAGAAATGTCATTGCATTTGATGAAAAATTTATGCCTTCTTATTGAATTTTGTTTAATCTTGATTGAATGGCTTATTTCATTTGACATTGTGTCAGGCTTTCACTTCCAAGCTCAAAATCATTAGAAAACATATTTAATTCTCTTGGAACTGATGATTACAGCTCTAATCAAAGTCCAACTAATGCTTTTACGGAAAATATCTGTAATAATCCGAATCCAAGCTATGACTATGGGGATATGGAGAATGATGAAAGCAGGTACGACATTAGACTAATAGTTAGTTATGCTTAAATAACTTTTTTGTCCTTATAAATATGACTAATTTTGTGTTTAGGTCGTGTTTCTTTAGCATTCTGTCATCAAATGCATTCACAGGAGCATTGCCAGTGTCACTTTCCAAGTTGACCAAGTTGACCAATATGTAAGTCTTTGCTCTCTAATCAACTTAATTGATCTATATTCCACAATAAGTAAACTAGTAAATCAACAAATTTTGAACATGTTCTAGTTTGGTTTTGTAGTTATTGTGTTTGCCTCTTTTTTTTTATTAATATGTAACCTAGTATCACTAAAGTCGTTGTAAGTTCTGAACATGTTCTGGTTTTGTTTTATGTCTAAGTTTATTTTCTGGTTTAATGTTGAGAATTATGTGGTATAACTGATGTTCTACATCAGTTCTATGTACTGAGATGGAGTATGGACTTGTGTTGTGAGGGCCAATTCTTGCAACAATAATTTGGGTTATTCAATAATTTGGGTTATTCATATAGTTGTTTTTTATTTTTAAAAAACACTAGTTAATTATGGGCGATAGGTTACTCCAAGGTCATTGGCTCCCTCCCTCCCTCCTAACCAAATTACATCTACCATCAACAAAGCTACTTAAGCTTAGTGACATTACTTTTGACAAAATTCACCGAATTTAGTTAGTTACAGTATTAGTTATTAGTATTTTTTAGTGACATTCAATATTTGAATTATGTCAATAGAATTTGAATTTGAATCCTGTGAAGCGAGCAAGTTACTTATAAATTATAACATATGATGATTATCATGGCATAATTTTGGATATACACCACCCATTTTCCACAACCTTTTATGGTCATTATTGTTCTTAAGAGCTTTATTGTCTAAATGAATCTCAAACTCTTTTTGTAAAAGATAAGCTTTCAAACAGTTTAAAGCTTGTGCTACTACATAGAATTGCTTGTTGCGTATGAACTACTTCTGCTTGGCTTCATTAAGTTTAATTTTTTCCTAAAGGATCTAATCAAATGTCCTTGGCCGAATAGCACCAATGTGACTCGTCATCACAAGCTATTTCAAACATTAGAATGCTTTGACCAATTTCTTTGTAGCTTCCTCTCCATATTGAGACCTTTTAGAAAATTAACCAGAGATATGTTCATGGTTGATTACTACACAAGAAACTTATATTGAGTATAGGATAAAAATGGCAACCCGATGCCTGATAATAACGATGAACCATGCATTCTTACAGACGGAACTGGGTTCATCTCAACAGATTTAGCAACTCTCTGCCCTTGCAATGTGTCGGCAAGAATTGACTCAAATAATAAATATATCTAGTATCTTTTATTATCAATTTGTTATTCCACCATGTTGTTCTTTTATATTAACTTCCTTTACTTTTTATTAAGGGGTCCTGTGTTAACTGATTTCCTAATGCTCTCATTTTTTTCTTGCTCTAGGGGGCATCCGCAGCTCCCAAGAAAACTATAGGGCTTCATACTCATCTTCATCGGCGTTGGCTTCAGGTATATGATTGAGATGTGTTGCTTTTATTGTAGATATATGCAAGAAGATGTATGCCACTTCCATTTTCATATATTTCTCTAAGATCAGTTAATTAAAAAATTTAAGCAATTCTTTGATTGAATTGAATTTAGAGACCAATTAGTTGCACTGATAGCGGCTTTGATCGATAAAGACAAAAATAATTGATAAAAATCTCTATTATTTAATTTTGTTTTAAATATGGTTTAGAATGTTCAATTATGTTGTTTTTGTTTGTGCTTAGAGGATTTTTTAATTTCCTGTTTTTTCTTTTAGGGATCTGAATGGGCTATCTTTGGAAGGGACATTGGCTCCTGAGCTTGGATATCTTGGTCACTTGAAATCTCTGTAAGGATTCCTGTTATTGTAAAGGACTTTAAAGAAGTTCAAAAAGAAGCTGACAAAGCTACGTCAATCTCAATTTTTGATGAGAATGATTTGGGTAGAATTTAATTAGTTTTGGTAGAATTTGTAGTTAGTGAATATAAGAGATTTGGGTTGCTTTGAATTAGTTTTGGTAAAATTTGTAATTTGTGGATATAAGAAATTTGGGTAGCTTTGAATTTGTTTTGGTAAAATTTGTAGTCAGTGGATATAAGAGATTTGGGTAGCATTGAATTTGTTTTGGTAGAATTTGTTCTTGTATTGAAAGTATTGGTTGTTGTATTGAAATTATTAGATATATATATATATATATATATATATATTTTGCCTTTTGGATTCATTTGTTTTAAAATTTTATTTTTGGTAGTCAAAGCAAAGAATGAAAGTCACTAGATATATATAAAAATTGCAAAAAAAAAAAAAACAAATTCTGAACTTTCCGCATCAGTTGCAAACAAAAACAGATGTGGAAGGTATACTTTCCGCATCAGTTGAGAACCAAAACAGATGCGGAAGGTATACTTTTCGCATCTGTTATAGAAAAAACAGATGCGGAAGGTATACTTTTCGCATCTGTTTTTTCTATAACAGATGCGGAATGTATACTTTTCGCATCTGTTATAGAAAAACAGATGCGAAAAATATACCTTCCACATCTGTTATAGAAAAACAGATGCGAAAAGTATACCTTCCGCATCTGTTTTTTCTATAACAGATGCGGAAAGTATACTTTCCATATCTGTTTTGGTTCTCAACTGATGCGGAAAGTCACTTTCCGCACTTTCCGCATCAGTTATGGAACATATCACATCGGTTAAAAAAAGTGATGCGGAAAGTCTACTCTTTTCACATATGTTTTGAAAAGTGATGCGGAAAGTCATGACTTTTCGCATCTCCTACAGTTACATCAGTTCCGAAACTGATGTGAAATGGGTTTTAAAACAGATGTTAAATGACCGATATGCAGTAGTGTATAGTCATTAAGTCTCTTTCACCAAATGTTGTTTTAGTTAAGCCTATTCAGAGATTTCCCAGACTTGTTTTTCTATAATGCTCATACATTATTTTGGGTCTGCATGCTCTTGTTCCACCATGCATAATCTATTTGAAATTTTTTTTATCACAGGTGTTCTCAAGAGCACCTTTAATATGAATCCTTGAGACTAATCCTGCACGAGGTCGCGTTCTTATGTCTCTCCCAGCTGAGTGTGTTCGGGAATCGAACCTGAGGCCTCATTTCCAAGTTCTCAAGTTGGCTGGATCGCAGCAATTGAGCCAACTCCATCGATATTTTACATCCCATCTTCACACAACACAATACAGCAAATTAAGACCTCCATCATGCTGCTGAGAAAGACAAAAAAATTACATTACCAACCCACATCCCTTCAACACCCTGCATATATAGCCAATATTAAAAGTGAAAAAATGCAAAAAACACCACAACTTGTCCCAAAACAAAACATTTAATTAACAATATTACAACACTAAACAATCCAATATCATTATCACTACAACAAAAAAGCGTTTTTGTAGCATTTATTTTTCACATTCTGTAGCGCTTTGAAGCGCTACGTATGTAAGTGTAATAAAAAGTACCTGTATTAATAGTAGCGCTTTCGAAAACGCTACTGAAAACAACTATTTAGTAGCGCCTATGCTATGAATGCTACAAAAAATAGAGAATGAAACGCTACTAAAACTATAAGAATTAGTAGCAGTTTCTATAAAATGCTACAGGAAGTGGTTCACTTCCTGTAGCATTTTATAGAAACTGCTACTAAAAGTGAGCACTTTCTGTAGCACTTTTCATTTCAAACGCTACTAAATAATATTAATAATCCGGTTTCGTGAGGTATCCTTCTAGATCCGGTCCATAACAGGAACAAAAGAATTTCTTCAAATGATCAAATTACATCCCCCTATTCAAATCATATACTGTAATTTCACAAACAAATTATTTAGAAGTCAAACCCCAAAGCTAATACTAATAAAAGTCAGAAGAAACAAGTAAAACAATCTACAATGACTTTATAATACAAAACGATAAAAAATTAAAATAGGAACCTATGGAATTATTATAAACATGAATATTTGGATTCAAACACCATAGAACCTGATGTCGAGAATAAACAATGAAAAGAAACCCTAAAGCCAGAAAAAAAAGTTACCTAAATCAGGAAAATTTAAACACACCTTAGTTGTGAAACCCAAAAGAAGAGAAAATATAATTGAAGTGGATATTTCCATTCAGATCAATAGCAACCACCTCCTCTCTCTAGCATTGATGCCTCTCTCACACCTATTCTTAGCCCAACAAAATTATAGTACAATGACTACATTGACAGTTGTCAACGTCATAGTTAGAGGTAGTAGCAATTTATTACAAATAGAGGGGGGCTTACACTTCAAATTTCCAGAATCTACAAAGCATATGGAGCAGAAGCAGAAATGATAGGCTAATTTTAAGTGTATAGATTGGAATTACCTCCCGCAATTCAAAAATAAAAAACAAAACTCAAACACAATGGAAATTCATTAAAAGTTGTTTTTCAAGCTCGTTGGATACAAGTATACAACATATGATATCTTAAATATGATGCAGACCAAAACACCGCCAGGATAGTGTGGCTTACTTTCTCTCCCTTTTTAATAATTGCCAGCTTCTTATTTCAAGTGCAGTTTGAATCGCTGGTCAAATTTGAAAAGAATGTCAGAAAGTTCTACATTAGAAATTTGAAGTTTGTCGTAAAAATTGCCAAATTCATGTAAGAGTAAGATCATCATGTTTGAAAAAACAACTCAGAGAAGTGACCATATTCCATGATCTCATTATCACTGCAAACTTATAGGAGACATTGGGTGGATGATGTGATTCAAAAACCGCAGATTCAGTGAAAATATCCTTCTCTAAGGGAGCATCAATAGGAAGTTTTTTTTGATATAAAAAGAACACAAGCAAAAGATGAACACATGTCAATAGAAGCAATTGTATTATCTGGGCAAAAAACCTTTACAAACATTCGTCATGCATAGAAACTAAAGATAATTAAAAATTGAAAGATGAACAATTCCTACACATTTTTAGAAGCTTTTACTACGTGATAAATATACAGGTTGATACACTTAGAAGCTTTTGTTGGCACAGATTCTGAGGAAGAACATAGGGTTATAAATCAAAGCAAGACTGAAGCATGAGAATTAAGTATATCTTTTAGACTCATAGCTTATATCAAAACTTTTGATAGCAATCACAAAATTACCTTTTCCATTACGGGATAGAAACACACATTGAGCTATTCTCATACACAATAACACAAACAAAAAGCCACAACTGGTCTCTTGCATATATGGTCACATAAACTACCTATAGTGAAAGTTATACCATAAAAACCACATCTATGGTCTCCCATACCCCAATTCAGCATCCAAATCTCTCCCTTCCAAGCTTTGTGTTACTTTCGACAAGTCTCTTTTTGCTATGTCATGATCTGCCTCAGTAGCAGCTACCTTTGCCTTCAGCCTCTTCAATTCCAACTCTACAGTTACCACATTTGCCTTCAACTTTTCTGCTTGCATTGCTTTCTCTCTGTAATTTTTCATGCCTACGGCGGATTGAACATGAGGCTCCAGCCAAGTTAAATCAAATCTAAACGTCTCAAGTTCTTCCCATAAATTTTGAAGATGCTTACAGGCCCAGTCACTCATATCTTTCACCCTTTTAGTGTCGAGGAAATGAAGAGTAAATAGATTCATGACTATAAACCCAACTGGACCACTTTTGATTGGAGTCCTTGTGCGATAGCCACGATGGAGATTATAAGCAGAAACACAAACTAAGAGTGATTATTTTGATATAAAAAACACAAAATAAGCAAGGAAAAAATGCTTACAACAATGGGCAGCAACGAAGCGCAGCAATCGGAACCGCAGAAGCAAAAGAATCGCAGAAGCAGGGGCAGCGGTTGGGAGCGACGACCGCGGGAGTCCTTGCAGCGGCGGCGGTGGGGAGCGCGGGAGTCCTTGCAGCGGCGGCGGGGAACGTGTGAGTCCAGAGGGGAGGAGATTATAAGCAGAAACACAAAATAAGTGATTATTTTGATATTAAAAAACACAAAATAAGCAAGGAAAAAATGCTTACGGCAGCAATGAAGAGCAGCAATCGGAACGCAACAGCAACAGAATCGTAGAAGCAGGAACCGCAACAATGGAATCGCAGAAGTAGGGGCAGCGATTGGGAGCGACAACGAGTCCTTGCAGCGGCGGCGGGGAGCGCGGGAGTCCTCGTAGCAGCGGCGGCGGGGAGCCCGAAGTGCAGCAGCGACAGCGGCGCAGCGGAGGAAGCAAACGAGAAGCGCGATAGAGAGGCAGCAACAAGAAGCTCGAGAGGCAGCAATGTAACCAGAGGGGCAGCTACACAGTACACACGATCTCTAAGAGTGTTGAAGAAAAATAGGGATTAGTCTCTAAGAGGGAACAAATAAATTTATTTATTTTTTAGAATAACTTATTAGTAGCAGTTGTTAAATAAATGCTACGAATTAGTTTAACTATTTTATAGGATTAGTAGCCTCATGTTTGTAAGCGCTACATATAAGTAGAAGTTATTCTATTTCAAATTTTTAAAAAAATTAAGATAACTTATTAGTAGCACTTATTAAATAAGTGTTAAATAATTAGTAGCGTTTATAGAGTAAGCGTTACAAATTGTATAAACAATCAGTAGCTCTTATCAGTAAAAATGCTACAAATATTAAAGAATTTTTTTTAAATTCTATGATAACTTAATAGTAGCACTTTTCTGGAATAAGTGCTACAAAAGTTTTCACATTCTGTAGCATTTATTAATTAAGCGCTACTAAAAATATGAGAATTAACATTTGTAGCATTTATTCCAGAAACGCTACAAAATATATGCGCTACTTATTCTACTTTTTGTTGTAGTGTATATAGAAAACCACCAATGCATACTTGTTTCAATATTCCAATATCATTGTATAAAAATAAGAATTAATATCAAGATCAAAATGCCACGACTAAACCGAAAGTATATCAAATTTTAAAATTCATATATATATATATATATATATATATATCAGCAGAAGAGGAGTGCGGTGATTTATAGCATTTGAGAAGCAAAACTGATTCAACTATACCTTTATTATAGCATTTGAGAAGTTAAAAGGGAGTTTAGAGGTTATCAATATCTCGCACCAAATTCCCATGCTAACTCCCAACATCTCCATGCCCAGATTAAAAAAAATTAATTAGAGGAGATGGAAAGGGTTTCATTGCTATTTGTTTGCATAGAGAATGCCATACACAACTTGAAAATGAAGAAGAATCTAAATCATGAGAAAGAGCCATAAAAAGAGTCATAAAAAGTAGGGTGATCAGAACCCAACCCGTCCCATCCCATCCTAATGACTTTAGGTCGGGTCTCACCCATTACGATTGTCACAAAAGGATAAAAGGTGACAAACTCGATGCTAAAGGTGACGTGTTCGGGTATTCCATCGGGTCATCCAACCTGTCCTCTTACTTATATCGAGGTTCTATATTTGCTTTTGTCCATAAGTTTTATGCCATAGAAGTAACAATTGAAATGAACACAATTTCAAAGATGAAATATCCCTATATTTCTTTACTATATGTAGTTATTAATATGATGTGAATTTCTTTCCTAAGATGTTTGTGCTAGTGAAATGTTACAATTTTATTTACATATGTGTTAAATAAAGCGTGGTAGGTATTTACTAGTGGAATATTTATCTTTGTCTCTTTGAATAGCAAAGTTTTTTTTTTTTGATATTTTCACTTTTTAAGTTGTGAAAAATACTTAAATCATGTAAAGTGAGCATAATCATGAGACAATCTAGTTAACTATGATAATACAATCACTTGAAATTTAAGTTTTAGATTTCATTTTAACAATTTTAAAAATAAAATAAATTTAGTGATATAAAACTTATTGCATCATTACAAATTTTGACATTTTTGTCTTAAGAATATATTCATAATTTTACAAATTGTATGCTTATATTTTTGTTTCAGACCTGTCCTTATCTTGATCCATCCTAAATTGGACCCGTCCCTATCGCGTCTCTTCCCAATCAAGAACGGGTTCGGATTAAAAACTTGATCCAATCAACACTTAGGGACAGGTGAGGGACAAGCCTAACCCATCCAAACCCGTCCCAATAAAAAGACCCATGAGAAAAAAAAGAGTTGTTCTTGTGAATTGTGGGGGAGATAAGGTTTCACATATTTATTTTTTTTGAATGTGGTGCTTGAGTAACTAAAAACACATGTAATTTTATCCGTGCAAGGCATGGGTTTAAATGTTTTTTCTTACATTGATTTGATTATAGATTTTGGAAATAAGTCTTTTTAAATAATAAGTTAATATGAGCTTTTTTATAAAGATGATTTACATGTATCCAAAAATGAATAGTCATAAGCATTATTAACCTTTGATGGAGGGAGTTATTTTTTTCAATTTAGATCTTAAACTTATGTCCATCCCCACCTCCAAAAATGAATGTTAGATGATGTATATTCCAACGATTCCCCAAATTAAAATCTTATCATTTATCTAACATAATGTATTGAAGTTTACACAAACTTAACAATAGAAGCATGAATATCAAATACCAAGATCTCCAGTAAACAAATCAATCTTATTTACTCCAGAATCAATAATTACAAAAACAAAAGTGTGGACCTCAATCATATTGAGTGGAACATAACAGCTACCGAATTATTCTATATATAGCAACAAAGCAATCATGAATTAATTGTTTGATTTATACATTTCAATTGCATTGATATATCACGGAGTAGACATCAAACCAAATAGGACATATTAGTGATGTGTTCCATAAGATACAAATCACATTCACTTGATTATACACATCTTGACTTGCATTGAAAAAATGACAAAATATTAACAAAGATAAATGTATTTAACAATTTTCAAATAAGATTGAAAAATAACTAAATCTAATTAGAATAACTACATGTATCTCTAAAAGGATAATATAAAAAAAAACTTAATAACCATAGACATAATAAAGGAAAACAAATATCACTAAGATCTTCGCATTCGATAATTCAAATCTCATCATATTCTAAAAGATAATTAGAATCAAGTAAGTGTTCGTTTATCAATAACCACACAACAAAATTAAGAGGGTAGAGTAAAGATATAAATTAGTTAATAATAAATTAACAATGTCAATCATATTCTTCCTACCTCAAAATTACACCAATACCAAATACTTAAAAAAAATTAAAACAATGATAATCACTTGATTAACAATGATACTAAAAGGAATCACAGAGTAAAAAGGAATAGAAAACACAAACAGAATATAGATCAAAGAATTGAACTCATATATAGTGTAATCAACTTTAAGAGCATGAATCATATTTGATTATTACGTTGTTTAAAATACTAACCATTATTAGCCTTACTAACAAATGAATAATACTAAACATATGAATTAAAAAAACAAAACTACACTCAGGATTAGAAGCAATGAACGTCTTTCTAAACTAAGCAAAAATGATCAAGGTTGGCAAAAGGAAATTAGTTAAAGTTAGAAAAACAAAAGGAAAAAGGAAATACCTCAAATGAGTGTTACATCCCAAAATTAGTGCTTAAAATACTTATCCCCCTCTACTTGTGCAGCTAAATGTTCAAGACATTGCAAAAGGTTCATGAATAAGGAAATCATGTAGTATCAAAATTATGTGAATGCAAAAAGGAAAGACTTTACTTAACTATTATTACTGGCATGTATTGAAAATTATGGGATAGAAGTATTGGGTCTCCTTGAGTCTCATATAACCTTTCTTCTCTATTAGACATCATAGATTAGAACCTTGAAAGCTTTTAGCAAAGGCTTCTCACGATACTTACAAAAGTTTTACAATTGCAAAAAAAAAAAAAACCACAAAATTAAAAAAGTACCATGCATTTATATTTTTTAAGCCAACATGTTGATCTATAAATATCATGATGACTTGTATTGGCTATGCCCTCTATTGTTGAAGGTCTAACAACATAGAGGTGTTTAGGAAAGGTTCAAGATACAATATCCTAAAACAATTCAAGCAAATACTATTAATACAAGAGAATATGTGTACTGAAGCACTAAAAAAATAGGTTTGGTATACTTAAAAATATATGCACAACACAACATGAGATCAAATTAAAGAATACTACAATCATATTCCATAGTATTATGCTGATACAACACATGCAACTAAAATGCAAGAGAGATTCAGTTACTTGATGGGATTCAGTTACTGAATCATCATAAGGAAAATTTCAGTTACTTGATGGGATAAGTGGTTATCGTTGTTAATGGCCTGATTCCTACTATTTGCCTAAGTTACTCTGCCTCATTTTTTATTCCTTCACTCAATCCCTTGGAAACAGTTGAGCAGATAAAGATTGAAACCTCTCTTCCAAGCTAAAAAAAAACTTATTAATATTTGAAGAATTCATAAATGAAACAATAATTCTCAAAATAAGCATCTAAGATAAAGCATAACATATAAAAGTATAAAAACTTTCGAAAGATGATGGCATTTGATATTAATCAATTAATGAATGAAACAGTAAAACACGAAGATAATAGTAATTAACATTTAGAAGAAATATTTGAATATCTCAATCATTTCAAGTTTGAAGATGAACACTGAACAATTATGATTTGCTAAAAAAGAAAGCATACAAATCAAAATCAGAATAATAAAGAACGGAGGAGTGTCACGAAAATACTGGATTGATCGAGGCTCCATGCGTGGCAAGCGATACATTGAGAGAACTGGCAAACCAGAGGAGGAAGAGGAGGAAAAGATTTAGATCTCCGTACGCAAGTGCATATGCATATATGTCCAGGTAAAAACTAAATCTGGTTTAAAATAAAATAAAAAAGAATATTAGAAGGGAATTGTACAAAAGCAATTATTAAATGACAAAATAAGGAAGAAACAATGACAATTGGATACCACATTTTTGCGTAGTAGTAATTCATAAAATGGAAAAACAAATCATGAAAGAAACTTAAAAAAAGATACCAAAAGCAGTTATGTTATCAATTATAGCACATGTGTTCTTTGAAATGTTTAAAGAATTGAATCATATGAAGTGAATTAGGGTGTGTGAAAATTATACAAACAATTGGAGTGCATTTTCAAAGTCTCAAAGGTAGGGCTATCATTAAAATGAAGGAAGTGCCAAAGTGATTAGAAGAGAATCAGATTACAAAGACATTGTAACTACTATGAAAAAAAAAAACACTTAAAGAAACAATTAAACATATAACAAACTAGTTTTAGGCCCGTGCAATGCACGGGTTGTTTATTATTAGTTAATATTATATTTGGAGATTTCAAAAAAAAAATAATTACATTTAAATTATTTTAGTAGTTCAAATAAGTGATAATCATTTTGGGTTTTAGAATTGAATTAGCACCAATTTATTACTCCCTCCGGTAATATATATAGGTCACATTCTGGAAAGTTTTCTTGGTCCTAATTATAAGTCACTTTATATTTTCTATGCATCATTTATTAATTTTTCTCTTTTTTGCCCTTATTAAATGCTTTGACTATCTATGTGTTTTTTGTTGTTCATTAATGAGTGCGAATTTTCCAAGAAAAATTAAGGGGGTAAAATTGTAATGTTACAATATATTCTCATAGAATTCATAAAACCAACTAATTTCCTTAGTATGTGTAATTCGGTTAAGTATGCCCTATAATAAGGACCGGAGGGAGTAATAAACATATTATTAATAAACATAGAATATGTTATTAAAAAACCTAATGATAAAATTTGGTAAAACCTAGTAACGATATAATGTAAGGTTCTTTTTATTGTCTTATAGTGCGACTGTCTTCTTTTAATTTAAGAAGTACAATCCAAATATTTAAAAAAATATATAACACCGAATAACAATATATATTAATTCTTTTGCCTTTTTTTTTTTGCTTTTGCGGTTGAATTTTGGACCGCACCGTCGTTATTAGATATATGTTCTAAAGTTCTTTTTTTAGTTTTGTCAATATTTTTCATTATGCAGATGACGTTATCACATGTAAATGATAAACTTTGCTGTAAATTCTTTTTTTTTTTGGAACTTAAAAATTTAAATTTCCAATATTTTTGAATTATAATTATCTTTTTAATAAGTGCTATTAAGACATACACTTGTTAGCATTTTTCCATTACATACAATGTCTTGCAAGTACATAGCGTGTTTCTAATATTATATAATATATATATATATATATATATATTATAAATTGATTAAACACAAATTTATTAAAAAAACATATATTTGAGATTCATACTATTTGGTCACATCACTTTAAAAAAAAACTATTTGATAACGTGTAAAAAACTTGATAATAAAAAGATGTTTGTGATAAAAAATATACTATTGCAAATGAAAAAAAATGTTTTTAGATTTTCAAGTATGGTAAATAATTGGTTAAAAACAATAATGTGAGCAGGTCAATCATGTGATAATAAGAAAAGCAAAAAAAGGAATGTAATAAATTGACATACATGCTACTATGAGTTGATCTCTACTGATATACATGACAAATGAGAACTCTAAATAAAAAAAGATGAACTAACAAAACAAATATTTTATGACAAAAAAAAAACGATAATATGTCTGTCAACACGCTAGTACTTATGAGTAGATAAAATAGTATATTGTCATGTTTTTCGTAAATGGTCATGCCAACGCTACTCCCGTCCTTGTCGACGTGCATTGTCATTGTCATGTTTTTTCGTAAAGAGTTGCATGTCATAAAATAGTATATTTGAAAATCGACATTCTTAAAGTTATATTTTATGATAAAATTGAAAATATTCGTTGGTGATCTTCAATACTTATATGAAACTACTTTATGTCTTGGTTATTATGTGAAAAACCGAATTTTGTATTAATGAAACTACTAACACATTTTAAATTATTATTGAAAAATAACACTGCAACGCAAATACTTACAAAACAACTAAGTTTTGTCCTGCATTTAATTGACTTGTCATAAATTAGAAAAAGTATTTATGAGAAAGTTAGCTAATATTTTAGATATCAACAACAACACATATTTAAAAACAAAAATGAATGCCACAACAAAATATATTTATAAATATATTAAAAAAATAAATGTGTTGATTAACATGTTAGGCCAATTGATTTTGTCAACCCATATATAATAATATATTAACATGCTAGGCCAATTGATTTTTGTATATACTTCTGTCAACCTATAAGAATAATAATAATAAAATTCAAATGAAAATTTAAGAATTTGAAAAACTAAAACATGATAAAAAAAATAAAGAAGTGGAATGAAATAAAGAAAAGAAATATATGAAATTACATACCTGGTTGTCACTTTGTTCAAATTTTTCGATAAAATTGCATGTATGGAATAACTCCATGTGACGGAATCCCATAAATCAAAATAAGAAAATTGAGAGAATGCATAACAGAGCATAATATTAAATCAAATTTATTAGAACACTCAAAACTATGGGAGTATAGTGTTTAAAAAAATATCATTATTAATTGCATGTTGTAAATTAAAAACTTTGAGTGTCAAAGAAAAAGAAAGATGTAAAAGAATATATATAGTTTTATTGATCCCAATATGCATAGTCATATTTGAAGGAAAAGAACAAAAAAAAAAGGAATGATGATGTAATGGCTTACGTAACACATAAATTCTCAAAATTCAAGATCAATATGGAACTATATATTTGGTGGAAAAGAAGAGAGAAAAACAAATATGTAATGGTTATTCATTCCAAAAACTGATATAGATATTAATTGAAGTTGTTAAAAATCAAATCAAAATAAAAAAATATTCATCCATTGTATTACCCCCTCCATAGTCAAAAAGAACTGGAAAACATTATAGATCTGTAGCAATTATCACTGCCATAACAATGACTGTCACATTACTAACATGGTCATATATACAAAAGGAATAGTAGTGCTGCTAAATCTAAAAGAACCGAAAAATAATAGACACTGCAATTATCACTACAAATGTAGCGAATAAAGATAAAGATAACCTCCTAATTTCTGTGCCTCTGGTTTCACGTGTAAAGCAAGTGTTGTTTTCTCATAAACCTCTGATTCAAATATTTCCACAACACGACCCTACAGAAATCATAGTTACATGTAATAATCAACATATACCTGTTGTATTATAAAACATTCGATTGATTCTCTTCTTGTGTTTTCTAATTATGCACATTCTAAATAATTCTTGGAACAAAGGCTGAACCACAATTTTAATCCTAAGATGGCCATGAGTCCATGACCAAAAATTATTGCAATGTCTTCAGATATTCAAATCAAAGAGAAACTAAAACTAACAAATAATATAAGAATAAAAATGACGTAAATTCAATGCAATGTCAACATGATATAGCTTAAAAGGATTCATTGTCGATACAATTGAATACAAAACAAATAGAAATACATATATTCACATTTGAAACGGTGCTTGACACTCTGTTTCATGCAATAAAAGTTATCTATTATCATATATGTGATAAACATTCGCCAATCTCGTTTTCAATGTATAAAATCATGTAATATAGGGACTACTATTACTTTTTTATTATTATTTACGGGTAATTTTTTATTTTACTGTAGTGTCGACTAAAATTGTAATATTAATTTACGATGAACACAACATAGATATACCAAGTATACTTATGAAAAATATTGAAAATCTGAGGGAGGTCCATGGCTCCCCCAGTGTCACCCTCCCCCCACCTTTGCATGTGAAACCGAAATGCAATTGTTTAACAATATTACCTTTTTACTGATTAGACTTTCAGGCACTAATATTAAGTCATGAAGATAATCAATGATAATGGGCATATAATACTGAAATACACAACGAACAAATCATATAAAATCGTACATTTATATACTTGCCAAAAGGAAATATACAAAAGAAATGTGGATGGAAAACAAACAAAGTAAGCCGCATAAAAAGCTTTTATATCCAAAAACTAATATAATTTGGTAATTCTAAAAAGGTTCAACATTCATTAAGGTAAAACAAAAGAAAAAGAAACTTCTCCATGCATGGATCTAAGAATACCTTTGGAAGACCACTGACTCCTAGTGTTATATCAAGAGCAAAAGAACCAGTTGATACCACAAGTACATTTTTTGGTGAGACAGTCTACCCATTCCATTTACAATTTTTGTGTTGCCCTTCTAAAAGAAATAGTTACACATATATGCAGTTATAATCAGTTTTATAAATCAGTTTTTAAATTTGAATTTGGACACGTGGATAGCTTCAAAAGCCACCATTCTCCAACTTTTAATGTGGAGGCTCCATTTTGAAATGGGAGATTCTGGAGCCTCCATTGGGACATGTTTTTATACTAAAAGGAAAGATTTGCTGAAGACTAAAATAATAATAATAAAAAACATACCTTCCGTCACCATCTTACAAGTTCCACCTTCACCACCCTTCGTACACGTCACCATTAGCATAGCTCTTCTCCCCGAACCGCTTCTTGTCCAGCACGAATGTTCCACGGTGTGTGTCGACAGGGACTCCGGTGAAAAAGCCGTACCCGTCAAGCCGACCCAATTTGAATTATCCCTCATAGGTTGCTCCGGTGGGCCATGAGAATTTACCTTTGCTCAAGGCTTTACCTTTTACCACTCTCCTTCCTACATGCAGCCATCGGACCACAGGTACTTCCCAGTGCCGTGGGGTGTGTTGCTAAAGAGAGTGTCGGTGTAGATGTCGCTGCTGGAGAGGGAGGGGAAGAGCGTGAGGGTGACGCGCCGTGAGAGAGGAGGTTTTTGGTGGTGTTGTTGGGGTTTTATCTTCTTGTGAGAAATGAGGGTAGGTTCAAATGGGGGTTTGGAAACTCCTTTTGTCCACCTATCTATTTGTCAACTAATCAACTAATATGAGAAATGAGGTTTTGGTTATTTGCTCAGCATTTGTTTTAGAAACTGTCATTTGTTGCTACAGTTGCTCTACATAGAGCTTTTGAAACTACCATAATCGGTTGACAAATATGTGCATTGATGATTATAATTGCAAGTACAAAAAGATAACTACTCATATTAAGGGTAAAATTGGAAAGACAAATTTATTTACACTTTTTTTAGTTTATTTAGTTAAAAACAATTATAAAACAGGGTTTCTTTTATATAATAGCATAGATTAATGGCAATTACACTACCTAAAATGACAAAAAGAGAGAGCTTTTACATGAAAATAAAAAATAAAATCCTCCTGAGGTAAACATTATCATGCGTTGTTGATTGCTCCTTATGTGTTGTTTATTCATTGTCATTGTAATACCCGCATTTTCGCCATTTTAATAAATTGATTTTTGGGGATTTCTGATTAGTCGATTCCTTTTGAATTTAGATAAAAATATTATTTGATCTATAATTATATGCGAAAATGAGGAAATTATTTTAAATTGATTAAATAGTTGATTCTTGTGTTTTGGCTATTTAAAGGATTTATTTTATCATAATGAATTATTTTATTCGTGTTTTGAAAAGAGTATTCATTATTGACTTAAAAAAGTTTTATTAATTTTGAAAATTCATAACTTTTAATTTGTAAATCCGAATTTAATGAATTTACAGTCAAAACGATCATATTGAAATAAAGAATTTGTTTTTGTACAGTTTGGAAATTTTTACTGTTAACGAATTTTTATTTGTTTTGAGAGGAATTATAATATTTTATTAAATTAAATTAAATTATGATTTTTAAGTGTTATTTACTGTGTTGGAAAAAAATATTCTTTTTCACTGTATGATGATACTGTACGGTTTTCAAATGATTTTATGCATTTTGAATTTTGAATTGTTAGACATACAATTAAGAGTGCATAAGACCCTAGGGTAACCCAATTAAATACAACATACCCTAATTAAAGTGTTGTCATCCTATAGGTACTGTAACGCCCACGGAATTTATCCTCGAAATTATAAATGTGGTATGGATTAAAATGAAATATAATGCATGTTTTATATGTTAGTATGAATTCTTATATTAGGAAAATTGAAATAAAATATTTATAGAATTAGACTCAAAACCCATCGTTGGATTGGAAGATAAGGATGTTAGGGAGCTTATCTCCAAATTTGAGCAAGATCCAACGGTTAACGAAAAAGTTATGGCCGTTTGAATGCGAAAGGTGCTGTCTTTTTGAGCCATGCATATCTATATGCAGAAGTGCATATCGATACTGGATATCGATATCCAGAAGTGGATATCGATATCCACGAGTCTGCTAGTTCAGAAGTAAGTCGGTTTAACTTGTGTGGCTGGGAATTAATCACGTTTTTCACCCCCAATTACCACAAATATCACCTGAGAACTGTTTGGGCATGAAAGGGACACTTAAGGGCGGTCTAATTGCTTAAAATATAGAGAGTTGCATGCAAATACCCTAGAAACCCCAAGAACTCTGCTGAAAATGTGTGTTTGCTGTCATCACTTTGTGCCGTTCGTTTTCTATGATTCAAACATCAAAACTTAACAAATTTTATACCAAATCGAAGCTCTCTTCACCATCTTCAAGTTGATACTAAGTTTGTGGAGTTTGGTGGACTGTGGAAGAAGTAGTGAACCTGGGAAGCTTGCTATCCAAGTCTGATTTCTGCAAATTCTGACTCTAGAACCTAAGTTTCTTCAATTCGTGTGGTAAGCTCAAGTGTTTTTGGAGCTTCAAACTTGTCTTATTTTCAAGCTTTCATATCCTAGTCTTGATTCCAGTCCTTGATCACCATTTATTTTGCTTTATTGTGGGTGATCAACACTGATTTTAATGTGTTGTTCAACTGAAAACAGAGTTTGTTGCTGAACCAGAAAAGTTGGGATTTTTCTCAAAAAAACCAATTCTTTCCAATCAAAGCAAGTCTGAATCATTCCAAATAGGTAAGGGAGAAGTTAACCGGGTGCTAGAATAATAATCCAAAGACTAGAAGTATAGGAGTTCTCATGAACTCAAGGGCAAACTAGGGAAAAATTGATAACTTGAATAAGGAGAATGACTTGGAGGTCATTTTAGTTGGACTTATGAATATAAACAACTTATATATGATGGATATGAGTTAAACCAGCCAAGAAATTGGATTGAAACATGAAGGAAACGAATATGGCATATTAAGTTGTCATTTTACTTATTTTATGATTTTAATTGAATTCTATGTGGAATTGATGCTGTGATTGCTGGATTTATGTATAAACAGATGTGTTTGTACATGATATTGATATATTTTGGGTTGAGAATGGTTAAAGTGAAGTATATTGAGATTTGGTATTTCAAAACTCAAATCAGTATGCAGAAAAACAGGGTGGATATCGATATCCAGCATGAGGATATCGATTGTGCATATCGATATGCAGTATCGATATGCACTAAGGGATATCGATATCCATAGCCCAATTTTATTAGAAATCTGAATTTTCACATCCTATTTGATTGGAGACCTTTCTAATCAAATGGAATGATTCTAAAAGCCGAAAATACCAAACCTTAATGTACTTAGCTTTAACCTATTATAATTGGAAATTGTGGATGTTATTTGTTGAATAAATGTACAATTACATGATGACTTTGATGATGAATGATTATATATGTGAATGCATAATCTTATGAGTTACTTTGAGAATGAATGATTATGAAATGAATTCATAATGAAAAGTGGAACTAAACTCATTTGGATTCGCACAAGGAGTTGTGGATGGTAAGATAGGATATCAGGAAAGTCGCGTCCACTCTAGGGATTAGAATTTCCTAGAACTGGTGCGAGAATGTGCAGAGGTCAGGTTCGACGGTGACTCATCTGTAACCATTGGGAATTATTATGGGTAAAACGGTCCTATGGTGAGGGGGTTCTGCAGACTTTTCTCGAGATAGTTTTGCTTAACCATAATATATTCTATCGGCCTCTAGGGACATATCATGACTGCGGAGGACGGCCTTTGGCAATGATCTCACCCTAGTGAAAGGGTACACATAGATGAGTTGTGTGATCTGTCGTGGAGAAAGGCGTTTACTCACTGTTGCTTTCCGTGATTAGAGAGATATGCTGAATTCATTAGAATTGAATTCAGTCGACGAGAGAATTCATTAGAATTGGATTCAATCGACGAGAATGATACTGGATCCAGACTAGAAAGACGAGATGAGCATTCATGCATCATGCCACTTAATTCCAAGATAATTATGTGATAAATTGGGTGTGCCATGAAGTATGCATTTTACCTGATTACTTGATTACTTGTGAGTGCTATTTCTAGTTCTGATAGATTATTATTTTATTATGTGCTTCGGCTATGACTTACTCCCTGCCCTTTTGTTGTCAGGTGATGGCCCAGAATCCATTCTGTGTCGAGATGAGGTTCATTCCCCAGGGGGAATGGCATAGGCAGGGCGTAGTCTGTTCCTCGAGGGGACGGTGGAGGTCCTGATCCGCCGTCTGAACCCTCTTCCCCACATGCGTTCTTTGAGGACTACTGTTCCGGTGGTCTTCATCATCTGTCTCTTCCCCGATTAGGGCGGATGATGTAGGACTATGTTTATGTTTATATCTTTTGGAGTTGTCACCAATGCTCTGGGTCTTTATTTTTGGATGTAGAATATTGTGAAATAGGCTAACTGACCTAGAGTATCACTTGAACTGATATTGTGGTGTGTTGAAAGTATGTGAAAAGCTATGCTTTTGCTGATAAAACTCTGATGTGTATCAAGGACTGGTTAACAATGTATATGATGTAAATAATTTTCCATCTCTTTGTGATTGATGTGTTGATTTAGTAATGGCTTAGGTTTATTTTCCTTAAAGGCGAAAAATTAACTCACATTTTTATAAAAGAATTAGAAGAAGGGAAATAAATCCGGGTTGTTACATTTGTGGTATCAGAGCAATGGTTCAACTCTCGGCCTTGCAGTATGGCCTTACATACTAACCACTAGAGTATGTTTGTCTTGATTTTTGTGTTTTAGCTAAGGATAGAGATTAATCAAAGTCATAGTGCAGGTTCCTATGGCTGCTAGGAATAATGCTCGCATGGCTGATGTGTTGGAGAAGATGTACGAGATGTTCAAAGATATGCGCAATCAGCCGCCGCCGCAACAGCAAGTGGAACCTCAACCAGTTGTCAATCCGGTTCCAGTTGAATTCAAGGAGATGGCAAATTTTCGTAAGTGTGATCCGCCAAAGTTCAGAGGAGGACATCATCCTGAGGAAGCTCAGAAGTGGATCTGTGAGTTGGAGAAGATCTTCCAAACCATGAACTGCAGTGATCGTCAGAAGGTGACTTTTGCTACTTATGTTCTGGTCGACGAAGCTGAAGATTGGTGGAACCACACAGTTCAGCTCTTAGCTGCTGAAGGAAGAGAAGTAACCTGGGATACTTTCGTTGAGAAATTCTTCGAAAGGTACTTTCCTGAGGATGAAAGGAGAAGGAAAGAGATTGAATTTCTGAAGTTGACTCAAGGAGACATGACATTTGGAGAATATGCTGCGAAGTTCGAGGAACTTAGCAAATATTTTTCACACTATCGTAACGACCAGGATGAGCGTTCGAAGTGTATCAAGTTTGAAGATGGACTGAGGCCTGATTTGAAGACTGTTTTTGGGCATCAGAACATTCGGAGTTATCCATTGCTGGTGGAGCAGTGCCGAGTGTATGAAGGCAACAAGAAAGCTGAAGAGGAGCACATGCAAACAAAGAGGATTCAGCAAGGAGTTGGTCCTGTACGTATCAAGGGAAGAAACAACCGAGACAGAAAGAATCCTTATCCTGATGGTAAGGGAAAAGCTAGTGTGGTAACCAGAAGCGGAAGTGCCCCTCAGTGCAGCAAGTGCAAGAGGTATCATTTTGGGCAATGTTGGAGTGAGAAGCCACCCACTTGTTTTGAATGTGGGAAGCAGGGTCACATTGCTCGTTATTGTCCTGAGGCAATTAAGAAGGCCAATCAAGGAGGAGCTGCAAGCAGGCCAATAACTCGAGCTAGAGTGTACACCATGTCTGGTGCAGAAGTTGATCAATCTGAGGACTTAGTGCAAGGTAACTATTCTTTGAACGGTATGCCTTGTAAGATCTTGTTTGATTCTGGTGCAACACATTCATTCATCTCGCATGAGTGTGTTAATCGGTTGAAGTTAGTGGTGTCTGAGATGCCTTTTGATCTAAAGGTATCAACCCCAACAGACTCTCCTGTTATTTCTTCAAGAGTTTGTCTGAATTGCTAAGTTACAGTATTAGATCGGATGACCCCAGTTGATTTGATTTGTTTGCCTCTATCGCAATTGGATGTGATACTGGGAATGGATTGGATGTCCACTAACCATGTTACTATCGATTGCCATAGAAAGTCCCTGATCTTTCAAACCCCAGAATCTTCATCAAGCCAACCAGAGGGGTATCTGTGTTTACTTTCTGCTGTTGTTGAGAAGGAAGCCAGAATAGAGGAAATTCCGGTAGTTTGTGAGTTCCCAGAAGTGTTTCCGGAAGAAGTTCCTGGATTGCGCCGAAGCGAGAAGTGGAGTTTAGCATCGAATTGGTCCCTGGAGCTGGTCCTATTTCGATTGCTCCATATCGAATGGCTCCATTGGAGTTGGCTGAGTTGAAGAAGCAAATAGAAGATTTGATGGAGAGGCAGTTTATAAGACCTAGTGTCTCACCATGGGGTGCACCTGTTCTTTTTGTCAAGAAGAAGGATGGGAGCATGAGAATGTGTGTAGACTATCGGCAATTGAATAAGGTGACGGTGAAGAATAAGTACCCTCTCCCCAGAATTGATGATTTGATGGACCAAGTTCGCGGAGCAGGGGTATTTTCAAAGATTGATCTGAGGTCTGGGTACCATCAGATCCGCATCAAGGAAGAAGATATTCCAAAGACTGCATTTCGGTCCCGATATGGACACTACGAGTACGTAGTAATGCCTTTCGGACTGACCAATGCTCCGGCTATATTCATGGATTACATGAATAGAATCTTCTGGCCTTATCTAGATTCTTTCGTGGTGGTGTTTATCGATGATATTCTGATCTACTCGAAGAATCCAGAGGAGCATGCCACTCACCTTAGGATTGTGTTAGAAATCCTTAAGGCGAAGAAGTTATATGCGAAGTTATCCAAGTGTGAGTTTTGGTTGAAGGAAGTGAATTTCCTTGGGCATATAATTTCTAAAGAAGGCATTGCAGTCGATCCGGCAAAAGTTAAAGTTGTGCTTGACTGGGAAAGGCCTAAGACAGTCACAGAGATACGAAGTTTTCTCGGATTAGCCGGATATTATAGGAGATTCATTGAAGGATTCTCCAAGAATGCTCTTCCTCTAACACGGTTGACACGGAAGGAGCAACCGTTTGTCTGGGATGAAAGGTGTGAAACAAGCTTTCAGGAGTTGAAAGGTAGATTGACATCATCTCCGGTGTTAATTTTACCTGATCCACAGAAAGGTTTTGAAGTATTTTGTGATGCTTAGAAACAAGGGTTGGGTTGTGTTTTGATGCAGGAAGGAAAAGTGGTAGCTTATGCATCAAGGCAGTTAAAGGTTCATGAAGAGAACTACCCAACGCATGATTTGGAACTCGCTGCAATAGTGTTTGCATTGAAGATATGGAGGCACTATTTGTATGGAGTTACGTTCAGGGTATTCAGTGATCATAGGAGTTTGAAATATCTTTTTGATCAAAAGGAATTGAATATGAGGCAACGTTGGTGGATGGAATACATCAAAGATTACGACTTTGAGTTACACTATCACCCTGGAAAGGCCAATGTGGTAGCAGATGCTCTCAGTCGTAAAGCTTTGCATGTGAGTGCATTGATGGTGAAAGAAGCTGAGTTGATTGAAGAATTCAGAGATTTAAACTTAGCAGAGCAATTTGACAAAAAGAGTATTAGATTGGGAATGCTGCAGATTTCCAATGAATTTCTTAAGGAGATTCGGGAATTACAGCAAGAAGACGTTGAATTGCAAGAGAAGCAAAGGCTAAGTGCAGAAGGGAAGGAACCAGATTTTCAGATGGGAGCAGATGGAATCTTGAGATTCAAAGACAGAGTTTGTGTTCCTGCTAAACCAGAACTAAGGAAAGTTATTCTGGATGAAGCTCACAAGAGCAAGATGAGTTTGCATCCGGGATCGACTAAAATGTATCAGGATCTAAAGAAGATGTTCTAGTGGCCTGGTTTAAAGTCAGATGTAGCAGCTTATGTGTCATCTTGCCTGGTTTGTCAGAAGGCAAAGATTGAACACAAAAGGCCTGGCGGAGAACTACAACCATTGGAAGTCCTTGAATGGAAATGGGACAGTATAGCCATGGACTTTGTGTCAGGTTTTCCAAGGACACAAGGTGGCTATGAGGCTGTGTGGGTCATTGTGGACCGATTGTCGAAGTTGGCCCATTTTATTCCGATCAATATGCGGTATTCATTGGAAAAGCTCACACGACTGTATATCAAGGAGATCGTGAGATTGCATGGAGTCCCATCTAGCATAATTTCGGACCGTGATCCGAGGTTTATTTCCAGGTTTTGGCAGAGTTTGCAGCAGGCTTTGGGAACAAGATTGAGGTTGAGTTCTGCATATCATCCTCAAACGGATAGACAATCAGAGAGGACGATCCAATCGCTTGAAGATTTGTTGCGAGCTTGTGCATTGGAATACCAAGAAAGCTGGAATGAGTTGTTGCCTTTGGTGGAATTCACCTACAACAACAGTTATCAAGCGAGTATTGGTATGGCACCATTCGAAGCTCTATATGGTCGAAAGTGTAGAACCCCATTGTGTTGGTTCCAAGTGGGGGAGAATACACTGATTGGTCCAGATGTAGTGCAAGATACAACGGAGATGATCAAGATGATCCAAGAGAAAATGAAGACTGCTCAGAGTCGACAGAAGAGTTATGCAGATCGCAGGAGATCAAAGGTTGAATTTGAAGAAGGTGACCATGTGTTCCTTAGAGTTGTTCCGACAACCGGTATTGGTCGAGTGTTGAAACCCAGAAAGTTGTCGCCAAAGTTCATTGGTCCTTATCAGATTCTGAAAAGAATCGGCCATGTTGCTTATCAGGTTGCTCTACCTCCGTTTCTATCCAATCTGCATAATGTCTTTCATGTGTCGCAACTCCGGAAGTTCGTGCATGATCCCTCTGCTGTCATTCAAGTTCAACCGAACATGTTGCCGCTGAAGGAGAATCTGACGTTCGAAGCTGGTCCAATCCGCATTGAAGATCGAAGAATCAAGAGGTTAAGGGGGAAGGACATTCCTTTGGTCAAAGTCGCATGGAAACAAGGTGAAGTCTCAGACCTGACTTGGGAGCTGGAAGATCAGATGCGTGAGGAGTATCCTCATTTGTTTGAATCTAGGTAAGTATTAGGTGAATTTCGGGAACGAAATTCCTTGAAGTGGAGGAGAGTTGTAACTCCCACGAAATTTATCCTCGAAATTATAAATGTGGTATGGATTAAAATGAAATATAATGCATGTTTTATATGTTAGTATGAATTCTTATATTAGGAAAATTGAAATAAAATATTTATAGCATTAGACTCAAAACCCACCGTTGGATTGTAAGATAAGGATGTTAGAGAGCTTATCTCCAAATTTGAGCAAGATCCAACGGTTAACGAAAAAGTTATGGCCGTTTGAATGCGAAAGGTGCTTTCTTTTTGAGCCATGCATATCTATATGCAGAAGTGCATATCGATACTGGATATCGATATCCAGAAGTGGATATCGATATCCACGAGTCTGCTAGTTCAGAAGTAAGTCGGTTTAACTTGTGTGGCTGGGAATTAATCACGTTTTTCACCCCCAATTACCACAAATATCACCTGAGAACTGTTTGGGCATGAAAGGGACACTTAAGGGCGGTCTAATTGCTTAAAATATAGAGAGTTGCATGCAAAAACACTAGAAACCCCAAGAACTCTGCTGAAAATGTGTGTTTGCTGTCATCACTTTGTGCCCTTCGTTTTCTATGATTCAAACATCAAAACTTAACAAATTTTATACCAAATCGAAGCTCTCTTCACCATCTTCAAGTTGATACTAAGTTTGTGGAGTTTGGTGGACTGTGGAAGAAGTAGTGAACCTGGGAAGCTTGCTATCCAAGTCTGATTTCTGCAAATTCTGACTCTAGAACCTAAGTTTCTTCAATTCGTGTGGTAAGCTCAAGTGTTTTTGGAGCTTCAAACTTGTCTTATTTTCAAGCTTTCATATCCTAGTCTTGATTCCAGTCCTTGATCACCATTTATTTAGCTTTATTGTGGGTGATCAACACTGATTTTAGTGTGTTGTTCAACTGAAAACAGAGTTTGTTGTTGAACCAGAAAAGTTGGGATTTTTCTCAAAAAAACCAATCCTTTCCAATCAAAGCAAGTCTGAATCATTCCAAATAGGTAAGGGAGAAGTTAACCGGGTGCTAGAATAATAATCCAAAGACTAGAAGTATAGGAGTTCTCATGAACTCAAGGGCAAACTAGGGAAAAATTGATAACTTGAATAAGGAGAATGACTTGGAGGTCATTTTAGTTGGACTTATGAATATAAACAACTTATATATGATGGACATGAGTTAAACCAGCCAAGAAATTGGATTGAAACATGAAGGAAACGAATATGGCATATTAAGTTGTCATTTTACTTATTTTATGATTTTAATTGAATTCTATGTGGAATTGATGTTGTGATTGCTGGATTTATGTATAAACAGATGTGTTTGTACATGATATTGATATATTTTGGGTTGAGAATGGTTAAAGTGAAGTATATTGAGATTTGGTATTTCAAAACTCAAATCAGTATGTAGAAAAACAGGGTGGATATCGATATCCAGCATGAGGATATCGATTGTGCATATCGATATGCAGTATCGATATGCACTAAGGGATATCGATATCCATACCCCAATTTTATTAGAAATCTGAATTTTCACATCCTATTTGATTGGAGACCTTTCTAATCAAATGGAATGATTCTAAAAGTCGAAAATACCAAACCTTAATGTACTTAGCTTTAACCTATTATAATTGGAAATTGTGGATGTTATTTGTTGAATAAATGTACAATTACATGATGACTTTGATGATGAATGATTATATATGTGAATGCATAATCTTATGAGTTACTTTGAGAATGAATGATTATGAAATGAATTCATAATGAAAAGTGGAACTAAACTCATTTGCATTCGCACAAGGAGTTGTGGATGGTAAGATAGGATATCAGGAAAGTCGCGTCCACTCTAGGGATTAGAATTTCCTAGAACTGGTGTGAGAATGTGCAGAGGTCAGGTTCGACGGTGACTCGTCTGTAACCATTGGGAATTATTATGGGTAAAACGGTCCTATGGTGAGGGGGTTCTGCAAACTTTTCTCGAGATAGTTTTGCTTAACAATAATATATTCTATCGGCCTCTAGGGACATATCATGACTGCGGAGGACGGCCTTTGGCAATGATCTCACCCTAGTGAAAGGGTACACATAGATGAGTTGTGTGATCTGTCGTGGAGAAAGGAGTTTACTCCCTGTTGCTTTCCGTGATTAGAGAGATATGCTGAATTCATTAGAATTGAATTCAGTCGACGAGAGAATTCATTAGAATTGGATTCATTCGACGGGAATGATACTGGATCCAGACTAGAAAGACGAGATGAGCATTCATGCATCATGCCACTTAATTCCAAGATAATTATGTGATAAATTGGGTGTGCCATGAAGTATGCATTTTACCTGATTACTTGATTACTTGTGAGTGCTATTTCTAGTTCTGATAGATTATTATTTTATTATGTGCTTCGGCTATGACTTACTCCCTACCCTTTTATTGTCAGGTGATGGCCCAGAATCCATTCTGTGTCGAGATGAGGTTCATTCCCCAGGGGGAATGGCATAGGCGGGGAAGTAGTCTGTTCCTCGAGGGGACGGTGGAGGTCCTGATCCGCCGTCTGAACCCTCTTCCCCACATGCGTTCTTTGAGGACTATTGTTCCGGTGGTCTTCATCATCCGTCTCTTCCCCGATTAGGCCGAATGATGTAGGACTATGTTTATGTTTATATCTTTTGGAGTTGTCACCAATGCTCTGGGTCTTTATTTTTGGATGTAGAATATTGTGAAATAGGCTAACTGACCTAGAGTATCACTTGAACTGATATTGTGGTGTGCTGAAATTATGTGAAAAGCTATGCTTTTGCTGATAAAACTCTGATGTGTATCAAGGACTGGTTAACAATGTATATGATGTAAATTATTTTCCATCTCTTTGTGATTGATGTGTTGATTTAGTAATGGCTTAGGTTTATTTTCCTTAAAGGCGAAAAATTAACTCACATTTTTATAAATGAATTAGAAGAAGGGAAATAAATCCGGGTTGTTACAAGTACCTTATAGGAGACATGTAATTAACGACCCTATCCTAAGGTAGATTCTTAGCCAATGCATGTTCTTGCTCTTTATCCAGTTGTTTTATTAAATGATACCCTACATAAGCCTACCTATACATCATTAAATTAATACTCGTGAACCAAGGAATATAAAATGCAAAGACCCACCCTATGTATGATGATAAAACCGTGGGAATGAGAGGGAGTATGAAGGAAGTCTCCTCATTGTTTAGTACCCTAATTTTTAAGTCATAAACCCCACCCCACTTAAAGCCTATAAATACCCCCTTACCCACTTATTCATATGTTGCTCTTACCATTAGCAACTTAGAAAAATTAGAGGAGGAGGTGAGAAGAAGGAGAGGGAGCCGTGGCTCCAAGGAGGGAGTATACCTCCACAAAGAAATTTCTCTCCAATTTCTTTTTATTTCTACAGATATATACATACACACATGAACACCCTTCCACCATCGGAGATCAAGAAGCAAAAACCCCACCCTCATTAGAAGAGGAACCTGCGAGCATGAAGGAGGGGGGAAGAGGATTTTTATTTTCATTTTCATCTCTTTGAGACTTGATCTAGGTATTTTCCTTTTCCTTAACCTTTGTTCTTGAATTTATTTTTGGTTTCATCGAATATTTCTTGGGGATTCATTGATTTGAAGCCTTTTCATGTTAGTTGACAATAAAGTACTCTATTTTTCATATGCTCATGAACAAAGATCAAAGTTTTAGCTTGAAAAATTGACATGCAAAGAAGTTTGGTGTGTGTTTCGGTTTTTGTAATTATTTTATGTAAATGATTTTTATTTCCTTGCTATGTTTCGGTTTTATACTTGTTTTTGGAAAATAAAAATTGATTTTTTGAGATATTGCTTGATGCATGTTGATTTTGAATGTTACTCTTGGATTTTTAGTTGTTTTTATGCTTAAATTTGAGATTGAAATAAGAAAAATAAACATGAAAGAGGTCTTGGGGTTCATACGGTTTTGGAAAGATTTTTACCCAAATGATTTTGGTTCTATTTTAGTGATTTGAACCATGTTTGACATGAATAAATGAAGAACGATTTTGATGTGCATGTCATTATGTTAGTTATTTTGTCAAGATTTCTATTCTTCTTTTATGAAGGTTTCGTCCTAAGTAAAGAGATGAGGAAAATGATTTTTGATCTTTGATGCATGTTGTTTTGTTAGTATGTTTGCCAAAAATCAAGCTTCAATCCTTGAGTATGTTTCGGTTTTCATGAGTGTTTTGCACAAACCATTTTATTCTCTTTAATATGTTTCGGTTGGTGTATGTACTTGAAGAAACAAAATTGATTTTTGTGGTTATTTCCTTATTCTTGTTGATTTATTGATTTGTTTTGCAAAAATCCATCAACTTATTACCCTATGTATGTTTCGGTTTTGGTTTGAGTAAGTTAGGAAGGATATTTGATTTTTGGTGCATGTTGTTTGTTGATAAACCTTGGTTACTTTCTTGCCTTATTTTCGGTTCTAGGAGGAAAATAAGTAAATGAATTGATTTTGTTGGGTTTGATGTTCAGTGGTATCTTTTGGTTCATGAATGTGCATGTATATAAGTCTGAAAAATTGATTTGAGCTCGTATGTTTAGTGATGATTTTAATCGGTTTTAGTATGTATATGAGGAAATTGATCCTTGGTGGTTATTCTTTTGTGCATTTGTTGAGTTGTTTTACAAAATATCCAATTTGGTGCTCTATGTATTATTTGGTTCTTAGTATAAGCGAGTTATAAAAATGATTTTGATGCTTGATAGAGGTTGATCTTGATTAGTAGTGCAAGAAAGATCAAATTGGTTTATATGCTGAATTTTTGAACTATGTCATTAAGTTGCAGAAGGTTTTGATACAAAGTACTTTTCCTACTTAGATTGCCTTGAAATTTCAGTATGTTGTTCTTAGTACTATCTGATCGTGTTCTAGAAATTTTGAGTTGGTTTGGAGTTGTCTTGGTATGTTTGGTAACTTTTAGTTTGCTTGATGTTAATGATGGGAAAACTAAGATTTTAGTTGTAAAGGATTTGAACGAATAATACCTGCACATGTTTGATGGGTTTGAAATTTTGCCACTGTTTTTCTAAGACTAATCTAAGTATCTCTGAATTTTATATAATTTTTGGGATTGATTTACTAATTTTACAAGGATTGTTTTTGAAAAACCGATTTCGGAAAAACGAGGTTTTCAAATTGAATGTGCACTGAAATTTCAAACCAATACTGCTCCAATGGAATTGAAATTTTTATGGTAAGACCTCACACATGTGAGGAGATCCTCTGTAAAATTTGAGATGATTTGGAGTTGGTAACCGTATACAGGTCTGCTCTGTTTTTGCAGAACTAGAGAGGATTTTAATTGGAAAAATGTGACTTAGGCAACTCCAAATAATCTGAAATTTTTTTGAGATGATCTTAAGTATGTGTACATATTCTGTACCAAATTTCGTGTCAATTGAAGCTAGTTTACTATTTTAAATAATTGCACTTTTTCCTCTTGATGTGACAGGTCTGATTGGATTTTCATGGCAAAACTAAATGTAAGCTTGTCTTCTGAATGTTGGAATGACTTGAAAATTTTATGAGTTGAACTTTGGTACATGTTTTAGTATTCTGCAAATTTTGGGGCTGAAAATCATTGATTTGATATAGTTTTGGATTGGATCCTTTACGTTTTCTCCGTAATTGATCTAGTAGTATACTTGATACTTTTTGGAAGTATTTGATGATTCGGTTGCCTATATGATTCGGTTTTGATTAGATATAAGAGTTAGACTTGATTTTTTTTAAGTGTTGCATGGCAATTGAAGTATTTAGGCTATATGTATATGCATGACTTGTCCATTTGACTATATGCTAATAGTTTAAGAAATGAAACATGAAAACTAAATGGCTTAGAATTGATTACGTGCTGTAGGTTTGATTCCAAGTTTGTTAATTGATTGTATAAGTTGATTTGCTGAAGAGTTGTGAAAGCGTTGCGGCACTAAGGGAGCCTTTGAACGTGGAATCGAGGTGAAATATTGGTTAAAGATAAGATTTGGAAGAGATGATGGATATCCATGGAAATGATGAGTTATAATGATGGGAATAACAAAGGATAATAATGGAAGTGAATATTCGTGATAATGATAAGCATATGCATTTGCAGTTTGTGTGTGTGGTTATTTATTTTGTTGTATCTTGATATATTGTCTGCTGTAATTCCACACCGTCGGCTTTATGCCGGAAGAGCAGACTCTCTCTATTTCTCTGCTGTATGTTTCTATCGGTCCTTTGTTGACTAACTAGATGATGGACCTACGTACAGGGAAGGATCATCTTCAGAGGAGGCGCCAGCTGCAATTCCTAAGGATGAAGGTCGTTCGTTCTCTTCAGTGTCGTGTTATTCAGTGGTTCTGTATTTTGGTTCAGGTAGACTCTGATAACTTTACTCGGATATCATGTAACCCCACACTGGCAATAACGTTTTCTAACTTATATTTGAAATAGTGTTTGATGATTTATGATTATGATAAGTTGGGTTTCAAAGCGCGATGTTGGTGACATTACGATTTGGAATTTGACGTGTGAGGTGGGACATGAATGATTTATTTGATAATGGAAATGTTTTTGAACAAGAATGTTTTACAAAATGACTTCATGTCCACGTCACCCAAAAAAAAAATTTTACCCATATTTTCCAAGTTTCTAAATCGGGGTGTTATAGTCATCATCACAACTGAAAGCAAAAAAAATCAAGGGAGTTACTAACATGCAATCTAAATTTGGATGGTTGCTATGCAACCCTTTAATAATGAAATAACTTTAATTTTTTTTAATAATGTTTTTTGAAAATTAAAAGTTATAATTTGTCTAAAAGTACAAAAGACTAAATTAAAATAATATAGTTTTTATGTTGGAATAAATTGCAAAAATCAATTTTGAATATTTTAAGCAATGACATGGCATATATGTATTAGATGACAAATTCTTATTAGTCTAACAAAGGGTTGCATAACAATCATCCAAATTTAGATTGCATGTTAAAAATATTCAAAAATCAAACCTTCACACTTGTAAAAAAACAAGCAAAATTAAAAAAAGAAAAACAAAACAGATCATAACATTTACCTAATACGGTATACCAAAAGCAAAACCCATTAGCAAAGAAAATCAAAAATCATGCTTAGCTTATCAAGAACAAAATGATCATTTATATTAAAAAAAATCGCAGCGGGTCATAGATTTGACGATGTGAATGAAAAAAATAGAAAATTTGTACAATCTAAAAAAGAGCAAATCATTGGTTTGGAAATCTGTACAAAAAATACCCAAATAAAAAATCCTAAAAAGAGCAAATCAAATCTCTAGGGTCACAAAAGAAGAAAAAAAAAGAACAATGGAAGAAGAAAAAAAAATAAAAGACGACAATGAAAGAAGAAGAAGAAGAACAATGAAAGAAGAAAAGAAGAAGAAGAAGAAAGGGTGTCAAATGTAACCGCCGGAATTGAAGAAGGAAAGACAAAAGAATGATGCAAAGAGAAAGCGATATGAAGTCACAGGGAGTAGAGAAGATATGATTTGATTTTTTAGTTTGACCCAAACTTCTCGAAGAAATTTCATTGAGGAAAATACTAAATTACCCTTCCGTTTTGGCTCTCATTAATATTGGAGTTAGGAGGGAAATACATCATTAGGAGAGAAAATGGATAGTGTTTTAGGAGGGAAATCTTTTTTGCCCTCATACTTCTCCTATTTTATGTTATGTTGATTATGTTGATAAGGGAATGTACATTTAAATTACCTAGAGCAAGCAAAGCCCGTTAAATTACTTACACAAACAAAAGCTTATTAAGTACTCCATCCAGCTAGAATTATAAAAAAAAAAAAAACATACTTCTTTTGGTTTAAAATATAAGCAAAACTAACTAACTTTATTAAATTTTGTTTCATTCCTAATGTCATTTTTCTAAAACATCCTTAGAAAATTGTTAACTTATCTAATTTTTGTTTCATTCTCAATACTATTTTCCTAAAGTACCTCTATTTTTTTTTATAAATTTAAGAAAATTAAATACACTCAACTAACCTCTTTAATAAGCGTAAAATTAGTTATTTTTGACTTATAATTTGAGTCGGAAGAAGTAATTTGTAAAAAGACATTGTCCTTTATGCTTTACTTGTCTATATAGATAATAAAAGCCCATTCAAAGGACAATGTCTTTTATGCTTTACTTATCTCTATCACATATTTCAACATTGTCCTTTTATCAAAAGCAAAGCATTAAAGACATTACACAAAAATAAGCAAGGTTAATTAAGTAAAAAATCACTAACTAACTAATTCAAATTTGTGAAAGCAAAAGTATATTTAGAAGATGCCAAGTGGCAAGACTTTCCACAATTCTTCCTTCAAATTTTATATATTAAGATAAGATCAGATTTGAATTATAAATTATTTCAAATATTATTTATATTTAAAATAAGGAACGAAGATAATTTAGAAAATAATGGGGTGTATCACCCGCGGGTTTTCCCGAAACTCAACGGAAATAGGTATGAGTTTCACTTTTTCACCTAGCTCTCCTTATATCCAAACTCGATCTCTTATTAATTAGGTAGATGTAAAGTTGTTAAAATAGTAATTAATGTTGCATTAGCTTTTTAAAAAGATAATCCCTCCGTTTCATAAGTAATGTTTTAAAAAAATTTCCCTCTTGTTTCTTATATATTTTTCTTTTGTAAATATAATGCATAATTAATACTCTTTTTTTCAACTATACCCTTATTTTTCGTAACTTCTTTTTTCATCTCCAATATTTTTTTTATCTATTCAATAATGATTGTAAGACTCGGGCTAATGAGGGCGGGGAGTGATCGCTAGTTCAAGAGGCACTAACAAGGAACGGCTCCCGGTAGGTTTCTAAGGGACATGAATGAACTGACACACCAGAACGAGAGGGTGATCCTGAGACTGTGTAGGAATGAGACTGCATAGTATATGAAGGCTTAAATGAATTGATTGGTATTATCCATATCAATAAGATGCATCTTCTTTTCAGTAGCCCATCACTTAAGAACTCCATAGTTAAGCATGCTTGAGTTGAAGTAATTCTGGGATGGGTGACCTCCTGAAAAGTTTTCCCGGGAAACATGCGAGTAAGGACAAAGATAGTACATGAAAACTTAAATGAATTGATTGGTACTATCCATATCAACAAGTTGTATCTTCTTTTCGGTAGCCCATCACTTAAGAATTTCGTAGTTAAGCGTGTTTGACTTGGAGTAATTCTGGGATGGGTGACCTCTTGGGAAATGTTTTTGAGAAGCTTACAAAGATTATATAGAGGTATTATAGTCAAAATACTCCAAATTTTTATATCATTTAACTATTTCTTAAAATTTGTTTATAACCTTAAAATATTCTATTTATGAAACAAAGGGAGTGATTAATTAGGAACAAATTTTTTTAGTAAAAAAAACTTATTTAAAAACAGGTAATTAAGTAGTCCTGGTCCATGACTAATCACTATACTTTGAATAACTTATATAAATTCCAAGATCAATGGCAGTGATGAATCTTGAAACATTCATATAAGATAGATTATGCAATAATTTCTCAGAATTAAAGCTTTTATAGTTTATACTAGTATATAATGGGTATCAAGTGTGAAATAATGCGGGAGACCCAAAGTCCATAATTTCAACATATTAACCAAATTAAGACACAAAATAAATTAGTATTGGGCAAATTGCATTGGTTAAAGGGTATGTATGACAATCGGTGGAGACATTTTTCATCATGATACCATGGATTTATCCATGATTCATATGAACGGAGAATGTTTTGTTGGGAATGCAGTTCTGGAAAGGGTTCAATCAAATATATGAACGAATTAGTCATTCAATTACGTTAATAAATTGCGTAAATTTATCCAATAGGGTATATATGGCAACATACATAGGCTACTCATTAATAATAATAATAATAAAATAAATTGTATTCACTTTATTCAAGGTTAACTTTTGAGTATACGTAGCTTAACTTTTGATGAGTAGTCTATTTATGTTGTCACACAAATCTCCTTAACCAATGTAGTTTGCGTGGACCTGTTTTTGGGCCTTAGTTTGGTTAATATGTCGACATTATGTCCTTTCTGTACCCGCATCTCATATTTAAAGTTAGGCATGATAGGAGTGGATATGCAAATTCTAACCTCGCTCTCATGAAGAAGACTAAAGTAGATTTGAGATGGGTTTAAGAAGGATATGGATCCCTTCAAAAAAAAAGAAGGATATGGATAAAAAAATGAAATTCAAATTTATTCTTTTCAGATTAAGGGAACGCTGCGGATAGTTTGTTCTATTATTTTACTTATTTTTCTAAACTATCTTTTGCGATTTTAAAAGTAAAATATATTAAATAAATTCTAAATTAAATCACATAAAAATTTTAAAAAACTAGAAAATTAAATCATAGTTTTGGCTGAATATGTTAGTTTAACTTGAATATATTTTTTTTATGTATATCAAAGGTATTCTAATCGGTAGTCGAAGACTAACCCCCTCTGAGACATAGCAATCAACAAAGTGAGTTTTGTCTTTACCAACAAAATTTTTATCATACTCACAACGACAGTGATCGAACCCTGAAATCATCTATACTATATAATAGCCAATGAGTATGTTGCAGCGGGAAAAGCCACCAAGCTTCTAATGGTGGACCCCATAATAATAGCACATAGTACATAGTAGTAGTAGTCACCCAATCTGCCAAAATGGAATCTGTCCAAACTAAAAAGAAAAAATTGAATTCCCGCCCAGAAAAAAGCAAATAAAAAATTAAAATAAAAAATATGTTTTGAGTTTTCAGTGTTCTTTTTATGTACATGTTTTTGTTATTTGGAAAAATAAAATAAAAACAGAAAGCTTTTTATACAGTTAAGTAAAAAATAAAAATAAAAATAGAAAGATAAAAAATTTACTTTCAACAATAAGTATGCAAAGCCCATTGAATAAGGAGAAAACTTTTTTTTTTTTTTTTTTAAGATAAGAGTATTTTGGGGTTTCAAGAAGCTAAGGGAAGAAGGTAGAAGATCGATGAAGATAGAAGAAGGTGGATGATGGAGTTTGGGGTTGGAGAAGAAGAAGAAGGGACACTTTGTGCAATGAAGAAGAAGAAGAGGAGGTTTGAGAAATGAAGGATGTTTTTGACTTTTCCCAATTAAAATGGAGTTTGGGCCTAATTTGTGAGGTTTATAGACTAAAACTCAAATCCAGTAGTCGCAAATATAGGTATAATTGCCAAGCCTACTTAAAGTAGCCCATTATATATTATACAAAATATAAATAACGTTGAAGCTTTGTACGCTTGAATAAAAATAAAATAATTGAAAGTAGCTCTCCATATATCTTTAGAAAAGAGAATAATAATGCTTAATGTATTATCAGAATTTCATCAAAAAAGTATTTTTTTTTTCTTTTTAACTTTTAATGTATAGAACCAACTTAACATTCCTCCCTGTTTAATACTCTTTTTGTCCTTATATATTACATTTTTTGAAATTTTTATTTTGTTCATATTTATAAGATCCTTTATCAAGTTTTAATGACAATTAATACTTTTTTTCCAAAATATTATTTACTTAACATTTTTTAGAGTTCTAATAATACTTATAGGGGTAATTTTGAAATAAACATATCAATGAATCACATTATATTTCCAATAATAGATTAGTAGACATGAATTCCACTAAAAGATCTTCTGTTTAGGAACACATGGAGTAAATGTTTCACCCGTTAGTGCTATGGTTTTGTCTCTTTATAAGCCGCTATTGCAATTTTAAATGTCATTAATTACTATTTTTTTTTAAAAAAAATCTATTTACTCAACATTTCTTAGAATCTTAATAATAATTATAAAAATATTTTTGATAAAATGTATCAAATATTATCAATTTCAATGTCACTAATAATTATATTAACTTATTACTTCCTTAATCCCATGAAAATCTAATCAAAGTTTTTATATCCAAAGAGGGAACAAGTAAATAAAAGAAAAAAACAAGAAAGAGGATGTATAAAGTTCCTGTTGAAAACGAAGTTGAATAGCAAAATTGTATAAATAATATCCTTGTTTTTTTCACCAATAAAGCTTCACTTTGGAGCAATTATTAGGTGGTCCAGGATCACATGGTCCAGGAGAATCACCACCATCCATTTTTAATTTTTGAATTTTTTAACTGAAAAATAAACTATCAATGGTTTAGATGTACCTGGATCACATGGTCCAGGACTAACTAATAATTTTCCTTCACCTTCAGAGTCATCCCTTTTTTACGGACGGAAGAGCGGTACTTCAATTTTAGCAATTGCATATATATCCACCATTTCCATCTCATCCATGTTCGGGAACCTGGTTTCTACCTGCATTCGAAGATAACAATATAAAAATATTTAAAAAATAGAATATTTTATATTAATAAAATGTAAACAAAAAACAACTAAAACATAGGAGCAGAAAACCCAATGGGCTCCACTAAAGAAATAACAATGGAAAGATGACAATTTTATGTTATGTTTGGTAAAAAAGTAGGAAAATTATTGCAATGACAATTTTAGTATAGCTATTCAAAAAGAGGTGTGCTTAACTTTCTGCGATAGCTGAATAATCAAAATGAGCAAAAGAAGCTTTATATATAATGGGTGTGAAGTGGGAAATGTTGGAGAAACAAGACATAATATCGACATATTACCCAAATTAAGACACACAATGAGTCAATCTTAGTTAAATTACACTGGTTAAGGGTTTTGTATGACAACATAGTGTGCACACATTCATGTGCATGTAAATCAGTTTTCATCCTTTTTATTATTGAGACATCATCGCGTTCCCACTATGGATGCACGTCCTTCCATTCCATGACCTCATTTCTGCTTTTCCTACGACTCTACGTACCATTTAACTGCCATTCCATAGAGTGCTTTTGCTTTATCAATCAACCACGTACTGTTGCGATATTTTGTTTAAAATATTAAAGAAATAAAAGTGTAACATTTAGTATGATAAATTACTGTACCTTTAATATGGAAAGATATAATTACCATAATTTCTTTTTTATAAGCAAATGAATCTTAAAATGCACAAGGGATGCTTAACCCATATACAACATCAGCCAATAATCCTTCTAATATATTTTAAAGGGTAGGTTTATCCGCCAATCTCTAAAAAGCTAATATTTAACCCACCAAAAGAATTGAACCAGAACCAAAAATATACTATAATCGATATCAAATCTAAAATACCAAAAATAACAATTGTTTCATTCCTAAAAATAATTCCCAAATTGGTCAAACTATCGTCATCCAGAGCATAGTAGTGTACCTTTTCTGCTTGCTAGAAAATTGATTTTTAGTGATCGCAAATTTCAGTCACTAAATAGTGATTTTTGGTCACTAAAACTGTTAGTGACCGAATATGTGCGGTCGAAAAAAGTGGCGTCACAAACATTTTAGTGACGGAAAATTAATTCCGTCGCTAATTTGTAATGGAAAAATTTGGTTACGAAGAAATAAAATTCCATCGCTAAATTGGTGACCAAATTAAAGGGGGAAATTTAGTGACGGATTTTTTGAATTTAGTGACTCATTTGTCCGTCACCATTAGTAACCGAAAAGAGTGACGGATTCCGCCACTATTAATGACGGATTTATTAAATTTGTGACGGGTTGTTCCATACTACTTATGAAATTGGTGACCACACTTTTTGGCCACTAATTAGCGACGAAACTGTTTTTCTCACAAATAACCTTGTGGCTTCATGTACTGGTAACTTATTCCATCACTTTTTTCGTCGCAAAATATATTATCTACACTTATTTTGCAAATTTTATAAAAAAAATAGAGTAATTAAGATAAAGTTAACATCCAAAATAAAAAATTAATTTTTGCCATGTATCACTAACACAAACCACTGATAATCTGTGAATTCTAAATTATATATTAGCCAATACAAATTGTCGTAAACCGATGACGACACCAACAAGTTATCACCATAAAGTTTCAAATATCTTCTGTAATACAAAAAACATAAATAAATAATAGTAATAACTAAAGGGTAGGAGGGACATGGTCGTCGTCCCCGTCACCATCATCACCAACGATAAAATCGCCATCATGATCGCTGGCCACTGCTCATAGTGGTGCATATGGAGAAACTATAGTTTTCAAAATCTGCACAATGAAAACAACCAGAAACAAGAGTGATAATCATTAAACCCTTATTTAAACACAACTTTCAAAAGAAAGGGAGGACGTAATATGCAATCAAAGATACAGATCAAAAACTATTAAGCAACAAACATAGAAAGAATAGGAACATGACAAATCAAGAAGAATGAGACAAGGTCTACAATGCCGGAAGAAAACAAAATTTCTCCATTATGCATGGGTACCTATTTGAGGTGTTTTTCGTCCGACGCCTGCCGAATTGACGAAGTGCGTGGGGTGTGGGTAACGACAGGTTATGTGGTAATCTTGTAAAGGAACTTGACTATATTTTTGGTGTTTTTCGCTTTTGGGTCGGAAAAGTAAAGTGCGTGAAAGCGTTAAAAGTTGACAGGAAAGTAAATCGGGAAAGCGATTAAAGTTTGCAGGAATTTAAAGTTGCGGTAAGATAAAGTGCAACAAAGTAACATGCTGGAATGTAAAGGGTTTGCATTGAATTGTAAATTGGAATGTAAAAGTTTGCATTGAAAGATGAAAAAAAGGATTGCGGTTTTTACAAAGGCGTTCTCCGTCAATCTGCTCTGGTGAATCCAATAACTAAGCCTACTTTATTCGGCATGTTCTGCACAACCGCAACAGCCACGTTCTAAATAACTACCCACTACGCTATCCCCCACGATGTAACTGCCCACATCGTGGTTTTGGGCTTTGAGGATGCTTTGTCGAACCTTCTAACGACATCTTCGTTCGGAAGCCTTCAACAAACATCTTTCTTCGACTTAAATGAAGTAACTTAGACTCTTGCCTAAGTCTCTTTGTTGTTTGAAGCTTTCGGATTGTCGTGCTCCTGCCTTTTGGTTCTGGGATGTCCATCGACATCAAGCTCCTTTCGACAACTGGTCGTTTGTCGATATAGACCCTCGACCTATTGTCGGCCTCTAATTGGTTCAATCGATATCGGTGACAAATTCTCTGATTTTGACGGTGTTTTAACACCGACTAACCAAAGGACCTGTCGCCAATCTCTCTTGGCAGAACCCCATTAGAGGGCTTTTCCTTTCCCTCATTGAATGGAAAGACACCCAAAATCTGTCCTAAAGAAGGTACAAACTGTGACACCCTTGTTTTATATCTTGAAAATAATAAATATTTCCAAATATAGAATATTTGCTATCCAAAAATTTGGTCTAGAAAATTTTTCCTTTTTAACTTATACTTGCTCAATTATAAACACATTTAACCTTGACGAATAATTTGAATTCGGCTTAATAGTACCTTAATTACAAAAGCCTCTTGAGACAACGCCTTTATAATATAATAAAACATATCCATAGCGTTGATTAAAAACATATTAATTGTCTCTTGAGTTTAATCGGTTTTGTAGAACATAAACTTATTTGCCGAATCCTTTTTAACCAAAATCAGAGTATGCGGAAGTAAAAATAATACTTGTGGGGCACTGCTGAGGTAAAACACCATATATATATATATACACATATATATCATAAGATAAACACCCCCACCAATATCAAAGTAGCAAGTATCAAAGTCGAGATAACAAGTTTTAGTGAAACATATACATAACTAGCTGCTCAAAATAAACCTCACTCTAAGACCTCTCAAAAATATGTACAATATATAACAAAGTCAAAATAGAAGTCCCAGAGCAGGTCATCCATGTCATCAGCAGCTCCTCTGATCCTCTGCAGCTCTATCCCTAGACCTAGGATCCAAAACATCTATGCTATGCAAGCTCCTAGGAACCAGCAGGTCCACCTCTAGTAGAAACAGTAGGCTCGACAGGCACCTCCTCCTCGTCCTCATCCTCAACGGGATCCTTCTCGACCTCGCCCGACTGTGCAAAGACCCCACCACTGGGCCTAGGATCTGCAGAAGCAGTCCTCTCAAAGTCAGCCGGACCAGGAGAAGGAGTCTCCTCAGTAACAACTCTATGTGAAGAAGGATGAGTATGAGTGGCAGATCTAAAACGAAAACTATGAAATCGACGCACTGGTCGAGCCGGGGGTGGTCCTCTATATGAGTAAAAGGGTGGAACATGCATAGTATAGAATATAGGGACCCTAAACCTACGAGGTCGCACCCGAACCAAAGGGTTAGGGTGGTAGAGAGTAATCTCCACCTCCCCCTCAAAGGTGGCTCGGTGCTCCTCGTAAGTCCATATACCACTAGGGATAGGGTGTATCTCGATGCAGGCTGGGTATCTGGCCATCACCTAAACAGGGCATAGGGAGTAAGTATACACATATACATAATCAATAAAGACTAAAATACAAACACAAGTATATCATGGACAGAAAATAATGCAAGTACATATGAGCACACCAATTTTCAACATTATATCTCTTATAATGCAAGTGGCATGATGCATGATTTCCATCCATAACTGAGGCCTCCAATACTAATCCATCTCGGACGTCCATCCAATACACCAATGTGTTCCCAGAACACTAACATACGTTCCCAGAACGTATGGCAAACCATACTTGGAAAAACAAACATCACTCCCAGAGTGTGCATTACGTTCCCAGAACGCATAAAAACCATGTCCCAGACACTGGCCACATTCCCAGAATGTGTCATCAAGTAGGTCACATCAATTTGGTACTCCCAGAGTGCCCTCCTCATATTCCCAAAATATGACAATTGTTTCTTGCCAACCTATTTTCCATTCTCTATGAATGAATGCACAATTACTAAGGTTGGTTTTTATCTTTAATTTAATAATTGTGACTTAGAAATATCCCAAACTCTCCTTTGGATGATTGGTTTGAGGTATAACCTTTGACATGAAAATTCATCCTTGAATTAACTGAAAAACATGCCATTAGACTTAGATTGGGAAAAACTTAACCAATGGTATCAAACTTTTCACTTAAAAGACTCAACTTTTATTTTTCAGTTTCAGGTACTAACCGATTACAGTTTCAGACTAACCGGTTAGAATTACAGACCTGAACCTACTAACCATTGAAATTCAGAAAACCCTTTTCTTGAATTCTCTACCCAATCCATAAACAGTCTTAGCATTGTTATATACCTCAAACCCCACTGATTTCATCATTCAAAAGTCTAAATCACAATCCAATTTCAATTAAGCATAATTTCCACTTGAAATTATCTTTTAACCATAAGGTATTGACTCATCAATTTCAATCTGAAACAAACAGTGTTCATTGACATGATTTCAGATTGGTTTCAAATGAAATTAGAGTATAGACTTGAGTGTAAATGGTAAGAACACTGAGCCAATTTCAGAAAATCATTTTCTTGAAAATCTGACAGTATCTAACCGGTTACAGGTTCAAAATAACCGGTTAGATTCTGCAGAATGTACACTGTAGAAAGGGGTTTTGCATACCATTTTCTACCACGCTCAAATCTAACCAATTTCAGTCATAAGTAGAGTTCACATACCTTAAAATAAACATGTTTAACCACATAAAACATTTATTTTGCATGCATTCAATTTAGAGCATCAAATTGCATATAAATCAACATAAACGCAACTTGATATCACAAAACTCATAATAAGCATTTAGATTCTGTTTCAACCATCAAAATCACTTGCATGCATACTACCAAACTTGCTCAAAAAGTATTAAGCTGCAGAAATGGCCTCCAAGCCTTTTTACATATTTATGTAATTCCCTTTTGAGTCTTTGTTGACATAAATCCTAAAACACATAATTTTAGTCTTAATCTAGTATAAGGTAAACTTCTCCCATGCACACTTTCAGCTTACAAACTTTATATCATCACGAAGCTCTGGATGTAAGCTTCGTGTTCGTGTATCACTCAAAGTCTATCTCTCAGAAACAAAAGAGAATTGCAAGGACGAATCCTCAGAACCCTAACACAGAGCAATTCCTCACACTTGGGCAAAAATGGCCTCAATTCATCAACCATTGAGCTTTAAATAGAGGGATTTGATTAACATGCAGACCGACATGCGTTTCCCACTATGAATCGAGTGGGATTCGTGGCAATTAAGGGGTAATTGCAGTGATTACTCATCAAAATCCACTAACCCAGTTTCTGAGTTCATCGTGTATTCGGTTATAGGGCATTACTAACCGGTTACATTAGTGTAAAATTTAAAAATTAATACTTTTATAACCTTTCCCTCCAAGAACCTTTCTAATATTACATTTAGGTCCTGACCCAAGGACTAAAATGCAATATCTATTTTTTGTACATATTTATCATATAAAAATACCTTCACCTATTTCTTATATTGCAAGGCTAATTAAATACAAAACATAAACTCGGGAAATTTATATTAATTAATAATAAAAATTTATTTATTATTAATTTCCTTATTATCCGGGAGACGAAAATTAGGGGTGTTACACTACTCCCCCACTTAAAAGGAATTTCGTCCCCGAAACTCTAACTTACATAAACAACTCAGGGTATTCCTGACGCATCTTATTTTCTAATTCCCACGTAGCTTCTGACACGTCGGCATTTTCCCAGATAACCTTGACTAAAGGTATCTCTTTTCCCCTAAGATGCTTAACTTCACGATCTTCTATCTGGACCGGTCTAGCTTCAAAGGTAAGGTTTTCCTTCAAAGTTAGATCATCAGGTTGAATTTTCAAAACAACTGATGGGTCATGCACATATTTCTTTAACTGGGAAACATGAAAGACATTGTGCAAGTTTGACAGAGAGGGTGGTAAAGCTATTTGATAGGCAACAGGACCAACTCTCTTGATGATTTGGTATGGACCTATAAACTTAGGTGAAAGCTTTCGGGTTCTCAAGGCTCTACTGATTCCTTTCATCGGAACTATCCGAAGAAACAAATGATCGCCTTCCGAAAACTCTACTGGTTTTCTCCTCTTATCAGCATAACTCTTCTGCTGACTCTGAGCTGCTTTCATCTTTGCCTGAACCATTTTAATCTTCTCAGTTGTTTGCTGCACAATTTCTGGTCCAACAACTAAGTTCTCCCCCACTTGAAACTAGCATAGCGGGGTTTGGCATTTCCTTCCATACAAAGCTTCAAACGGTGCCATTCCGATGCTTGCATGATAACTGTTGTTGTATGTGAATTCTGCAAGAGGTAACACTTGATCCCAACTTCCTTTCTCCTCAAGTGCACAAGCCCTCAATATATCTTCCAAAGACTGAATAGTTCTCTCCGTTTGACCATCCTTCTGTGGATGATACGCAGAACTCAACTTTAAGCTTGTTCCCATAGCGTTATACAAACCCTTCCAAAACTGTGAAGCAAACCTGGGATCCCGATCCGACACAATACTTGAAGGCACTCCGTGTAGACGAACTACCTCCTTAATGTAGATCTGGGTAAGCTTATTCAAAGGATAGCGCATATTTATCGGAATAAAATGCGCCGACTTAGTCAACCGATCCACAATCACCCAGATTGCATCATGATTTGCTGTTGTCTTTGGCAAACTAGATACAAAATCCATTGAGATACTATCCCACTTCCAATGAGGGATGTCTAATGGTTGCAACTGTCCTCCCGGTTTCTGATGCTCTACCTTAGCTTTCTGACAAATTAAACATGAAGCCACATACTCCGCTACATCCTTTTTCAAACCAGACCACCAAAACATTTTCTTCAAATCCTGATACATTTTGGTTGATCCAGGGTGCATACTCATCCGACTCTTATGTGCTTCATCAAGAATCAATCTCCCAATCTCTTGATCTTTTGGTATGCAAATCCTTGTTTTGAAACGAAGGATTCCATCCGACCCAAGCTTGAAATCAGGTTCCTTCCCCTCCGAACCTAATCTCATCTTTTCAATCAACTCCTCATCTACTTGTTGCAACTCCCGAATTCTTTCCAATAATTCATTTGTGATTTGCAGCATTCCTAATTTGATGCTTGATGGTTCCACTTGCATCAACAAGCTCAAGTCTCTGAATTCCTCGATCAAAGCTGCTTCCTTCACCATCATTGCACTTATGTGGATTGCTTTCCGACTCAAAGCATCCGCAACCACATTCGCTTTACCCGGATGGTAATGGAGTTTAAAGTCATAATCCTTCAAAAACTCCATCCACCTCCTTTGCCTCATATTCAACTCTTTTTGGTCGAACAGATATTTCAAACTCTTATGGTCACTAAATACTTGGAAAGTAGTGCCATAGAGATGATGTCTCCATATCTTTAAGGCAAACACGATCGCAGCTAACTCCAAATAGTGTGTCGGGTAATTCACTTCATGATTCTTCAATTGTTGTGATGCATAAGCCACAACTCTTCCTTCTTGCATCAACACACACCCAAGTCCTTGCTTAGATGCATCACAGTACACTTCAAAACTCCTATGAGGGTCAGGTAAGATTAACACAGGAGACGATGTTAACCTTTCCTTTAGCTCTCGGAAACTACTTTCACGCCTGTCATCCCACACAAACGGTTGATCTTTCCGAGTCAACTTGGTCAAAGGCAATGCAATCTTGGAAAATCCTTCTATAAACCGACGATAGTATCCAGCCAGCCCTAAGAAACTTCTCACCTCAGTCACAGTCTTAGGCTGTTCCCATTTCAACACCGAACTCACCTTTGCTGGATCCACCGCAATTCCTTCCTTAGAGATTACGTGCCCAAGAAACTTTACTTCATTCAACCAAAACTCACATTTCGCAAGTTTGGCGTACAACTGCTTCTCCTTCAAGACCTTCAACACAATTCTGAGATGTTCTTCATGCTCCTTCGGACTCTTAGAATAGACCAAAATATCATCTATAAGCACCACTACAAACAAATCCAGGTATGGTCTAAAGATCCGGTTCATATAATCCATGAAAATAGCAGGTGCATTAGTCAATCCGAACGGCATCACAACATACTCATAATGACCGTATCGAGATCGAAATGTCGTCTTGGGTATACCTTCCTCCTTTATCCTGATCTGATGATAGCCCGATCTCATATCAATCTTTGAAAACACTGCAGCTCCTCTAACTTGATCCATAAGGTCATCAATCCTTGGCAAAGGATACTTATTCTTAATGGTGACCTTATTCAACTGTCTGTAGTCCACACACATTCTCATACTTCCATCCTTCTTCTTTTCAAACAGTAGTGGAGCTCCCCAAGGCGAAACACTTGGCCTGATCATCTGTTTTTGCAACAACTCCTCTATCTGCTTTTTCATTTCTGCCATTTTCGGTGGTGCCATTCTATAAGGATCAATAGAGATGGGACCAGCTCTAGGAACTAAGTCAATCCCAAACTCTATTTCTCACTTCGGAGGTAATCCTGGTATCTCTTCAGGAAATACTTCCAGAAATTCCCTCACCACAGAAATCTCTTCTATTGGCATTGTCTCTTCTTCTCCGGTAGCAGTGAATAAACACATGTAACCTTCGGGTTCAAGGGTTTTATATTGGATTGTCTTTCTCTCGCAATTGATGATCACTTGGTTCTTCATTAACCAATCCATACCCAAGATCACATCTAATTGTAACTTAGGGAGACAAACCAAATCTACTTTAGAAACACGACCCAAGATTTCAACTTCACACCCTAAGTAAACCTTAGAGGTAAAGATGGGTATTCCAATAGGGGTATCTATACTAAGACAACAAGGCGAATCAGAAACAACAAGATTCAACCTACTCACACATTCAGGAGAAACAAAAGAATGTGTAGCCCCAGAATCAAACATAATCTTGCAAGGTTGATCATTAAGCAAAAAGTTACCTTGCACGAGATTCGGGGTTTGGGTTGCTTCAGTACCACTCAGGGTAAACACTTTGCCTTGCACCACAGACTTGCCAGCAGATCCTTTAGCATCACCTTTCGCGGGTTCTCTGCAATCACGGGCAAAATGACCTTGCTTTCCACATTTGAAACACCCTCCTATGGTCCAGCAGACTTGACCATGATGATAACGTTTACACTTCTCACAATAAGGAGCATTATCGCGAGACTTGTTCCTGTTATCAATCATAGCTTTGCCCTTGCCTTTGTTCTTCTGAGCATATGGACCATTATTCCGGTGATCAAATCTCTTCTTCCTCTGTGGTCCATAACTCTGTCCACTACCCTTTCCTTGGCTTTCTACCAACTCAGCCTTCTTATCATCTTCGTACATTCTGCACATATCCACAAGTGCAGGAAAACTCTGAATTCTCTGGTAACTAAAGATAGACTTTAACTCCGGTCTCAGTCCACCTTCAAACTTGATACACTTACTCCTTTCATCAGGGTTATTCAAGTAGTAGGGAGAATATTTCATTAACTCCTCAAATCTAGCAGCATATTCTCCTACACTCATATCTCCCTGTTTCAATTGCATGAACTCTACCTCCTTCTTTCTCCTTAAATCTTCTGGAAAGTATTTATTAAGAAATTTCTCCATAAACACTCCCCAGCTGATTGCTCTTCTCTCAAAGTTCAGCAATTGCACCGTATGATCCCACCAGTTCTCAGCCTCCCCATGAAGCATATAAACTGCATATGTTACCTTCTGATAATCCAAACAGTCTAAAGTTCTGAAAATCTTGTTGATTTCATACAACCACTTATTTGCCTCATCAGGTTTGTATCCTCCTTCAAACCTTGGTGGGTTGCACTTTCTAAACTCCGACAGAGTCTTTGCATCATGATTTACCACATTACCAACATGTGGGTTACCAGCTCGTCCTTGTGGTGGCTGCTGTTGCTGCTGCTGCATACCTTCCAGCACGGTCGTAATACGCTCTAACATCTCATTCGTATAATTTCTATTTCCGGTTGCCATAGAAAGACCTGCACTATGGGCTTTGGGTCATTAAAAGGTCTTTTTAAAACATAAGCACAACTAGCTTATGACTAACTTACTCAAACATATTCAAATAACATTGAGTATTATACTTATCTGCATCGTCAGGGCCATGAGAGACAGGACCATTGCTCTGATACCACCAAAGTGTGACACCCTTGTTTTATATCTTGAAAATAATAAATATTTCCAAATATAGAATATTTGCTATCCAAAATTTTGGTCTAGAAAATTTTTCCTTTTTAACTTATACTTGGTCAATTATGAACACATTTAACCTTTACGAATAATTTGAATTCAGCTTAATAGTACCTTAATTACAAAAGCCTCTTGAGACAACGACTTTTTAATATAATAAAACATATTAATTGTCTCTTGAGTTTAATCGGTTTTGTAGAACATAAACTTATTTGCCGAATCCTTTTGAACCAAAATCAGAGTATGCGGAAGTAAAAATAATACTTGTGGGGCACTGCTGAGGTAAAACACCATATATATATATCATAAGATAAACACCCCCACCAGTATCAAAGTAGCAAGTATCAAAGTCGAGATAGCAAGTTTTAGTGAAACATATACATAACTAGCTGCACAAAATAAACCTCACTCTAAGACCTCTCAAAAATATGTACAATATATAACAAAGTCAAAATAGAAGTCCCAGAGCAGGTCATCCATGTCCTCAACAGCTCCTCTGATCCTCTGCAGCTCTATCCCTAGACCTAGGATCCAAAACATCTATGCTATGCAAGCTCTTAGGAACCAGCAGGTCCACCTCTAGTAGAAACAGTAGGCTCGACAGGCACCTCCTCCTCGTTCTCATCCTCAACGGGATCCTCCTCGACCTCGCCTGACTGTGCAGAGACCCCACCACTAGGCCTAGGATCTGCAGAAGCAGTCCTCTCAAAGTCAGCCGGACCAGGAGAAGGAGTCTCCTCTGTAACAACTCTATGTAAAGAAGGATGAGTACGAGTGACAGATCTAAAACGAAAAATATGAAATCGACGCACTGGTCGAGCCGGGGGTGGTCCTCTATATGAGTAAAAGGGTGGAACATGCATAGTATAGAATATAGGGACCCTAAACCTACGAGGTCGCACCCGAACCAAAGGGTTAGGGTGGTAGAGAGTAATCTCCACCTCCCCCTCAAAGGTGGCTCGGTGCTCCTCGTAAGTCCATATACCACTAGGGATAGGGCGTATCTCGATGCAGGCTAGGTATCTGGCCATCACCTAAACAAGGCATAAGGAGTAAGTATACACATATACATAATCAATAAAGACTAAAATACAAACAGAAGTATATCATGGACAGAAAATAATGCAAGTACATATGAGCACACCAATTTTCAACATTATATCTCTTATAATGCAAGTGGCATGATGCATGATTTCCATCCACAACTGAGGCCTCCAATACTAATCCATCTCGGACATCCATCCAATACACCAATGTGTTCCCAGAACACTAACATACGTTCCCAGAACGTATGGCAAACCATACTTGGAAAAACAAACATCCCTCCCAGAGTGTGCATTACGTTCCCAGAACGCATAAAAACCATGTCCCAGACACTGGCCACATTCCCAGAATGTGTTATCAAGTAGGTCACATCAATATGGTACTCCCAGAGTACCCTCCTCATATTCCCAGAATATGACAATCGTTTCTTGCCAACCTATTTTCCATTCTCTATGAATGAATGCACAATTACTAAGGTTGGTTTTTATCTTTAATTTAATAATTGTGACTTAGAAATATCCCAAACTCTCCTTTGAATAATTGGTTTGAGGTATAACCTTTGACATGAAAATTCATCCTTGAATTAACTTAAAAACATGCCATTTGTAACATCCCTGAATTTTAGTTCCCCAATAATGTTATGCTTTGCTATATAAATGCTTTGCCTTAGCTTGATGTGTTAGAACTTAATCTTGTTTAGTTAACTTATGGTGATTAGGGTTAGCTTAAACCTAATTCATTAAGTTTAGCCTTGTGTAGTGTTAAGTTGATTGGGGTTAGATGTCTAATAGTTTAGTTAAAAGTTAGATTAGCTTGGTTAATGAGTGGCTTAAGGGTTAAGTGGATTAGATTAAGCCTAAAGTAACCGAATGGGCCTTGTGAGTGATGTTGGGCCATGAATGAGTGATGGCCCATGTGTGTGTGTGTGAAAGCCATGAGATGTGTGTGTGTGTGTAGCCTTAAGTGAGTTTGTGAGGTGTCATGCCCACATTTTATGAATGATGCACAAGAGTAAGGTGGCAACACCATAATTCCTTTCCTTGCATGAAGTGTGATGTGTCCAAACCAAAACTCACCATTATGCCACCTTATCACTTACACATTTGACCATAAACCATTATATGAATAACCTTGTGTTGATATCACCACTTTGGCTCCCTTTTCTTCTTAGCACCATCACCATCATCTTCTCCTTTTTCCTTCAAGGAGCTCACGGCCAACACCCATAAACACCCACATCCAAACTCATTCTTCCATTAAAACCAAGAAATCTTCACATATCCAAAGCCTAGATCATGAATATGCAACATGCATGTGTGATTAAGACTTAGAAAGCTCAAATCCAACCCTTCCTCTTTTAGAAGGTCACGGCCTCATCCACCACCACCCTTGATCAAGCCTAAACTTTTACCAAACACAAGAAACCTTAGCATATTCATACTCTAGATCATGAATATGCCACTTACTTGAAGATTTGTGTTGAAGAAATTTCAACCATTAAACTCAAGACCTTAGCAACCTCACGGCCAAACCTCAAACAACACCTTGAAATCTTTAGCTTGGTAGATCAAAGGAGAGCTTTAGAGTTTTAGAAGCTTGGATCAAGTTTCAAGTGTCAAAAGGAGGGAGAGTGCTCATGGTTTTGGTAAAGAAAAGGGCCAAAAGTTCTAAATCCCCATAGTTGTCTTCAAGGGGTAAGTGAGAGAAGCTTGCACTTTTGCTAGAATAAGTCTTAAAGCTTAGAAACTTGGTTGAGTCACCATGAGACGCAAGGGCACTAGCTAGACTTTATTTTGGGCTTGGAGGCCAATTTGTGATAAATCTTGGTATGTGATTAATGAATGTTATATGCTGAATTTTGTGTTTATATTTGTATTGATTGAACAATTATGATTATGTTAAGTTGGTTAATGGAATGCTTAGGAGGACACGGCCAAGGGTGGACTAAATGGATTTTAGTTAACTAGGCCTTAACTGAGAATTCGATGAGGTAATTAAGTGTTAATCATAACGGTTTTAGATTGCTAAGTCTCGGTTAAAGGGTTAACCTAGTAGCTAAAATGGTTTAGTCAACCAAGTGTTAACCAAACCTAGTCTTAAACCTAATAAAGTTTCAATTAATCCTAAATTAGTAACCTTAATCCTTGATTAGTCAACTAATCCAAGATTAGTTGGACTTAATCCTAGATTAGTGACCTTAATCCTTGATTAGTCAACTAGTCCAAGATTAGTTGGACTTAATCAGAACTTAGTGACCTTAATCCTTGATTAGTCAACTAATCCAAGATTAGTTGGACTTAATCCGAACTTGGTGACTTTAATCCTTGATTAGTCAACTAATCCAAGATTAGTTGGACTTAACCCTCGATTAGTGACTTTAACCCTATGATTAGTCAACTAATCCAAGATTAGTGGGACTTAAACCCTAGATTAGTGAACCTAATTCCCTGATTAGTCAACTAATCCATGATTAGTTGGACTTAATCCATGATTAGTCGGATTTAATCCGAGATTAGTCAATTAAGCCGGACCTAATTCATGATTAGGGAGACCTAATCCATGATTAGTGGATGTAGTCCATGATTAGTCCGCTAAAGTTCAGTTAAACCTAGTCTTAAGTAATTAGGACTTACTTAACCAAAGTCTCAAGTAATTAAGACTTACCGAACCTAAGTGCTAGTTACTTAAGGTGTACTTAGGTCAGGTAAATGATGGGACTTTGTCCGGATACTCAGACATCAGCTTGACCTAGAACTCGTATGACTCTGCTATGTTAGCTACACACTTAGATGCTTATGGATACATGTTGATTGCTTATAATGAGCTAATATGAATGGTATGTATCCATGCTGAACTGATGTCAAATGAGTATGACATAATTGGACTAATGATAAACTTGGAACTTGAACATATGCTTGATAACCTAGGATTGTAAGAGTTGCATTGATAACATACATGAGCTAGGTTATCAGACCAGTCCCAATCTGAGGAACACCTATGCAGGTGGAAACACCGTAAGGCGTGCCTTTTCTACGCAGGTGAACCTGTGAACTGTCTCTGTAACTGAACTTGATATTTTATGAAAGCATGCACAGGGTTCACCGTAAGCCGTGGCTTTCTACGCTGGTGGATGCACTGTAAGTCGTGCCATTTACGCTGGTGGAAACACTGTAAGTCGTGCCATTTACGCTGGTGGAAACACTGTAAGTCGTGTCGTTTACGCTGGTGGAAACACTGTAAGTCGTGCTGTTTACGTTGGTGGAAACACTGTAAGTCGTGCCTTTTACGCTAGCAGACGTGCCGTAAGCCGTGCCGCGTTCCTAAGCGCACCGTTCCTCAGATCTGGACCCGGTGAACGTAGAGGCCTCGGAATTGGAGAAACATGTACATGCATCATGCCACCTATCTTGAAAGATAATAACTAAACTGGTGTGTGCTCATATGTATATGCATTATCGCACTGGTGATTGCTGTTGTTTATCTGACTATGAATGTTAGGGCTTAGGCTTATTCGATAATGCAACTGTGTTAGGCTTACTCTCCTGCCCTTTTAGGTAATGGCCAGATGCCTGCTTTGCATCGAGATTTGCCCGCTCCTTGATGGCGTTTGGGAGTATCGGGATCACCGGGCTGTCTTTTAGGGTGATGTAGAGATAAATCTCTACCATCCCAATCTCGTAGTTCGCTTTCGTTTTCGTAGGTTTCGTATTCCGATTATTTACGTTATGCACATACCCCCGTTTTACACCTTTTTGGTACTCTCGAATGGACGACCTTTAGGGGTGTGCATAGTGGAAGTAATTTGGAAGTCGAAATAGTTGTACAGCTTTTGGTTGGACGAAACCGGTGATCTCTGACTATGGAGTAGCTGCAGTGGAACAGTAACCAGCTCTGATGATACCCTTTTCTTTTGAGTTTGATATATTGTAAATATTGCTTTTCGTGAGGTATTGTCAGAGTGTTTTATTTTCAATGGACTTGTACCTAATATGTATCAGACCTTTATGACTTATTATCTACAACTAAGGTTCACTTCACGCATTTCAATATTCCGCTGGTTTTCGAATGAGCTTTGGAAATCCGGTATCGATCAGTTTTTAAAGAACTTACAATTGAGGGACTAAATGTTTCATTAACAAAAATAATATTTATTTCAAAAACCCTTGACTGCTTTTCAATGACTTATAACTCTCCGGATTTCAACTCTTTGATTTTTACTTACCAATCAAGTGTTTTAAAAAGAAAAATTTTTCCACCCTAAATTTTGGAAAACTATACAAGTCCAGATTATTCGAGCAAAACCTTTTTGAAAATAAGAGCGTCACATCTTTTGTGGTATCAGAGCTGAAGGTCCTGCACCTGGTCCATAGTTAGTCCCAGAGAGACTAAGATAGTTGTAGGATTAGGATAGTTGTAGGACTTCAGTTCCCTTAGGTCTATTGTGATACTTAGCCTTTAGTGCAGGTTCACAATGGCAGCTAGGAATCAACGTAACTTAGCTGAGGTTTTAGATAGGATCACTACGGTGATCGAGAACATGCAACAACAAGCTAACCAACCACCCCCAGACCAAGCGGGACAAGTCGAGTCCCGTAGTCTGTCCGAGTTCCGAAACTGTAACCCTCCTAGGTTTGAGGGAGGTTTCAAACCCGATGAGGCTAACAAGTGGGTAAACGAACTGGACAAAATCTTCCAAACCCTAGGATGTACGGACGCTCAGCGGGTGACCTATGCCACGTACATGTTGTTTGGGGAGGCTGAAAACTGGTGGAAGCACGCTGTCCAACTCTTGGCTCATGAAGGTCGGGAAGTCACATGGCAAGTGTTCACGGAAAAGTTTCTGGATAAGTACTTTCCCGAGGATCTGAGGCGAAAGAAGGAGGTAGAGTTTCTGCAACTGCAGCAAGGCGACATGAGTGTGGGTGAATACACCGCTAAGTTTGAGGAGCTGCTTAAGTATTCTTCTTACTTTCAGCAACACCCTGATGAACGAAGCAAGTGCATCAAGTTTGAGAATGGACTAAGGCCGGATCTAAAGGCAGCTTTCAGTTATCAGAAGATTCAGAACTTCTCAACTCTGGTCGACATGTGCCGGGTTTATGAAGATGATAAGAAGGCTGAGGAGCTATACTTGCGAAGTAAGAGGAATCAGCAGATTTCCGGGTCACAGTGGCGCAAGGATTCAAACTTTAAAGGCAAAAGGCCACACTTCAAGGTCAAGGGTAAAGGCAAGGCGTCGGGACAAGTAGCAAATTATCAGGGAAGTGCTCCGTTGTGTGATAAGTGCAAATGTCATCACTTCGGAGAGGTTTGTCGGAAGCCGTTTTCTAGATGTTTTAAGTGTGGTAAGCCGGGTCATTGGTCAAGGGACTGCAGAGAACCCGAGAAGGGTGACTCGAAGGGATCGGTGAATAGACCGGTGGCCAGAGGGAAGGTGTTTACTCTCAGTGGTGCTGAAGAAAATCAAGCCCCTGATCTCGTGCAAGGTACCCTTTTTCTTAATAGTCAACCTTGTAAAGTTTTGTTTGATTCTGGAGCTAGTCATTCCTTCGTTTCATATGAATGTGTGAATCGTTTGAACTTGCCCCTATCTGATTCACCATACTGCTTTAGAATAGAAACCCCAACTAACTCCCCTGTCCTTACTTCCAAAGTCTGTTTAAACTGTTTGGCTGAGGTACTAGGCCGCGTCTCGAGTGTAGACCTAGTTTGTTTACCTTTGTCACAGTTAGATGTCATTCTGGGTATGGATTGGATGACGAGGAACCGAGTGATTATCGACTATGATAGGAGAATAGCCTTGTACAAAGACCTTCAACCCTCAAACCCCGAACCCAAAGGCTTCATGTGTCTGTTCTCGGTAACGAGGGAAGAAGAGGAGAAAGAGATAAAAGGAATACCAGTGGTAGAGGAGTTTCCGGAGGTGTTCACGGATGATGTACCGGGGTTGCCGCCGAATCGAGAAATCGTGTTTGGTATCGATCTAATCCCCGGAACTGGCCCAATCTCTATAGCACCATATAGGATGGGGCCGCCGGAGATGGCTGAGTTGAAGAAGCAAGTAGAAGAGTTGCTACAGAAACAGCTGATCAGGCCAAGTGTGTCTCCCTGGGGTGCGCCAGTGTTGTTTGTGAGAAAGAAGGACGGAAGTCTGCGTATGTGTGTGGACTATCGGCAGTTGAACAAGGTGACCATCAAAAACAAATACCCTCTGCCAAGGATAGACGATCTTATGGATCAAGTTCATGGAGCTTCTGTTTTCTCGAAGATAGATCTAAGATCTGGGTACCATCAGATAAGGATTCGGGAACAGGATATTCCCAAGACGGCGTTTCGGTCTCGTTATGGGCACTATGAGTATGTGGTAATGCCGTTCGGTTTGACGAATGCTCCTGCTGTCTTCATGGACTACATGAACAGGGTCTTCAGATCGTTCTTGGACTCGTTTGTAGTGGTCTTTATAGATGATATTCTGGTCTACTCAAAGAGTCCCGAGGAACATGCAGAACACTTAAGGATTGTGCTGAAAGTTTTAGAGGAGAAACAGTTGTACGCCAAACCCTCAAAGTGCGAGATTTGGCTGGAGGAAGTTAAGTTTTTGGGACATGTGATCTCGAAAGGAGGAATAGCTGTTGATCCCACAAAGGTTGAATCAGTCCTTCAATGGGAACAACCTAAGACGGTAACGGAGGTCCGGTGTTTCTTAGGACTTGCCGGGTACGACCGAAGGTTTATAGAAGGATTTTCGAAGATCTCCCTACCCTTGACTAAGTTGACCAAGAAGGATCAACCTTTTGTTTGGGACTCGAAGTGCGAAGAGAGTTTCCAAAAGCTGAAGGAAAAGTTGACCACTTCACCGGTGTTAATCTTACCTGACCCACAGAAGAGTTTTGATGTGTACTGTGATGCGTCAGGGCAAGGCCTCGGATGTGTGTTGATGCAAGAAGGTAAGGTTGTGGCATACGCATCAAGGCAGTTGAAAGTGCATGAGGTGAATTATCCAATGCACGACTTGGAGTTGGCCGCAATAGTTTTCGCTCTTAAGATCTGGAGACACTATCTCTATGGCACAGTGTTCCGAGTGTTCAGTGACCATAAGAGTTTAAAGTATCTCTTTGACCAGAAAGAGCTGAACATGAGACAACGTCGGTGGACGGAGTTTCTCAATGATTATGACTTCGAACTCCACTATCATCCTGGAAAGGCGAATGTGGTTACGGATGCCCTAAGCAGAAAGGCATTGCATGTGAGTACCATGATGATTAAGGAGGCTGTGTTACTGGAGAAGTTTCGGGACATGAGTTTGGTAATGGAAGTCAAGCCAACAAGCTTAAAGTTAGGAATGCTACAGATCACGAATGAGTTTATGACTCTGATCCGCGAGCGGCAACAAGAAGATGGTGAGCTTAGTGAAAAGAAAAGGTTGGCATCGAAAGGGAAAGAACTGAAATTTCAGGAGGGAAATGATGGACTTCTTCGTTTCAAAACGAGGATATGCATTCCCAAGGATGCAGAACTTAGAAGAATGATATTGGAGGAAGCGCACAGGAGTCGGATGAGTATGCATCCGAGAACAACTAAGATGTATCAGGATTTGAAAAAGTTGTTCTGGTGGTCTGGATTAAAGAAAGATGTGGCTGAGTATGTAGCATCATGTCTGGTTTACCAGAAAACGAAGGCCGAGCATAAGAAGCCAGGAGGAGAGTTACAATGGTTGGAGGTCCCTCAGTGGAAATGGGACAGCATATCGATGGATTTTGTGTCAGGTTTACCAAGAACGGACCGGAATTTTGATGCCATATGGGTTGTGGTAGATCGGTTAACTAAATCTGCTCATTTTATCCCCAAAAATAACGTTATTCGATGGAAAGGTTTGCTCAACTCTACGTTGATGAGGTGGTTCGACTGCATGGTATACCTTCCAGTATACTGTCTGACCGTGATCCAAGGTTTACATCTCGGTTTTGGGATAGTCTACATCAAGCCCTGGGAACAAAGTTAAAAATGGGATCTTCTTATCATCCTCAAATTGACGGACAAACAGAGCGAACCATTCAGACGTTGGAAGATATGTTAAGAGCGTGTGCCTTGGAGGAGCAAAGAAGTTGGGATAAGGTGTTACCATTGGTGGAGTTTACCTATAACAACAGTTATCATGCGAGTATTGGGATGGTACCGTTTGAAGCGTTGTATGGTAGAAAGTTCCAGACACCACTATGTTGGTTTCAAGTGGGGGAGAATGCTTTAATCGGTCCAGAACTGGTACAAGAAACAACTAAAAAGATTAAGATGGTACAAGAGAAGATGAGGACCGCTCAAGGAAGGCAGAAGAGTTATGCGGATAAGAGGAGAAGACCTCTTGAGTTTGCAGAAGGAGAGCATGTGTTTATCAAGGTATCCCTGATGAAAGGTGTAGGCAGAGAACCAAGAAACTTTCACCCAGGTTCATTGGTCCGTACCAAATCCTTAGGAAAATTGGTCCAGTTGCGTACCAGATAGCCTTACCACCATCTCTGTCTAGTCTGCACAATGCCTTTCATGTTTCACAACTTCGACAGTTTGTGCATGACCCTAACTCCATTCTGGATATCCGACCCGATGACCTGTCTGTGCGAGAAAACCTAACTCTAGAAGCTGGCCCGATTGGTATAGCAGACCGCCGAATCAAGCAACTTAGGGGAAAAGAAATACCCTTGGTTAGAGTTGTTTGGGAACACAATGGTGTTCAAGAGTCAACTTGGGAACCCGAAGCTACGATGCGTAGAGAATATCCTGAGTTGTTCGAGTAGAACAGAATTTCGGGGACGAAATTCCTGTAAGTGGGGGAGAGTGTAACATCCCTGAATTTTAGTTCCCGAATAATGTTATGCTTTGCTATATAAATGCTTTGCCTTAGCTTGATGTGTTAGAACTTAATCTTGTTTAGTTAACTTATGGTGATTAGGGTTAGCTTAAACCTAATTCATTAAGTTTAGCCTTGTGTAGCGTTAAGTTGATTGGGGTTAGATGTCTAATAGTTTAGTTAAAAGTTAGATTAGCTTGGTTAATGAGTGGCTTAAGGGTTAAGTGGATTAGATTAAGCCTAAAGTAACCGAATGGGCCTTGTGAGTGATGTTGGGCCATGAATGAGTGATGGCCCATGTGTGTGTGTGTGAAAGCCATGAGATGTGTGTGTGTGTGTGTGTAGCCTTAAGTGAGTTTGTGAGGTGTCATGCCCACATTTTATGCATGATGCACAAGAGTAAGGTGGCAACACCATAATTCCTTTCCTTGCATGAAGTGTGATGTGTCCACACCAAAACTCACCATTATGCCACCTTATCACTTACACATTTGACCATAAACCATTATATGAATAACCTTGTGTTGATATCACCACTTTGGCTCCCTTTTCTTCTTAGCACCATCACCATCATCTTCTCCTTTTTCCTTCAAGGAGCTCACGGCCAACACCCATAAACACCCACATCCAAACTCATTCTTCCATTAAAGCCAAGAAATCTTCACATATCCAAAGCCTAGATCATGAATATGCAACATGCATGTGTGATTAAGACTTAGAAAGCTCAAATCCAACCCTTCCTCTTTTAGAAGGTCACGGCCTCATCCACCACCACCCTTGATCAAGCCTAAACTTTTACCAAACACAAGAAACCTTAGCATATTCATACTCTAGATCATGAATATACCACTTACTTGAATATTTGTGTTGAAGAAATTTCAACCATTAAACTCAAGACCTTATCAACCTCACGGCCAAACCTCAAACAACACCTTGAAATCTTTAGCTTGGTAGATCAAACGAGAGCTTTAGAGTTTTAGAAGCTTGGATCAAGTTTCAAGTGTCAAAAGGAGGGAGAGTGCTCACGGTTTTGGTAAAGAAAAGGGCCAAAAGTTCTAAATCCCCATAGTTGTCTTCAAGAGGTAAGTGAGAGAAGCTTGCACTTTTGCTAGAATAAGTCTTAAAGCTTAGAAACTAGGTTGAGTCACCATGAGACTCAAGGGCACTAGCTAGACTTTATTTTGGGCTTGGAGGCCAATTTGTGATAAATCATGGTATGTGATTAATGAATGTTATATGCTGAATTTTGTGTTTATATTTGTATTGATTGAACAATTATGATTATGTTATGTTGGTTAATGGAATGCTTAGGAGTACACGGCCAAGGGTGGACTAAATGGATTTTAGTTAACTAGGCCTTAACTGAGAATTAGATGAGGTAATTAAGTGTTAATCAAAACGGTTTTAGATTGCTAAGTCTCGGTTAAAGGGTTAACCTAGTAGCTAAAATGGTTTAGTCAACCAAGTGTTAACCAAACCTATTCTTAAACCTAATCAAGTTTCAATTAATCCTAAATTAGTAACCTTAATCCTTGATTAGTCAACTAATCCAAGATTAGTTGGACTTAATCCTAGATTAGTGACCTTAATCCTTGATTAGTCAACTAATCCAAGATTAGTTGGACTTAATCCGAACTTAGTGACCTTAATCCTTGATTAGTCAACTAATCCAAGATTAGTTGGACTTAATCCGAACTTGGTGACCTTAATCCTTGATTAGTCAACTAATCCAAGATTAGTTGGACTTAACCCTCGATTAGTGACTTTAACCCTATGATTAGTCAACTAATCCAAGATTAGTGGGACTTAAACCCTAGATTAGTGAAGCTAATTCCCTGATTAGTCAACTAGTCCATGATTAGTTGGACTTAATCCATGATTAGTCGGATTTAATCCGAGATTAGTCAATTAAGTCGGACCTAATTCATGATTAGGGAGACCTAATCCATGATTAGTGGATGTAGTCCATGATTAGTCCGCTAAAGTTCAGTTAAACCTAGTGTTAAGTAATTAGGACTTACTTAACCAAAGTCTCAAGTAATTAAGACTTACCGAACCTAAGTGCTAGTTACTTAAGGTGTACTTAGGTCAGGTAAATGATGGGACTTTGTTCGGATACTCAGACATCAGCTTGACCTAGAACTCGTATGACTCTGCTATGTTAGCTACACACTTAGATGCTTATGGATACATGTTGATTGCTTATAATGAGCTAATATGAATGATATGTATCCATGGTGAACTGATGTCAAATGAGTATGACATAATTGGACTAATGATAAACTTGGAACTTGAACATATGCATGATAACCTAGGTTTGTAAGAGTTGCATTGATAACATACATGAGCTAGGTTACCAGACCAGCCCAATCTGAGGAACACCTACGCTGGTGGAAACACCGTAAGGCGTGCCTTTTCTACGCAGGTGAACGTGTGAACTGTCTCTGTAACTGAACTTGATATTTTATGAAAGCATGCACAGGGTTCACCGTAAGCCGTGCCTTTCTACGCTGGTGGATGCACTGTAAGTCGTGTCGTTTACGCTGGTGGAAACACTGTAAGTCGTGCCATTTACGCTGGTGGAAACACTGTAAGTCGTGTCGTTTACGCTGGTGGAAACACTGTAAGTCGTGCCGTTTACGCTGGTGGAAACACTGTAAGTCGTGCCTTTTACGCTGGCAGACGTGCCGTAAGCCGTGTCGCGTTCCTGAACGCACCGTTCCTCAGATCTGGACCTGGTGGACGTAGAGGCCTCAGAATTGGAGAAACATGTACATGCATCATGCCACCTATCTTGAAAGATAATAACTAAACTGGTGTGTGCTCATATGTATATGAATTATTGCACTGGTGATTGCTGCTGTTTATCTAACTATGAATGTTAGGGCTTAGGCTTATTCGATAATGCGACTGTGTTAGGCTTACTCTCCTGCCCTTTTTGGTAATGGCCAGATGCCTGCTTTGCATCGAGATTTGCCTGCTCCTTGATGGCGTTTGGGAGTATCGGGATCACCAGGCTGTCTTTGAGGGTGATGTAGAGATCAATCTCTACCATCCCAATCCCGTAGTTCGCTTTCGTCTTCGTAGGTTTCGTATTCCGATTATTTACGTTATGCACATACCCCCGTTTTACACCTTTTTGGTACTCTCGGATGGACGACCTTTAGGGGTGTGCATAGTGGAAGTAATCTGGAAGTCGAAATAGTTGTACAGCTTTTGGTTGGACGAAACCGGTGATCTCTGACTATGGAGTAGCTGCAGTGGACCAGTAACCAGCTCTGATGATACCCTTTTCTTTTGAGTTTGATATATTGTAAATATTGCTTTTGGTGAGGTATTGTCAGAGTGTTTTATTTTCAATGGACTTGTACCTAATATGTATCAGACCTTTATGACTTATTATCTACAACTAAGGTTCACTTCACGCATTTCAATATTCCGCTGGTTTTCGAATGAGCTTTGGAAATCCGGTATCGATCAGTTTTTAAAGAACTTGCAATTGAGGGACTAAAGGTTTCATTAACAAAAATAATATTTATTTCAAAAACCCTCGACTGCTTTGTAAAATTTAAAAATTAATACTTTTATAACCTTTCCCTCCAAGAACCTTTCTAATATTACATTTAGGTCCTGACCAAGGACTAAAATGCAATATCTATTTTTTGTACATATTTATCATATAAAAATACCTTCACCTATTTCTTATATTTCTAGTCTAATTAAATACAAAACATAAACTCGGGAAATTTATATTAATTAATAATAAAACTTTATTTATTATTAATTTCCTTATTATCCGGGAGACGAAAATTAGGGGTGTTACACAAACTTTGGGCCATAGAAAATTACTAGGTTCCACCGAGGCTTATGTATCAAACGGAGTGTGCCCTCCAATTCAGGCTTTTTTACACCAGCTTGAAACACAAGAGGTGATCCCTATGTAACCCCCCATGTTTGGTCTTTCACCATTCATGAGGACAAGGAGGGTATTCGGAGTAAGGGTTTTCCCATTTTGTCTTCAACTCCCGAATCCCTTAATCCCACATGTTCGGTCCTTCACGATCTCAAACCATCTGGGTTTTGAAAACTTTATCTTCTTTCCAAAGTTCATGGAACCGGCCATTGCTTTTATCATGCTCTCATGGCTTCGAAAATATGTGAAGTGGATTATTTACAGTCATAGAAAGCATAAAATGATGATGTAATTATTCTTCCGTTCCCAATGCTGACATGACTGTTTTGGCTTCCTCTTTTATCACGCCACTATCCCTTTGACACGAGTCTCTTCTTCCGTCTTCCTCTTTTTATCGACACACGTACACGTCCTTTGAAGTCACTTTTAAGTCATAAGACTTAAGTACACCTCCTTCGACGTCACTTATGTTATCGACACCACCCTGCTTTGTTAAATTCGACCTCTTGTCGAGAATGCACGTTCACCTCCTTCGAAGTCACTTTTAAACAATTTGTTTAAGTACACTTCCATCGACGTCACTTATGCATTCGAAACTCTTGTCATTTTTTCGATTTCAACTTCCAGTTAACAGAGGCCCCCCAAGTTTTGGTATGCAACGCGTCTTTTCGGAGGATGCCAAAAGTTGTACCCTTTGTGAATTGTCCTTTTGACACTAGGATACTTGAAACGATAATTCTATCCATCTAAATCGACGTCTCCTATTAGACCAATGTGTTGGTATCAAACGTCTTTTCACTCCCTATTTAAACTTCAGCACTTATCATTATCTTTCTTTCACATTTCCTTGTTCGTCACTACATCCCTTCTTTCCTTTTGACCTAAACCCTCTTTTTCCTTCAGAAAACCTTCTTCGAAACTTTCATTAGCCATGGCTGTTCAAATGGTTGGTGACCCTGAAATTGACTTGAATGTCAAGTATAATGAGCATAGTCTGGTAATTCCTGCTACTTCTTTCATCCATACCGACGGAAAACCTGTTAATCCATCTCCGGCCTTCCTTGGTCCATTAATGACGCCGTCAGAGGCTCAAAACCCTGACATGATCACGTACTTCCCACTTTCCAATCTTGACAAAATCCGTCCTCTGGCCACTCTCAACCCTGTTTACACTTTCCATTTTGATAAGGAGTGTTCCCGTAGGGTCCTTCGTAATGTCAAATCGATTACTAAATTTCAAGAGTGGTATGCGAGGTTACGACCTTTCAAGCTTGAATCATGAAAGAAAGCCGGTTTTGAGGATCTTTTAATCTTGACAACTTTCGGCCTACGTTATGATGACGGCCTTTTCGGCGCTGTCGTGTTATTTCTGGTGACGCCGAACTAACTGTTTCCACTTCCGTTACGGCATGATGACTCCGACACTTTTTGATGTTGCTGCTTTGACGAGTCTTCGTCCTGACGGGGAAGTTTTGACTGTGGAAAGCAAACCTGCCAATGTCGTTCATATAAGTGGAGGTTCTTATGCCTTCTCCCATTTTGTTGAATAACAGTGAAAAGAGTATGAAGGCTGTACGACCGTCAGTGCAACTGAGCATGTCGAATTCCTAACTGTATGGCTCAACGCTTTTGTTTTATGCACCAAATCTCATCAAATCAACAAATCTTTGGTGCCTTTGGCCATAATTCTGCATGAAGAATGACAAGTGGCCTTCAGTCAACTTCTCTTGGCCAAACTCTACTCGACCATTGGCCAATTGACTGATGTTGTTCGACGTAATGAGCAACTTTTGGCCAATGTCGAAGGCCCTACTTGGTTGCTGCAGTTGTGGTTAAACGCCATTCTCAAATGCCATCTCACCTACCACAACCATAGTGTTAGTAAATTTCGTTTCAACTATGGGTGTATCATGGCGAACTATGACGTTCCCACACTTCCTTCCAACACCAATACTTTCCTCCATTTTATGAAGGTCTTTGCTAATATTTCTATGTCATCGACCAACATAGATTTTGCTCCTTTTGCCGATAGAACACATGAACCCGATTGGTTCCGAACTTCTTTCCCTGGCTCATCCGCCGAAGAAAGGTAATTGAATGATGTCCTCTGGGGACATTATCTCAGTCAAAGGATTCTGTTCAGCAGCTTGCCCGACTCCACAAGTTATGAAGACAAAGAAGTATTTATCTATTATCCAAACTGTGTGGAAAGATAGTTTGGTCTTTGCCAAGGGCTTCCTGCTTCCATGTTACCATCAGCTTCACATGAATTCCACTACGGCCATTTGACTGATTACAAATCCGACTGGAAGGCCGTGCTAAATAGGTTCATTTCAAGGAACCTTGCTTTTGGAAGTCGATTTAATCCTGTCGGCTTCACTCCTTGTTTCTTGGCTAGCCCAAACTTTGTCCACTGGTGGGAATCCTACTTCAACACCTACCACGTGGATTTGCAACCATTGTGGATAGAATGAGTGCAAGAACTCCGTCGGACTTGGCGGCGACAAAAAAGGTATATAGACTCTTATCCTCGTTTGATCAATTTTCCTTTCATGTATATTAACCTATTATCTTTTCTATAATGGTAAAACCCAACATCATCGACTACACTGCTTTTATCAAGGCCAACGCCTCAAAAAAGAAAGGTGGCTTCTTCCAAGCCTTCATCACCAAAAAGGTTCAAGAAAAGGCGCCAATCTAGTGCTGTTGATGCTTTCATAGAGGCTAAGAGACAAAATAAAGGGAAATCAGATGAACCATCAGCCAAGAAGCAGGTTGATCCTGAAAGGACCGACAACTCTCTGCTTCGACCTGTTTCCAACAAAATTCAAGCCTCTACTGCCCCGTCGGCCCCTTCCATTCGTCATGCCACTCATCCCAAGCCTAAGGGGATTGTGATAAGGGAGCCGTCAACCTGTGTCAATAAAGTTGTCTCCACAGTTGTTGGTGGTCATTTTGCTGATCATCATGCAGGTGAATTCCTTCGTACTCCAGAGCGCAATCCGTTTGACGAGGAAGATGAAGATGAGCATGCAAGTTTCCAATTGCAAAGACGTCCTGCCCGTCGTAACGTGGTCATAGACGACTTCATTTCTGATGTCGGAACTGAACCGTCTCATGCAATGGTTTCTTCAGGACCTCTGGCTACCAGACTCAAAACCATTGAAGAGTCAATGTAAAGATGTATTGACGACACCTCTTCGACAGCCTTGGATGAAGCCACTGCTCAGAATTCTAACCCATAGCTTGCTGAAACCATGCATCATGAACCTCCTGACACTCAAGTCGTGGATTCACCTGTTGCTGTCGTGGGACCTGACACCATTACTGCATGCACCCCTTCATTTGAGGTAAGATGGAATTTACTTTTTTGCCCTTTGTGCAGCACTTAAATGGTTTAACCTAATTTCTGCTTTATTGCTCCTCAGATTCCCAACAACTCTCTCCACCTTGAAGGCTTTGACGGGAGTTTACAACTTCCTTTTAAATCTGCTTCTGTTGTTGTTGTTCCTTCCATCGTGGTGCCTTCTTCTTGCAATCCTTCTTTCAGCACCATGGTGTAGGATTCTCATGTTTTGATGCTAACAATCTCTCTCCAAGCAACAACATTGGCAACAAGCAAGCTACACCACATGAAGATTAGAATTAGGATTTTTATTAATTCTATTTCAATGTAATCTTTATTTTATGCAATGCATCTCATTGGTGTGGGTAGCTTAGGTGATTTTCAAGAGTATTTAAATAATGTTTGATTAAGAGTGAAGATACTTTAAATCTTGATTAAATAGCTCTATTAAAAGTTTTGTGAAAATCCTTTTAGAAAAACTTTGTTTTTATTCAGATTCTGATCAGTTTACTCGAGTAATGAGTATTGGATCACTCGAGTAATTTATGTCATGACAGGTTAATCGAGTAATGGTTTATACATCACTCGAGTAACTTAATCTGACATGTTTTAATCGAGTGAAGTTATTTGGTTTACTCGAGTAATTCAATCAGTTTTTGGAAAATTTTAAAAGGACTTAATTTTCTCTTTCACACAAGACATACATTCATTCTTACAATTTTCTACACTTTCAAAAGCAATTCAAGAGCTATTTTACATCTTTCAAGAGCTATCAAGATTCAACAAAGAACTTTTCATTCTTCACTCTATTTCTATCATTGTTCAAATATTCTTGAGATCATATTTTTTGTTCTTAGTGGTTGTTGAAGATTTGCAATTTATGATTGCATCATTGAAGTTTCAACACAAGTGAAGAATCTCACAAGGAAGACTTTGAGGATCAAATCAAAGCAAGAAAAGAGGATTGGTTGGAAGCATCTTCAATCAATTAGCAAGGAAATCTAGAATTCTCAAAAGGGGTAGATTAGATCAAAGTGTTTGGTACACACTTTGAGTTGGGTTTTAAGATAGGAGAACTAAGAATCTAGTTGCATCTTAAAACATTGTAAAATCTACATTTGTAGATTTCTAGTGAAGAATCTCTCTTGATTTAAGAGGGGACTGGAGTAGCTTTCAAGTGGGTGAAAGTGAACCAGGATAAATCCTTGTGTCTCTTTTATTTTCATTCCTTGTATTGCATTAATTCATTAACAATTGTATTTTTAGGTTAGAATTGGGGTTTTCTTAATTCTACTCAATTGATCTAAAATTGCATGTTAATATTACTTGAAATTGTTCATATTAATCATTCATAATTTGTTGAATCATCATAGCATTGTTATTCTTGAAAAACTCCATTGAAAATTGAGTTTTAATTGAATTTTACCCAGTTTACTCGAGTAAAGTTCTTGTCACTCGAGTAATCTGCTTTCAGTTTATGAACAATACTCGAGTAGGTTTTCTGTTACTCGAGTGATTTAAAAATAGCTTTCGTATTACTCGAGTGATTTGCTGAATACTCGAGTGAAATTATTTTTGCTTGCGTATTACTCGAGTGAAGACTTGAGTTACTCGAGTAATCTGACTTGAATTTTTAAGAAAACTTATTTTCATAAAACCATTCTCTTAGGTGAACGAAAAATCTGTAATAAGGCTTCAATATTCTATTCACCCCCCCTCTAGACTATATTGAGCCGCTTGTTGGTTTCCAACAAGTGGTATCAGAGCTCGGACGAAAAATCCGAGCCTTAAAAAGCTTTTTCGAAAAGATCCTTTTTTACTTGGAAACAATGGGCTCAATTTCAAATCCTTTTGGTGGTGAAGGAACTTCCATTAATCGTCCTCCACTATTCAATGGTGAGGGTTACGCTTATTGGAAGGTCCGTATGAAAATTTTTATTCAAGCCATTGATATGGAAATTTGGAACGCCATAGAGAATGGACCTTTTGTTCCTCAAACGAAAGTAAATGATGTTGTTTCGGTCAAACCACAATCGAGTTGGGACAATGATGATAAGAAGAAAGTTGAATTTGATTCAAAAGCTAAAAATATCATCACGTCCGCTCTTTCTTATGATGAGTTCTTTCGAGTATCTCAATGTGTTGATGCTAAACAAATGTGGGACACATTACAAGTCACACATGAGGGCACTTCGGAGGTTAGAAGGGCTAGGCTAAATACACTCATGCATGAATATGAACTCTTTCGTATGTTACCTAATGAAAACATAGGTGACATGCAAAAGCGGTTCACTCATATCATAAATCATCTTTCTGCACTTGGAAAAGTTATAACTAATGGTGAAGTTGTTAATAAGATTTTGAGATGTCTTAGCAGGGAATGGCAACCTAAGGTGACGGCCATTATGGAAGCTAGAGACATGGATCAAATTGACTTAGCAACTCTATTCGGAAAACTTCAAGAGCATGAAATGGAGCTTGGGCGGTTATCCATGAATGAAGATGCCGATAGAAAGAAAAAGGGGATAGTTCTTAAATCAACTTCAAAATCCCTTAAGGCACAAGAGGAAAACTCTCAAGTGGATGACTCGGACTCCGATATAGATGATGAGACCCTTGGCTTGGTAGTTAAAAAGCTTGGTAGGTTCTTTAAGAGAAAGGGAAACTTTAATAAGAATAGACAAAGAGATTCTAAGGACTCTCAACCAAGAAATAAGACTAACAAGGATCACATCAAGTGTCATGGGTGTGGAAAGCTTGGTCACTATCGATCGAGTTGCCCAACTCATTCTAAGAAGTCGGAAGGTGACAACTCTAAGTTCAACTCATCTAAAGGAAAAAGGGCTTACATAGTATGGGATGAAGAGGAGAGTCAATCAACATCTAGCTCATCGGATGATGAAGAACTTGCAAATCTATGTTTGATGACGAAGCTTGATGAAGAGGAATCTTCGAGCATTAAATCAAGAGAGTACGTCAATGAGGTAGATTATCTTTCCGATGCTAGCTCTAGTTCTAATTCTCCTTCATTCAATGAATTGTATAATGTGTATGTAGAGATGCATAAAGAGTTGAAGAAACTTGCTAAAATAAATGTTGAAAGAAAGAATTTCATAATGAAGCAACATGAAAAGATAATTGAACTTCAAAAAGATTTAGAAGAACTTAAGCTTCAAAATGAAACTCTTGAACTCATTTATGCAAACTCTACATGCAATTGTGATTTGAAATCAAATGAGACTCCATCTTGTGAAAATTGCAAGTCTTTGGAAAAAGAAGTTTTTAATTTGAATGATCGACTTGCAAGGCTCATGAAAGGAGATACTTCATTAGATCATTTGCTTTCAACTCAAAGGAACAATAGCAATAGATCCGGTCTTGGCTATACCAAACCTAAGAAACGCAATTATCGCAAAGTTGGTGGATTTTCAAAGAATAAGATTTCTAAAAACCCAACTTGCCATTATTGTGGAATCTTTGGGCATACCACGAATAAATGTAATATAAAGAAATTTGGTATACCAAGCGGAGAATATATTTGGATTGTTAAGGGGACTTCTCTCCATGCTAACAACAAAGGACCCAAGACCACTTGGGTACCTAAGTCAACCAAATGATATCTTTCTTGTAGGTGTGTCTTCGAACCAAAGAGCACAAATGGTACTTGGATAGTGGTTGTTCGAGACACATGACGGGAGACAAAACGCACTTCATGGAACTTACTCCGAAAAGTGGTGGATTTGTGACATACGGCAACAACAACAAGGGCAAAATTCTAGGAGTCGGGAAGATCGGTAACGTATCTAACCTTGTCATAGAAAATGTCCTATACGTAGAAGGCTTAGAACACAACTTGCTTAGTATAAGCCAACTATGCGATATGGGCAATTATGTGACTTTTACTCCGGAATTATGCTTCATTAAGTCTTCCATAGATGATAGTGTTAAGTTTGTTGGTCGTCGCTCTAATAACACTTACTTAATTGATTTGGATGAGATAACTTCACTATTTTCAAAATGTTTCAAATCTTTTGATGATGAAATTCGTCTTTGGCATAGACGAATTGCTCATGTGAATGTGAATCAATTAAACAAACTTTTGCAGAAAGATTTAGTGATTGGTTTGCCTAAACTAAACTTTAAGCTTGATGGCATTTGTGACTCTTGTCAAAAGTGCAAGCAAGTTAAAAGTTCTTTCAAACCTAAAAATGTGATAAGCACAACAAAGCCTTTGGAGTTAATCCATATGGATTTGTTTGGCCCTTCACAAATTAAAAGTTTAGGTGGCAATTACTATGGATTTGTTTTAGTAGACGATTTTACTAGATTCACATGGACTTTATTTTTATCCGCAAAAAGTGAAGTTTATAAATGTTTTAAAAAATTTGCCAAACTCATCCAAAATCAACTAAGTTTGAAAATTGTGTCTATTAGAAGTGATCACGGAGGTGAGTTTGAAAATACTAGGATTGATGCATTTTGTGATAAGTTTGGTATTGATCATCAATTTTTGGCCCCTAGGACTCTGGAGCAAAACGGAGTTGTAGAAAGGAAAAATAGAATTTTAGTGGAACTTGCTCGTACTATGTTGAAAGAATCAAATGTTCCTAAATATTTTTGGGCCGATGCGGTAAACACCGCTTGTTATGTTCTTAATAGGGTTCTTATTCGTCTGCATTTAAATAAAACACCTTATGAACTTTTAAAAGGGCGAAAGCCAAATATTTCATATTTTCATGTTTTTGGGTGTAAGGTGTTTGTTTTAAATAACGGAAAGGAACCGGTCGGCAAGTTTGACTCCAAAGCCGACGAAGGCATATTCATAGGTTATTCAACCCATAGCAAAGCATATAGAGTCTACAATAAAAGAACATTAACCGTTGAGGAATCCGTGCATGTTGTATTTGATGAATCTTCGAAAGGAGATTGTGTTGTTTCTTGTGATGATGATAATATAGGTACATTTTTGGATCATGAGAAGTCAACACCACAACAAATGGAAGAGAATCAAATTGAAGATGGAGAGGTGCAAGCACAAGATAAAGACTTAGCACAAGAGATTCAATCTCAATTACCAATAACTTGGAAATCAAACAAAAATCATCCGATTTCTAACATCTTAGGTGACTTTGCGAAGGGAGTGGTAACCCGACGCACTTTAAATAATTTTTGTTATTATGTTGCCTTTGTATCTCAAATAGAACCTAAGAATATCAAAGAGGCTCTTCAAGATGATCATTGGATTATGGCCATGCAAGAAGAATTAAATCAATTTGAAAGAAATCAAGTTTGGGAGCTTGTGCCAAAATCCTATGATCGTCCTGAAATCGGTACTCGATGGGTCTATAGGAATAAGTTAGATGAATCGGGTATTATTGTTAGGAATAAAGCTAGGTTGGTAGCACAAGGTTATAGTCAAGAAGAAGGAATCGATTACGATGAGACATATGCTCCTGTTGCTAGATTAGAAGCTATTCGTATTCTTCTCGCTTTTGCTTCAATAATGAATTTTAAATTGTTTCAAATGGATGTTAAGAGCGCCTTTCTTAACGGATACATTCAAGAGGAAGTTTATGTGTCGCAACCTCCCGGATTCGAGAGTTTTGAGCATCCGGACTACGTTTTCAAACTGAAAAAGGCTTTGTACGGTTTGAAACAAGCTCCTAGAGCTTGGTACGACCGACTAAGCAATTTTTTATTACAAAAAGGTTTTAAACGAGGCACTGTTGACACTACTCTTTTTATTGAACGTTCCGGTAAGGATATTTTATTGGTTCAAATATATGTTGACGATATTATATTTGGTGCTATTAACGATAATTTGTGTAAGAAGTTTTCAGACTTGATGCAAAGCGAATTCGAGATGTCGATGATGGGAGAGCTTACATTCTTTCTTGGCCTTCAAATAAAGCAGCTTAATGATGGCATTTATATTCATCAAAGTAAATATTGTAGAGAGCTTCTCAAACATTTTGGGATGGATTCGTGCAAATCCGCTTCTACACCAATGAGCGTTGCATGCTACCTAGATCAAGATGAGGCTGGAAAAGCGGTAGAGGTAACGAAGTATCGTGGTATTATTGGTAGTTTGTTATACTTAACTGCATCTAGGCCTGACATCATGTTTAGTGTATGTATGTGTGCACGTTTTCAAGCAAAACCGAAAGAGTCACATCTAACTGCTGTCAAAAGAATAATGAAATACTTAAAGGGTACAACGAATACTGGACTTTATTATCCTAGGGATGCTTTTCTAAAACTTATAGGTTATTCGGACTCTGATTTTGCCGGTTGTAAAGTTGAGAGAAAAAGTACAAGTGGAACTTGTCACTTGATTGGTAGTTCACTTGTATCGTGGTTTTCTAAAAAGCAAAATTGTGTAGCTTTATCAACCGCGGAGGCCGAATACATAGCAGCTGGTAGTTGTTGTGCTCAAATTCTTTGGATGAAGCAACAATTATCTGACTTTGGTTTAAATTTGACAAAAATCCCTATAAAGTGTGATAACACTTCGGCAATTAATTTGACTAAAAATCCAGTATTACACTCAAGGACAAAGCATATTGAAATTAGGCATCACTTTTTGAGAGATCATGTTCAAAAAGGTGATTGTGTTATTGATTTTGTACAAACTTCGGATCAATTAGCTGATATCTTTACAAAACCATTACCAAGGGACACATTTTATAAGATTCGAAGAGAACTTGGTATTTTTGATGAATCAACTATTAGCTAATTGTATTTGATGCTTTTTGAAATCACCTTCCAGCCTATTTCAATGTGATTTGTATTTTGAGTTGTTGTATCTTATTAAAGTGTTTTTTTATTTTTTGTGTGATATGTAGTTATGTGTGTATGTTTTCTATAATATGTTAATTGCTTTATTTGTATGTGTGTTACTTGCTAAATGCTAAGTGTTTCTATGTGTTTGTGCTTGAAAAATGTTTTTGCATGAAAAATTGAAATTTTTAAAATTCTGGACAGTTCACTCGAGTATCAGATATTTCACTCGAGTAATTTTAAAATCTCTTTCGTATTACTCGAGTAATTCTGTCTGTCACTCGATTAATTTTAAAATGACTTTCGTATCACTCGATTAGTTCATCCATCACTCGAGTAAAATTTTTTTAATCTTCGGCATACTCGAGTAACATTTCTTTTCACTCGATTACTGCTCGAATCACTCGAGTAATGCATGAACATCACTCGAGTAACTTACGTGATTTTAAAAAACTGAACTGTTGAAATCTGCATCATTTTCACGTTTCTTTCTCTCTCTTGTTCGTCTTTCTCTCTTTTCTCTCATACGGTTCTTCATCAAATCATCATTTTCAGCCACAAAACTTCTCAAATCATACAAATTTCTTCCATATTTCATCATTATATCCTCATTTCTACTCATTTCATTCATCATTTTCACCAATTATAACCAAAATCCGAAAATTCCCAAACCAAAACCCTAACCCCAAAACCGAATCTGATCTTTCTGAATCAATGACTTCTTCCTCACAATCTCAACCTCCTCGAAAGAAAGCAAAGCAAGGAGCAGGCCGTAATGACCCCTGGTTTTCTGGAATCAACCGAGACTTGCGGGAACCGACTTTTATCAATCGCTCTTTTGGTCTTACACGGTATGTTAAGTTTGCTTGGTTGCATAAGGAGCAATTTCAATTTGTAGAGGATTTAGAATTTCAGAATTTGAAGAGGTTTTTAGAATTTGAGACTCATTATTACCCTAGGCTTGTCAGACAATTTTATCAGAATTTTACTAAGCTAGATGGTGAGTATCAAACAATGGTTAGAGGACATCATTTTGTTATAAAGCCTGAAGATTTGACAATGCTGTTTGGTTTAGAAAACAAGGGAACTTTTATTGGTGATGATGACTGTCTGGATTTGGATGTGGATACTAATAAGATTTATACTGATTTGTTGCGTACTGGTGAATCTTGGAGTGATAGGACTACTAGAACTGTATCACCTTTGCATGCTGTGGATAGAGTGCTCATGTACATTGTTTCTTATTGTTTGATTCCAAAATGCAATCAAAATTATGCGCAATTGGGAGATGATGATCTTATTTTGTTTCATGGGATTAAAAAGAAATATGAGATGAATTGGAATAAAATGTTTTTAGCTCGTATGGAAGCTGCTGCTCAATCTCCTCCTACCCAATTCTTGCCATATCCTATGCATGTTACCAAGATCATGAGGTATTATCGTGTTCCAATCCCTGATGATGAGCCAGCTGTGACGGAAAAGAAAAATAACTGGTGTCTTAATGATTCACACATTAGTTATATGAAAATTGCTTGGCATAGGGAAAGTCGCACTTGGTTATGGAAATCACAGATTAAGGAAATGGCTGAAGCTGCAAAGACTGCAAGAGCTTCAGGTTCTAGGAAAAGGACTTTACTTGGTGATAGGGCTGGTGCATCTTCTTCTGTTCCTCTTTCTTCTACTGATCCGATGGATACTGATCGTGTTGAGGACTATATCAATTTGGACAATCTTGGTACTCCATTTGATGCACAGGCTGCTCATGAGTCATTGGTTGAGCACATCAATGCTCAATTCGCTCAGTTGGAGATGAGACAGGATGTGAAGAATATTGCCATGGAGCATCGTTTAATGGATTATATCTCTGGCCTATTTTCTCACCATTTCCCTCCTCCTCCACCTGATTCCTAGACCTGTGGATGCTGATGATGTTTGCTGTTGATTTCTGTTTCATGTTTCATATGCATATTTCTAACTCTGTTATGTTTATGTTTCTGTTTCATGTTTATGACTCTGTTGCTGCTATGTTGCTACTTTGGTTAGTTTTTTTTTGTTATCTGCTATGTCTTACTCTGATATCATGGTGCTATATTCGTTGTGCGTTTATATTTGTTTATATTCGTTGTGGCACTATTGTGGTTTATTTTGGTATTGTCTTTATTGTTATATTTTTTTTATATATACCATTGTGAACTACTTACCTTCAACTTTTGGCAAAGGACTTTTCTCAACTTTCTTATCTTTTTAATGATGCCAAAAGGGGGAGAATATTTTTGTTGATGTTGTTCTTGTAGGTTAAGTTTTATTATATTTTTCCTAGGTGTTTTACATTTAGGGGGAGTATGTTAAAACTTAGTGCTTAATTGTAAAGGAGGTTTGTCATCATCAAAAAGGGGGAGTTTGTAGGATTCTCATGTTTTGATGCTAACAATCTCTCTCCAAGCAACAACATTGGCAACAAGCAAGCTACACCACATGAAGATTAGAATTAGGATTTTTATTAATTCTATTTCAATGTAATCTTTATTTTATGCAATGCATCTCATTGGTGTGGGTAGCTTAGGTGATTTTCAAGAGTATTTAAATAATGTTTGATTAAGAGTGAAGATACTTTAAATCTTGATTAAATAGCTCTATTAAAAGTTTTGTGAAAATCCTTTTAGAAAAACTTTGTTTTTATTCAGATTCTGATCAGTTTACTCGAGTAATGAGTATTGGATCACTCGAGTAATTTATGTCATGACAGGTTAATCGAGTAATGGTTTATACATCACTCGAGTAACTTAATCTGACATGTTTTAATCGAGTGAAGTTATTTGGTTTACTCGAGTAATTCAATCAGTTTTTGGAAAATTTTAAAAGGACTTAATTTTCTCTTTCACACAAGACATACATTCATTCTTACAATTTTCTACACTTTCAAAAGCAATTCAAGAGCTATTTTACATCTTTCAAGAGCTATCAAGATTCAACAAAGAACTTTTCATTCTTCACTCTATTTCTATCATTGTTCAAATATTCTTGAGATCATATTTTTTGTTCTTAGTGGTTGTTGAAGATTTGCAATTTATGATTGCATCATTGAAGTTTCAACACAAGTGAAGAATCTCACAAGGAAGACTTTGAGGATCAAATCAAAGAAAGAAAAGAGGATTGGTTGGAAGCATCTTCAATCAATTAGCAAGGAAATCTAGAATTCTCAAAAGGGGTAGATTAGATCAAAGTGTTTGGTACACACTTTGAGTTGGGTTTTAAGATAGGAGAACTAAGAATCTAGTTGCATCTTAAAACATTGTAAAATCTACATTTGAAGATTTCTAGTGAAGAATCTCTCTTGATTTAAGAGGGGACTAGAGTAGCTTTCAAGTGGGTGAAAGTGAACCAGGATAAATCCTTGTGTCTCTTTTATTTTCATTCCTTGTATTGCATTAATTCATTAACAATTGTATTTTTAGGTTAGAATTGGGGTTTTCTTAATTCTACTCAATTGATCTAAAATTGCATGTTAATATTACTTGAAATTGTTCATATTAATCATTCATAATTTGTTGAATCATCATAGCATTGTTATTCTTGAAGAACTCCATTGAAAATTGAGTTTTAATTGAATTTTACCCAGTTTACTCGAGTAAAGTTCTTATCACTCGAGTAATCTGCTTTCAGTTTATGAACAATACTCGAGTAGGTTTTCTGTTACTCGAGTGATTTAAAAATAGCTTTCGTATTACTCGAGTGATTTGCTGAATACTCGAGTGAAATTATTTTTGCTTGCGTATTACTCGAGTGAAGACTTGAGTTACTCGAGTAATCTGACTTGAATTTTTAAGAAAACTTATTTTCATAAAACCATTCTCTTAGGTGAACGAAAAATCTGTAATAAGGCTTCAATATTCTATTCACCCCCCCCCCCTCTAGACTATATTGAGCCGCTTGTTGGTTTCCAACACATGGTTCCTCTGAATTTGACCCAGATGTCTAGTCCAAGTGCTTTTCTGACTCTCCGGGAACTCATGGCCAAAATGCGTTCTGTTGACGAGACCGTGGATTCTCCTTCAAGGGACAACGAATCTGCTTTGGATCAATCCTTGTCTACCTTGAAGAACATCTGTTGTCGTCCCTTCGACCAATTGTTGGCTGATTCTTCAACGGCCGACCTCTTGTCCTCTACTGTTAATTCTCTTCTGCAACAGCCTGTTCCTTACGACATTGAACCTAAGCTGACCAACTTGCACTGATTTGTCAATAATTGGACTACTAAAAGTCCTAAAACTTTGCAGGACATCAAGGTTTATGAAGATGTCAAGACAAATCGGCCTGAATTGGAAGAAAAATTTGCTGATCTAGAGCGAGAAAACACTGACTGGTCTTCTAAAGTCGACCAGAAACTTCAGCAGGTGAAGGCAAACGAAACTAGGATTCAAGAGCTGAGGAACAAGTTGACCCGATTGGAACAAGAGCAGACATAATTGGGGCAATTCATCGATGAGGCCAAGACTACCCGATAGGAGCTGACCGAGAATGTTACTACCTTAGTTTCTCCTTATCAAAAGGTTGCGGAAATACTCTCTGCAAATATGCAAGGTTACAAGGCTGGACTTCGACGGAGAGATGCATTCGCCAAAGAATGACGCTGTTTTGGAAACCTATTTGGATGAACTTTTTCCTTTTCTTTTGTACTGCTTTCCCTCATGTACTTTGACTTTTATTGTATGGAATGCAACTTCAACTTTTAATGCATGCTTACTTCCGTCATTGTCGGATTGTACTTTTTCAAATACTTGTCGTTGATTGCTTTAATATTTTTCCCCGAATCGACTTCAACTAACTCGTACGCGTTGCCTGAAAAGGCCTTTAATACTTGAAATGGTCCTTCCCATTTAGGTGACCACTTACCGTATTCGTTAGAACGTTTGTCGATTGGTAAGATTACTTTCCATACCTCGCAATCTTTTCCTTTTGTCGCACAATATTTTCTAACGCCAAAATTCTTTCGTCATGCACCTTATTTAACTCGTCGAACATGGCATTCCAATAATCATTCACAGGCATTTCATTTTGCCTCTGAAATCGTATTGACTCCAAATTTAATTCGATTGGCAACATGGCCTCGTGGCCATATGTTAACATGTAAGGTCTGGTACTTGTGGCCTCATTTAGGGAATTTCGAATGGCCCATAATGCTGGCGTCAATGCCTCGTGCCAATTCTGTGGTTTTCCTTTTATTTGCTTTTTGATGATATTGATAATCCACTTATTGGCTGCTTCAGCTTGACCGTTTGCTTGAGCATAATAGGGTGTCGAGATTAACAACTTGATTCTTCTTGATGCTAGATATCCTTTTAACTTACTTCCAAGGAAAATAGAAGCTTGGTCGGTGGTTATTGTCTCAGGAATTCCAAATCGACACACTATATGGTCTTCAATGAAATCAATAACTTGCTCTTGCTCGACTTTCACCAAAGGTATTGCCTCTACCCATTTAGTAAAATAATCCACGCCCACCGGAATCCTTGTATGCCCTTTTGAGGAATAGGGAACAATCTCGCCAATAATGTCGAGTGCCCATCCTCTGAAAGGCCAAGGTTTAATAATCGAATGTAACTCGCTTGACGTGACATTTTGGATATAGCCATGTTTTTGGCATTCTTGACATGATTTCACAAAGTTCATACAATCTGACACTAGAGTAGGCCAGAAAACCCTTTGCCTCCGGAGTAACCACTTCATCTTTTCTCCTGCTTGGTGTGCTCCGCATATCCCTTCGTGTACTTCCGCCAAAGCCACAAAAGCATCTTCTTTATCAAGGCATACTTCAAGGTTTCCGTCGACTGACTTGTGATACAGGTCCCCTCCTCACATAGTAAACTTGATAGCTTTCAACTTCAAACTTCGTTCAGCGTTGGGAGACAGATTTGTCAAATAGTCAGCTAGGGGCTTTCTCCAATCATCGTTTGATGCCAATGCATTTACCATGACTTCTCTTTCATGAGGAAGATAAAGCAATTCTTTGATCTGAATCAAGTCGTCCAATACTTCTCTCGACACACGATACTTGGACGCGACTTGGGCCAAATGATTGGCCTTTTGATTGTGATGTCGATATATGTGTTCGACAGACACATCATCGAATTGGCACATCATCTTTTGTGCCATGGTACAATATTTTTCTAGTCTCGGGTTCAAACATTTGTACTCATTGACATATTGTTTAATAACTAGCTGAGAATCCCCTTTGATAGCCACGTTTTTGGCCTTAAGGAAGATTAGAGTTTCATGGCCAACTATGATGGCCTCATACTCTGCTTCGTTATTGGAACATTGGTATTTAAGACTGAACATGAACTTAGTAGGAATTCCGTCAGGGGACACAAGCAAAATTCCCACTCCTGCCCCTTTTTTGTGTGACGACCCATCAAAATACATGGTCCAAGGCCTTAGTCCGACATCATCGACAAATAAAGCCATGTCCAAACATGGGTGATCCGCCAAAAAGTCGGCCACTACTTTGCCTTTGACGGCTTTTAATGGGACATATTGGAGTGAAAACTCTATCAATGCTAAGGTCCATTTGCCAATCCTGCCATGGATAATTGGCTTGGATAGCATATATTTAATTACATCAGACTTTGACAAAACCAAAACATTAAAACTTTTCATATAATGCTTAAGTTTTGTAAAAGAAAAGTAGAGTGCCAAGCATAATTTCTCTATAGCACTATACCGTGTTTCGACATCATTCAACACTCTACTCAAATAAAATACAGCTCTTTCTACACCATTCTCATTCTCTTGAGCTAACATACTTCCTATAGTGTAATCAGAAGCTGATATGTACAATTTCAATGGAAAACCAGGTCGAGGCGGCATCATGACTGGTGGTGTCGCCAAGTACCACTTCAAGTCGTCGAACGCTGCTTGTTGGTCTGGCCCCCAATTGAATTCTTCACCTTGTTTTAGCCTTACAAGAGGCGAAAAGGCTCTAGTGCTTCCTGACAGATTTGATATGAACCTTCTCAAATAATTCACTTTGCCAAGAAATGACTGTACCTCTTTCTTGTTTGTTGGAGGTGATGCTTCTAAGATCGCTTTGGCCTTGTTCTTGTCGACTTCAATGCCATTTATGTGGACAAGAAATCCCAAAAATTGACCAGCCGTGACTCCAAAAGTGCACTTGATGGGATTCATCTTCAAATTATGCTTCCCCATCCTGTCGAATGAATTTTTCAGGCTTTCTAAGTGCTCTTCCTGAGTCTTTGAATTGATCACCACATCATCGATGTATACTTCCAAGAACATGCCAATCATATCATGAAAAATCAGATTCATTGCTCTCTAATAGGTGGCCCCTGCATTCTTGAGTCCAAATGGCATTATCACCCTTTCAAAGGTTCCAATGGCACCTAGGCATCTAAATGCAGTCTTTGACATGTCGCGTTCAACTATGAAGATCTGATTGTAGCCTGAAAAAGCATCTAACAAATTCATTACCTCATGGAAAGACACTGAGTCCACCAACATGTCTGCTATCGGCATAGGATATTTGTCTTTTGGTGTGGCAGAATTTAAATCCCTGAAATCGACACAGAGTCGCATCTTTCCATTCTTCTTTACGACTGGGACTATATTTTCCATCCATTCGACATACCTTGCCGTTCTTATTAACTTTGCTTTCAACAATCTCTCGATTTCTTCCTTAATCTTGAGAACCACCTCAGGTGCAAAGCGTCGAACAACTTGCTTAATTGGCTTGTGATCAGGCCGTAAAGTCAGCCTATGTTCAACCAATTCCCTATCGAGCCCTGGTATGTCTTCATATTCCCATGCAAAGCAATCTTTGTTTTCTCTAATGAGGTTGATGAGCTTCTCTTTGAATTCCTCCTTCAGCAATGAACTCACGTAAATGAGTTTTGGCTTTTCAGCCGTTCCCAAGTTTACTTCGTCCCTAGGATCTTCACTGATGAACTTCGATTCTTCTTCTGTCCATCCCCTTTCAAATCCCAAAGGACTGTTGTCAATGATACATTCCCGGAATGCACCTAATTGAATGATGCATTGCATCCTATCGGCCACGTATGCCGACAGTCTCTCTAGTTGTTAATCAACCATTATTACTAGTTGAGGGCCGCTGCTCGACGGCCTCGTCAACCTCTACCGACGAAATCCCATAGTTTTCCACCAAGCACTTATCCACAATGGGCTTCTGAAATTTATCAGCATCAAGTCGGATCGGCTTGATACTTGGGTTGTAGACTTTGAAATCCACATGCATCTGCTGCATATAACAGGGACTGTCGTCCACTGCTATGACTTCTACTTTGTTCTCCTAATTCCACAAAATCAGTTTCTGATGGGCCGTAGAAGGAACGACCCCCACCACATGAATCCAATCTCTTCCAAGTAAGAGAATGTAACTAGCTTTGGTAGGGACTACCACGAACAAAGTGTCCCTTACCACAGATCCAACTTCGATCTTCAGCATTGTGACTCCATGAGATTGGGCGATCTTCCCCGTGAAACCAACTACGACAACGTTTGTCAGTATCAAATTGGCGTCCAACTTTCCCATTCTTCTGAACACATTCCATGGTAGAATATTGACGGCTGCACCTCCATCCACCAAAACCTTGTTCAGAGGTTTTCCGTCAACAATGGCCTTAATGTGTAAAGACCTCAAGTGTTCTCTTTTGCTCTCCTCCAAAGGTTCGAATTGTGCAATGTTGTTAAAGTCCATTTCCAGATGAACCCTGTCAAGGAGAAAAAGGCATTCAGGCAAGTCGAGTATCTCATCACTCAGATACGAGTCATCCGACCCGTCACTGTCGACTTCTTCATCTCCAACTTCATGTACCCCTTGGTAGTCAAAAGGTAATCCCACATTGTTGATTGAAAGACTAGTAATCTTCTTACTCTGCGCATCTATCATGTCTTGGTCAGTCACAATGATGTCTAAACTATCATGAGAATCTGCATCATACGACCCGTCCACCTGATTGGACCCTTCATCTTTTCTAACCCATTTCCTCGTTTGCTTATAGTTTTGTCATCTTTTAGTCGTAGTCGGCTTTGCTGCTGCAACAAGGCATCCCTTATGGTTCATGGGCAGTTCTTTAATGCTGACTTCTTCAGCCTCCTTTTTGCGAAAATGTTGAAGTCTCCTTTTCTGGGTCCTGGTTAAACCTTCATAGATTGAATTTGGTGTTGAGTCTGATTGTTGTTTCTGTACTCTTTGAGCAACCCGATCACGCAATGGTGACCTTGAAGGGCGTCTTCCATAAACTCTTCCACTTAGGAAAGGCCGACGGGCCTATCGGGACGTCTCGTGTCGGATGTTTCTCCTTTCTTGAGTCCTCTTGGCTTTTAAATTCCTCCTCAAGTCTTCTTTTTTCATCTTCCTTTCCCTTTTTGATGCGGCTGTCTCGTCGTATATCACCTGACATCTAGGGAAGATTCGAAGATCTTCATACTTCTTTCTGTCGTAAAATTGTTGAAACGACTCATCAGTCTTTGGAAAAACTTCGGAGTCATGAGCCAGAGTCACCATGTTGATGGAAAATACTCCTTGGGTCTCAACCTCATTAACTTCTTTCTGAAATGGATCCGTGTCAATCTTCATCTCCTTCTCCAGGAACTTTAGTCTCCCTTTGTCGAGTCCCTGTTGAATTAAATCCCTGAAAGCAAAGAAATCATTTGTATTATGAGTACAATTGTTATGATACTTGCAATATTTCCTTCCTTTCAGTTCATCTTTTTTCAGAAATTTATGACCTTCAGGTAATTTAATTAATCTGTTTATCCTTTAATAACATATCAAAGACTTGTTCAGTCCTAGAAATGTCAAAAGTGTATGTTTTCTTATACAGATTTTCATTTAGGGGTTTCGACGGCCTCAAGGCATGACACGTATAGGGTCTTCCTTCTCCTAAATCTATTGTGTCAACCTCCGAGCCAATGTCGAGTGCCTCCCCGTTGGGAAGCTGAGAATCGATGTAATGGATTCGTTCTCTCTTGAGAACTTTGGAATCCTTCCCTCTAACCTTTTCTTCTCTTAGATTCTCAATTTGCCGTACACATGCTGCTAATAGGGCTAAATCTAATAAGTGTTGTGTGACCAGTTTTTTCCTAATGTGGTACTCCAAACTGGCCACTGCCATTTTAACTACTTCAGGTTCAAGGTGTTGGAAGTCAAGCTTTCCCAAGGACTTCAAGTGCAATTATTATATGGTTTTGATGATAACAAACTCAAGATTCTCAAGTTCATATCAAGTGCAATCACAAGATCTTCATCCTTCGAGTCCAAGCTTCAAGTTGAAGACTCAAGCAAATGAAGTTGAAGATTCAAGCAAATGAAGACCTTTTAGCCCTTTCCCGTAGGACATCATGTAAGGTAATGAAGTCAAGGTTTATAATATGTTAAAAGGCCAATATAAGTTTTTCTAAATATGTTTTTCATATAAAAGGAGAAGAAAAAGAAGTTTTGTGAAAAACAGTTTTTCTATCTTAGTTTTGGTGAAAATATTTGATGATACAAAACTCCGAATATTTTTATGTTATGCAAGAAGGAGTAATCAATTACCTGCTTTAAGTAATCGATTAACCTTGTTGCAGCATAGAAAAATCAGAGAGGTTGTAATCGATTAAGTGAACTTTGCTAATCCATTACTTTCTTATGAGAGTAATCGATTACCTGGTTCAAGTAATCGATTAAAATTGTTGCATCATATATTTTCCTGAGACAAAGTAATTGATTATTGCTTTGAGATAATCGATTACATGATGTTGCATCATACAAATATCAGAGGCTCAGTAATTGATTATTAGATAAGTGGTAATCGATTATATGAGTTGCATCATGTATTAAACAGAAGTGAAGTAATCGATTACATGCATGTGATAATCGATTACTGGTTTTTAAAATGAATTTCAAACTTTCTATTTTTAAAGGGATAATCGATTACCTCCCTGAAGTAATCGATTACCTCAAGTTTTATTGAAAAACGTGTCAGAGTCATTTTGATTTATTTCCAGATTTGTTTTTACTTAATTGATTCTGATTTATTTTCAAAATTCGAATTTTATTTTATTTTTGAAAACATTCCTTATTTGTTTTAAGAATCAAATCTTTGTTTTATTTCTTAAATCTTTTTGATTTGTTTTTGATTTTAAAACTCATTACAAAATCTTATTTTATCTTATTTTGATTTTCAAAATGATTTTAATTTATTTCTTAAATCTTTTATTTTATCTTTTGATTTGTTTTGATTTCAAAATTAACTCTATTTATTTGTTTTTCAAAATCATTTCCACTTCCACAATTTCTGAGAATCATGCTCTTCTTCTTCTTCTTCTTCTTCTCTGGTTTTCACGTTCATATCTTTTTGAAGAAAAAAAAACCTTGTATTGGCCTTGTAACTACTTTCTAAAGACTTCATTATAATTAGAGCTATATTGTTGTATCAGTGTTGTTTAGAACACATCTTTGTTAGAGTGACCTTTATATTGTTGTATCTGCACTATTAAGAGTGCACTATAGGTCTTGTACCTGATCAATCTTACCTTAACCAATGTTGAAAGGGGAGTGTAACCCTTAGAGACTAGGGAGTGAATCTCCTAGTGCGAACGTGCTGCGTTCGTGGTTGTAGGGTGAGGAACCCTGTTGTGTGTGGGTAGTGCTAGACGAATGGTGGGGCACCTAGTAGTTAGGCTATCTGGTTGTTGTTGAGGTCCCTAGCGAAAGGAGGTTCCTATTAGCTTGCGGGGCGCTCTGGTTGTATTCGGGGACGCGGGGGCGTCTTTGGAATATCAGTGAAAAGCTCAAGCGGGTCGCTTGGGGATTGGATGTAGGCTACTTTGCCGAACCAGGATAAAATCTCCGGTGCAATCTTCTATCCCTCATCTCTTTATTTTTGTTATTGTTGCATATGCGTAAGTGTTATATTTATTCTTATTACAACGTAACTATTATTATTAATTTAATTATTTTAAATTAATCAACGTGCGTTAGACTTTTCGTTATTATATTGTTGTTTATCTTCGGGAGTAATATTAATCGTTGTTGTTATTGTTTGCTTCCGCTTGCATAATCGTTTTCATCGTTTTTAAGAGTTTTCCGCTGCAAAGTTTATCTATTTTATTAAAAACGATTTAAATCGAATATTTTCCAATGTTTTCATAAACACCCAATTCACCCCCCCTCTTGGGTGACGGCTGCCAATCCTAACGCAAGGATCGGAGTAAAACATCTACTCCTCATTTGCCTAAAACGCGACAAGTAATCATCGATGGGCTCAACAGTAAACCTCTTTACACTTAACAGATCCGTCAGGGCAACTTTTAATTTGCCTCTATAGAACTGTTCGTGGAAGGATCTTTCTAACTGGGTCCATGCATGGATCGAATTGGATCTCAATGTCGAGAACCATGAAAATGCATTTTTCGTCAAGGAACTGAGGAATAGCCGCATCTTGATTGCCTCATCAGCGGCCAAGTCACCCAATTCGATGGTATATCGTGCAACATGTTCGACAGTAGATTCTCCCGACTCTCCTGCAAACTTCAACAACTTCATTCCTCTTAGAATTTCAACATGTTGCACCCATTCAGGAAAAGGTGAATTAAAACCTGGCTGATTAGCCAAGCCTATATTGAAACCTATCCAGTTCAATGCTTGCTCCACCACGTGGCTCACGTCATCTGGTTCAATCTGCGCCTCTCTTCCTTGTTGGAGCAAGTGTCTTGCCAAGTTCTGTCTGCCTAAAGCTGCTTGGAGATCCTCCCCTCTTTGCATAAATGCAACTTGCGTCGGGTTCTGCACATATTGTGGCGCTTCGACACCAGGATGGAAAATCAATTGAGGATTTTCTGCCACCATATTACCTGCACTGAAAGGTGGATTAGTACGAACGTTATCCCACGAAGTTGTTAATGTACTGTCTTGCTGTGGTGATGAAACTCGAACAACATGTCGCATATCTTGACCGTCAGGGTACCCTTATACCAAAATCGGTCTTTGTAATGCTCTATCTCCATGTGAAGACGTGACGGACTCGTTGTGCTCATTCTCTTCTACACCTAGAACTTGGTTTAGTCTCTTCATGTATTGAGCCATTTTTCCGCAAGTTTCATTTGTCACCAACATTGTCGGGTTGATCACTGAACTCAACTGAGCCATTAATTGGTCGACCAATTGAACATTAGCCTCTTCAATCTGCTGTCGGATATGTGTAACAAGGTTGATTGACACATACCTTGAAGTATTGCTTGTACCAGCCATATCCGTAGCAGACCATGGGAAAGCCATGTTAGTGGCACCTGTAGTCGCGTTAATGCTTCCCACAGAACTATTCAAAGGCCATGTCATCGTCGACCCTGGAACGAAGCCAAGTGGCAAACCATATGGAGGAACTTGCCCTCCATTTGTCGAGTTATTACCAAAAGTAAAGCCACCAGTTGTACTGCCCCCATTAGGGCCATTATTTGGATGTTGAATTACCGTTACGATGATTGATTCTACGGCAGAACTACTTCCTCTGGATACTTGAGGAGTACCAACAGAAGTAGTAACTGTCTCAATTTCTGAAATAACAGTGACCTGATGGCCACTTTGGCTTGCATTAGCCATTGAAGAAGAAAATGGCAGAGTTATGCCACTTCTCAAACGCATACACTTGGATACAAGTTACTCTGAACCTGTCCCACTGGGCGTGCTGATTTGTTTGAGGGGTTTTCGTCCGACGCCTGCCGAACTGACGAAGTGCGTGGGGTGTGGGTAACAACAGGTTATGTAGTAATCTTGTAAAGGAACTTGATTGTATTTTTGGTGTTTTTCGCTTTTGGGTCGGAAAAGTAAAGTGCGTGAAAGCGTTAAAAGTTGACAGGAAAGTTAACCGGGAGAGCGATTAAAGTTTGCAGGAATTTAAAGTTGCGGTAAGTTAAAAGTGCAGCAAAGTAACGTGCTGGAATGTAAAAGTTTGCATTGAAAGATGAAAAAAGGGTTGCGGTTTTTACAACGGCGTTCTCTGTCAATCTGCTCTGGTGAGATGCGTAGGATGATTGCCAATGTGCCAACCTGGGCCAACCCCAATTACAAACAAAGGACTTCCTATTTATAGCCTAAGGAATCCAATAACTAAGCCTACTTTATTCGGCACATTCTGCACAACTGTAGCAGCCACGTTCTAAATAACTACCCACTACGCTATCCCCAACGATGTAACTGACCACGTCGTGGTTTTGGGCTTTGAGGATGCTTTGTCGAACCTTCTAACGACATCTTCGTTGGGAACCCTTCAGCAAACATCTTTCTTCGATTGAAATGAAGTAACTTAGACTCTTGTCTAAGTCTCTTTGTTGTCTGAAGCTTTCGGATTGTCGTGCTCCTGCCTTTTGGTTCTGGGATGTCCATCGACATCAAGCTTCTTTCGACAAAAGGTCGTCTGTCGATATAGACCCTCAACCTATTGTCGGCCTCTAATTGGTTCAATCGATATCAGTGACATGTTCTTTGATTCTGACGGTGTTTTAACACCGACTAACCAAAGGACCTATCGCTAATCTCTCTTGGCAGAACCCCATTAGAGGGCTTTTCCTTTCCCTCATTGAATGGAAAGACACCCAAAATCCGTCCTAAAGAAGGTACAAACTTTGGGCCATAGAACATTACTAGGTTCCACCGAGGCTTATGTATCAAACTAAGTATGCCCTCCAATTCAGGCTTTTTACACCAGCTTGAAACACAAGAGGTGATCCCTATGTAACCCCCCATGTTCGGTCTTTCACAATTCATGAGGACAAGGAGGGTATTCGGAGTAAGGATTTTCCCATTTTGTCTTCAACTCCCGAATCCCTTAATCCCACATGTTCGGTCCTTCACGATCTCACACCATATGGGTTTTGAAAACTTTATCTTCTTTCCAAAATTCATGGAACTGGGTCATTGCTTTTCTCATGCTCTCATGGCTTCGAAATCTTTGAAGTGGAGTATTTACAGTCATAGAAAGCATTAAATGCTGATGTAATTATTCTTCCGTTCCCAATGCTGACATGATTGTTCTGGCTTCCTCTTCTTCCGACTTCCTCTTTTTGTCGATACACGTACACGTCCTTAGAAGTCACTTTTAAGTCATAAGACTTAAGTACACCTCCTTCGACATCACTTATGTTATCGACACCACCCTGCTTTGTTAAATTCGACCCCTTGTCGAGAATGCACATTCACCTCCTTCGAAGTCACTTTTAAACAATTAGTTTAAGTACACTTCCGTCGACGTCACTTATGCATTCGACACGCTTGTCCTTTTGTCGATTTCAACTTCTAGTTGACAGTACCATTCTTAATCTAATTGGTACATAAACTTCAGGATATATGCATGAAGATTAGAATGAGTGAATAGATTAACCGTACAAGATATCAATGAATCCTCTATCAAGAGAGCAGATAATCAGAATTCAGAAAGACAACAAGATAACCAATATAACTGAGGAGTGCCAATATATAGGAAATCTGAATAGCGCTACAAGACAATAAGGGTTGCCAATCGGAAATCTTACCAAGAAACTGAACCTTGAAACTGTGTTCCTTTGACTAAATGAATCAGAAGAATAAAATGAATTAGAAATTTATCATTACAGAAGCTGCAAGAGATCTACATTCATTTGCTTGTTTTAAGATAACTGATCCATTTTCTTCAACAAAAAAGATAGTTGATCCATGTTTGAAACTTCATTACCAATCGCCTTCCTCCCATAAGTTATAAACAATATTTCAACTTCCTAGGGAAAACAACATGAAACATATAGAATACATAGAACTTTGTGTCTAGAGAGCATAGGCTAGCTAAATCAAACAATACTTTTCAACTGCCATGATGCTATAGATCACTAAAACATTATTCAAAATGGTCAAGCTATGGTCGAAGTGCCTAGGGTCTAGACCCTTTTGATCAAATACACAATCTTTAGCCGCATTCATAGATCACCTACGACACATGATTTCATGTGAAATCATATCAAATCTACTGAGGCATTCATTTATCTTTCACAAACATACAGTTGAAAATAGAGGTGTAAGAGGACTCACAATGGTTCAATAAGCATACTTGCTTTATAGTTTAATCATGCTCTTCACATCATGATGAAATAAGTGATTAGCTACTTGCTTTATTAAAAAGAGAAGCTCTCAACTCCTCCAAAGCTCTTCCTACAACGAGCAAAGAAGGTAAAGTGAAAGGTCAACTATATGCCTCAGATTAATATTCTTAAATATCAATTATTGCCAAAGTCAATTCGCCAAAGGAAATTGAAATAAGCTTGCAAATCTATTGGTAAGCATATATATAACTACAAATGTGATAGCCAGATTGAACAAGAACTGTGGTGTTTATTGGTACAAATACTATGATTTAAGCATAGAACACCAATCACAAAACAAGGAGAGGCCTAATCTTCACTTCCCTCACCTAGCATCTATAAACAAAGTAACAAATTTATCATTAAAAAGGCCACAAAAATTATAAAAAGATTGATTTTTTTTAACATATAAAAAGATTGATGTCAATTTACAAATATACTTGAAAAATGTCACTCGAAATCACAAATAATTGCAATGAAACATTCACATATTAATCTGCTATAGCATTTGGACACAGACCAGATCAATATACTTGATTGCTATGTAAGATATCTTTCCTAATAAAATTGCTAAAAATCTGAAATGAAAGGCACAAATAATTTTTCCAGAGCAACTAAAGAAGGGACACGGCATGAACAAATTATGTATGCTCATTTATGAGAAATGCTTGTCTATAAAATATGAGTTTTCCCTCTCTCTTCTTTGTGCCTATCTCTTCTTTAGCTTTAACATCAAAACATAATAATTCAGTCTTTAAATTTGCCTAGTTCTTTTTTCTGTAGCTATAGGGACTACTACTGAATTCAAAAAATGGACATAGAAAGTGGGTGACTTTTAATGTATTTTTTACAAAGAAAATGAAGCGATGAGCATAATCTCTTCTCTTCATAGAAAATTCACCCTTTCTCTATAATATTTATTTATGCATTAGAACTTTGTCAGCTAAACTATAAAATTTTATTCTTCACTAATATTCTTGTGGTGTATGACCCCAACCTCCTATTGCATAGTAGTAAATCACTTTAGCACCTAAAGCTAAATCACATTGGTACTAACCCATTGTAGGTCCTTCCACCAGTTCCCTTACAAGAAACAGAGGAATGAAAAAACCAGAAACAACAAAAAAAACCAGAAAGAGGAAAACAAGAAAAAAAACCAGCAGCAATTCAGCAGTATGATTTCAAGCTCTCCAAAGGGTTTGATATCCATTCGAACAAAGACATAAGTGGTTTTTTGTTGTTTCGACCCTCTAACCACAGTCAAGCCTTCGTCTTTATATTGTCCACCAGAAACAGATAGCATACAAGTTACTGTAACATGTTAAAATTGAAGCTTTAAACTAGGGACATAAGGAAAATAGAGATGGCATAGAATTTAAAATTAATACCAATACCGCAGCTTGATCAAATATAAAAGACTTAAAATTTGTCAATAACATCATTAATTCATCATCCTCCAAGTCATCAATATCATCATTAATTCATCACCCTCATCACCTTCACCCCTAAGGCAACCTGTGTGACGACCCAAATTTATTTCCCTTTTTCTTTAATTTTTTTATAAAAATGCGGGTTAATTTTTCGCCCTTTAGGAAAATAAACCTAAGCCATCACTAAATCAACACATCAACAAATCATATCATTATGCACATAGAGATGAGAACTAATTTACATCATATCACATTATCATCAAAAAGGTTTCAAAACATATATCATATTAGGTTAGTAGCAGCAGAAGTATAGCTTTTCAGTTTGTACCCTAGGTCATCTGACATATTTTACATTATTTCTCATCCAAAAATATAAGACCTAGAGCACATGGTCATAACTCCAGAACGTCAGCAGAAATATACACATAGGACTTCAATACCACATACTCACACCTCACCCCCTATTAGTCAGGGAAAAGACGTATGATAAGGACTATGGGCATGCAAGTCCTCAGGAAACGCAACGAGGGAGAGGATTCAAGCAGCGGATCAGGATCTCCACCGTCCCCTCTAGAATCAGGTTAGTGCCCCTCCTATGCCATTCCCTTGGGGAATGAACCTCATCTCTACGCATATCGGATTCTGTGCCATGACCTGACAAACAAAGGGCACGAGAGTAAGTCATAGCCGAAGCACATCATCAAATAATAATCTATCAGAACTAGAAATAACAATCACAGGTAATCAAGTAATCACAGAATAATGCATAAACAAATGCACACCCAATTTATCACACAATTATCTTGTAATTAAGTGGCATGATGCATGCTACTCTCGTCTTTTCCCGGGGCATCGCAGTTTGGTGATAGGTGGGTCCTCATGAGCTTCCTCTGCTCGACCTCTCACGACTTACAGGCTTCCTCCGCCCTGCGCTCGCGACTTACAGGCTTCCTCCGCCCAGCGCAACTAGTATAAAAGTCTCTCAAACTGGAGCAAATCTCATCAAATGCATGTATGCAAGAATTGTTCGTTACCAATCCTTTTCATTAGTTTATTTTTCATCAATCCATCATCATAATAACGTCATCATCACGACATTCGCACTCCTTGGGGCGAATGCAAGTCATTCATCATTCTATCTTTCCATTATTCATTCTTTTCATAATTATAAATTTGTAGTTCACATTCACTCATCAGTAAAGTATTTATTCATTCCTTGGTTTCCAATCATAAGCATGAATTTCCAACTCATACTCAAGCATCATCAAATTCATCACAAACATGTCCATTTATTCATAATATTTCTTTTCATGATATATTAGAGCATTAGATTAAGGCTCGGTGTATCAAAATTGAGCAAATTTCAATTCAGGGCAGTGATAATCGATTATCATAGGATAATAATTGATTATCACGAAAAATTCGAATTCTGGTGCCAAATTTAAACTGGATAATCGATTAAAAATCTATAAAATAATTGATTAACAATCGATTATCCTGCATCAGCTTGCACATTGAATTGAGTTTTACTATACCAACTTTTGATACACTTCACTTTACTCCAATACAACCTAAAATAGATCACATTCACATAAAAACAAACATGTCCATGCATATTTGAAGCAATCAAATCATCACATTCACATAGAACTCAATCAAAGTTCATAAAACATGAAAAATGACAACTTGGTATATGATTTTCATTTTCTTCTCAACAAAGCCCAAGTTCAGGATTAGTTCAACTCATATTCACCATTTATAAGTTGTTCAAATTCAGAGATAGCATTAAAATGACCTCCAAGTCATTATCCTAATTCAAGTTCTCATTTTTCACTAATTTTGCCCTTGAGTTCTTGAGAACTCCTAGATTTCTAGCCATCAGATTATTATTCTAGCACCCGGATAACTTCTCCCTTACCTATCTAAAGGATTCAGATCGGTTTGGAGTGGAAAGAAAAGATTTGGTTGGGAAAATCTCAAGTTTTTGGCTCAGCTGCAAACTGCTCTGTTTTCAGTTCAACAGGGTCACAAGATTAGTGATTTTCACCAAGAATCAGTGATAACAAATCATGATCAAGGATTAGAATCAAAACTAGGACATGAAATCTTGAAAGTAAAACAAGTTTGAAGCTCAAAGGATGCTCGAGCTTACCACACGAATCAAGGAAAGTGAGCTCCTTGAATCTGAAATTCAGAATTCAGATTTGGACACCCAACTTTGCAGGTTTGTATCTCTTTCTACAGGTCACCAAATTCAAAAAACTTGATATCAATTTGAAGAGGGTTGAACGAGATTTAGTTTGGTATATAGTTTGTTGGGTTTTGAGGTTTGGATCATAGAACACGAATCAATGGAAGTTCATGACAAGAAACACGTTTTCTGCAGCAAGTTTAGCTATTGTTCTTGGTTTTTGATTGTATACTCCCTCCATATATTTAAATTAATCCCTCCCAAGATGTCCCTTTCAGTCCTTCACTGTTCCCAGGTGATTTTTGTGGCAAAATTGTGGTTGAAAACACGTGAATCCTCAGCCACTCGTTCAAAACCGACTTAATCTTGGCTGTTCAGACTCGTGTTAATCGATTAACACGATTGATAATCGATTAACTAGTTCAAAACCTCTTGATAATCGATTAACAATCGATTATCCTGGACAACCTTTTCCAAAATAATTAGTTTTTCATTTCCTACTTATTTTTCCAATGATAATTCCAATAATACCAATCCTTGAGCATGCATAATTACATCCTGTACTATTTAATATCACTTTTCACATAATCATTCATATAAAGTATTTTATATTTAAATAATGTAATATCTATAATTTCAAGGATTAAATTCCAGTGGGCGTTACAACCTGCAATTATTACTTTGAAAGAGTTAACACCAAACAAGTCCTATAATTAAAACTTTATCGTTGTCATGTGCAAAATGTATAAAACTACTTGAAAATTGTCTATGAAACACTACTACTATGCTACTCTATATTTAAAAAGACAAACATAGAACATAAATTTTACATTGAGTAACAACAATATAACAGAACAGAAAAGATAAAAATCAACCAATCAAAACCACATGTGGAACACAAAAATACCCATCTCAATAAAGAAAACAAAAGGGAAGCTAGCACTAACATTCCAAAGAACCTTCCAAAATATGTTAATCAATTTCTCCTACCACACTCTACAGTTTTCCACATGGAATTTAAGGCTAATTGTGATGTAAATGCAAACCAGTGATAAGTAAATTCATTTTATTAGTGATTTGATCATTTTGCTACTGGGTTATAGCTTCAATCCTATAAGACAATCATTTGATTCATTAGAATTGATAATAACAGAAACCAAATATAATATAAACACATCAAAGGAAAATTGAACATACAGCCTATCTTTTAAAATTTAACACAGATTATAACTTAGAATGAAAACAAAACAAAATTTCCTTTACACTAAAAATAAAAACCTAAGGAAACTCAAGAATAGAGGAAGAGGGAAAAGAGATTTCTTCAGTGCAAGGGTAGATAGGAGTGAGGCTTGCCAAACAGAATTTGGGTTTTTTTTTTTAGATTAGGCTTCAATGCAAAAAAAAAAATCATATATTTCCAAACCCTTTCGTAAACCTCAAATCTAAACAAAATGAAATTCACTCAAAATAGGAGCCAGGGTTGCCAAATGGGATTTGCCAAATTTAAACAATCAAAACTAAACTCATTTAATCATGGCATACACTCCAGATAAGCTATTGTTCTCACTTTGATTGTGAACTGAAACTCTTGGAGAATCCACGAAACTTTGATTTCCACGATCATGCTCAAGAGCGGTACCTTTATTTCCTCAAATTAAAAATAACGTATTAATATAAAATTCCAAACAACTTATTCGTTCTTTATCACTTGCTCAAAGCTTTAAAACTCAAAATAAATCCTTTCGTTTTACCCGAAAATACATTTCTTTTTCTCGAATCGTTCCAAAATAAAACGACAACTCCAATACTTTAAAATACATTGAAAATAATCCACAAATAAATTTTAAAATCGAATACCGACTGCTGGTCCGCCTTGGACAACACCTTATCCATGTCCGAAAACACCGAAAAATTCTTCGTTTTCAATCCGGCTTTTTCCTAAATCAAATACCACTTAAAAGCTTAACTTTAAACCACTTGAACACATTTTTAAAATTGAAGAACACACTAAAACAATTCTGGACAGCAAAGAATTGTTTTGCAAAATCACTTTAATAAAACTCGAAAACAATGTAAAAGTATTTTGCACTTCAAATCATTCTTTAGTACAAAACAAACATTTTAACACTTTATAATTCAAGCTTTTTAACATGAAACGAAACTAGGACAGCCACCAAACATCACCAACAATTCCAAATAATTAAATCAAAGCAAACAAACTTAAAATCAATTAATTTTCAAAGCTATTTACATACCTGAACATTTTTCAAATCATCAACGACAATTACAACACTTTGATAAATCAAGTCACATAGTCACATAGCACATATTCTTTCATGACTTTAAATCGATTAAGCATACACACATATATTTAATCAAAACACATACTTTATCACTCAACTTAGTTATAAACTTAAACACTCATTTTCAAATAAACACTTTCACAATCAAACACTTAGTTGTTACATTCACATAGGTCAAACACTTTTCAAATATCAATTAGCATTTAGCAAAATAAGTTCCTATCCTATTAAACATGTCTTGGCCGAATTGCACCTCAAGGCCAAATAAAATTCATAAATTTTTCTAACAATCTTAAAACATCAAAACAACACTTTTGCAATTAAACCCAAGCATATAATCACTTAACCAACACTAAATCACTTATACAACACATAATCATTCTTAAAACAATTTCATTTTCATATTTACCTACTTAATCAAAAAGTGTCTGAATTGCACTTAGCAAAATAAAGCAAGTTCTACAAGTTTTAAACACTTTAAGTCAACTAAATCTTTCCAAGACATTAACTTGCAAGTTCATTTTCAAGGAATAAAAATCACTTAAACATTTATACATACATAACCGAATATAAATCAAGGAAATAAGCTAAACTACAAACTTTACAAGCTTCAAGTAACTTAACCATGTTCAAGCATCAACACATGAGTTTATTTTCAAAAAATCAAATTCATTTGCTCATACACACATGCATGGCCAAATGTCATCAAGAGAAAATAGGCTAAAAATTACAAAAATAAACACTTATATCACTATGAATCATTTCAAGCATTCAAACACTAATTTCACTTTCATGAAACAAAATCATTTAGTCATACTTCCACACTTGACCGAAACACACACACACATGCAAGAACAAGCACAAAATTTTAAATCAATTTAACTCATGCATTTTCTCCCTAATCCAAACCATATAGAACTTTAAAGCAACAAATCAAGACAAAATCAATCGAAGTATTCATTTTCTCATGGAAACCGAAAATATACTAAGAAAATAACAAAGCTTAACAAATCATTGACAAGCATTCAAAGACAAAATCATTTATCCATTTTTCATGCCTTGATCGCATATATATATATATATATATATATATATATAAACATGAACAAAGACTTAAGCTTTTTATCAAACAAAAATCATTCATTCATTTTCTCATGGTTTGGCCGAATGCATACACACATACATATATGAGCATACATTTATTTATTTTTTGATCAAATAAGCACTTGCACATATATAGATTATACACATTCTTGAACAAAAATCATGCTTCAAAATTTATTAAACACACATGCATGCATTAGAGGTCAAAACCGTATGACCCTAGGAAGAAAAAATCAAAAAAAAATTCATTTATCATGCATTTCCATATAGAAACCAAAAATACAACAAATAAATAGCAAGAATCAAGGATCAATTACATGCATAAGAAAATAATTTCATTTCCCCCAATTTGAAACCCTAACCGTGACATGCAAGGGGAAAATAGGAAAAATTTGTGCAAATCAACAACTCATAGCTCATGAACATAATAAATCAACTCATAATCAAGCATAAAACATAAATCAAAGATCAAAAATTATTTTAAACAAAATGGGGTTCAAAACCGTGAGCATCATAGGTGTTGATGCATGTTTATTTTTTTTATTCCAAGTTCAAATACACATATTATCAAGTATAGAAAACCATAAAAAAGCTTAAGAACATGCATGCAAGAGCTTAAACCCATGAAACACAAAAACCCTTCTTGATGGATCTTGAAGAAAACTGAAACAAAGAAGAAAAAGAAGAAGAAAATATAAGCTTGAGGTCCATTACCTCATGGGAGAACAAAAATCAAGCAAGAAATCAAGTTTCCTCTCCCTCCTTCTTCCTCCTTCTCCACGACCTCCTTCTTCTTCTTTCTTTTTTTTTTTTCAAGTGTTCATGAAGCATAAGGGGTAGGTCTTAAACATTAGGGTGGGTATTTATAGGCAATTTAAGTTGGGGTTCACCAACTAAAATGGGGGGTTCGAACAAGGCAAGAGGCATTAGGGGTTTATTTGCAATTTTTTGATTGGCTTAGGTTTTATGACTTATGTCTTAGTGGGAGACATAATTAATAGGGTAATTAATGCTTTGTCTAAAAGATGCTCTATGGATTTGAATTTTGGCTCTAAATACATCTCCTCACTTAACTTATAGGGTAAGCTTAAAATTTCTCTCCCTCCTCTAGGTCATGACCATACCACACATAAAAGAGGGAAAAAAATTTTCCTTCTCCACTTTAAAGGAAGTACATAATAAAAATCTAATTTAAATAAAATAAATATACTCCCCACGGTTTTTAATAAAATAAAACACAAATATTTACAATTTAATAAATTCATGAAAAATCAAATCAAATACTAATTTAATTAAATCATGGAAATAAAATTCCAACCAATAAATCAAATAAATAAATTTCTATTTCATTTTTAAATACAGAAAATAATTGAGGAAATTGCGGGTATTATAGTGTTCGCCACCATACCTCACCTCACCAGCGCCCACCTTCATACCACCACTACCACCAAAACCTCGTGGTGATCCCCAAACCCTAAAGCAGCTCCGTTCTGAGTACCACCCTGATCCCTCCCCACTACCGCCACGACCTCTTCCAGTCCTACTTCAAATCCCTTTGCCTTGTCGAAACCTCCTTCCCTATCTCACGCGACCCGAGCCACGTCAACTTTATCATCTTCGTCTGGTTTGAATCATGTTGTTCAACTTGGGCGTGGTTTATAGTCAGATTGGATTGTCATACGATCGTAACATGGTTGACAGGCAACGACAGGCATCGCACGCACTTAGCGTTATGGCGGGGTCATTTGCTTATTTGAGGGAAACGGTATGATGGTTGGAGAAGGTTGAAGATACATTGGAAAAACTAGCCGGAATATATGAAGCCCAAATACTCCAAAAATGAAAAAGTATCTGTGTCGTACTTGTGTTCATACCGATACGCATACGATACTTCCCGATACGTGTCCCAAAAGTGTCTGCTTATTTTTATTTAATTTTATTTATTTTTTAAAATACTTTTAGGATACTTTTCAGATATTTCTCGATTCGATACTTCCCAGATACTTGTTTGACTTTATTTTGAATTTTATAATAATTATTATTTTTTAAAATTAACTTTTTTATTAGTATTTTTAATAAAATGAATAACCCCTTTTTTATGTCCTTTAAATTGTGATAATCATAGTTATGTACTAATGTTATTTTGAACTAATGATAATATAATTGAAAATTATCAATGTACAATCTCTCTTTTAAATTTTTATTATATATATATATAATTGTGTTAACGTATCTTATGTCGTGTCCTATCTTGAATTTTCAAAAATTCTTGTATCCTCGTATCCGTGTAGTATCGTATCCGTGTCATACTGAGTATTGGGGCTCCACAGGCCGAAATTCATCACAGAGGCAAATAGCAAATCGAAAATAAGTTTGATGGCATAAACATTAAAAAAAAAAGAGTTTATAGCAAAAGTACCCCAAACATTAGCAACTTGTTACATAATTAAGAAAAAAATTACTTGAAGGCTTCGATCTTTTGCAACATATCACATGCATGATGCATCATTCAATTTCCTCTTTTCATGTTTTCCTTAAAATTGAAACAAGCTAAGTGTGTGATGTTTTACCGTATTTAGATTTTTTATGGTGGTGTTGACTGTGTAAGATGCTCACATTTTCAGCCTCTAAGAGTGGCTTCAATTTTCTTTCGTTTAGTCTTTTATACAGCCAATCTTTTGATCCTAAAAACATATAGTATTTAATTTATACGCTAACTTTTCCCCCTCGTATATATATAATAACAACCTTAAAAACAATTCTAAATGACTCTCATAGAAACCAAGTACCAATAGTTCCTCCTTCTTATTCTCTAGCTACACCACCCTTTCTCTGTTCCAATTCCCAACCACTCCAAGAGAATGATGAATTTTCAAGCTTGTCCCTTTACCATCTTAAAACTGTTCTTTACTTATGTTCTTCTCTTCTCAACTATTGCTTTAGGTGAAACCTGTGACACAAAAGAAGCCAAACCAAGTGATTCAATTGAAACTCTCCATTACAAAATTGCTTCAATTGCTTCTGTGCTTGTTGCTGGTGCTCTTGGGGTTAGCCTCCCACTCTTGAGCCAGAGAATCCCAACTCTGAACCCCCAAAATGACATATTTTTTATGGTTAAAGCTTTCGCGGCCGGTGTGATTCTAGCAACTGGATTCATTCACATACTACCAGATGCATTTGAAAGCTTGAGTTCACCTTGCTTGAAAGAAAATCCATGGGGAAAATTTCCCTTCACTGGATTTGTTGCCATGATGTCATCAATAGTAACATTGATGGTTGATTCATTAGCCACAGGGTATTACCAAAGGCAACATTTTAATACTTCTAAGCAATTTCCTGCTAGTGATGAAGAAATTGGAGATGAACATGTTGGTCACATACATGTACATACACATGCCACACATGGTCATGCACATGGATCAGCTAATTCTTCTCAGGGTTCAATAACATCTGAATTGATTAGGAAGCGCATCATATCACAAGTAAGATCAAATGAATTGTTGATGAACATTTTTTCCCCTATTGCAAAATTATTTGTTGACTTTAGAATATGTGTGTTTTAGGTGTTGGAGATAGGAATAGTGGTCCATTCAGTGATCATTGGAATATCTTTGGGTACTGCGGCTAGCATTGATACCATAAAGCCTCTCCTAGTGGCCTTGTCTTTCCATCAATTTTTTGAAGGGTTGGGTCTTGGTGGTTGCATATCTCAGGTATTATAATTTTAAATCAATGCATTGCATGTATGTATTTATTCATTGATTGATACCTTAAAAAGCTCTTCAAGTGGCCTTGTCTTAACATACTTTGTATGTTAAATCAACTTCCAGACGTTTTCAGTGAGTTTTTTTTAATTATTATTATTTTTATGAACTTATATTGTGTTAAAAACGGTTATGATTAAATGATTCTTGAGAGAGATTATTCCACTATTATAATAGAAAAAATCCTTGCCATAATTTTTAAAGGCAAAACTTGTAATTTTGTCCTTGTAATTTTGTTCATAGTAAAAAATTTTATAAAAGGCATTCATCATTTTTTCAAAATTGAATATAAAAAAAATAAAATTTAGAACTTATTTGAAAAAAAATACTTTTATGACCAAATTGAAAAAAAAAACTATTGAAAAAAAGTAAAATTCCAAAACAATTTAGTAGACGAAATCACTAATTTTCATTTTTAAAATATAAGTGAGTGTTAATTTGTCATAATATATCAAACATGAGTTAAGCAATTGTCATCATCATAGTTCTCATGGTTTTCATTACATTGTGTATGTTTACCACATTTAAAACCATCAAAACTATAATATTATTCTTATGGACCGAAATTTAGAACGTCGATTGCAAAGGATTTTTATGTAACAAATCATACATAGAACTAAGATAACTGTGAAAAGGGGAGTTAAAGTCACTTGCTATAATCATCCATGGTATCTTGGTACCAACAAACAAACACGCGACAACAATATAATCATCCATGGTATTAAGAAAGAAAACAGTAAAAAAAGAAAGTTAATTAATTCATCATTTGCTATTAGTAGGAGAAAAAAAAAAGTAAGTTGCTTGTGGATGTCTTGCGTGGTTTTGAAAGTATATAGTATGGTTTGCATAAAATGTTGCCATGATGACAACATCCTCATATATATTTATATATAAAAAACAAAATATATCTAACTTTTTGGTCCATGAAGGCAGAAAGAGAGGTTTGTTTGTTTTTTTTTTTTTAACAGACAGAAAGAGAGTGAGATCAAATGAGTAATTAGTGGATAAAGACCTGCTTTTGGGTTTCTGGTTAATGGAGTCATGTTTATTACATGACTAAAATAACAGGTAAAAACAAAACAAATACAAAGGCAAAACACGAATCTTATCTAAATGAATTTTGCTATACATTGCTCTAAAAAAAATCTAAAAATTTTAAAATTAATACTAAAAAATTACAAAGTTAATTTTTAATATTTTAAATGAATCATTTCTTATACTAATTTTTAATATTTAGTTTCTCAAACATTATGTATAGTAAACGATGGTATAAATTTATCTATGATTGGTGTTTTTCCTTTGTATTTGTTTTGTTTTCACGTGTTATTTAAGACACGCATAGACTAGCATCCTGGCAGGTGCACTAGGATTCCTTCTTCGTTGCAACAAATTACTACTATGTTGCATGGATGATTAGAGATCCATAAATTTATAAACTTATTTTTTTTAAAAAAATAAATATTATTCAAAATTAATGAAAAAATAATGATTAATTACAAGTTATAAATATCACCGAATTGCCATTAAAGTGTAGGTCTAGTTTAAATTTTTTTATCTTAGCTTGCAATCAATTAAATTATTTAATTAGACTGTTGGTCCACTTCAATTCTAAATGGAATACTATAAAATTTGACAACTCTTCTTGCGGGTGTTATAATACAATGGAAAATGTTAACACGTGTCTTAAGAGCACTTGTTAAAGAATTAAAAATGATAAAATATTTTTGGAAAGTATAGCTTTTAATATTTTCAAGAGAAAAATAAATATAAATTTGAGATGTTTTTTTTTACTAAGGGAACCACTTATTAGCAATACCCTAATTTAATTGTGCGATGACTCGGCACATTAACTCTTCTAGGAACATTAACTTGGCAATTCTTCAATTATGCATGATAAATTAACAACTCTTCTTGCATGTGATATAAAATAAGGGTCTTGCTATTTGTTAAGTTTTTTTAAAAGTGAAAAAATAATATAAGTTTCATTTATTTCTTCTCTCGAAAACTTAAAAAAAAGTAGTAAAAGTTTTCATATTTTTAAAATATATTTAGTCTCTTAACATTTTCCATAAAATAAAAGTTAGATTAATTAAAATATTACTTCTTTTATCTCTATATATAAGTATTAAAAAGTAGATTTTTTTTTCTTTTTCTTTTTATAAATTCGTATGTCAATTTTTAATGACATTAATTATTTCTTTTTTACAAATACTCCTATTTAGTCAATATTTTTTAGAGTCTCAATGATAATTAAGATTAATTTTGAAAATGTATACCAAATGTTAGCATTTTCAATACCCCTATCAATATTAACTATTCCTACTAACTTTCTTAACCAACGTGAAATTCTATCCTAAGTGCTTATATTCAGAGACGAATGGAGTATAATACTAATAACTAGGGGTTGGTATAGTGATTCAAAACGCTTTGAAGTATTATATCAGACCAAATATAAAAGTTCAATTCTTGTGAGCGATATTTACTAGTACAGAAAGTTATGCATTTTAAAAGAAATTAGTTCTTTCTCTAAAGGATATGGAGATATTATTGGGTAAAGAAAAACTAAAATGAATAAACAAATTTATTAAATTTAAATATATAAATAATTATTTATGTTTTTCAAATATCTTAAACTTATAAATTTATGTGAAAAAATAAGGGTTTTTATTTTTTTTATTATTTTTGGGCTAGAAATATAATAATAAATGATTGAGTTCTTTAATCATGATATCAAAAGTTATATCCATGCCATAAATATTACGAGTAAAAAAAAATGTATACTACATGTGCTTAGGTGGTCATAAATGTAATGCTAATAATAAATAGAACAATTTGTGTGCAGGCACAGTTCAAGTCCAGATCCACAGCAATTATGGCTACGTTTTTCTCTCTAACAACCCCAATTGGGATAGCAATTGGAATTGGAGTATCAAGTGTGTACAAAGAGAATAGCCCAACTGCCCTAATTGTTGAAGGGGTTTTCAATTCTTCTTCAGCTGGAATTTTGATTTACATGGCATTAGTGGACCTATTAGCAGCAGATTTTATGAGCCCCAAACTGCAGAATAATTTGAAGCTCCAACTAGGAGCAAATATCTCACTTCTTTTAGGTGCAGGTTGCATGTCACTATTGGCCAAGTGGGCTTAAGTTTTTATTATCATTGCTAGAGAACACACCCCGTGCGGTGCACGGGTATAAATGGTAGTAGAGGCAGTTTTTTTCCTCTGCAGTAAAGCTTTCCATTGTGTTATAAATCTGTTTCAAATCTAATTAGAAAATAGGACGGCAGTTTTTTTCAATGAATGAATAGTGGGCAGTTTTTTTAAGGAAGTAACAGTTATTGTTGGGAGTTTCATATCTTTGTCATTTTTGTAAATTAGTATTATGATAAGGACATTTTGGACATAACAAAATTACGTACAAACCTAAAACAGTGTTTGCTTTATATAATAGTATAAATTATTTCCTTGATGTTTCAGTTTTCATCATTAGTTGGCAACATAGAGCTTTGTACGGCTTTTGCTCAATTTTATGTTTCTTTCACTATTATTTTCCCTTTATACATGTCACTATTATTTTCCCTTTATACATGCATATTCTTTTCAACAGACAACAGTGCTAGTGCTAAATTCAATATATGCGCTTACACAATTAATTACGCATCTTTAACATAAGAAAAAAAAAAGGGAATTGGATGCTAGCTTTTTCAGACATACACTTCAAAACTTCAATGATGGGTGATAAAGAAGCCAAGGGCATCCACAGCAGAGTCTAGAGAGAGTTTGGTGGAGAGTCTTAAATTCAGATTTTTTCATACTCTCTGAAGACTTTGCTAATCTTCAAAATCTGGTGGAAAGTCTTAAGTTGAATCTGTAAAATAACATACTCAACTTAAGACTCTGTGGGACCAGTTTTTTGTATTTTTCTTCTTTTTTACTTTATAATATCTGAATAAACAAATAATAATAATAAATAAATAATAATAACAATAAATTAATAATAAATAATAATAATAATTACAAATAATAATAATATTCTTTTAAAAAAATAAAAATAATATTATTTTTAAATATATACTTTTTCTGTTTTATTGTTAAATATATTGTCTTGTTATGGAAAAATAAATAAATAATTTGAAATCAATAGCTGTTTAAGGATATACATCCAAAATCGGGTAGGCGACTTCGTAATTGCACACAACATTATCAATTGCAAGCAGATTTAATCGAGCATTTGTAGCAGTATTTTGGAGGACAAGAATGAAGCATTAATTAAATTATAAGAATTTGAATTATATTGTATTTTTATGTACTTTATAATTTTTAGTAGGTACCATTAATTACTGTAATGTTAACTTTTATTTAATTTTAATATTTAAATATTATTTGGGATTATTTTTTATATATTCTACGTAATTAATATTATTGAAATTGTATTACAAAGGCATTATTGAAATGAAATTGTGTATAAAAATACATGATGATGTAATGCTGATACATGTTTGGTGAGTCTGGTGTTAAGACTCTGCTGTGGTGGAAGATATGAAAAGTCTGAAGTTGAGTCTGATAGCAGAATGATGATTTAATGCTGATGTGTCTGGTGTTAAGACTCTACTGTGATGTAATGCTGAAGTTGAGTCTGGTTTTAAGACTCTGCTGTGGATGCCCTAAGATATCCATCTGTAGGGTTAACCAATAATATTGATAACATCGGCTAGACAGTCCTAGTCAGACGAACCCTGGCTGAATATAAGACTCATCTATCAAAGATCCAACCCGACCTCCCGCAGGTCGGAAGGGTCTCAATCAACCCGACCTTCCACAGGTCGGAAACATCTTGCTTAATCCGACCTCCATCAGCTCGGACCCCCCACATGGTCGCTAACCAACTGTACCCTCGGCCTCCCCTTGGAATGTTTCGAGGAGCCCAACTAGAGACGAGTATCACCATCTGACCTCGGGACGGCGTACAGGTCACTTCCATCCACCCAACGTCCTTAAACGGGCTAGACATGAGAAGGGACATGTTGAGCTGTCCAGGTTCTAGAACATGCTGCACCGTTCCAATTCTGGAAAGATCCCAGATATTTTGCAGATATTTCCCTGAACCTGACGTCAGCATGGAAACCTTAAAGGGCCTCCCCTTTGGGCCCTATCCGTATGACCCTATAAAAGGCATAATGTTGCCTAGGGATCAGGTACGTTATCTCATCCCTAAGCTGTCACTATTGCAGACACTTTGTTGACAGAAGGAGACCCTGGATATCCCCACTGGATATTCAGATATTTCCATAACCGTCACACATAAACCCTTGATCCCACTAAGATTTAAGGACCACTAGTCAATTGTCTTACGGTCTCCTAGGTCAAGGACAATCCCATTTTTTTGATCCATTACATTGGCGCCGTCTGTGGGAACGAAAAACTTCGATCCTCATCCACACCCAAACAACAACAAACAAAACTCTCCTACACTGTCTTTCTTGCGAAAATGGTTGATAACATGGATCACGATGGCGGTGGCAACCGCCCTGAGGGTGGTTTTGGTGGCCCTACTCGCGGTTGTCCAGGGCGAAGGGGTCGGGGCCGTAGAGGCCAAGTGGAACCACCCTTTCGTCTTGAAGCGCCAAGGGCCCCACCACCACCTCCAGGAGTTAGTGTTGAGCAGAGGGGCAAGGCCCTTCTGGAAACAGAGTTGAGGAACGCCATCGACCATTGTAGGGTTCACCAAAAATATTGATAACATCGGCTAGACAGTCGTAGTCGGACGAACCCTGGCCGAATATAAGACTTGTCTATCAAAGATCCAACCCGACCTCCGCAGGTCGGAAAGCTCTCAATCAACCTGACCTTCCACAGGTCGGAAATGTCTTACTTAATCTGACCTCCATCAACTCGGACCCCCCACATGGTCGCTAACCGACTGTACGCTCGGCCTCCCCTTGGAGTGTTCCGAGTGGCCCAACTAGGGACGGGTATCACCATCTGACCTCGGGACGGCGTACAGGTCACGTGCCATCCACCCAACGTCCTTAAATGGGCTAGACATGAGAAGGGCCATGCTGAGCTGTCCAAGTTCTAGAACATGTTGCGCTGTCCCAATTCTGGAAAGATCCCAGATATTTTGCAGATATTTCCCTGAACCTGACGTCAGCATGGAACCCCTAAAGGGCCTCCCCTTTGGGCCCTATCCATATGATCCTATAAAAGGCATAATATTGCCTAAGGCTTAGGTACGTTCTCTCATCCCTAAGCTGTCACTATTGCACACACTTTGTTGACAGAGGGAGACCCTGGATACCCCCACTGGATATTCAGATATTTCCATAACCGTCACACATAAACCCTTGATCCCACTCAGATTTTAGGACCACTAGTCATTGGTCTTACAGTCACCTAGGTCAAGGACATTCCCATTTTTCTGATCCACTACATTGGCGCCGTCCATGGGAACGATAAACTTCGATCCCCATCCATACCCAAACAACAACAAACAAAACTCTCTTGCACCATCTTTCTTACGAAAATGGCTGATAACATGGATCACGATGGCGGTGGCAACCACCCTGAGGGTGGTTTAGTGGCCCTACTCCCGGTCGTCCAAGGTGAAGGGGTCGGGGCCGTAGAGGCCAAGTGGAACCACCCTTTCGTCTTTAAGCGCAAGGGGCCCCACCACCACCTCCAGGAGTTAGTGCTACAGCAGAGTGGCAAGGCCCTTTTGGAAACAGAGCTGAGGAACGCCCTCAACCACCTTTCATAGAGGGACTGGTAGCATCTGGCGATGACACTGCCACCTCTAGAATGCCGCCTCTCTGGCCAACAGCACGCCCCATAGTCCACCCCTTGAGCAGCGAGGGAAGAAGAACAAGACCTCCGCCCCACCGCACCGCTGCAACCGAGGCAGCCAGGAACGTGGATCCCGCGCCCGGTACGAGCCCCGGTGGCCAGAGGGTAGGTTTGGGACCTTGCAAGGAGGATCGAGGACATTTCGATCTGAGGGTCACTTCCGACAATTTGTCGGTTCTGCAAAAGTTAATTAAGAAATTATCGATGTGTTGAAACGGCAAACAACTCTGATTGAGCAACAAAATCGAGTCATTGCTGACCTATAGTAGACCATCATGGCGCAGATCGCCAGATTAACCAGCACGAAAGCACCAGCCCTGTAGGAGGACCAATTGATGTCCTACCATCGCCGCCACCACTTACCAACTCCATGCCACCCCCTCAGAGAATCTCCCCTTCCTTCCTGAACTCTTTCCCAACTTCCGCCATTCATACTAAACAATACCTACCACTGCATCCCCCTCACCCAGGACACCCCTTCTCTAACAAGATCATCGCATACCGAACTCCCCAGCAATACCCCTGGCAGGCCAACTTCCCGAGGTACACAGGCACCTCTGATCCCGCCAACCATATTGCCAACTACGAGTCGGCAATACCGTACTACGGAAGCAAGGGCGTGATGACGACATGAAGTGTCAAGCCTTCCCTCTAACTCTAGATGAGGGTGCGCTTACTTGGTTCATCACTTTGCCACCAAGATCTATCCGATCTTGGGACGAGCTAAAACGCGTCTTCCTCAACAGGTACTCCACCAACATGGCACCCCCAAGGTCAGACCATACCCTGACTGCGGTCACGCAAAAGCTAGGGGAAACACTAAGGGAGTATCTTACTAGGTTCATGAATGAAGCTAGTAGAATAACGAGTTTAGAAGCTGGGGTCTCGGTCCTTTTATGTATTCAGGGGCTTCTCCCAAGCGAATTCCGAAACTCCCTAATCGAAAAACCTCCCAAGAACATGAACCAGCTTCGAGAGAGATCCCAGAAGTTTGTAAATTTGGAGGAGTTCCATGGGGGGCAAGCGGCTCGCCTCGTGAACAAAGACCGAGCATAGGTCCAGAGGGATGAAAAACCCAACGAAAGAAAGGAAAAGGGAGAAAGAAAAACAACCATCCCCCGAGGGAGATTCGAAGAATACACTCCCCTCATCGCCTTGAGAAGCCAAATCCTCGAAGAAAAGATGGCGACAGAGATAAAGGGCATAATGAGGCCTCCGCCTTGAAAAAAGGGTACCAAAAGGATAGATCAAAATACTGCGAGCACCACGGGGGGTACGATCACACCCCCGACCAGTGCACGTGGTTGAAAGACCTAATTGAACAAATAATCTGAAGCGGACAGCTCTGCTGTTACACCAACGAAGGGCGAGGAAGAAGAAGAAGCGTTTCGTCAGCGAAAACCAAAAGAAGTGGCTCCCCACCAAAACTTGTTTGGCGGGAAAGGAAAAGGAGCCACACTACAAGATAAACAACCAACCAACTAGCAACAGAGCAACCAGAAGAACCCGAGGACTCCCCTAACAATTACTTGGTCACGACGATCTCAGAAGGATTTGCCAGCAGCGACGAAAAAAGGACAGACCGAAGGCGGTATGTCAAACAAGTTCTGTCAGTGGCCAACAAGCCAGAACAAAAGAAAAAAGCAAGGAAAAACATTCCCTTAAGCTTCGGAGAAGAGGACCTGGAAGATATATTGCATAACCATGACGACCCCATGGTCGTCACGACTCGAAGTGGTAGGTATTAGATCGAAAGACTTTCGGTTGACCAAGGAAGCTCTGCAGACATTATCTTCCTCCCTCTACTCAAGTCAATGAAGCTCGGGGAATCCGACCTCACCCCAACAGAAGAACATCTCATCGGCTTCACAGGGGACGTTATCATCTCACTCGATCACATCTACCTGCCAGTCTCCATGGAAACCGGAACTTCAGCTAGAACCGAAATGATCAAGTTTGTCGTGGTTGGCTGCCCCTCCACCTATAACGGCATCTTGGGCAGGCCATGCCTTTTCTCATTTCGAGCTGTGGTTTCCACAGTGCACCTGGCGATGAAATTCGTAGGAGCTGATGACCAGGTAGTTACTGTCCGAGCTAATCAGGGCATTGCTTGCAAGTGCTATAACACAAGCCTTAGCAAGATCAGGGGCGAACACAATAGCAAGACAATCAAACAAGGAAAGCAAAAAGTATCTAACAAGAAAACAACCACTAGGCGAACTTCTTCAAACGCCCACAAAGAAAACCCCCAGCAGAGGAAAAAAGGAAGTTGTGGAACCAAGCCAACTCGGGGTAAGACCCCATCGGAGTGAGAAACAGCAATTCGGCCCGCAAAAAAAATAAAATGGGGGAGAAGGGCACAACATCGCAATCAATTTCTGGCACGACATCTCAATCAAGTCCTGGCACAACATCTCAATCAAGTTCTGGCATAGCGTCTCAATCAAGTTCCAACACAAAGGCATTAGTCAATGCCCCTGATCGGTAAGTCCTATAAATAGCTATATCCCAATCCTAACTTCCCCTTGTTCATTCTTTACTGACGAAAAGAACTCTAGAAGTCAAAGCTTGAACTAGACGAGCCAATTTTGTAACCTTCTTTTATCAGTAAACGTGGCTTTAATCTTTTCTATGAACTCGCTGTTATTACATACATACTTTTCCTTACGCTCGGGAGGCTACCGACACCTAACGCGAAACATTATACATAACTCCCAGTCGAGTACTCATATACGAGTGTATAACAAAGCAAGTACAAAAAAAGATACCTGAATGCCAATCTAGTCATTTGACAATGACTACAGCGCGGACAACTCGGGATCGAGAAGCCAACCTGGGCCCAAGGTCTGTGTTTTGAGTTCGAAAACATAACAACAGTTCATAACAGAAACAAATCCATTTTATTCATATACAAGTCTTAAACAGACTTACAAAAAAGGGCCTCAACAGGCTTACAAAAAAATAAATACATATAGTACTCAAGAAGCCCACAAGCGGGTTCTCACAAAAGAAAAGAAAAAATAATTTATTCCTCTACGTCGGACAAAAAGATGGAGGCCTCGTTTAACTCGGCATCTTTCACAATGAGGTTGGAAGGATCAGGAAGGTTGGGAGCATTCAGGTCCACCTCGGACTCATCTCGACGGTCTACCAACCTCTCATCTATCACCTCATAATAAGTATCTGCTCCCATAAGCCTCAGATTCGGGTTAAGCAGTTTCAGCTGGTTGACCACGTTTAAAAATTGGCCTTCATGAGTCAGCTCCCAATATAGCAGGTTCTGCTCGGATTCAATCTTGTGCTTCTAGGCTTTGGCCTTCATCTTGGTAAACTGATCTTGAAGACGAGAGTTTTCTTCGGTAAGCCTCCGGATGGAATCAACAGAAGACTTCTCCAAGGAAGCATAAGTCGGCCTTAGCTTTCGCTAGCCTCTCCTGGTCAAGTCGCTCACGCTCCTTGAAGTCAGCATGAACCCCCCTTAGCTTCTCCTCGGACTCGGCCTTGGCTTTGTCTAGCTTCTCCCGAGCGAGTCGTTCTGTAACACCCACTGGAATTCCCAGAATTATTTTGCATTATAATATATGAATTTTGTAGTATTTGGTTTTGTTATTATTGCTATTTTATTATTATTTAAGGAAAAGGTTAAAATGGTAATTTTACCCCTTATTATGGAATTTTATAAAATAAATTTGAAAATATGAAAATAAATTTAGAAATATGAATTTTCTAAATTTTTGGTATTTTAATACATTTTAAATAAATAGAAATAGAATTAAAATCATTACGGAGGGAAAGTGAATAAAATATAATTTTTAAAAAACTTACAGCGTACTAACAGGTTAGTGAGTTTGGTATTCGGTTAGTACCTGCAGAATTCAACTGATTTAAGGCGGTTTGCTTGATTTGATGGGTGGAAACACGATTTTTCCACCTCCTACATATCTGAACATGTCCATTGAGGGTGTGGACTAACCCCTAAGGTAAGGTTGAAGGATTTCCTTGCCATGAAAGAATCCTTTCCCTCAAACTCTATAAATAATCATTTCCTGCAACCCACTTCTTCCTTTTCGTTTTCCCCTTTCAGAGCCACATAAACCCTACAAAACCATACACATCTCAAGTTCTATACCCAATCTTAGTATAGGAACTGTAATCACTCAAATCCATCCTTTGTAGTTCGAGTTTGAAGCTGAGAAAGTTAGGGTGTGGAGTCTGAAAACAGAGTAAAAACCGATTCAGGTGGCCAACTTCTTCAGTGTTGTGTGGTAAGCTCGAGTTATCTTAGAGCCTAGGACTTGTTCTAATTTCAAGTTTGTACATCCTAGTTTGGATTCCAACCAATTGTCACGATTTTTCTTGACTTCTACTGCTGAAAAAGGCTGATGAACATGCCCTGTTAAACCTGTGACAGAAAGTACAGCTGAACCTGTGTAGTGAGCAAACTTGCATCCAACCTCTTTTCCCAGCCCTCAAATCGTTCATACACTCTATATTGGTAAGGGAGAAGTTAACCTAAGTGCTAGAATAACATTTAATCAACTAAAAATTTAGGAGTTCCATTGAACTCAAGGGCACTTTAATTGAAGTGAAACTTGAATTGGGTTTTTGACTTAGAGGTCAGTTTAAACCAAATTCATGATTTGAACGACTTATAATTGATATAAGGAAGCTAAAGGAAAGCTAAATTTGTGCTATTAATCACTGAAACGAATATCCCCAATTTGGATTGTGTTTGTCGAGTTTTATGTATTTGTTAGGAATTGATTATGTAATTGATGTTTTTGTAAGGTTGTAATGTTGTTAACATGTGTAATTTGATGTGTCTAAGTACTGTTTTGAGTTGATTTTGGTTAAAGGAAGAGTTAACACAAATTGAGGTTTCAAAACCTCATTTTCTGTACTGGTTTCTGCAAACTAACCGGTTAGTGGAACTTGTAACCTGTTATTTAAAGAAAATTAAAAATAAAAGAAAATCAAACGAAACTTAATCAACTTATGATTAATGTTCTTTATACTTAAAATTTATATATTCTATGACCACTAAGGTGGACTATTACCCCAGTGGCATTATTTAACCTCATTTGGCGGACTATCACCCCAATGGAATTTTTATTACGGTTTAAAATTTAAACATTTCTTACGAATCATCATAGGTGGCTATGCCGCCGATGGTATTATTTATGTGATATATTTAAAATGTGCGATTTATGTTATTCTTTTAAATACCATCAAAGGAGTGAATCCGACAGTGTCGCCAGTGAATCCGATCAACTCCCCTTCGAAAGGAGTGAGATTACACTCTCTCAGTTTCAAAGCTTTGAACAGAGGCAAAAACATAATATCGACCGAGCTCCCCTGGTCTATAAAAACTCGCTTTACCTCATAATTTCCAATTAAGGCTGTAATAACCATGGGATCATTGTGATCAGGGAGGATTCCATCCAAATCTTCATCGCTGAAAATAATTGGTACATTCTTTGCCGACCTTTTGGAGATAGGTTTCTGGCTAACAACTAGGATTTGATTGATGTACTTCTTTCTGTCAGACCTTTTCTCACCTCCCCCAGCAAATCCGCCTGTCATGGTGTTAACTAGAAACTCATTTGGAGATGTATTATTTTCAGGAATTGGGTTGGTTTTTTGCCGACCACAGTTCTTATCATCAGGGGACCTGCTCCTTCGGTGCTTCCTCCTATCAGGGGAGTGTGATCTATTCCTTACTCTTCGACCAGCCGCATCCCTGATGTATTACTGCAACTTTACCGTCCCTTATCATTTCCTCGATCAAATCCCTTAACCAGATGCATTCGTCAGTTGTGTGACCTGTAACCTTTGTGAAAGTCACAATACTTGGACCTATCACGCTGTGAACCCTTTCTCAAAGAATGAGGTCTTTGGGCCTAGCGTAAGTCGGTCTGCATCGCCTCACGGAGGATCTGACTCCTAGGAACAGTCAGAGGAGTGTACTCTTGAAATTTATTCCTAGGAGGTGGTCTCCGATCACGGTCTCTCCTCTCAGGTCTGCCACCGAATAATCTCTTGTCACGCTTATGTTTGTTCTGGCCCTGAGAGTCAGTTTTTTGCCAATCGTCTCTGAATCTCTGGCCCTTATGAAATTTCTCCAAATTTATAAATTTGTTGGAACGCTGCCTGAGTTCTGCCATGTCCTTGGGGGGCTTACCGATCAGAGACTTTCGAAAATCCCCTGGTTGTAATCCTTGGGTAAACAGTAGTACGGCAACACCAGGTTCGAGTCGTGGAGCCGAACTAGCTTCCGTATGGAAGCGTGACAAATAGTCCTTAAAAGGTTCATCAGCTTTTTGAGTAATTGCAGCCAGTGTATGATCAGACTTGGGCTGAATACAGCTGGCGGTGTACCTGTTTAGGAAAACTCTTTTCATTTCTTCCCACGAGTTTACTGAATTTCGTGGGAGAGATGAGTACCATCTCAACACAAAAGGTTCGAGGGTCATAGAAAACGCTCAGCAATTCATCCGATCACCACCTCCATAATAGTTCATTTCCCCTTCATAAGAAACAATATGATCGACAGGATCGGTTAGGTCGTGGTAGTGTGGTACATTCGAAGGGCCTAAATATCCCTGAGGGGTTTCGAACGCCATGATGTAAGGGGTAAAAGGGTGACCGGGATGGAAATCCCCTTGACTAGGGTCTGTGTTTGGGTTGCCTTAGAGGTGAGGAGGTGGAGGGAGTTGCATCATGGGCATGGGTAATGGGTTTAAAGGTTGGGGCGTCGGATTTGGGAATGGGTGGGCAGGAGGTTGATTTTGAACGAGCCTTGCCAGTGCCTGCTGTTAAAGCTCGGCAATGGCTTGTCCTTGCTGCTGGATTAGGGTTGTCTGCTGTTTCAAGATGTTGATCACCTCCTGCTCGCGACTCCGAGCGGACGCAGTAGTTGCGTACGTTCTGCTCCTAGAATGCGCTCGTCGCACGTCTCCTCGGGTTGTCCTAGTTGGCTCAGTTCTGACACTGGGGGTTACCCTTCTATGTTCATGGTTGGTATGGGATTTAGGTGTTGGGGTTCGGCGAGTATTTTGACCATGATGTGCTCTGGTTCCCGTTAATCTGGTCATATCACGGGTTGGAGGAGCTGTGCTGCTAGAGTCTCCGTGGGTGAAAGGTGGTGGTGGTGGGGGTGGAGGTGGGGAGGGAGTAGATCCCTTCCTGGAGGATTAGGCCCACGTAAGTTAGGGGGTGGTTGGGAATTAGCCCCAGTTCCTGGAGGAGGAATAGGGGGTAAATGTGGCGGCTGGGAGTTAGCCCCACAATTCTGATTCAAACGATCACGTAAGTCACCGGCGGGTTGGTGATCGTTGTTGTCTACGTTTCTGGGTCTGTCGCGGTTACGCACGATGTGATCACGGAGATCCCCTGCGTGGCTTCTAGTGTGAACCATGGTGGAGGTGGGGATGATTTGTTATTCAGTCCCCACAAACGGCGCCAATGTCGTGTCCTAGACCAGGAACAGCCTTACGATTATGGGAGAAACCAAAGGTCTGATCCCAATCGAGTTATGCTGTTGGACTTCGACGGATTTTCTGAATATCCAGTTGGGATAATCAGGATCTCCCTAGTCAACAATGTGTGTGATAGTGTCAACTTAGGGATGGAGAAAACGTACCTTAGCCCCTATAGCATGGTGGTTCTTATAGGGGGTTTACCTGATACGTGTGTCGTGGGCTTTCTGGTGAGGCCCGTGATGAAGGAGTGTTTAATTAGGAATAGTGAAGGTTCTGATAAGATTACCTTTGTTAATCCTGTATGTGATGAACACTGATCCTTATCCCGTAATCTAACCAAGTTGTGCGGGAATATAGGAGTGGCTATTAGGCTTGTTGAGACCGTAACTGTTAACGATAAGGATGAAGGTCATGTGCTCGGTTGAGGTCTCGTAAGCCAGTGGTTCTCCTAAGTATCCCTAGCTCGGTGTTTCATGCTTCCGACCAGATAGTGATCGGTGCTCTTCACTCCAGTGTTCGATTGGTCGGCGTAAGGAAGAAATGGTCGGACTAGAGTTAGGTCCACTACAGTAAGAGATAATTATATTATAGGATTATCTATTATGATAGATAATCGAATCTTCCCAAATTAAATAAAATAAAGGGAGATTATTGTCACAATAGAAGATTTATCATGAAAATACCATACCTAGCAGCCCATGAAGATCCTACAAATATCAGCTTTTATCAGATGATGAAAATACACTACTAGAATTCCAATACACATAAAGTAAAAAACCCAAACTCCTACAATCCTCACGATAGTAGTTGATCACAACCCCATCACCAACAATCTTATTGTTAGCTCGATTCGCTCATACGGAGAACATAGACCTTAGTTTCCTAGAAGATGGAGCTTATCATTAAACTCTCTCAAAAATAGCTCATCTCGCCGCTTATAAACCTCCGGTGCATAATATAAACACGCCCATAAGACACCTAACTCATGCGAGAACATGATTACTATTCTATTTTTAGCTAATATATTCATAATCACTTTGGTACATATTCCACCCTTTATTCTCTTCTCATCATCCTGATGACCCACTCCCTTTCTATACTGAGTTACTTCATAAAAATATATTATTATATCAATTTTATGGCTAAATTGCTCATTTGGTCTCTTACCTTATTTTTTTTATTTCAATTTGGTCTTTTACCTTTATTATGAATCAATTTGGTCCATTACGTTTCAAATCGTTAATACCGTTAGTCTCAACCATTAGTCTTATTTGTTGATTCGAAATTGTCTTCCTTCTACTCGATCCTAGTGAATAGCTAAGCTTCAACTCACGTTTTTGTCTCTTCAGTTTGTGTCCTAGCAAAGGAAACGTTTCCCTCCAAAAGTCTGTGAATGAGTTTCTAAAACACTCTCCCTCCTTCCCTTGAGAAGACTTAGAGAAGAAGGTGAAACAAAGGATCCAAAACGACAGTGTTTTGGGCCACAAATTATGTGGACACAGAGAGGGAGACGTGTTCACAGTCATGTGTATAATTAATGGCCACGTGTGATTAAAATTGACAGTGTTAACAAAAACTGACAGTTGAAACTAACGGTGTTAACGATTTGAAACATAAGGGACCAAATTGAAATAAAAAAAAATAAGGTAAGGGACCAAAGGAGGGTTTAGCTATTTTTTAATTAACTAAGGGTAATTCTATATTCTATGTATAAAGAACTAATTATTTTCAGGTGTGTGACTATCCCTCCTATTGGAAAATGTTGATATAGTTTTATTAATAATTTTGAAGCGAAGTCCAAATCTATCGAATTTAAAAAGTAATCGTTAGGGAAATATTTAGAAAAGGCCAAAAGAAAAATCATATGCTAGTGGAATAAAAACTTTGATTCCATAGCTTGTGGTTGGTCGGTAGTCGCACCTTGTCAGCAGAGCAACTTCTTATGAGCTCCCTACATTACAATTGTTATCATTTTGATTTCCTTGATACCTCAATCAAGTTGAAGGTAGATTATACCGGGATAATAAAAGAAAAAGGATTTTGATATTTCAGTTTTATAAAACTAAAAAAGATAATTTTATTGAAAAGATACATAAACAAGTTTTTTCGTTATTCAAATTCACATTAGTCTATAAAAAATATCCAATTAAAAAAATTTTAAACTTAATTCTTAGAGCTAACAATATTATATACTTCATCCGGTTTGAAATAATATAAGAAAAAAGACATACTTATTTTGATTTAAAGTATAAACAAAAGTAATTAAACTTCTTAAATTTTGTTTCATTTCCAATGTTATTTTCCTAAAACATACATAGTTATTAACTCATTTAAATTTTATTTTATTCTCAATACTGTTTTTTTAAAAATATTTCTATTTTTGATAAATTTAAAAAAATTAAATACAATCAATTAACTTTATTAATGAATATAATTTTAAATTTTTTTCTTATATTCTGTATCGGAGTGACTCGTTAAAAACCACTATTATGGCATGCATCTTCATATTGACCACCTTTTCAGTGAAATCGACCGCCGACTAAAATTCATGATTACCAAATCGAATCTGCAAAAATAATGGATTGAGAGGGCTTTTTTTTTTCTACTTATTGTTGCCAATCTTTGGTGTGGGGAAAGTATTTTTATTGTAAATGCCCATTGTCCCATTCCACAGCCTATGCTTTGGGATCAAAGCATCAAGGAGTCCATTCCAGAGTTCTCACTTTTATGCTTGTGTTACCTTACCTGGCACCCTCCTTTAATAAAGAATCCATTCCGTACATGCTTCAAATTTTACTATTTTTATTTTTTTGATGAACATACTCCCTCAATTTGGAATATCTAGGCAAGGCATCAATCTAGGAGAATATGTTATATCTCTAATCTGGCAATTCATGAACATGCAATTGCTACCCATTTACCAATTAAGGAGACTAATAATGGTTTTTTCAAAAGGATAATATAAAAAAAGGCTTTACATTTCAAGAAAACAACATAAAATTTGAAAGGTGAAAGAAATAAATTAGCTCCTCCTAGCCCCACAACATTATGGTTGCCTCCTAAAGGCTTTGCTTAAATAATTGAATGAGTTTGAGAGCAAAAATAGATTACATTACAATAAAAGAAGATTGGATGAAAATATAGTTTTTTTCAACCATAATATAAAAAGGTTTACACTTAGGGTCCATTCGGTGCGTGAAATTAAGCATGGAATTGGGGGTTGAAATTCTGGTGTTTGGCTGTGCACTTAAAATTAGAATCACAATTCCAAACCCAATTCCATAGAATTATATTATAACTAAAAATACAGAAACTCAATTCCTACTGCTAAGCCTTGGAATTACAATTCCATACTTTATAGAATTGAGTATCATGAATCTAAAAACAAAACACACAATATCTTTACGGACCCACCATAGGGATGGAAATCCGGACTAAATACCCGATTGGGTTCGAACTCGGACCATGATCGGGCTAGGCCTAAAATTTGGACAAAAAATATCTAGCTAAACCCAATAGCGGGATACCTTTTTAACTAAATCGGACAAAGCTTTTAGGTGATATTAGCGGCGTTGGTCAGGAGCCCAACTAGATCGGGTTTTATTAAAGCGGGCCAAAAGGCCCAAATCTATTTTTGTCTCATTTTGAGAGTCTAAACCTGCTTATTTATCAGGCTTGTACGAGCCGGCCCGATCGATTCGGGCTTCTTTGTCGGCTCTAGTCCATCCCAAATGTTTCTTCTTCCCCTCTACTCCACTCTATGAATCTTCTTATCTTCATGAATATATTTTACATTCCCCTCCATTATCCACCACCACTAGAATATATAGTTCCCAATAGCAAACCATCCCAATGTCTCCATGACACAAGCAATGGACAAAAGGTTGTTGTCGCAACGCACACAAAGGGTAACGACGCAAAGCACAAACAATGAAATTAGAAATTGAACTTGGAATTCAAATTTTACATTCTAATTCTTTATACAATCAAAAATATAAAATTACAATTTCAACTCATTTCTAATTCTAACGAAATTAAAATTGAAATTACAATTTCAAACTGTAGTTCTAATTTTGCACGTCAAATAGACACTTAAAGTAAACCAACTAATTTGAAAGGTACGTAGAAGGAATAAATTAGGTCAAAAGTCCACTAACATTGGCCCATTCTTTCCATCCTGTAGTCAAAAGCATCAAATTTGCTACAAAAAGTATACAAGGATATCAACCAACCAAAGTATGCCAAATGCCCCATTCAAAGGATAGTCCCCATGCTATGTTTTGAATCTGGACTGTTAAGATCCGGCTTGAAGACACCAAGCTATTGAAATTGGCCTCAAATTTTAAGAGGGGAGATAAATCAAGTTTTATTAATTTATTGAAAATTATTCAAATAACTTAGTTTTAGAAAATATTTTAGTGCGATTAGCAGTAAGCAATAATTTTTGTGAATATATTGAAAAACGTTGAGTTACACAGAAACGATAATAATAAACAAAATAATCACGACATAAATAATTGCAATAAGAATAAAAAAAAAAGTAGGGGATAGAGAAATCCAAACCCGGAATTTTAACTGGTTTAGCCTTCCTAGGGGTGTCCTACTTATCCGTTAGGTACCGAAAATGCCTACACCCAATCCCTTAGCAACTTGCTTCGGATTTTGTAGTTATATATTAATCAATTGGTGGTTTCGAATCCCAATTACATCCAGAGTGTCTCACACACTACTCGGTTTGACCTTTAGTTAGGGACCTTAAATACTCACGAGGGTTCATGTAACATCCACTAGAGTTTTTCCCGAAATAATAATATATAGATAGATATTTGTTTGGATATTATTTGATAGTAGAAATTATATATTAAGTGGAATTAATTATGAATTTGGAACCTTGAATAATTTAGAAATAATAAAAGATTAGAATAATGTAGGACATAAATGGATTAAAAATAATAAAAATAGCAATTTGGTACGGATCAACTACGGGAATATTCTCTAGCAAATCAGCTATGGATTAACTATGAAAATCCTTAGTTATTCCGTAGCTGGATTTTTTTCTTTGTTTGGGTCAAACTAATCGATTAGTCCCTGTTGCATTCAACAAATTGCAGCAGCCATAATTGAATTTTTGATAAAAACACGATTTTTCAGCCTTGGCAACTTGATTATTACAGCTTGTTCTGAGTTGAATTAAGACCAGAGGTTGCTAATCTTAGTCTATAAATAAGTAAGAATTAAGAGATTTCATTCATTCATTCAATTCCAAAATCAAAACAAGAAATTTCTCTCATTTTCTGGTGTGACCTTTGAGTTCTCGGTTCTCCCTCCACACCTAACCAAATTGAGTGAAACCAAAACACAATTTGAGTTCTAATTCCCCTCTTGAATTAGAACCAAGAACCACGAAATTTGAGTCCCTGTAGCTAAAGTTATAAACTTGCAAAGTTAGCCACCTAAAGCTGAAACAGAGCATAAACGGTTTCATTTCACTCACTTTCTTGAATTGGTTTGGTAAGCTCACTGAACCATATTGTCTCAAATTTTTTTTCTCATTAAGTTAGTATTCCCTAGTTGCTAAAGCTATTTTGTTTCATCACTTTCCATCACATATTCCTTGTTAAATTCGTGGTCAAAGTACCCCTGTTGCATCAGTTTTTCCAAGTTCAGAGTTGGAGCTCTTCAAGCTCAAATTCATTTCAATCCCATTGCTTCATACAAGTATGAGAGATGTTATCTAATTGCTAGAATGGTATATGACATGCTAAATCCATACGAACCAATTAAGTTTGGTGGGCAATGAAACTTGAATTGGATTTTAGACATGGAGGTCATAAATCCTTGATAATTTTATTTGAATCAATTATATTTGCGCTAAAGATACTTAATGAATGATTAAAGGAAGCTAAAACTGAAAGGAAGGGATTATTGATGGATTACTTGGACTTGATGTATTCAAAATGGTGATTTTAGTACAACCAGACTCGTGCTAATCGAGTCTAATCGATTAGCTCATATAAAAATTTTATGAAATTGAATTTTTATTGTATTATTTCTTTGTATTAAATTTGGTTGATAATTACCCCTATGGTGTTAAATTCATTTGGCGGACGAATACCCCTGTGAATTTGTTTAACCCATTTGGTGGAATCCCAATGGAATTTTTATTAATAAAGTATTATCCTCGAACAATTAATGTCTAATTATCTAATTGGAAGGTCGAGCCTCCTCACTCTTAAATCTAAATATCTAATTGGAAGGTCGAGTCTTCTAACTTTTAATATCTAAATGGAAGACTAAACCTCCTTATTTATCAGTAGTCTATTTTTATTTATTTATGATGTAATTATACTAAAATGCTGATAAATATTAACTAAATGAAGATAGAAGATTTAATGGTTTATACCTTATACATTGAACTATTACGTGATGAATATAATCCTGGAAAAGAAAATGAATATGGTATAGACGTGATATGAGCTTATTGGACTATGTCCTTGACATCTTGAAATGATGCTGATGAAAATAATGACGACATATTGAGAATGAGTCAATGATAAAGACTGGTAATGAACCATACTTGCATTCATGCATTGATTGAGATTTGCTCCAGTTTGTTGAGGCTTTAATACTAGTTACGTGGGGCGGAGGAAGCATGTAAGTCGCGAAAGGTCGAGTGGAGGAAGCTTATTATGACCCATTTTTTCTCCAAACTGTGATGCCCCGGGATATGATGATGATTATACATGCATCATGCCATTAATGACAAGATTAATGTTGTCTAAAAAGAGCTTGACATATTTACATGCATGTTGTGAATTATTGTTGTTTGTGATTATTGTCATTTATCATTTGATTTAATGTAATTAGCAATGACTTACTTTTTACCTGCCCTTGTGTGTAGGTAATGATGATGCATTCCCTAATGAGAGGGAGTAGTGTTGATGGCTCACTAGCCAATATTCCAGGGGGATATGGAATTGAGCATTCAATACCTATTTCCTCATTATCCTTTGGAGTCGGAACCATGCTCTAGGTTTTAGTTGGTGTCTTAATAAAATAACTCATAGTCTATCTTTTATTATATTTGAATCTTTTATTTGATCTATTGTGTTGTAATATTTTGACAATTTGTGTTCTAATGTTTATTCTGAATAATATTTGCTTCCGCATTTGTTTAATGAAGTTTGAATTATTTTGGCGAAAAATTTATTCTCACTTTTACAATAATAAAATAAATGGGAAGAAAGATGGGATGTTACAGTTCCTTTCCCTAATACAGAGAGGATGTCACACCCTCAATCATAGGGAGTCAGTTCCTAAAAACTATGGCTTTCACAAATAAGAAATATGATTACTCAATTATAAAAGAAGCACTCTTAATAGTGCAAAGTATACGAATTGAAGCTCTAATGGCAAAGGTAGTAATTCACTCAAGCAATATGCACATATCAATGTTTTTGGAGAAGAAGAAGATGAAAGAATGTGAAAAAGTTTTTCTCACAAAAACTAGGATTTAAAAAAGTGAAGAATGATTGATTTTTGGAAAAGGAAGTTATGTTATGAAACAATCTTGGCAGCATGATATAACATGAAATTAGCATCAAAATAAAATAAAAAATAAATATGGAAATAAATCAAATTGATTCAGAATCATTTTTGAAGTTTTTAAAAAAAGTAATTGATTACTTTCCTGGGTAATCAATTATTTTAATCAAAGTAGTCGATTACAGCCTTTCAAATAATCAATTCGTTGCTCTTTGATATTTGTATGATGTAGTGAAAATAATTGAATACTTGGACAAGTTCCAAAGTAATCGATTCTTTCAATTCAAGTGATCGATTCCTGAGCCTCTAGTTTTCGTATGATGCAACAAAAGTAATCGATTATTTGAGCAAGTAATTGATTACTCTCTTACAAAATAATTGATTCACCTTGTTCAAATAATCGATTCAAAGTCCTCGTAAGACAGCCCAGTTGGTGGCTGCAGGGACACCTAGGATTTCCCTCTCCCCAGGTCATGGGTTCTAGTCCCAGACCTCCCATGTAAACCAAAAAAAAAAGTAATCGATTCAAAGCTTATTGGATTTTATATGATGTTACAAAAGTAATTGATATCTACATTAAGTTATCTATTACTTTGACTGAAACTTGTAAAAACATGTTTTCATAATCCATAAAGTTTAACCATAGCATTTCAGAATATTTCAAAAGATGCAGCATAAAAAACATAACTGGAAAAATTATTTTCAAAAACATTTAGAATAATTTCTTCTCCATTTTCTAAGTGTGACATATTAGCAAGAGTAAAGAGAATACTTTACCTTACATTGATTTTCTTAAGAGAAGTGATGTGGCTTTCAAGGAGCTTTAACAATTGAGCTTTTGCGTTTGCTGTTCTCTCTTTAATTGTTTGGTATCATCAAAATTTGTAACACTTTTAGTATCGGAAAATATTTTTTTTTTAATTGAAGTAAAGAGAGCCAGAGAGGTACGGTTCGAAATACTATATGTTAATTAGGTTAGTAAAATTAATTCTCTCTTTTTTGTTTTTGAAATGGTAAAGTTAATTCTCTTTGTCATTGTCAAAATAGCAAATTTTGATAAGAAAGGTTCAACAACCAAAACTGTGTCACCCATATATAATTTGCGTTGATTATATAAGATGATTTGTGATCCACTCCATTTTCTATTTTATATTTATCCATTTTTTTATAGCCAATGATTATTATGTTTTTAATAATATTTAATTTAATACTTTAATTTGTTGCTAAATTATTCAATAGTTGAGATTTTTTTTTCTTTTCGTAATCTTGACTCTTGCAAGACTATATAATTGATTTGGGTATAATATATGATGTTTTTTGGGCTTAATTTCACCTTCTTTTACTATGGATTTGGTTTGTTTCTGTTGTAAACTTAGGATGTTTTTATTAGTTTCATGATTTTTAGTAGGTATAGAGTCCTTTGAACGTTTTGATCCGTTTGTTCATGATTTCACATACTTTTGGAGCTTAATTGAAGAAAATAAATATGGAATTGAAAAAAGGACGAAAAGACCTTGAAAATGGCACAAGAACGGAGCGAAACGGAGTCGAAAGAGGTGGCTCACGCCCAGGCGTGTGGGGCAGCATGCCTAGGCGTGCTGATGTCCCTTATCAAGCCTAGCGCGCCAAGGCGTGATGACCTGGACGCCCAAGCGCGCGTCATCCGTACCAAGCCCAGTTGGGCCAATTTCTGATCAGTTTTGAAGGATTCTCTAAGGTTTTGTAATTTTCTATTTAAACTAGGATTAGAAACTAGGTTAGCATCTTTGGTAGAAGGGAGATTACGCATGTAGGAAGCATTCAAGGAGGAATCCATTGAAGATCGAAGCGTTTTTGTGGTAATTTAGGAATGAATTTCACAATTATTGTTTTTGTTCTTCCTTTCTCTATGTGTAACTAAAACCCTTATATTAGGAACATGGTGAACTTACATGGATAGTTTATTTTAATTAATGAAGTAACGTTTTTCTGTTTTTAAAATCAAGCGTTTGATTGTGTTTTAGTTGTTATGCATGAACTTGATCACTTTATGTTTTGGATCTCTAAATCTGAAATTGGAAAATTAGGATTTAGAATAAGTCTTTCAATCAAATGGTATAACTATCCAACTCGTAGGAATACCTTTGGATTTTTATATAACTTTTCATAAATTCCACTGTTTTAATAAAGGTTATTCAATGGTTTAATTTCTTAAAGAATAAAGAATTATCAAATTGAATAATAAACAGTAATTGCATAAGAGGGATCTAGTAATTACTACCTTAGGAATTTGTTCTTGATTTAAGGAAAAACAATGATTCATGATTAATAAACGATGTCTGCAATGAAACCGAGTTCCTAACCACTTTTCTCCACTGCATTCAAAACCTTTTTAAATTTCAGTATTAGTTTTAACTTTAATTTCAATTCAAAAACAATTTGAAAAATAATTTTAGTTAATAGATTTTGCTTTTAACTACTCTTAGGTGAAAATAGTTGAAACAATTTACAATCTCTATGGGACGATAACTGGTCTTGTTGACTATATTACTTGCTGACCCGGTACACTTGTCGATAAGCCAACAATAACTTACATATATAGTATTTCATTTAAATTATTATCTTAATAGATTACCTTAACTTGATGTATGGGGATCCTTCCTTTATATGTATTATGTACATTTTAGACAATATTATATCTTGGTTCAGGTGGTATATGTGTCCGCTTCCGTTTAAAGTTTATTTTTTTTGGGTGTACATCAAGGGTATCCCCCAGCCGATAGTCGAAAACTAATCCCTTCCGAGGCGTAGAGATCACGGAAATGGGTTTTGCCTCTATCAACAAAGTCTTTTCCATGCCCACGGCAGGGATCAAACCCATGACATCATGCTTAAGGAACCCAGCGGACTTTGTTGGTCGCTTCCGTTTAAAGTTTAAACATGGACTAATTTAGTAGTTTTTGATTAAGGGGGCGAATCACAAATAAATTATAACATAATATATATATATATATATATATATATATATATATATATATATATATATATATACACAAAAATATCTACTATTATTTTTTATCCACACAATTTTTTTCTTTTACTTAAGGAGGAAGGAAAAAACGCAATTACTAGAATTTGAACCGGACACGCAAATAATTATGTTTCGCATGGCAATGGTGAATGTCATCTTAACGATCTCCCATCCTCCTTAGGGTTAGTTTTTAGTTCTACGTGAGACTAGTTCTTACCCCGTGCAATGCACGGGTTATTAATATTTTAATTTTTTATATTAAATATTTTAAATTAAAGATTATTATTAAACAATAACAAAAAATAATTATATATTTTTTATCTTTTTAATAAGATTGAATCTCGTGTAATACTTTTTATCTGATATATTTTTTATTTATTTGATGGATACATTGACATTTTTATATATGATTATCAACTTCAACTTTATTATGATAAATCAAAATTAAATTAGAATTAAACATTTTAATCTTTTTTGTTTGATGATATTATGAGATATTTTTTATATTTATATGATAGATGGAGTAGTTTTTTTTTACAATTAGTATTTTTTAAATATGATTATCACATTTATTTTTATTAATCATAATTAAATATTTTTATCTTTTTCATCGATTATCTTATCTCAAGTTAATAATAAGATTGAATCCTCAAAATCTTTCTTCTTATGATTCTAATCATTTTTATTTAATTTTTTTGAAAAAAAAATGTTGTTATCTATTAGAAAGCAATTAGGTACTTGTCATTGGGGCTTAGGAATATCATTATCTCTAACCAAAATTATTATAATTTGAAATTAAATAAATTATTTATTTGTGAAATCATTATCTCACTTTGTTAAAAAAATAATCATTATCCTTGAAAAGAAAACCAAAAAAGATGAGGCTTCTATGGTCATAGCAAATCGTCCATGATAAACCCAAACATCTAACAAAAAATTATATTAATCTAAAAAACTACGGTTTCATAAGCAAAATACCTTTTGCATAGTGGATAATGATAATTTATTTATCCATTATATTCATCTAAAAAACTAAGAAGGTTTAGTGTTTGTAGGTAAATAACATTATCTCTAACAAAATTATAATTTGAAATTAAATAAATTAATTATCTATATGTGAAATCATTATCTCCAATTTGTTAAAAAAATAATCATTATCCACGGAAAGATAAACCCAAAAAGATGATAAGACTTCTGTAATCATATCAAAGAGTCCATGTCAAACCCAAACATCTAACAAAAATTTATATTAAAAAATCCAAAAAACTACGATTCCAGAAACAAAAGATACCTTTTGCATAGTGAATAATGATAATTTATTTATCCATTATATTCGTCTAAAAAACTACGATAAAATACCCATAAGGTACACATTAGAAACCATTTTAATAATAATAAATGCTCCTTCATCACATAATAAAAAAATATAAAACGATTTTTTTGTCGGTAATATTCAATATCTTAATTAAAAATAGTTACGTTTCATATAGAACACTATTTAATTCAATATCTTATTTGTCTATTCATACATTATTGAGTTTATGATATTAGAAATCATTATTAAATTCGTTTTCAAAACTTCAAAAGATGAAGCAAGTGTTAAAATTATGCATCATAATCAAATAGTGATATTAAAAAAATCAACTAATGATAAATAATTAAAATAATATTAATTAAAAATATATATTTCAAAAAAGTAGAAACGAAAAATTTTTAGTTGTAGTTTTATTTGTATGTTCGCATAATGCATTACTATTTTTTGCGCATAATATGTAAAGTTTACACACAATAATGAACGCAGGTTTGGTTGATCAAAAAGAAAGAATTTGCCCACGGGAGTATTGAGAAACTTTGATGTTACGAATGTTATTTTTTTAAGAGATAAAAATAATTTAGTCCCTTGTGCAGGGAATAAAAGTTCTACTATACTACTTGTAGTTTAAATAAATAGTTTCTATTTTATAATTTTTATTTACATATCCCCAAGAGTAAGATTTATTATATATACATTGATAAATTTTATTTATTTATTTATAAAGGTATTGAAAAATATTTTTTTAAAAGAGAAAAAAAAAGATTATATTTTTTTAAAGAAAAAAAAAAGATTGTCGCAATCACTAAATGGATAGTTGAACAACTTTAAAATCGTAAACAAATGCTATTACATACAATTATTTTCATCTATTACACAATTATTTTCATCTATTACGTTGCAACTCCACCATGGACAAATGCTATTATATACAATTATTTTCATCTATAACATTGCAACTCCACCATTGGCAGTTTGAGATTTCTGAGTGGCTTTCCTTGCGTTACAACTCTTTGTTGATCTAGTCACAGTTCCTCTATCCATGTTTAGACTATTTTGGGATTTTGGGTCTTCAACTGACGCCTTCTCATTGACACAAAGCAAAGAGAACGACTCTTTTGAATGATGAAGAATGTGACTTTTATGATTATGGAAGCCATGAGTATGTGTAGACTTGAGAAATATGTTATACCATAATTTGATGAGTATTGTTATCATATTTATAGTTTGAAATATGTAATAATAAAAAGAATCTCATTGACACAAAGCAAAGAGAACGACTCTTTTGAATGATGAAGGATGTGACTTGTATGATTATGGAAGCCATGAGTATGTGTAGACTTGAGAAATATGTTATACCATAATTTGATGAGTATTGTCATCATATTTATAATTTGAAATATGTGATAATCAAAAAGAATCCTAGATAATTTGAGTTTATCTTTTTGAAGATAATTATTACTTTTTTAACAAACTGAGGATAATAATTTCACATATAGATAATTTATTTAATTTCAAATTATAATTTCGGATGGATAATTTATTTAATTTCAAATTATAATTTTGATTGGAGACAATGTTATTTGCCTACAAACGCTCTGGTGCAAGTATTCCTTAAGCGGACAAACGTGATGCCTCGAAAAGGGATCTTTTTATATAAGTATAGTAGATTATGTATAGTAATCAACATATATTAAAACTAGCTCTTATCCCGTGCAATGCACGGATTATTGATATTTACATTTTTTATATTAAATATTTTAAAGTAAAAACTATTATTGAACAACAATTAAAAAATAACCATACAAAAAGACTGAGACTCAAATCAAACCCTATAATTTAAAAAAAATAATTTAAATTAACTTGTTAAGGAATTTTTGTCCTTCCTTATTTAATTAATGGATAAATTAACATTTGTTATATGATTATCAACTTTATTATGATGAATTTAAATAAATCATAATTAAATATTCTGATTTTTTTTATGGTATTATGAGCAAATTGAAGGATAAATTAGAATATCCACTGTTTTTTTATGATAGAATATCCATTATTTCATAGGATATGAAGACGACATTGAATTTTTTTTATATTTATATTTGTTTATGTATAGATAAGTATTAAATATTTAAAATGATGTTATTTAGCTAATGGATGAATTAACACGTTTTTAAATATCATTATTTCGTTTGTTATGATTAATTAAAGTGAAATCAAAATTAAGCTCTTCTATATATTTTTTGTTTGATGGTATTATGAGTATATTAAAGGATCAATCAAAATATTTCATATTTCAAAGGATATGATAATTTAGCATCTTTTGAATATAATAAATCCTTTTAATATGAAAAGTCATAATTAAACCAAAATTATACATTCTGATTTTTTTTATTTCGTGATATTATAAGATATATCTTATATTTATTTGATGGACAGATTAATATATTTTTTTACAATTACCATTTTTTATAAATATGATTATCACATTTATTAGTATTACTCATATTTAAATATTTTGATTTTTTTCATCGTTTATCTTATCTCAAGTTAATCATAAAATTTGATTCTAAAAAATCTTTATTCTAATTATCTTAATTATCTTGAAATAATTTTTTGAAATATCTTTATATAAAACTATAATCATTATATTTAATCATATATCCATATTATTTATAATGTTTGAAAAAAATATATAATTTTTTAATTTGTTTTACCTTTAAAAAAATATTGAGATACTCTCAATTTCAATATTGATAAAATATTGTTTTGTTTGTTATAAATAGTGTGTTAGAAAAAAATGTCTCAAGTAAAGCTAAAAAAAGGAGCTCAAAATAATAAATAATATAAGTATTTCTTATATTTATTTGATCGGTAAATTAATTTTTTTTACAATTATCTTTTTTTTTAATATAATTATCACATTTATTAATATTCATATTTAAATATTTTGATTTTTTCTTCGTTCATATTATCTCAAGTTAATCATAAGATTTGATTCTAAAAAAATCTTCTTTATCCTAATCTTCTAATCATTTTGATTTTTTTTTTACTTTTTGAAATGCATGTAACTTTGTGTTTTTTTTTTTAAGTTTAGCTTTTGGGTTGACGTGTAGGGAATAAAAGTTCCACTATACTACTTATAATTTAAATAAACAGTTTATATTTTATAATTTTTATTTACATATCCCCAAGGATAATACTTATTATATACATTGATAGATTTTATTTATTTATTTATAAGGGTATTGAAAAATATTTTTTTTAAGAGGAAAAAAATTATTATTTTTTATCAGCTCCCAAATCCGAAAAAGTATATCTATCTCATTCGTACTCGTATTTTTTTTCCCATTTAAAGAATGATCTTTTTTTTTCATTAAAAAAGCTAAAAAAAATAAAATAAAAGACTCACTAAAAAAGGGCATTCCATAATAAATAAACATTCATATGCAATACATGCCACTAAACGGTGTCTCATTCAGAAAATATGCAAATCTAGAAATAAGAATTAAGAACATCTGATCCAGGTCAAGATCTTATGCAAAACCTGTTAATAGGAAAAGAAGAATGTCGCAACTACAAAGCATCAAAGATATCAAGTATATAAGCAAATCCTATTATATACAATTGTGGAAAACTCCTCTATAATCAAAATTTATTACAATAAACAAAATTAATTATAAGCAAATGCTATTATATACAATTATTTTCATCTATTACGTTACAACTTGCAACTGCGGCTTTCCTTGTGTAACAATTCTGTATTGATGTTGATCTGGTCACAATTCCTCCTTTTTTAGGTCTTCAATTGACTCTTTCTCATTAACACAAAGCAAAGAGAAGAGCTCTTTTGGGTTTTTGTGAGGAGGGCAGACACATTGGAAGACGAAGTGGTTGATGAACAATAAAAAATAAAAGAGAATGATGAAGGAGGTGGCTTTCATGATTATGGAAGCCATGACTTATGAGTATGTGTAGACTTGAGAAATCATCATATTTATAGTTTGAAATATGTGATAACTAAAAAGAGTTATAGATAAATAAACTTTTGTTAGATTATATTTTGGGTTTATCATGAACTTAAGCCTCGTCTCTTTAGGTTTATCTTTTTGAGGATAATGATTATTTTTTTTAACAAAATGAGGATAATGATTTCAAATTATAATTTTGATTAGAGATAATGTTATTTACCTACAAACACTCTGGTTCGAGTAATCCTTAAGCGGACAAACGTGGTGCGAGTATTCCTTAAGCGGACAAACGTGGTGCCTCGAAAATGGATCTTTTTATATAAGTATAGTAGATAGGAGAAGTTTGAGGGCAAAAAGATTCCCCTCCTTAATCTTCTCATTTCCCCTCCTAATCAAGTTTTCTCTCTCCTATCAAAGATATTGAACGGATTAATCTAAGCCGTTTATTTCATTTTGATCTGGGCCGTTGAAAAAAGCTTATGGAAGAAACTTTCTCTCTTCCACATTTCCATCATTCTTATTTCCATCATTCTTTCTTTTTCTCTTCTCTTCTCTCTGGATCTCACCTTCTCTTCTCCGGTTCCAATCTTCATCCACACAACAAAGGTAATTTTCTTTCTTTCTTTCTCTAACCTCTATTTTCATCCTTTTCTCTTTCTCATTTGTCATCTCCCTCTCTCTTTCCATCTTTTTCTCTTTCTCATTTGTCATCTCCCTTTCTCCTTTTCGCTCTTTCTCTCTCTTCCGCCTCCTCTCTCTCTCTCTTTCTCATCAACCACCAACACCCACTCAGCCGGGAATCGCGATTGCCACCTCCAGCATCATCACCGTTGATCGCTGTTGATTGAGATTTTGATTCCAATAAAAAACTCTTCGACTCCCTCTTTCTCCAAACTTTACATTTTGCTAGAAAATCCAAAATCTCAGATTATGATGCCTCTATAAAAAATATGCAAGTTTTTAATTTATGCAAAATCCCAGATTTTGTTATTTTTATTTTTTTATATATGCAAGTTTTAATTTATTTGATTTTATTCTATTTAGGCTCCAGAGAGATCAGAATCCTCAGTTTCATAGGAGAAGCAAGGAAGCTGAAACAAAGGAGCAAAAAGATGATTAATTTAATGAATAGGCAATTTTTAGTATTTCTTTGTGTTTTAAAACAATAGATATTCTTGCACCTTATGTGTTTTAAGACAATAGGTATGAAGTGTACTATTTGATGTTGTTGTTTCTTATTCATATGTTACAAACAATATTTTTTTGGCTGATTTTATTTGTAGATTTACAATGCTTTGTACCATATTCATATTATGCTTTGAAGTTGTCATTTCAATGACACAAATCAATGAATTTGGGAAACATGATAGAGTTGCTAAAATTCATGCATATATAATAATAAGTCGTCTAATAAAAGAGATGTTTGCAGTGATTGACAAAGTCAAGACTCAACAAGGACTTATTAATAATCTTGATGATGTATTTGGGAAGATCTCTCCAATTCCTTTCTTTTTCTGGTTTGTCTTTGGTCCCTTGATTTCTCAATTACTAATCATTTTGATTCTTGCAAAATATATATTTGTCAGTTAAGTATGTATTTTGTTTTTTATTTTTTGTAGCTTTAATTTTTTATTGATTATGAAAAGTAAAAGAGCAAACAAGAGGCCTAGAAGCAGAGGAGGTTTCGAAGAGAATCAAGATGGTTTTGATTATGATATATATTGTTAATTACTTTTTTTAAATGTTGGATTTCTGAATTTTTGTTATGAATAAGTTGGTTTTTCTTATCTAACATCTTACCATATCTATATTATGATTAGATGTGAATGAGAATATGCAACGAAAAACGCCAATCATGTCAAGGAAAAAACATGATTAGTTTGATTCCATAAAGATTATTCATAAATAATATCACAACAAGAATTTAGATAGAAATTTTGGATACCTTTAAATTTTCTTTTACACCGAAAAGGAAAATTATGCATATTCATAAATCAATCCATATTTATTTGATTATAAAGTAAATAAAAAACATATAAAACCCATAGGACATATCATGACCATTATATATGACATAAAAAAATGTTATTAATTTATTATATTTTAACTACAATTACTTTGATAATTACACTAACATTATAATTATCATAATTATAAATATTATAATTATAGTTATTAATATTATAATTATTAAAAATATAATTATAATAATAATTCAAATACAAATACTAAAACTAATTTCTATAACTAATACAAATATTAATAATTATGATCAAAGAATTAACCAGCAAAAAAAAAACGAATATAATGTTATAATTTGAGAAGTTCTAATACAGGTAAGTTCTGATATAGACAAATTGGTATCAATCATTTAAAAAGAGCATCATTATGAATAATTATTTGATTGTATTAGCATAATACAATCAAATATTTATTCCGTCATTAATTCAATTTTTAAAAAATGCGAAAATTTATACTGTATGTGGTAATTTTAATCGTGGAAATTAATGATGCATTATTTTATACTTTGAACAATATATTTATTTACAATTATGAAGTTCTAATATAGGCAAGTAATTTTCAAGTTGAAATATTTTTAATTTCTATATTCTTATAATTCAAACTTACATTCACATTATCAAATTCTATTATAGTACTACAATTATAATGACCGATAATAATAACTATAATTCTTTATGATTATTCATTCCATTTACTATGACAGGTTTTTAATTGGAATTAGTGTTGAAAAAATGTATATAAGGAAGCAATGTCATAAAGGCAGGACTGTCAATTTTAGGTTTTAAATTTTGATTTACTAGGTTGTTATATTGGACAATGTTTATTGCTATCTTTTTGGGGATCGTTTAACATTGTTCAATTTGAATATTTAAATACATTATTATGTGAATCATACTTTGTTTGGAGAATTTACTATTCAGTATTCAACAAACGAGGAATCTTATTAAATAGAAGCTTTTGCTCCAAGAATTTAACTCCTTACCCAACCTGTCAACATAGCATAAATATTAGTTGGAAAAGCTATTTACTATAAACTACATATAAAACTCAAAGTTCTTGTCTTCTACGATTGTAAAGTTTATTTTTATACAATTAAAAAAATAATTTATAATTTATTTACATTATATAACATATAAACTACACATTGGCTAGACAAAATTTAATAATTAAGTAGTAATTGAACATTATTCATTACAAATTCAAGATATTTTACTCATATTTTATCAATTGCAATTTTTTCACATAATACTAATATCTCAAATTAAATGACCCGTGCATCGCACGGGCATACTTACTAGTGAATAGAAAAAGAGACCCCTTTACCCAAATGGGTTTGGTCCAGTGGAAGCATGCTAGGATCATAAGGATATTGAGAATCCATAAGATCATAAGGTCAGAGGCTCGAATCTTTGTGGAAAACATCCCTTGGAGAGGCATCCCATCCATGTTGCTTCACGTGCTGGGACTGTGAAGTTCCCCTCCACAGTTTTGATTATTAAAAAAAAAATAATCTCTTTCTTACTGCAATATGAAATAAATAATATATGTGAAATTTCAAATAGTACAGTTTATGAGAAATCGTTTTATGTGTATTAATGTATTTGGTTTTCTTTTGTTATTTGTACTTGAATTCTTATAAAACTATTTGGTTGTTTGTGTTATAATTAAATTTTTATCCAACATTTTCCATTAAAATAAATCATAAATCAGGTCGTTACAAAGATGAATTATATAAACTAGGAAAATTGCCCGTGCAATGCACGGGTCTTAAATTTCGCTATTATTTCAATTTATTCAAACATTAAATATTATTTTATTTACATGTGAGTATGTGACTATTTTTTTAGAGGACAATAAATTTATCATTTTTTTGAATTATATTTTATATGGTATTTATTTTAATTATTACAAATTTACAATGAAAAATAATATTTTTGATCAGACAAACTAATGTAATCAAATCAGAATATAATATTATAATTAGATAAAGTGTGAAAAAGATTTTGAAAATATTTATATATCCACGTTGGCATGTGAAACAATTATGAATACTTTAAAAACATTATGAATAACTGTTATTATTTTTCTCCGTGTTTTTTTATGGGCAATAATTATATAATATAAAATTGGTATAATATATAATGCACAAACTTATTCTGTCTATATATTAAGCAAAATGTAAATATTTAAAAAGTTTTTTAAATTTTAATAAAGGATGTCATATGTGCAACTATTCATGAGCATTTGTCTAAATTAAATAAACATTTTATATTTTATATTTTATATTTGCCTAATCATGTCTTTGAACCCTCCTCAAAAGTGAATAATTGATTCCCAAAAGACCTACAAAATCACATCTCTTTCAATATACAAAATGAAACATATTATAAAGGGGATTGAGATCAATAATAGAAAATTCAATAATATATATGACATTAAAATTCAAAGATATTAAAAAAAACAAGAGAAAATAGAAGATTAAAAGAAGCAATCGAAACTTGAAGAATGACTTCAAAAATCATGTCTTTGAAATCACTTTGCTTTCAAATAATCTTGTATTAAAAAAATGAAAGTTTGCTTATGATAATCAAATAAAATAAGAGAGTTAGCGAAAAATGGAATGAATAACATACAAATCTTATTCTATTACTCCGGAATGAATAGCATGCTTAGTGTTATTCAATATTAGACATCATGAACTTCTTACTATTAAAATATGACTAAAAAAATAAATAGTAAAATTCCAATAAAATAAATAGAAGAGCAGAAATTATAGAGATGAAGCCTATATTTATGTATACTATTATCAATTTTCTTGCACATTCAAAATCTCCAGCATGATAAAAAAAAGAAATATCTTAAAATATTCTAGGAAAATGAACTAAGAAAAACTTCAAAAAGTTGAAGCGATATTACCACTATAAAAAGAAGATGACGCAAATAATACATAGTACCTTGAGTTAACAATTGTATATATATTGCATGACATATTTTACATGCATGTGATCCATGAATATAGTGTATAGATAACGTCTCATCATAATAATATAAATTATTGTAACGTACATAACGTGCATTCATTACAAAAATAATTTATCTTCGTTCGTTCAGTTACATGCATTCATTTTTATATGTCATATCTCATGTCTAGAATGAAAGAAAATGAAAAGATTTTATTTTAGATGGATATGGACGGATGTGATTTATTATTACATTTGCAATTGGATGGCTAAGATTAAAAGGGAAATTAGGAGAGAAATTACATTTACCCCTCAACTTCTTATATTTTATAATATGTTGACAATCAATGAAATTAATTAATAAAAGGATAACAAATAAAAAAGAACATGGAAAATTAGATGATAATCTATAAATAAAATGAATTTCTTGCGAGTTGCTTTATTTTATATATATATATATTTATTTATTTAACAAGTGATGTGAGTGACATTTTAGAAGAAAAAGGAAAACTCATTTTTTTCACTCACCATTACTCAATGCTCGAGAAATGTGCTTTCACGACTCAAAGTCTCAAACTAAGAGTAAAATGTAGAGACCATACTTTTTAATTCACAAAAGATATTAAAAAAAATGAAATGACAAAAAAAAAAAAAAGTGAATATACGGATCAGAACGGTAAGAAAAAATGTTTTATTATGAACTTTTGGTTTTCTTTGTATAGATGAAAGAGAAAATGGAGAATGCACGGATAGTGTAAAAGTTCTTTACATCATTAATGCATCATTTACCTTTTATCCGTATATGGTCGTTAACTTTTAGATTAAAGTAATACAAATGAATAATGGATAATAGACCGATGGTGGAAAACTTTACACCATCAGTGCACTAAATTAAAATGGGATGCTCTTATATTTTGACTTGAAGTGTATCTTTTTTACACTATTAAGAAAAGTCTGATTTAGAGACAGTTTTTAGAGAGGAAAATTTTTCGGTCTCTAGTAGAGACGGAATTCGTATAAAAATTTTCAATCATTGAATTTTAAAAATTAGAGACGGACAATGCAATATTAGAGACGGATTTTACCGTCTCTGACGTTTCCGTATCTGAAACCGTCTCTAAAACCATCTCTCAAGTTCCATTTAACTGGTTGCAACAAAGACAGGTCCGTCTCTAAGATTAAAAAAAAAGAGTTAGAGACGGAAATGTCCGTCTCTGACACGCGCTTTTCCCTCTTCCCCATTTCACTTATTAAGTCCCTTTTTCGTGATATGTCCCTTCTTCAGCCAAAACAAAGCCACCACACTCCACCCTCCAAAACCAACGCAGCCACCACTAAAACTCGAAGCCGGCAGCATTATGGAGGTAAGCTCAAACTATCTCCTCCTTGTCTCCTTCGATTTTCTTCAATTACTATTTTTAGGGTTACATAATGTGTGTTTAAGGGTTCATAATTTCGATTTCCTTCAATTGTTGTTGGTAGGGTTACATAATTTATGTTTTAGGGTTACATAGTTTCTGAATCTGAAGTAAGGTTGCTTGTATTTATTTGGTACGATATTACTTCTGAATTGCGGACATTATAACAATGCAGTATTTGAGAGTTACTCTAGAGTAGGAGGAGTGACTAATGTTGAATTGAACAAACTTGAATTAGAGTTACTCTGTCTGTTGGAATTTAGAGTTATGGTAAGCTCTAGGGTATTTGAGAGCTACTGCTTGCACTTGGAAAAGGGCATTATTGGTAACAAAAGGAATAGATGACCATGAAGTTGATATATCAAAGCTTGTGATGCTTTTTCCTTCTCTCAGGATTTCATAGGCGGCCCCGGCAAAATGCATATATACACTACTACTGGGTGCTGTTATTGACATTCTTTTTAAATGTAAATTAACATTAGTGATTACTGCCATTCATTTTTAATTGATTGTTTCCTATTTTATATTCATAATTAAATGTAAAAGCTCTATTCCACATTTCAGTCATTCTTTACTTTCACCTTCACAGACTTTTGTTATGTCTGAGTATGAAAAACAGATTAGTTCTGAATTGGTACAAATTCTTATAAATTTTCGGTGTTTTTCGGCTGATGATTCTGTTAGTAAATTACAACTAGCACATAGCACATCAACAGGCCAAATTACTTCTCATCAATTGCAGTCTTGACATATATAATCTTTAGATAAATCCTGGCGATTATTGTATTCTGAAGCATGCAACTACTTCAAGTTATTTCAGCCAAGCATACTATAAAATAGAATTAAAAGTTATTTATCAAAAAAATTAAAAGTTGAATAGAATGTTATTGATAAACATGTAGTTTCAGAGATACTTGTCTAGCCATTTTAATTTTAAACATGTCATCTCAGTTATAAACTAGAACAGTAGAACCTCACTTGTCATGAACATTATATAGCCTCTGAAGTTTGATCACTTGATGTATTACATGTGCTATGTTTTTTAACAGGTTCTTGGCCTGGAAAGGTTAAAATCTGAACTGCAATCTTGTGGGTTGAAATGTGGAGGTAGAGGTACTTTGCAGGAGCGTGCTGTCAGGCTTTTTCTTCTCAAGTGGACCCCGCTGGATAAGCTTCGAAAGAAGCTGCTTGCAAAGAAATGAAGAGTATTTTTAGATGCATATATCAACATCAAGTTATCCTCTACTCTGTACAGTATAACTAATAAGTACTCTGCATACAAATAAGTACTCATAAGTACATCAAGTTATCCCCTATTTTGAATATTGATGTTCACAAAACTATTTATAATTTCCACACGTGAATACATGTAGTGGTGCATATTTTTAAGTTGCTTAGTGAACTAATCCAAAACATGTTGGTCCTGTGAAATTAATAGATACTGAAAGTCATTTTTGTATTAATTTTGGACACTTTTTCAGCGTGTAGCCCAAAAGGGTAGTGATGCATGGTGGTAAATGACAGTAGAGGATCTTCTTCCAACTAAATATCATGATAAGGCAGTAGAATATGAAAAGGGAACTGACACAATGGACGTATGGTTTGATTCAGGTACAATATATTGGTGCCAAGTAATTTTTAACTTTCACCGATGCATGTTTTCATGAGCTGCTCAGCCACCAAATTTTCCACTTTCCTGCTCATCAGACACAAGGGACTACTGTTCTAAAAAGAAAGTATTACCTGTTAAACACATTTGTCACTGGTTGATGCTGCACATGTTTAATATAACTGGATCATGCAGTTGTTTGGTAGTTTTCTTTCTCTTATTCTTCTTTGGACCATACTGCCTTAGCTAATACTACTTGTGCTTCTTGGCCATTTAATTTTAACTTCAGGTTCCTCATGGGCTGCAGTCTTGGGAAAGAGAGGTTCTCTTAGTTATCCTGCTGACTTGTATCTTGAAAGAACAGATCAGCCTCTAGGGTGGTTTTAGAGTTCATTGTTAACATGTGTAGCTGCTACAGGTGATAGGCCTATTGACATTGTCATTTTCTTGATTCTCTTTTTTTTTTAATGTTATATTGATTATCTTTAACTTGTTATATCCCCTCATTTGGTTCTATCGATTATGGAATGAAGCATTTGTATTTAGCACAATTCAGTATTCTGCTATTGATCATAGCACAAGAGCACTAGCTCATGTTGTTGCTTGCAAAGTGATTTCCCTTCATATTATATAATTCGATGGCGATGGTATAATGCTATGGTTTTGTGCTTATTTCTAGTCACTGTTCATCGCTGTTTGGGGTGAGAATGTCTTTATATATTTGTACCTGTCAGATACTATAAAATTTTATCATTCTTGTGTGTTACATGGAAGGCTCCATATTCTAATGTTTTAATTTTTGAAGCATGGGTACTCCAAAAATGCTATCGTATGCATACCGGGTACGGGTAGGGTTGGGTACCGGGTACGTACCTAATAGAAACAGTAAGAAAAGAGCACACCCTTTCATTAGCTTCAGGTCTCCAAATATATACAATCAGACTCCTATCAACTACAATGCCTAAAATCTCTACTTTCCCGATTCTATGTGATCACCCTAGAGAATAAAATAAATACACAATCAATTACAAATATGCAAAACAATTTAAAATATACAAGCATATCATGCTGTGATTTTCTCATTACCCCCCCCCCCCCCCCCCCCCCCTCAAGTTGGTGCATGCAAATTATGAATGCCCAACTTGGCCAATAAAGATAGGAATTGATGCCGCCCAAGAGCTTTTGTGAAAATGTCAGCCAATTGTGTCTTAGTAGGCACATAAGATGTGCTAATGTGGCCTCTAAGGATCTCATCTCGAATGAAGTGACAATCGACTTCAATATGCTTGGTCCGTTCGTGAAATACAGGATTTTTAGCAATGTGAAGAGCAGCTTGACTGTCACAATAAAGCTGTATTGGTAGAGTATGAGAAATACCGAGACTAGAAAGAAGGCCTTTGAGCCATTTTAGCTCACAAGTGGTGGTAGCCATAGAGCGGTACTCAGCTTCGGCAGAGGATCGAGAAACTGTATGTTGCTTCTTGGTTTTCCATGAGATGGGGGAATGACCCAGATAAACAAACCACCCTGTGAGGGAACGTCGGGTCAAAGGACAACTAGCCCAATCTGAATCACACCACCCATAAAGTTGCAAAGAGCAGTCTTGGCGCAGCAGAATGCCTTGCCCAGGGCCGCTTTTCAAATAGCGCATGACACGCAAAGCAGCCTCCCAATGCGCTTGTTTTGGTTGCTGCATGAACTGAGATAATATGTGAACACAGTATGAAAGTTCTGGTCCTGTGAAGCACAGGTAGATAAGACGACCAACCAAACGTCGATAATTCTCGGGTTGATTAAAAATGTCTCCAGTAGCAAGAGCCAAGTGGTGGTTCTGCTCTAGAGGAGTAAGAGCGGGTTTTGAGCCAAGGAGACCAGTTTCAGTAATTATGTCCAGAGCATACTTCCTCTAGCAAAGAAAAATTCCAACAGGTGATCGTGCAACTTCTACACCGAGAAAATATTTGAGAGGCCCTAAATCCTTCATATGAAAACATGTGTGCAAGTAGGTTTTGAATACAGAAATTGTAGTATGATCATTCCCAGAAATAATAAGATCATCGACATAAACAAGCACCACTAGGAAAAGGTCTCATTGATTCAGCACAAATAAAGAGTAATCATACAATGATTGTTTGAACCCATATGCTTTGAGTGCAGCAGACAGCTTGGCAAACCAACACCGTGGAGCTTGCTTGAGCCCATATAGCGACTTATGCAGCTTACACACCATCCCAGGCTGCATGAAATGGAAACCAGGCGGCGGTTTCATAAAGACTTCTTCTTGAAGGTCGTCATGAAGGAAGACATTATGGACATCCATCTGATGCAACTCCTAATTCTTTGCTGCGGCAACAGCCAGTACAGTGCGCACTGTCACCATTTTAGCAACTGGAGCAAAAGTCTCATTGTAGTCTATCCCTTCAACTTGGCGATTGCCAAGAATGACCACCCGAGCTTTAAACCGCTCCACCGTCCCATCAAATTTATGTTTAATTTTGTAAACCCATTTACACCTAAGTTCTTTCTTTCTCGGAGGTAAATGAGTAATAGTCCACGTTCTATTCTTCTCAAGTGCTTGAATCTCACTTTGCATGGCTTCCCTCCGTTGAGGATCTTTTACCGCCTCAGTATATGTGGCATGTTCTCGAGCATGATCGATACCTGCAAGAAAAGCACGGTGTGCCAAGGAAAATTTCTCAACTTGAACATAGTGTGTTATGGGATAAGGGGTACCTGAGGACGAATGTGGAGTAGGTGTTTGGATAGATGAGCTCATTTTCTGAATTATATGAGTGACAAAATCTCTTAGTCTGGTGGATGGTATTTTATGTCTGTGTCCTCGGCCTAATGTTTCAGCAGTGCCATTCTCTATTGAATTTACAATTCCTGAATGATCCAGTACTTCAACTTCTTCACCCCCCTATCGTCTAGGTTGACCTCACCTTGATCAGGTTGCAAAATTGCTTTCGGAAGGCTAGCAATGTTGTCTAGTGGTTCTTCATCCGTTCCAATACCAATGTCCTCCAATACAGGACCTAGAGTGCCTCGGGACATTGAAGACACATTGTCCAGCTGATTAGCAAACGGATACTCATTTTCAACAAAGTCTACATCTCGAGAGACAAATTGTTCTTTGCTTTCAAGATCAAATAATTTCCACCCTTTCTTTCCATAAGGATACCCAATGAAGACACATTTTCTGCTCTTACTTTCAAATTTATCTCCCTTTCTATTCATGTTGTGTGCATAGCAAAGACAACCAAGCACTCGTATGTGTTCAAGTGAAGGTGCCTTTCCATGTAACATCTCATAAGGAGTTTTACCATTCAAAATAACATATGGAGTTCTATTTAGAAGATACCCGGCTGTCAAAATGCATTCACCCCAAAACTTAATAGGCAAATTACCTTGGAACCGCAACGCCCGTGCCACATTAAGGATGTGTCTATGCTTTCTCTCTACTCTTCCATTTTGCTTTAGTGTACCTACACATGAGGTTTGAAAAATAATCCCTTGTTCATGAAAATAACGCTTCATGCATATGAATTTAGTCTCATTGTCACTCCTAAATATCTTTACTTGTTTGTCAAATTGTCTTCTGATCAATGCAAAGAAATTCATAAGCGTTTGGGAAACCTCTCTTTTATCTCTAATAAGATAAATCCACACACCACGAGAATAATCATCCACAATCGTCATAAAATAAAATGCACCAGAAGATGAAGCAGTTTTATAAGGACCCCATAAATCACAATGAATTAATTCAAATGCATCACAGGCTACATGTTCGCTTAGAGAAAACTTTTCTCTTGTTTTTTTTTCTCTAAAACATACATCACAATTCTTATTCAATTCTTCATGTTCTTTATTCTTACTAGTGCCCAAAGACAATTGGGTAATTTTCAAGGAAGGATCTCCTAGTCGCCGATGCCACAACTCAAGTTGATTTACTCCAGCAGCTCTGCACACTTGCACTCCTCGAATTGCCCGAAAATAATAGAGCCCATCTCTCCGCTCACCCACTCCAATCAGCATCCTTGAAGTACGGTCCTACAGAACACACAATTTATTAGCAAATTGAACAATGCAATCCAAATTATCCATTAGTTGGGAGAGAGATATCAGATTGCATTGGAGATTTGGAACATAGAGAACATTATGGAGCTTCATCCCTCCATCCAGTAAGACAACTCCTTCCTTAGTTGCATTCGTTCTCTGTCCATTTGGTAAACCAACAGGACATGTTTCTATGTCACATACCTCACACGTGACTCCTAAGGTCCCTGTCAAGTGATTTGATGCCCCGCTATCTAGTATTCACAAATTTTTATATGAGTTACCTGTCATTTTATCTGTCATATCAGATTTATTTGTGTTTAGTATCTCCAATAGCCTCTGCCACTGCTCGGAGGTTATTCCCGTAAGACCAGCTTTTTCAGCCTCTCCTGCAGATGCACTTACCACAACTTGTGCAGCATTGGCACGCACAACAGCAACCCCTTTTCCTCTGCCTGCACCTCCTCGATGTTGGCCTCTTCCTCGTGCACCATTCCTGCCTTCATTCTTCGGTCTATCACCCCACCAATCGGGATATCCAATTACCTGGAAACAATTTGTGTCATCATGTCCACTTCGGTTACAGTTGGTGCAAAACACGAACTTGTCTTTCAAGTCCCCACGTCCTTTATTTATGCCACCAACCTGTATAGCAAGCCCCATCACTTCTTCTCTTTCTTCTTTGGCCCTAGTGATAGTTCTGATTCGCTCTTCCTGTATCATGCTCGAATAGACTCTGCTTAGAGATGGTAATGGATCTGCAGCAAGGAGATTGGAACGCACCGTTCCGAAGACACCATCATCAACCCCCATCAAAAATTGATGCACTCGTTCCTCATCTCTATGTTTTTCAAGTTTTGTTGTTATTCCACAACTGCAGCCTTTACAGCTACACACCGGTATCTGCTCATAGTTTGCAAGTTCATCCCACAACGCCTTCAGCTTCCCATAATACACTGTTATGGTCATCCCAGCTTGTTTACATCCTGCTAGGTCTGCTTTTAATTGGTGTATTCTAGGCCCATTTGCAACCGAGAATCTCTCCTTGATGTCTTCCCATAGGTCTCGTGCATTTTCCACATAGGATATTGTAGAACGCAGATTCGCCTCTACCGTGTTCAGGATCCATGACACCAACATGGATTGAACTGTCCAACGGTCATCTATTTCAGATGTCTCTTCCTGCGGTTTGGTTATGGTCCCTTCGATAAATCCCCATTTCCTCCTTGCACGAAGGGATGTTTTCATGGCACATGCCCATTCCTCATAGTTCTCGCCTCGCAACTGTACCTGAGTGATCACACTCCCAGGATTGTCACTTGACGTAAGATCATAAGGGGAAGGTCGTCGCTTCCCTAGATCTTCGAGTTGCTCTTCATTGTTTGTCTTCTCTATTTTTGTTTCTGGTTGCTCTGATGCCATAAAAGAAACAGTAAGAAAAGAGCACACCCTTTCATTAGCTTCAGGTCTCCAAATATATATAATCAGACTCCTATCAACTACAATGCCTAAAATCTCTACTTTCCTGATTCTATGTGATCACCCTAGAAAATAAAATAAATACACAATCAATTACAGATATGCAAAACAATTTAAAATATACAAGCATATCATGCCGTGATTTTCTCATTAGTATCCAAACAAAAAAAATAAAAAAAAAATTGGGTACTTTGTTAGATATGCCAGGTACTTCCATGGGTACAATACCCATATATTTGGGTACGGTTGACCACTTTTGATTATTTTTTTTAAATTTGGAACCACATGTTAAGTTTTAAACCCTAGGCCAAAAGTCCAAAACACACTTATTATTTTCCTTTTCTACTCATTCTCCACTTCTCCTTTTCTTCTTTCTAAGACTAACCCTAGATTCCCAAATTTTCACCCCTAAATCCGTCGGCGGTGAGCTCTTCTCTCTCCTTCTCCGCCGTTCGTCCATTGTTCGTCGCTATTGTCGCTGCGCTACGCTCGTTTGTCGCTGCTAGTTCTTTCTTTTTTTTATTGGTTTTATTTTCAGTCATTGATTGTTTTTTTCTTTAGTTCTTTTTTTTCTTTAGTTCTTTTCTTACAAATATTACAGATTGTGTGGTCATTGTTATAGAAAATTATAAATTCCTATGAATTTTAATTTTTAACTTATTGATTTTATTTTTTCAATTTTTTTAAAATTTAATTATAGTTATATTAATAAAATAAATTATTATTATTATTATTATTATTATTATATATATAAACGTACCCGTATCCTAATTTTTTAGAAAATGTCGTACCCCGTACCCGTATCGGGTACCAATACCATACCCGTACTCATGCAACACAAGTTTTAACACTTGGATTTGCATTGGATGAAAAAGACTTGAAGATGAGCAATCTTCCGGTACTGTTGTGGATCCACGTGTTGAGATTGAAGGAGGTAAAAATGAAAAGGTCAGTTATGTTTGATTGATGATTATATAAGTATTAATTTTGTAACTGTATCAAACTGTTATTTTCCTGTTATCATGGCTCAATGGATTTTCTTCCCCCAACATTTTCAGGAAGCACCTTCATTTTCCTTAATAAAGTCATTTTCATTCCTTCATTTTCCTTAAAAAAAGTACCCTGAGTAATAAGGCTTTAAACATGAGACGACTTTGACTCACTACTGTAAAACCATTACATGTTAGCCTAAAGCATACTTTCCCTCGAGCATCTCAAGTAGAACGAACAGATCTAAAAGAACCATCACTTCAAGTTAAAGTTGACCAGTAAGAAAAATTAGGAAGCACTTTGTAAATGCTAGTTAATCGGATACACAATCCAAGCCATTTTTAACATATTTATGTTAGGATTGGGGAATCCAAACAACTTGGCAAATATTATGATGCATGGGTTAAATTTTCTTTTCATGAGCTAACCGAAAAAAAAAACATAAATGAATTTAACACCGTATTTTAAACCAAATCTTAAAAAATATGATTTAGGATCTTTTCACTTAATATACTATTTATTTTGTTTTTGGTGAACTAATATACTACTATTTAGTTCATCCATATTTTTTCAATGTGAAATATTTTTATTATATAACTCACCCTTAAATATACCAAACATACAATTTATGTGCTCAATATACAAATGAGTGTGCACGTGCAACTTGAGTAATTATTTTAATTATATTTAATTTTTTTTATGTACTCTTTGGCCAGTACCACAATTGTCCCCAAGAGCACCTTTAATATCAGGGAATCCTTGAGACTAATTATGTACGAGGTCGCGTTCATATGCATTTCCCAGCGACGTTCATATTCCTTTCCCAACGAGGCGTATTAATCGGGAATTGAACCCGAGACTTCTTAGTCTCAAGCCCCATTCTCAAGTTCTCACGTTGGCAGGATCGCACCACTCGAGCCAACACCCGTTGGTATTATATTTAATTATATTGAACAAATTAAATGAGTTAAAGTCCTCTGTCCCATAAAATGTGTCACTTCATGTGCCCAAAAAATGAAATAAAATTTAATAAACAAATGTTTTTTCAACCAATCAGAATAAGTGACAAATAAAATGATGCACTTCTTGGGACTGAGAATTTGCTCTCCAAATTATATAATTGCAATTATCGAGTAGCTAACACAATCTTGCTTATTGTTATTGACTAACCAATCCCTAGTGTTTTCATGAGTGAAAGAAAGAGATAGAGCATTGAGTAGAAAGCAAGCAAAAGAGAAAAGTTCTCAAAAACCCAAACTTTCTTCTTTTCCAAGTGTGAAGCAAGCATATATACCACCATGATTCATGTAGTGAACTTATAAAAACAATCATAAAAAGAGTATTAATGAGTCGGTGAATTAATCTAATTCAACAAAATACTCACATTTGTGAGAACTTTTCAGCACTTTTAGCATTCCTTAATCCATACATCTTCAAGCAAAGATGAGGAGTATACAGCAAAATTGTGCAACCCAAAGAATCAATCTTTATCCCAAACAGAACCACTTGTCTACTCTTCCTTTGCATTGGACAAGTCACAAGTCCAGAGTTTATTACAACTCCTCATTGTTCAACCTTTGGGTCTTTCTGGAATTAGTGTGCAATATAAAGGCCATAATAAGAAGTTTGGTATATTTTTGGGGCATTGCAGTGACCAAAAATTCTAGTGAGTCAAGCAAGCAAGCAGAGTGAGAATGAGAATGAGAGCTGGGATACTTCTCTATCTCACTATAGCAGTTATTTCTCTCAATCATTGTGGTAAGCCTACTCAATCATAGGTTTTATCCCACATGCTTTCCTTTGTTTATTCCTTTCTTTTCAATTTAATTATCTAGATTAAAGAAAGGGGGGAAATGAACTAACTATATACATTATCATCCCAATTCAAATATTAAATTTTAGCTAGATGAATTTTACCATGATCTTGCACAAATGAGTGACTTTTTTTTTTTATCAGCAAAAACAAATAAGTTATATTTGAAAGTTGAATCGTATTTGTTGTAAAAAAAAACATTTGAAAGTTGAATAGTCATATTTGCTACAATCTAGTTAAAAGGTATGGCAGTGCACAATATTTTGTATAATAACATAACCTAGCAATAAGGCAGCAGAATGTGGTAGCACTTGCATTATGTCATAAGTAATGATATTGTCATATCTTATTTTTCTACACTTTCATTAATATCTCATCTTTCTTTTTATCTCTTTCTTCTTTTCACATCATATCATCAATCACTTTTTTCTCTTTTTTTTTTTTTTTTTTTTTTTTATCTCTCTTCTTTACGTTAGGAGTATCATTTTTCTTATCATATTAAGATATAGTAACATATTTCAAAATTGAGTTGATAAATGTGCAAAAATCTGAGTTGTTATCATAACTAAATAGTGAATTGTACATTTAGAAATATATTGATATCAAGCAAATTCGAAGTGAAATAAAGTCATAGCTCAAAAGACTCTTTTCTTCTCTCTTTGCAGATGCTGATAGATCAATGAGATTAATGAAAGGCCATAAACATAGAAGAAATATAGTCAGCATGAACCCAAAGAAGTTGAAAATGATGAAGCATTTTTCTCTTCCATCTATATTTTCATCAAATGTGCAACCCTATAGTGTTAGCTCCCCATTATCTTTGCCTCCTTATGAATCACTTGCTCCAATTCCATTGCCTGAAAACAACCCTCCATATTGTGAGTATCCACCACCAGGTACTCCTACCAGCATTCCAACACCCACCACAGGCTCTCAACCATCCACACTATCACCTCCTAACTATTACACCTCACCAGTTTTCCCAACTCAAAACCCACCTCCAAGCCCAACAACCATAGTTTCAGGCCCACCTGGATCTTTACCAACACCAACACCTGAAATTAATACAAGCCCACCAAGTACCATACCCGGCTCCCCTGAGCCGGTACTGAATCCTCCAATCATTGAGCCCGGCCCACCTGGGTCATCAATGAGCCCACCATATTTTGAGCCCAGCCCACCATTCTACACTCCTTCCCCTACTGGTGGCAGCATTCCAGGCCCACCAAGTACTACTGTTCCATCCCCTACAGGAGGAGGCACTGTCCCTAGCCCAACAGTGTTTCAACCACCTATTGTCTACCCACCGCCAAGTGTGCCGCCGCCACACCACACGGCTCCGAGCACCACCTTGTGGTGCGTGGCTAAGCCATCAGTCCCAGACCCAATCATTCAAGAGGCCATGAACTATGCATGTGCTTCGGGAGCGGATTGCTCTTCAATATCGCCCAACGGGCCTTGCTTCGAGCCCAACTCTGTATATGCACATGCTTCATATGCTTTCAATAGTTATTGGCAAATGACTAAGGCTTCTGGTGGCACTTGTGAGTTTGGAGGGACAGCCATATTGGTTGCTGTTGACCCTAGTGAGTCCTTCAATCCAAACAAAGATGGATTTTTATTCTCCATTTTTGCCTAATCAAAATAATTAGGTGCTTCTATATGTGTTTGTGGTGCATTTTAATAGCAACTACTGGGTAACGAAAAAATACACATCTTAGTGATTCTTTGATGCTCCCTTTTTAATTTTGTTTCAATGGTCCATTTTTATAGTATAATTGATTTAGTAATTAATAATCTTGATGATTAAGATTAAAAGTAGAAATAATGATGAATTGTAACAAATTTTAAGGTAATCAGAAGATAAAGACATTTGTCATATCATTTTTTAGAAGATTGTTGAAATTAAAATACTGTCACATTGGTGGAGCAATTGTCACAAGTGGATCTGAATATGAAAGACAACGGTGATAGAGTAGAGTATGTGATATTGAACTATTTGCAATAAAATAAAAGCGGATGAAATTTGAATTAAAAGTAAAGATAAAAGTACTTTTTTGTGAACAAAAATTAAAAGGGATAATATCTAAGTTTGTTGGGGAGTATCAAAGAATTTTGCATGTTGCATACGTTATATTTTAATTGAACTAGGAGAGCATCACAAACACATAAGGAATAATATCTACGTTTGTTCTTAGATTAATTAAATATTTTATGATTCATGCAAAAACAACTTTCCAGGTAACCCATGCTATGTATTGTGAATTTAAGTTTTATTATGTCTTTACTAATTGTTCTTTTTATTTTTCTCAGGCTTCGATGGATGCCAATTCATCTACAACTGATTAATGGAGGGGGATCTTTTTTCTCTTTTTTTTTTTTTTTATAGAGAAAAGCCACTTTTGGAACCCAACATGAATTGAACAGTGAAGACACTGTATCTTTCATATAATTTTATTCCTTTATTGTTGAAATAAGTTATGTATGCATGTCACAATAATTTACTCACAAAGATTTTGTATTTTGTAAGCAATGTAATAATATCAGTGACATGTAGATTATTGTTATGATTCAATTAAATTAACCCTCCTTTAACAAAGCAACTCCAATAACAAATATTGATCAAAGTTCCTTTTTCTTTCCTGATAATAACTGACTAATATGCCTATTTACTCTCTCTGTTTCCTATTTAATTTATCTCTCATATTTCAAACAAAACACACGCTTTAAGAAATCTAATTATTACTTAGATTTTCAATACATTAATTATGTTTTTTCCCACTATACCCTTTCTCTTTCTATAATCATTAATTTTTCTCCACTACTTACATAAATCAAGACATATTAAATAGGGGCAAACATGTAAAATAACATTTATTACACTCTTGAAATCCTCAATAGGACGGATAAAAAGAAACAAAATATCCCTCCAAAAAATGACAGATAATAAGTGATACGCCCGCCAAGCACACGGGTTATGTCAAGTAGTAGTATAAAAAGATATCGTCTCCACAGAGATTTTGTTGTTAATTACCGGCAAATTACAAGCATAGATTAGCTAAACGAATCTATTAGAGATATGAAAAAAATAAAATAAAAGATTGGATTGAGATATAAAATAAAATAAAATATATCTAAAGATATGAGATAAGATAAGAATTAAATCTTCTAAGGATTAGTTTCACCACATATCAACATTAACAATCAAATCAATTAAAGATATACCTAATGAGGCTTAATTCCTACTTTCGTGGTAATTAGGATACATTAAATCCATTAAGTTCTATGATAATTCATTGAATCCTCTCAAGGATTAAAACTACTTTCGTGATCTAAAACCTTAAGTTTAATTATGTATTTTCTAACACTAAGGTTCACCTTTCGGTACTTCCCTTACTATCTGGGATCATGCAATAGTGGGATCCAACACAATCACACGCATTAAGAACACCATAATTAAATCTAAAATAAATAAATATTAATAAGAGATAAAATATCAAAACATCAAGTCAATGCCTCCATGGGCTAATCCTAATCCTTAGAAACGGAAAACTACTCAATCATATATATAATACAAACCAAAAAATAAGAATAAAAGAATAAAAGGTAGAAATAACCAAAAGATGAAAGATGAGGAATTTCTTCCGTCTTCAAACGCCTTCTAGTTCTTCATGGAGAGAGTTGTGCAACCTTGAATCCTTATTTTCTAATTTGTTTCTGGCTATGATAGAGAAAATAATCATAATTCTAATTCTAATCCTCCTCCTCCTCCTCCTACTACTACTACTAAAATTCTACTACTACATGTTATGACTAATGTTCTTTTACAGAGTTTCTATCTTCCTCCTTTTATAGATTTTCCTTCCTTCAAGTGCTGGGCCCAAATAGCAAAATAAATCCATAAGCAATCTCCTTCCTTTCACATGCCTTTATCTCTATCTTTTTCTAGATTTCTGCTCACAATATCTCTTAGCATATCTTCTTTGATTTATTCCTTTATTTTTCAATGCTCCAAGCCTCAAAATAATTATCTACACATCAAAAGTACAAGAAAACCTTTCCAAGTGAAATATGATCTAAATGCATGCTAAATTATAATAAAATGCATGAATATTTATTAAAATAAATACAAACTAATAAGAAAATAATATGTATGTTATGCACACATCAATAAGGAACGGAAGGAGTAATAGATTGTCAATCATATAGAGATTGTCCCCTTTGTTTGTTTTGAAAGAAATTGAGAGAAGAAAAAATGGGAGGAGAGAAAATGAAGGAAAAAGGGGAATCTCTTTTATTTAGTTGAAGAGAAACATACTCCCACTAGTGGAGTATGCCTTAGTCCATTTTGAACTAAATAATATAGTTCATGCAACCAAGCTTTGGGTTGTTTATATTTGAATATATACATAGTTATAGTTACGTATAGTTTTGAGATCCTCGTATGTTCACTTTTTTTGCCCTAAGCTTAATATATGTTAAAGGTCTCTAAATGATTAAATATATATATATATATATATATATATATATATGAACTATCAATAAAAGAAAAGAAATATTATGACAAATTTTAATGAAATGACACTCATATCTTTGAATGGGTTACAGAAAATAATAGGTGTTGGAAGTCAAGTTAGTGTTGGAAGACATGCTTCAAACTCTCTTATGGACTTCAAGTATATTTCAAGATGATGTTTTGATGATAACAAACCAACTCAAGTTCAAGCTCACAAGTTTCATTCAAGTTCAAGATTGAAGTTTCAAGCAAGGCATAGATTAGAAACCTTTTCCTTAGATCATTTGTAAGGTAATGGAGTTTCTATTCTTTACGAGTTTACAAAAGCCAATAAGTTTTTCATTTAAAAGAGAGAAGAAGAAAATGTGGTTTTTCATGAAAAGGTGTTTTAAATCTTAAATCTTTGTGAAAATACTTGATGTTACAAAACTATGTATATTTCTACTATGCAAGAAGGAGTAATCGATTACCTGCCCAAGATAATCGATTAACTTTGTTGCATCATAGAAAAACCAGAGAGGTTGTAATCGATTAAGTGAACTTTACTAATCAATTACTTTCTTATGGGAGTAATCGATTACCTGGCTCAAGTAATCGATTATAATTGTTGCATCATATATTTTTCAGAGGCTTAGTAATCGATTACAGGCTCTGTAGTAATCGATTACATGATGTTGCATCATATGCATAACAGATGCTCATTAATCGATTAATTGTTTAAGTGTAATCGATTAAATGAGTTGCATCATATATTGAACAGGAGTGGTGTAATCGATAAATCATTGTTGGTTTAATCGATTACTTGATTTTCAAATGAATTTAAGAATTTCTATTTTTTGAAGGAATAATCGATTACCTTCAGAAAGTAATCGATTACTTCTAGATTTATTGAAAAACGTGTCAAAATCATTTTGATTATTTCCTGATTTGTTTTTATATAAAAGATTCTGATTTATTGTATAAAATTCGAAAATGATTTTAAATTTGAATTATTTCCTTTTTAGTTTTAAGAATCAAATCTTTATTTTATTTCGTAAATCGTTTTGATTTAGTTTTGATTTTAAAACTTATTTCAAATCTTATTTTATTTTGTTTTGATTTTGTTTTACTTATTCTAAATCTTTTTTATTCTAAAATTTTTTCTATTTTAAAAATATTCACTCCAACATTTAGTTGAGAATTTTTTCATTCACGCTATTCATCTTTTCTGTTAACCCGTTCTCTCTTCTTCTTCTCTAATCTTCTGGTTTTCACGTTCATACTTATGAAAGAACAAAAACCTTATTGGCTGAGTAACTCTTAGAGAAAAAGCACTTCATTATCATAAGAGCATATTGTTGTATTCGTGTTGTTGAGAACACACATTGCTATTGTAATCACTCTCATATTCTCTGTTTTGAAACCTTAGTGGTTAGGGAGAGAATCCCTTAGTGGACCTTTGATACGTCGTAGGGCGAGGAACCCTGTTGTGTGAAGGGAGGCCCCTAGCGAACGGAGGTTCCTAGTAGTGTGCGGGGTGCTCTTGGTTGTAATAGGGTGCGGCTCTATTGCTGGTTATAGAACTCTCAAGCGAGTCGCTTGGGGACTGGACTAGGCCTTTCGACGGGAAGGCTGAACCAGTATAAAATTCACCGGTGCAAGCTTTTCTATCCCTATCTCTTTATTTTTCCGCATATTTCTACTATTTACGTTTCCGCGCTACTCAATTTATTTTATCTATCGTTTTCGCGATCCGTTTCAAACGCTTAATCTCTCCATCTCAAAACAATTTTTTAATTTGTAAAGGATTTCACAATACATTAATAAAACTCGATTCACCCCCCCTCTTGAGATTTTGAGGCCAAAATCAACAATTGGCATCAGAGCTAGTCTCTTGTGTTAAGACTTAACCGTCTCAAGAGTATGGCTTCAAACTCTCTGTTTGGTGGTGAAGGGAGTTCTATTAACCGTCCTCCCATGTTTGATGGGGTAGGGTACGCGTATTGGAAAGCCCGTATGAAAATTTTTATTCAAGGAGTTGGATTAAAAGTTTGGGATGCCGTCGTTAATGGTCCTTATGTTCCTACCTATGTGGTTAATGGTAACACCGTCGAAAAGCCTATGGCTGAGTGGACGGAGGAGGAGGAACGTAGAGTCCAGTACGACCTGAAAGCGAAAAATATTATAACATCTGCTTTGAGCTATGATGAGTTTTTCAGGATATCGACATGCGAGACTGCACAACAAATGTGGGATATGCTAGAAGTCACGCATGAAGTTACAACTGAGGTGAAAAGGTCGAGAATCAATACTCTGACTGGTGAATACGAATTATTCAGAATGAAAGATGGAGAATCGATTCAAGAGATCCAAAAACGCTTCACGATGATTGTAAATCAGCTAACAACATTGGGGAAGAAATTCACCAATGAGGATCTCATCAACAAAGTTTTAAGGTGTTTGGGAAGAGAATGGCAACCCAAAGTGACGGCAATTGCTGAATCAAGAAACCTTTCAACTATGACGCTGGCAACTCTCTTCGGGAAGTTACAAGAGCATGAAAGTGAACTGAAAAGATTTGCTCAACACGAAGAAGAGAACAAGAAGGTCAAAAGTTTGGCATTCAAGGCTGAAGCACCAGTAACAGAAAGTGACTCGGACAAAGAATTGTTATATGATGAACACATGGGTCTGTTGGTCAAAAAGTTCGGGAAATTTCTGAGGAAGAAAAACAACTTCAATAGAAGGGACAACAACAAGAGTGGAGGGTCATCCATTACATGTCATGAGTGTGGCAAGCCTGGTCACATCGACTGCTACCAGCTGAAAAAGAAAGAAAATTTAGAAAAAGGCACCTCAAATTCAAAGAAAGGGAAGCAAGCGTATTTGGCATGGCTAGACAACGAAGGAAGTTCGGATGAGGATTCAGACGAACAAGAGGAGACTGCCAACATATGTTTGATGGCTCACGGAGATGAGGTAATTTCTGAACTTAACTTTTCTTATGATGAATTGCAAGAGGCTTTTGAAGAATTACACGAGGAGTCGATGAGGTTATCCTTATTGATCTCTTTAGAAAATAAAAATTCAACTTCTCTTTTAGAAAAGAATAAAAATCTTATTAAAGAAAATGAATTTTTGAAGAATCAAAATAAGGAGCTGAATTTGACTTTGAAAAATTCTTCAAACACCTCGAGTAACAAAGTTAAATTTAAAGCTAGTTCTTCTTCTTGTAAATTCTGCAAGGACCTTGTTAAAGAAGTAGAAGATTTAAAAGAAACCCTTTCAAAATTTACGAAAGGTAGAAATACTTTAAATTTAATGCTAGGGAGACAAAAATGTTTCTTTAATAGAGCGGGTTTAGGATATCAACCCGGTAGGCATCAAAAGAAATTAAGTACCATTTTTGTCCCTGCTAGCAATCATAAGAAACCATTAATTATTTGTCATATTTGTGGGAAAAAGGGTCATGGTGCACATGAATGCACACACCGAAAAGTGAAGTTCGTTAAACCGAACAATGAAACTAAAATGCGGCATGATTTAAACTATGGCTACACTAACGTTCAAGGACCCAAAAAGATATGGGTACCTAAAAAGAAACCTTGAATTCTTTGCTTATAGGTTACTCCGGAAGAAAGAAAATCGTGGTGGTACTTGGACAGTGGATGCTCAAAACATATGACTGGAGATAAATCTTAATTTTCGCATCTCGTTCCAAAGGACCAAGGACATATGAATTTCGGAGATAACAATCAAGGAAAGATTCTCGGAGTCGGTAAAATTGGTACACCTCCCAACCCTTGCATTGATAATCTTTTACATGTTGAGGGCCTAAAACACAATCTGCTAAGTATTAGTCAGTTGTGTGATAAGGGCAATAGGGTTATTTTTTATTCTGATAGATGTATTATCGAGGGTAAAGTTGATAATCTTATTAAGCTAATTGCTCGCAGGATAAACAATGTTTATGTTATTGATTTTAACTCAATACCCTCAAATGATGCGAAATGTTTATTATGTAAAGAGGATGAATCGTGGCTATGACATCGTAGAATAGGTCACATCCACATGGCTCATTTAAATAAAATTTCTTCTAAAAACTTAATAGTTGGTTTGCCAAAGCAAAATTTTTCTATTTTAGAAAAATGTGATCCTTGTTCAAAATCAAAACTCACAAGGGCATCTTTTCCTTCTAAAAATCTGATTTCAACTCAAAAGCCCTTGGAACTTTTACATATGGATCTTTTTGGACCTTGTCAAACAAAAAGCTTTGGTGGCAACTATTATTGTTTAGTTATTGTGAATGACTATTCTAGGTATACATGAACGCTTTTTATTACTCATAAAAATGACGCATTTCATGAATTCAAAAAGCTAGCCAAGATTGTTCAAAACCAATTGCATTTGAGCATTGCATCCATTAAAACTGATCATGGTGGAGAATTTGAAAATCATCTTTTTGAAAAATTTTGCGAAAAACATGGAATTAAGTATTATTTTTCAGCTCCAAGAACTCCTGAGCAAAACGGGGTTGTGGAGAGGAAAAATCGTTCATTAAAAGAGCTTTCAAGAACAATGCTTAATGACATGAATTTGCCTGCATATTTTTGGGCCGATGCAGTGAGTACAGCTTGCTATGTTATGAACCGTGTTTTAATTAGGCCTATTTTAAAGAAAACCCCCTATGAGCTGTACAAGGGGAGAAAACCAAATATTTCCCATTTTCGTGTTTTTGGATGTAAATGTTTTGTGCATAATAATGGTAGAGAAAATCTAGGAAGTTTTGAGGCTAGAGCTGATGAGGGCATATTCCTTGGATATTCTGTTTCGAGCAAAGCATATAGGATTTACAATAAATCTCGTAATACTATTGAAGAATCTATTCATGTATCATTTGATGAATCCAATCCCAGAAAGTTGGGAAAGGTATCTGTTAGTGATATTTCAGGTATCCTTGGAGATCTATTCATTGATGAGGATGAGGAGGCAAATGCTAAAGGAAAGGATCATTCCGAAAGCAATGAAAAATCAGTTGAATCAGTTGAGGAGAAAAATCAAGAACAATCCATGGAGCTCAACGCTGATTTGCCTAAGGAATGGAGAACATCGAGGCAACATCCCATTGATCAAATCATAGGTGACATCACAAAAGGTGTAAGTGTTGGAAACCAACAAGCGGGCTAAGCAATTACTAGTGGGGGCGTGAATAATAATTTGAAGCAGTAATACCAAATATTTCGAATGATAATTAAAGAATAGAGCTGAAACTGGTTTTTCTGGAACAGACTCGAAATAATCGAGTCTTTTGTGAAATACTCGAGTGTTTCAGGATGAACTACTCGAGTCTTTCAAGATATACTCGAGTATTTCGTATCAGATATGAGATAAACCAGAAACGAAAAATCAGCAATTCACTTCAAATCAAACCAATACAGAACAGAAACTTATCCAACAGAATAACAAGCAATCTAAGTAACTTTTAACACTTGAATAACACTTAGATTCCTTGAACTTGCTACCTAATTGAACAAATCCTATTTCTTTGAAATGCTTTAAGTTGTTTGAGCAAGAATGTAAATTGAAAGCTATAAACCAACACTCAAGCAATTTTATCCTGGTTCACTCCAACAATGAGCTACATCCAGTCCTCCTAATCACCTTAGGAGATTTTTCTATAAATCAAATTGTTAGAAATTACAAGGATTAATTGAGATAGCTTCACTCAACCTAACCCTTCAAGAGTGTACCAAAATCTTGATTTCTACCCCAATTTGATTCCGGTGACGAAGAACTCTTCTAAAGCTTCCTTGAAATCCCTTCAAGAAACTCCACCGGGCTAGGAACCTCCTAGTCTTGTGCTTGAGAACCTCTCAAGACTTCAACACCCTAAGCCACTTAGGGTTTGCTTGGGAACAATACAAGACTTTGAATCAACAAGCTTTTTGTATGTGTATTACTAATCTCACAATGGATTAGCACAATTAAACACAGCTCAATGTAGAAATTGAGACCTAAACTCAACTTGAGAAAAGAATAACAATATGAGTGCAAAGTTGAGTTGTTGTGAATTAACACTTGAGAAGAAGAATTAATGAAAGCTTGTAATCAATTTGCACTAGTTGTCTTGTTTGTTCTTGTGCAAATCAAAGAGAAATTTTACAATCAAGTTCTGAAAATACTCTCTAGAGTTAGTTGAGACTCAAGTGCCCTAACTTGGGTTTTTGAGTCTCTCCAACGTCATTATTTTTGCTGATTGGACCTAAAGACTCGAGTCTTTTGGCCAATACTCGAGTCCTTTTGGCCACGAAGTAAAGATACGTTGCACGAACAAGACTAACGGCTATATTTGCTGATCTGGCATAAATACTCGAGTGTTTTTCAGAATACTCGAGTAGATACTCGAGTCTTTCTCAAAATACTCAAGTATTTTGATCAGACATGTCACAAATTAATTTTCGTTTTTGTTTTCTTCTCAAGTATTAATTTTGGTTAATCTCAACCTAATAATCATATTAATTATTTTATTCCTAGAAGAGATTAACTATATCTACCCACTCTCAACATAAATGAAAAATTAAAATTACAATCTGATTGAGAATGAGTGAGCACTTGACTTCTTTCTTGAATTCTTGTTGTTGTTGATGTTGTAATGACTTTAAGGCTTGATTATTAATTACTTTGTCATCATCAAAATCAAATCCACATAATTAGGAGCATTGAATTTACAGTAAGTACTCGCAATTCTATTAGCAATCTATGTAACTACTTTGCATTTGATTCTCAAGTAGAGCCAAAGAATATCTCTGAGGCTACGCTTGATGAGCATTGGCTTTTGGCAATGCAAGAGGAATTATACCAGTTCGAAAGAAATCAGGTTTGGGAACTTGTTCCTAGGCCTGAGTCTCATCCGATTATTGGAAGTAAGTGAATTTATAAAATAAACTCGATGAGGCTGGTTTAATTGTTCGAAAAAAAGCTAGGTTAGTTGCACAAGGTTACAACCAAGAAGAGGGGATAGATTATGAGGAAACATTTGCCCCTGTTGCTAGGTTGGAAGCCATTAGACTGCTTTTAGCTTTTACATACATTTTAGATTTTAAATTATATCAGATGGACGTAAAGAGTGCCTTTCTGAATGGTTTTATAAATGAAGAAGTTTATGTGTGTCAACCTCCCGGCTTTGAAAATTATGAACACTCGGATTATGTTTATAAATTGAAAAAGGCTTTGTACGAACTCAAACAAGCTCCTAGAGCGTGGTATGACCGTCTTAGCAAATTTTTACTAGAAAATAATTTTGAAAGGGGGAAGGTTGATAACACGCTTTTTATTAAAAAGAAAGGAAAGGACATTCTTTTAGTTCAAATTTATGTAGATGATATTGTTTTCGGTGCTACTAATGAAACCCTTTGCAAGGACTTTTCGAGTATGATGCAGGAAGAGTTCGAGATGTCTATGATGGGCGAGCTGATCTTTTTCCTGGGATTGCAAATAAAACAAGCAAAGGATGGGATTTTCATTAGCCAAACAAAGTACTGAAAGGAACTATTGAAAAGATTTGGCATGTATAAGGCCAAGGCAGTAGCAACACCAATAAGCACATCTTGCTATGTGGACAAAGATGAAGGAGGTAAATCCGTAGAAATCACTAAATATCGAGGTATAATCGGATCCCTTCTCTATTTAACGGCAAGTAGGCCGGATATAATGTTTAGTGTTTGTTTATGTGCTCGTTTTCAAGCGAATCCAAAAGAAACGCACATGGTTGCTGCCAAACGTATAATGAAATATCTGTCTGGCACAACTGATACGGGTTTATGGTACCCCAAAGGTTCTTCGTGTAACCTTGTTGGGTATTCTGATTCTGACTTTACTGGGTGCAAAGTAGATAGGAAAAACACTAGCGGCACTTTTCATCTTCTTGGCAATTCTTTAGTATCATGGGCTAGCAAGAAGCAGTCGAGTGTAGCCCTATCCACAGCTGAGGCTGAATATGTCGCTGCGGGTAGCTGTTGTGCACAAATCTTATGGTTGAAACAACAACTCCTAGACTTCGGTGTAAGTCTAGATCACATTCCTATAAAATGTGATAATACCAATGCTATCAGTATTACCAAAAACCCAGTGCAACATTCTCGCACTAAGCATATTGAGATTCGTCACCATTTTATACGTGATCATATTCAAAAGGGTGATTGTATTATTGAGTATGTTGATACTTCGCGGCAGTTGGCTGATATCTTTACGAAACCACTTCCAAAAGAAAATTTATTTTTCATTCGTAGAGAAATTGGTTTAACTTCTGCCTCTCACCTATTTTGAGTATGTGATTTTTTTTCTCTCTTGTTATTATTGATGCGTCTTCTTAGTGTTTCGGGGGAGATAGCACATTCTTTTTGATAATTACAAAAGGGGGAGAGATATTCTGATATTTTGATACAAGGGGAGAGATTCTATGAAGATGCAAATTTGAATTGATATATATTTTATGCATCAATACAGGGGGAGATGCTACAAGATGCTATGAATTGTTATATTTTGAATTATCATTGTTCTAAGGAAGGTTATTGTTATATATATATATATATATATATATATATATATATATATATCTGTGTGTGTGTGTGTTTTTGCTTGTATAACACTTGTGATGCAGATAGTAAAAAGCATATCAGAATCGTTGTTTGTCATCATCAAAAAGGGGGAGTGTTGGAAGTCAAGCTAGTGTTGGAAGACATGCTTCAAACTCTCTTATGGACTTCAAGTATATTTCAAGATGATGTTTTGATGATAACAAACCAACTCAAGTCCAAGCTCACGAGTTTCATTCAAGTTCAAGATTGAAGTTTCAAGCAAGACAAAGATTGGAAACCTTTTCCTTAGATCATTTGTAAGGTAATGGAGTTTCTATTCTTTACGAGTTTACAAAAGCCAATAAGTTTTTCATTTAAAAGAGAGAAGAAGAAAATGTGGTTTTTCATGAAAAGGTGTTTTAAATCTTAAATCTTTGTGAAAATACTTGATGTTACAAAACTCTGTATATTTCTACTGTGCAAGAAGGAGTAATCGATTACCTGCCCAAGATAATCGATTAACTTTATTGCATCATAGAAAAACCAGAGAGGTTGTAATCGATTAAGTGAACTTTGCTAATCAATTACTTTCTTATGGGAGTAATCGATTACCTAGCTCAAGTAATCGATTATAATTGTTGCATCATATATTTTTCAGAGGCTTAGTAATCGATTACAGGCTCTGTAGTAATCGATTACATGATGTTGCATCATATGCATAACAGAGGCTCAGTAATCGATTAATTGTTTAAGTGTAATCGATTAAATGAGTTGCATCATATATTGAACAGGAGTGGTGTAATCGATTAATCATTGTTGGTCTAATCGATTACTTGATTTTCAAATGAATTTAAGAATTTCTATTTTTTGAAGGAATAATCGAGTACCTTCAGAAAGTAATTGATTACTTCTAGATTTATTGAAAAACGTGTCAGAATCATTTTGATTACTTCCTGATTTGTTTTTATATAAAAGATTCTGATTTATTGTATAAAATTCGAAAATGATTTTAAATTTGAATTATTTCCTTTTTAGTTTTAAGAATCAAATCTTTATTTTATTTCGTAAATCGTTTTGATTTAGTTTTGATTTTAAAACTTATTTCAAATCTTATTTTATTTTGTTTTGATTTTGTTTTACTTATTCTAAATCTTTTTTATTCTAAAATGTTTTTCTATTTTAAAAAGATATTCACTCCAACATTCAGTTGAGAATTTTTTCATTCACGCTATTCATCTTTTCTGTTAACCCGTTCTCTCTTCTTCTTCTCTAATCTTCTGGTTTTCACGTTCATACTTTTGAAAGAACAAAAACCTTATTGGCTGAGTAACTCTTAGAGAAAAATCACTTCATTATCATAAGAGCATATTGTTGTATCCATGTTGTTGAGAACACACATTGCTATTGTAATCACTCTCATATTCTCTGTTTTGAAACCTTAGTGGTTAGGGAGAGAATCCCTTAGTGGACGTTTGATACGTCGTAGGGCGAGGAACCCTACTGTGTGATTTGAGGCCCCTAGCGAACGGAGGTTCCTAGTAGTGTGCGGGGTGCTCTTAGTTGTAATAGGGTGTGGCTCTATTGCTGGTTATAGAACTCTCAAGCGAGTCGCTTGGGGACTGGACTAGGCCTTTCGACGGGAAGGCTGAACCAGTATAAAATTCACCGGTGCAAGCTTTTCTATCCCTATCTCTTTATTTTTCCGCATATTTCTATTATTTACGTTTCCGCGCTACTCAATTTATTTTATCTATCGTTTTCGCGATCCGTTTCAAACCCCTAATCTCTCCATCTCAAAATAATTTTTTAATTTGTAAAGGATTTCACAATACATTAATAAAACTCGATTCATCCCCCTCTCGAGATTTTGAGGCCAAAACCAATCTATTGGTTAATGATTATGTAGGAAAATGGTATGGAGTAGAGAAAAAACTTACTTGGATAATTGTATTTGCAAAGAATAATAGAAAACAACCATAACAATGATCATGTATGCTTGAAATGTGTTCTCCAACACTCTCCTTAATTCGTTATTCGTGTGGTGGACTCGGCTTAGCCGAGCTCCCCGAAACCCTCGTTCAGGCCCTGATGACCCTTTAGGAAGCCCTATGTGTGCTTAGCCGAGCTCAAGGCTGAACGGCCGAACAGACACCAGACACGGGCCAACCTCATGCTCCTACTAAGGTCCGACTTCCTTGTCCGACACCACGCAGAGATTCTGATACCAAGGACAGGATGACGTACACATCTTATACACAAGGACAGCTCACCCACTCATTGTAACACCCCGCATTTTTCCCGTACGTGCAAGAACGAAAATTATTAAAATAAACCCTGAAGTCTTGAATTATAAAAGATTTTCGGACAAGAGTTTTATTTGAATAAGAAATAAAATTTGATCTTCATGGATTTTATAAACAAAATGTTTTATGAAAGAAGGAATGAATGATTTTTGGTTGATTTGATTTTTAAGGATGAATTGTGATTTTTCCTAAAAAGTGATTTTGTTTGAAATTGAGTTTTGGGGTCTGTTAACTTGAAAAATTTGTAACTTTTTAACCGTAACTCGGATTTTTACAAACTTTATATCAAAACGATCGTCTTGAAACATAGATTTTAAAAGTGTAATTTTCAGATTTTTCTGGGTGGTTTTACGAAAATTTATTTCCAGGATTTTAAACTACGAATTTTAGAGAATGTGCTTTTAAGAAAAATAAAATTGATGATTGGTTTGAAATTTTTATGTGATGTATGTTTTATTTCATGTGTGTGTACTGTGTTTTTGCTGTATGATGCATGAGAATTATTGTGTGAATATGAATGGTGGAATGATTTCATTTTTTGTATGAAGGAATGATTAGAATATTTAAGTAAACTAAGATTAAGAAAATAAAAATGTGGAATGTATGTGTGTGCATGTGTAGGACGTGTGGTGTGTGTGTATGTGAAGCCATGAAGTGCCTTGTGTGAATGCATGAGTGAGTGAGGTGTCAAGCTCATGTTTTAAGCATGTGGTCAAAGCATTAGGTGTCCACACCATGTCTCCTCCCTTTGCATGAAGAGTTGAGGTGTCCACACCAAAACCCACCACTTAGCCACCTTAACACCTCACCATTTGACCATAAGCTTTTATAAAATAAGCCTTGTGTTGATGAGCTTCACTTTTGCTCTTCTTTTTTTCTTTCCACCGTACCAACACCAAACACACTCTAAGAGAATCATTCAACTCTTGGAGAAAAGAAAAGAAAAGAAATAGAAAGAAAGAGAGAGGGAGAGGCCGTGGGACTTGATGGAGGAAGAAGGAGGAATTCAAGCCCAAAACCTAGGATTTTCCTTGAAGATCAAGAGCATTAGGAGTTAGAGACCAACCTTCTCATGATGGAAACCGAAGATCCAAGAAGGAAATTGTAATAGCCTAGATTTTTTTTCTCTTAGATATTTCTTTTGATTTTATAGGTCTTTATTCTTTCTTCTTATATGTTGTTATTTTGTGTTGATCTTGTTGGATCAAGAACTTTGAGGACTTTGAAATAATTTGTAATATATGATCTTGTGTTTGATGTTTTGGTTTAGAGTTTCTTTACTAGATCTAATAGTTTTCTAACTAAATCTTTGAAGATCTAAAAGGAAACTAAGATTTTTGTGAAGACCTAAAATGAATTCTTCTTGCATGCTTATTCTTTTGTTTAGATCCGTGATTTGTGAGTGTGTTTATGTGATTTTTGGACATAAGAACTCATGATCTAAATTAGCTATTTATAAAAAAAAATTATTTAGCCTTACATGTTGTTGATCTAAGTGTGTATGTGACTATCTTTGTTTAATAATGAAAAGCTAAGGTCTCTAATCTTGCATGTTGTTTTCAAGAGAAAATATGGTGTTTTCTTTTCATGTGTGTGCCATGGTTTTGAGAAAAAAAAATTTAAGGAGCAAGTTTAAAATAATTTTTGGAATATAAACATGATTTTTATTGAGTGATTAATTTGTACATGCTTAAATTGAAGGCCATTCGGCCATGTCTACTTAATTGAAGATCGATGCTTTTTATGTTATAAAAAGTTGATGCATGCTTGTTCTAAGCTTAGACCTAATGATTTAAGGTACATGCATGTTATTTTCAAAAGAAAGGATTATGTTTTTGTTCTATGCATAATTCGGTCATAAAGAAAATAATTAAAAAAGTAATATTTTAAATGATTCCAAACATAATTGATATTGTGTATGTTAAATTTTTATAAGGCCATTCTGCCATGTTTGAAAGATGAGCTATATGTTTTGTTAGTGCATGTTTGTTTAATGATGTTAATATATGATCATGCATGTTTGAAAAGTGAACCAAAAATTTTGTATGGTGCCTATTGACTTTTGGCCTCCCGAAGGAAAAAAAAATAGATCTCTAGGTTTGTTCCCTCCATAGGTTGCATACATGAAAAGATAAATTGACTTTAAGACTTAAAGAAGTATATGCATGGAACAAGTAAATCTACAAGAAATTGCATGTGAATTCTTGAAGTGAATTGTGATTCCAAGTGTTGTTTGCTTTAAAGCTTTGAGAGTAAGTTAAAATTTGTGGATTTCCTTTACTGTATGCTCACGGTTCTTAACACTAAAACAAATAAATCTATATGATTATTGTTTTGATTTCTGTTTTGAGAATGAACTGAAATTGTTAATTTTTCATGCTGCATGCTCTCGGTTTTGACTCATAAAAGAAAGAAAATGATTTCATGATTTTGTGCATTAATCCTTGCAAATTATATGTAGATAATTCGGTCAAAATGTGTTTAAATGGTAGGAAAAGTATTTTCATAAAATGATCATGATGATAGTTATTAGGTGCATGATGTTATGTGATGTGTGTTTCTTTTAATTCTTTTGGTTTAATCTGGTTATGTGAAAGGAGTTTTTATCTAGTGATTTTAAGTTTTTAAAATTGAATTGTGATTAGAAATTGTTAACTGTAGTGATTCGGTTTTGTTAAATTAATTAGAAGATTAAGTTTAATTTATTTTCTTAAGTATAATTAAATTAGTTTATTAAGGATTATGATTTAATTAATTTGAATGATTAAAAAAATAAGAGTTGTTTGAAGTGTGCTTATGAATGCTTGGAACTTGTATGTACTGTTTGTGAATGCTTTAAATTGTTTTGAAATTGTGCTGTTTATATGCCAACTGAATGTATTAAATTGGAATGCTATTTGTGAACGGTATTTGTGAAATTTATAGATCTTAAAGGAATTGAAAAGCGTTTTTGAAAGATGTGATTTAAATAACTTAAATTAATTTGGAATTTTTTAAATAATAATCCTTTGATCAGTGTTTGATTTTGATTTGGTTTACTTCTCAGAGTTTTGGATTTTACTTACTGGTTCAGGAATATGGTTTTTATAAACAAGGGTGTTTTTGTAAAAGAGTTATTTTAATTATTTCAAGGTTTTCTTAAAAGTCTTTTATTTAAAATCTGATTTGGTCTTGGAGTCTTTGGTTATTAATAATAAGTTCTTAAGAAAAGAATTGTTCTAATGAGTTTTCAAAACGAAATTAAGAAATTATCGAAACGTTCTAACGCACGGCAAAAATGTCTAGTTTGGATGTCAGACGCGAAGGAAACGGGACGAGGTTAGCTACTGGAAAGTTTTGGAAAGCTTTCGGATGCTTGGGCATCCAGGTGAGTGAGAGTGCTGTGGTCCCCTAACGCGGTTGCTCGCAATTCGAATGGACGGATTGCGATCGTACTGCGAATTAGGCAAATAGATATATGTGCTAAGTGTTTATTTGTTTTGTTTGCATTCTAAATGCTTATTTGTTGAGCATATTTTACTCTGTTTCTAGATTGTTTGTGTATGTTTGGATAGTGAAACGATAATAGGGAAATCGTGAAAGTAATGAGAAGAGTTTGAAAAGAGAAATGAGGAATAATTGAGAAGGAAATAAGTGACGAGCAAAGATTACAGAGAAAGTGTAAGAATGATTGAGAAAGTTGATGAGATGAGAAAGAGTGTGAAATGAGTTTTGAGATGAAAGTGATATGAGGCCGAGGGCCATTGAGATTTTTTGGGGGGAAAAGATTGCGTATAGTGATCGGGCTTCGTTGAAGGGTTGCACCAAGGACGGGCCGATCGTTAGGACTAAGCCGTTAATTAAAACGTTAAAACTTTAAAAGGCTCTAAAAGACACATACAAACGCGGTAAGGTATGAGTGTCGTATCGAAGTAGTGGAGAGGAAGATACCCCGGAGTATCTGCGGGTATTCGGGTTGTGATTGCAATAGGGGAGGGTAAGGACGGTGATACGTCAAGAAGCCTTGAGTGCTATTCTAGGGGGAACGAATTCCACATGTGGTACGGGCAGATCGGTCCTATGCCGTGGTGAGTTCTGCACTCGAGACTAGAATAGTACTGTCGCCCCCTATGGCAATTCGAGAACAGTGAGAGGGACTGGAACGGGGCATTTGTGATTTCCGCTGAGAGCGTGCATTGTTATTATATGAATTATGATTATGATTTGAGGCAGGGCCTCCTGGTCTGGGATCATTTGTTTGTGTGACAGCTGTCGTGCCCGCGTGGTAAAGGTCCTGTACTCCTGTTTGCTTCCGACTAGGCTGGGTGGTGACCGAGGAGATGTAGACGTGTGTGAGCTCAATGATGTGTCCCCCTCATCATTGATGATATCCGGTATAATAAAACTTAAAAGCACAAAGAGGTCTCCAATAAAGAGTATATCAAATTATTAAGCACGAAATAAGAATGATAAGGAAGAATCCTTGGAGTAAGAAATAAGTATGGTTCGGTAATGAAAGGAAGTGGAATAGGGATGTGAAAGCTCGTGAGAAAGATGCTGAGGTTGTGGATGGATTAATCGGTTATGAATGATGAGTGTTAATGTGTTTAGAGTATGATGTTATGTGCTGTTCTATATGATTCATATGTGCTAAGTGCATTGCATATCATGTTGCTTTACTTGTTAATTTTTATTTTGAAAATATACCCGAGACCGTATGGTCAACCCGTTAGTGTTCGGAACACTAACTCTCTCCTACCGTGTTGTCGTATCGACAATTGTTGATATTGCAACCGGTAGGTAGTATAGCGTGTAGCGATGCATCTGCATCCCTGTGAGAAGGAGCTAGTACCAGACGATTCTCTGAGTGAGATTCCGGAGATGGCTGAGGGCGATGACTCTTCTTGTGGACCGAGATCTTGGGCTGCCATGACACGAAGATAGAACGATAGTTTCAGTGTACAAGACTAGAAGTTAGGAATTCCCCTGGTGGAAGGTAATCCATTGTAAGTTCTTAGTTGCATTGCTCTACCATACTGTACCCCGACAATTGTTTTATTTGATACTGATGTTTGAAACAAGTAAACGGGCCTCGTTTTAAATGATGTTGAAAATGGGTTTCAAGGCGCGGTGTCCTGTGACATCTCGGTTTGGAACTTGAAGAGTTTATGTAATGTGAGAACACAAGTTTTAAATGTAACTATGTTTTGAAAGACTAAGTGTTCTCACGTGTACATAACACTTGCAAAAAAAAAATGGCCCTAATTATCACTGTTTTAATTTAAGTTTCAAGTTGCCGAATCGGGGTGTTACACTCATAGCTCATTACAGGCTGGCCCTACTTGGGTTTCAAGCAAGCCCATTAGGGCAACCAGCTCCCCCCTATAAGTAGCTCCGTACTACATGGGGCTCAGGTATGTCCTCTAACCCTAATTGTCACCTTCACACACCAGTGATTAGGGTTACTTCTTGGCTCTCTACCTTGCCACCTGAGGACACCCACAAACATCACAGATAAACCCTAGACAGAGGCTTCCTTAAGGTCTTCTTCCCTTACCTTGAGGTCCTCTCAGTCTTGGACACCACATTGGCGCCGTCTGTGGGGACCGAACCCACGACCTTTCAAGCACTAAAGTTGAGGTCAGCCGAACTCGTCGAATTTGAAGGTAATCTTATTAGCTTCACAGGAGAGGCGATTCGCCCCCTAGGAGCCATCCACCTCCCGGTGACCTTAGGCAAGCAGCCTTCGGCCCGAACGGAGATCATTAAGTTTCTCGTTGTCAATTCAGAATCCCCCTATAATGTGATACTGGGAAGAACTTGCCTGCAAGCTTTTGGGGCAGTTGTTTCAACGGTGCATCTAGCTATGAAATTTGTTGGTTCAGACGACAAGGTTGTCACTGTCAAGGCCGACCAGGTCAGAGCCCAACTGTGCTACAACGCGAGTCTACGGGAAATAAAAAAGAAACAAGAGGAAGAGCTGACTGGTCCGACATTGGCCAAAGGAAGAGTTTTATTAGCTGAGCTGGATGTTCGGGCCGAACAGGATGATCTTAGGCCTTCCCCTCAAGGGGAGTGGTTGGCAATTCCCATTGATCCTTCCGATCCCAACAAAACTGTTAAGGTGGGAGCCGACCTCCCTCAGAAAATCCAAGACGAGATCATCAACCTGTTAAGAGTCAACCGAGATTTGTTTGCTTGGACCTCAGCCGATATGCCGGGAATTGATCCAAATTTCATATGTCACAAGCTCAGCGTGGATCCGAAAGCAAAGCCTGTAGTACAAAAGAAAAGAAGAGTTGGAGCAGAAAAAGCAAAAGTGATTCAGGAGAAGGTCTCCGAGTTACTCGAAGCTGGGTTCGTTAGAGAGGTGCCATACGCTAAGTGGGTTGCAAACACAGTCTTGGTAAGGAAGGCAAATGGCAGTTGGAGGATGTGTGTGGATTACACCGACCTCAATAAAGCCTGCCCCAAGGATCAGTACCCGCTGCCGATTATAGATCAGCTCGTTGATAGTTCGGCAGGCTACCAACTGCTGTCATTTACAGATGCTTATTCAGGATACAATCAGATCCCAATGTATGTAACACCCTCACAATTATATAGTTTAATTACTAATAATTAAGTTGATTTTTACTTAGGACTTGAAAATTTTGTTTTAAATCTTAATGAAAATCTGACAGAGTTTCCTCTGTTTATCGGACTTCCTAAAAATTTAGAATTTTCACTTGTCAAACCAGTACAATCCAGAAAAATATTTCAACTTCTAAATATAATAATTAACTTTACAAGCCCTAACAACGACATATAACAAACTCGGGCTTACAGTGATTAGATTATTTCAAAAACCCAAAATAGATTAATTATAATATAATGACCATAATACACTCTACACTAAATTACACTCCACGGTGTGGAGTGCACTCCTGCTCGGCCAGTAATAGTGCAATCTCAATCTCTGTACCTGTAAAGGATAGTAAGGGAGTGAGCATTGCACATGAAATAGGAAAGCAGTTTCTCATTAGACATAATTACCCACTAAGTCAGACACAATTACCAATTAGATCATATAGCACAATTTATTCACAGGCAAATATCATGCATTTACAATTTGGCAATCCATTTCAGATTTCATTTATATTTCTCATTACTTATCATTTTGTTTCACTTTTCATCTTTTTATTTCCATGTCCATTACCTTCACTTACTCATATAATCCGTTTTCAACTCATAACCATACGTCATACCCTTTTTCGAAATCACACACCGTATGTCACCTCACAATCAGAGGCTAACATACCCAAATAACATCGTATGTCTCCTCACGGTCAGAGGTCAACATACACACATCTTATCATCTTTTAAATCATTTTATCTTTTCTTTACCATTAGGGATTAGCGCACCTGTTAGGGCATTTCACACCCACTAGGACTTTCACCCAATCCAGGTAACTTGCCACCTATTAGGCCACGGTTGACACCCATTAGGACTAAAAGCAACATCGCAACTCTTTTACCATCACATTCACATTTTCTCTTTTCAAAACTATTATTATTGTGCAGCATGATTGATCCATTGGATACACCCGCCTAACGGGGCATTTACGGGACCTAATAGGTAACTTTCACCTGGATTGGGTAACTTGTGCCTAATGGGTAACTTGTCACCTAACAGGGCACCTAATGGGTCGGTGTATCCCAAGGATCAATCATAGCTGCAACTTATATCATTTTTATAATTTCATTTATTTAAATTCAAAACAATTATCACACTTAGAATCATTGGCAACATTACTTGCATTATCACATAAAAGTAAAATCCACCTATATTCCAAATAACTCACAAATTAGATCAATTACTCACATCAATAGATATTCACCAATTCAATCAACATTTAATACAAAGAGCATTTAGCATTAATACATACCAATTTCTATGCATTCTCAAAGTTTACTTTTTATGTCTTTAATTAAATTAAACTACTTTATTCCTTCATAATCCTAGGGATTTAATAACACCAAAATAACATGTAAATCCTAGCAAGCTCTTATGAACTAATTTGAACCTATTGCCTAGAACAAACCAATGCTCACTATAACCACTCCCTTACCTCACCCTTGTAGAGAGAGAGAGAGTTCCAAAACTATGGGAGAGAGAGAGAGAGAATGAGCTAGAAACCATAGAAAGGAAAATTAGTTAGAGATTGGGGAGAGAAATTCGAAATCTATGAAGGAAAGGAGGAATAGAGCTTGTATTCCACTTACCTTGAGCTTGGGAAATGAGAACCAAGATTGGGTGTTGGCCCTAACTCATACCCATGAATTGAGAGAGGAAGAACTTGAGAGATTGAAGGGAGATTAAGTGTTTAAATGTGTTGGGGATTGATTCTAAATGCTTATTTGTGGATTGAAATGGTGATTTGAGGTGAAATCTAGAGAGAGAATGGGGAGCTGTTCGTGACCTTGGAGAGAGAGTGAAGTTGAGTTATGAATGAGATTGTTGGCTGAAACACGTTTTTAAGACTGTCTGCACAAAACACTCGAGTGTTTTCCAAAAGACTCGAGTGTTTCCTTTAAAAATACTCGAGTCTTTTCCAAAAGACTCGAGTATACCTGAGAGTTCAAATTTCCCCGATTCTGAATCTGTAAAACACTCGAGTCTTTTCACAAAGGCTCGAGTAGTGCCTGAGAGCGTCATTTTCCAACTAGCCAGAACACTCGAGTCTTTTCCAAAAGACTCGAGTATTTTGCCCAGTACCCCATTTATTCATTTTCCTATTTTCCTCCTATTTTCTTCCTGCTTCAATTCGAGATAACTTCTTCGTTACCCGTTGGATCTTGCTCAAATTTGGAAGCAAGCTTCCTGAAATCCTTATTTTCATATCCAACGGTGGAAAGTTTGTTTTGAGTCCTAAATCTTTTATTTTGATTTTCTAACCTACGTTATGTTTTAATACCGAATTATCTATTTTTCTGGCCTGTTTCTAACTTCAATTTAATGCTCCTTTCTTTTCCTAACCCAATATTACTATTATTTATCTTTTCTAATGCTTGAACACTTATTTTAATACATATTTATGGTTTTATTATTATTATCTCAATTATCTCTAACTATTATTAATTGACTTGCACTTTAGGTTTAAAATTTGGGATGTTACAATGTATCCTCCTGACCAAGATAAAACCACATTCACGACTGGAAAGGCGATATACTGCTATACTGTTATGCCTTTCGGTCTAAAGAATGCGGGAGCAACGTATCAAAGAATGATGAACAAGGTCTTTGATGGTATCATTGGTACCACCATGGAGGTTTACATTGATGACATGATTACGAAGAGTAGGAAAAAGGAAGACCACGTCCGAGATCTGACCATGGTACTGGAAAGGGTAAGGGCACACAGTATGAGGCTGAATCCAAAAAAGTGCACCTTCGGGGTCCCCGCGGGCGCCTTCCTCGGCTTCATGCTATCCGAGAGGGGGATAAAAGCGAATCCCGACAAGTGCCGAGCTATCTTAGAGATGAGGAGCCCTGCCGATCTTAAAGGGGTGCAACAGTTAACAGGCAGAATGGCAGCACTGTCAAGGTTTCTCCCTCAAGCTGCAAAAAAGGCTTTACCCTGGTACCAACTTTTGAAAAAAGGAACAACTTTCAATTGGGATCAAAACTGTGAAGCATCTTTCCTGGCACTTAAAGAGTATCTCGCTTCTCCTCCAGTTCTATCCAGTCCTCTGCAGAGAGAAAGTCTTTTCATTTATTTATCTGTTGGTAATTTAGCCCTGAGCTCGGTGTTGGTCCGAGATGAGGGCAGAAATGAGTTTCCCATTTACTTCATAAGCCTAGCTCTACAAGGTCCCGAGCTCCGGTATTCCAAGGTTGAAAAATTCGCATTTTGTTTGATCCTCGCTGCACGGCGGCTACGACAATACTTTCAAAGTCATCCCATTGTCGTAAGAACCGCCCAGCCCATTAAGTAAGTTCTTCAGAAGCCCGACCTCGCCAGGAGAATGATGGCGTGGGCAGTTGAACTTTCCGAGTTCGATATTTCCTATGAACCGAGGAGGGCAATTAAATCACAAGCGTTGGTAGATTTCGTGTCCGAGTTCACAAAGCCCCACCAAAGCTCTAGCTCGGACACTTGGGTAATATATGTTGATGGTTCAAGCAATCAGAAGGGAGCAGGAGCCGGGGTGATCTTGGAAAACACGAAAGGTCTCAGCATCGAATATTCCCTGAAATTCGAGTTCTTAACCTCGAATAATCAGGCTGAGTACGAAGCGGTCCTTGCTGGCCTCCGTATGGCTAAAGAGCTCGGAGCAGTTGAAGTTCAAGTATTAAGTGACTCCCAGTTAGTAGTTTCCCAAGTCATCTGAGACTACCAAGCGAAAGAGCCCGTTCTGCAAAAATATCTTGATAAAGTTAAGACTCTGGCTCAGGACTTTGCCAAATTCTCCATTACCCACATTCCCCGTTGCTCAAATTCCCGCGCCGATGTGCTTTCCAAGCTGGCGAGCACAAAAGGAGCAGGGAATAATAGAAACCTCATTCAAGAACAGATTTCGGCCCCTAGTGTAATAATGGCTATTGCTGTATCATCGAACTGGATGCATCCGATCAGGGCCTATTTAGAGCGTGGAATACTCCCCGCCGACCAGAAGGAAGCGAAGAAACTGACCAGAAAAGCGGCCGAGTACGTCATTGTTGATGGAATCCTCTACAGGAGAGGAATGTCTTCCCCACTCCTCCGATGTCTCACCTCCGAGGAAGCCCAATAAACCTTGAACGAGGTTCATGGAGGAATGGGGAGCCACCATGTGGGAGGCAAGTCCTTAGCAAGGAAAGTGTTAAGGGCTGGTTATTTTTGGCCTACCTTGGTAACAGATTCCATCGATCATGTCAGAAAGTGTCCTCAGTGCCAATTTTTTAGTGATGTGTACCAGAAGCCCGCTGAGGAACTCCATTCTCTAGCTTCCCCTTGGCCTTTCAGTATGTGGGGAATGGACATTGTGGGACAGTTCCCAACAGCTCCAGGTCAACTAAGGTTCATTGTGGTAGCAGTAGACTACTTTACGAAGTGGATTGAGGCTGAACCATTAGCAACCATCACTTCTGCAAGAATCCAAATTTTTTTTGTAAAACAAGTCATTTCTCGTTTCGGACTTCCACTCACTCTGATTACTGACAATGGTAGCCAGTTTGCTGCCAACAACTTTCAAGTATTGGCTGAAAACCTCAGAATCTCTCATCGGTTCTCCTCGGTCGAGCACCCCCAGACTAATGGGCAAGCCGAAGCTGCTAATCGGGCTATTGTTGATGGCCTCAAAAAGAGAATTACACAGGCTAAGGGAGTATGGGCCGATCTGCTACCTGAGGTCCTTTGGTCGATCAGGACCACAGTACAGACCTCAACAGGAGAGACCCCTTTTAGACTCACTTACGGCTGTGACGCGGTCATCCCCATCGAACGAAGGATCCATACCTTCCGAATGAGGGACAGGCCCGAGGAAGAAAATGAGAATCTGATCAAAGAGGACATAGTATTAGCCGAGGAGATCCGAGAAGCCGCTTCAGTAAGAGAGCAGAAAGCGAAAGAAAGACAAGCAAAACAATACAACAAGTCAGTGCAACCTAGGTCCTTTGAGGTCGGGGACCTCGTACTCCGAAGAGCAGACATTGGGCTCAAAAATCGAAGGGATGGAAAATTTGCCCAGAATTGGGAAGGCCCCTACAGAGTCGTTTCAAAAACTTACTCTGGGGCGTACAAGTTAGAAACCCTCGAGGGAGTCGAGCTCAAGAATTCCTGGAACGTTGCGAAGTTGAGAACCTATTTCAGTTAGGATTACCTCGGACATCATCAGCAATCACCTGCACCTTTGGCTCAAGTTCAAGTTTAAGTTCATTTTAGTTTCTGTTAAAGTCTTTACATCTGCTTCCTTTATTTACATCGTGCTCCATTGTTATATACTCACTTTTAAATTCCCTAAATGGAAATGAACTCATATTTGTGATCAATGAAATAGTACAAACTTGCCCTTACTCAAGTGCCACAGTTTTATATACGTACGTACTAGCTTCTCATTTAGCACTAGCCACCTAAATGTTGCATGGCGCTATGTATAGTCAACATCTCCTAAATGAGATCGGCTCATAAGCACAGTGTACAAGGGACACCGGATAAAGTACAGCTTGCTGTGAAATGTTCTCACATAACTTCACTCAGCAACCTCTTTCACATCGGGGACGAGGACACCCACCTTGGCTACGGTGGGTGGATCCGAGATCCCTACCGTATGCACTTATATACAGTACCTTTTTTCAGAGGAAAACTTATAAGATTACTGCACTTACTGAGTCATCCGAGCACAACTTAATTATTTATTTTAAGCTTTAACGAAGGACAGCAAAAGTGTCTTTATCATGAGTTTTTTAGGTCCGATTAAATCCGAATACAACAAGTAAAAAAGGACTTGTATTCTTAAAAACAATTTTACTCGGTTACTTAACAGTTGACCATAGCTCAGGTCCGACTAAGTCCGATCAAAATAGGCAACTAAACAAAGTGCGACAAGTCTTAAGGACTTGCGTTTTTAACAGAAAAAGTTTCCTTCATGACCTGACAACCAATCGCAATTCGGATCCGAGGTATCAATAGCAAACATGCAACGAGTTAACAATATAAACTCGCATTGCGCAACAAGCTAAAGGAAAAACTTGCATAAAAACGATCTCGGATACAATATATATGCAACACGTTAGAACGAAAAACTTGCATAAAAATGACATAATGCAACAAGTTGAACAAAATAGAACTTGCATTAAAACAAAAAAGGCAAATGTTATACAAAGACATAGACAGCAAAATAAAACAGGTCCAATGCTGTCAAACATGTTATACAAAAACATTGACAAATTACAAGCTGCCCAGCATAAGGGACTTACGCTGCGTCATCTTCAATATCAGAAAGCTGGACCAAGGTCGGGTCGAACTCTTCCTCGGGATTCTCCTCCAAGGGGTTGGGAAGGTTCTCTTCAAGTTGGTCGAGATCTACCTCGGCTCCATCGTTTTCAAAGTCAACCATCTTCCCATTTTCGACCCCAAACCCAGCACTGGCGTCGACAACCCGAACTCGGATCTCCTTGTTCAGAAATTGAATCTGCTCAACAGCGCTGGCAAAGATCTTGCTTCCTCCCTTCTCAAAATCGAAGGTTGATTCTGCTGCAGCTATCTTATGCTTAAGTGCTTGAGCAACCCTTTTCTTCAGCATGGATCTGACCCTCTCAACTTCGGCAAGGCCTTCCTGCCGACCTGCTTCCTTAGCAGCTTCCTCCACCTTTTGGGCATCTGCTTTAACTTAGGCCAGTGCCTCCCCATGATTTTTGAGAAGTTCCTCCATTTGCTGAAGGTGCTTCTCTTCCAACTCGGCCAGTTTCTGGTCGGCAGCATTCTGACTACTCCTCAAGTCAGCGACCTCCGCCGCCAACTCGGCTCGGGCCTTCTTCTTAGTAGGTGATACACCCTCCGCTACGTCATCCGAGACCTCCGCCAAGTCGCCAACACATTGAACATGGTGGTCGAACACTTCAGTTGGCAAGCAAGCTCTTCGGCCATTCTCTTCCATTCCGCCCCGGACATTTTTATCAAAGTCTCTTTAACCGAGGGTTTGGCAGTAGTGGTTGGCGGCCTTGGGAGAATATCGGTTCCCTTCCTCGGGCCTGACGATGAAGGAGGGGGATCAGCACCAGTAACCACCTCAGTGTTAAGGCTTAGATACCGAGGAGGAGGAGGGGCAAGAATCACTGAAGGAGGAGTAGGTCGCGGCCGAGGAGTCGAGTCGGTGGAGGCCGTGTCGGTAGAGACCTCGGCAGACGCGGTTTCATTGGAAGGGCTATCCGTCCTCTTCCTCTTTCGGGCCTCCATCGCAGCTTTGAGTGCCTTTGACGACATGTCCGACCAGTAGTTGTCTGAAAACAAAAGAATAAAGAAAATCATTCAGAAAGTTAAAAAAAAATAAATAAATACAAGTGCAAGAGTAAAGTTAACTACCAATCTTTGTAACGACTTCATTATCAGGACACTTCATAAACACTCCGATGTCGAGCTGGAATTTCCTAGCCCGGTATTCGGACTAGAAGTGGTTGGTCGTTACAACCTCATCGGCATCAAGTGTTGCTCCCGACCATCTCTGCAGCGTGCCGGCGTGGCGAGTGAAGAACTCCTGGGTCCATTCCAAGGGGAACTTCGGTCCCGTCTCGGCCCGAAACCAAGGTCGCCCCGTGCATATTTATATTTAAAAAACCTTGGCTTGAAATGTTTCCAAGAGTCAGTGAACATGCCGAAGAGCCCGAAATGACCTCGGGCCTTGGTCGACACCCAAAGCCGACCAGTTACCCCTTCTTTGTTACTCACGAATGGGTTGTACAGCCATAAGAAAAGCCAAACTGTGCACACTAACCCTTTAGCTCCACAGTATTTTTGGAAGGCTCGAAGAAAGGACCAAGTGTTGGGATGTAATTGGGAAGGAGCCAGTCCGAGTTCATTTAAAACCCTCATCTCCAAGTCAGTGAAAGGGAGGGTCACGCCGAGGTTATGTACCAAGTCGGCATAAAAGAAAAAAGAGTTATCATCGGTCCGCGAGCATATCCTATCATTCACGGAACAAGGTAGAACTTCATAGGAGTTTCCAGTAGTATCCCCAGAGCATGGCAGCACAGATCTCTTTACATCGGCAAGTTTGTCCTCGGAATCTAGGCTGGACCGAACTCCTTTGGGCTCAACATCAACCCACTGGTATTGATCAGCATCAGGGGGTGCGGGGTAGAGCTCGGGTCGACTGATGCACTTCCGGGGTGGCATGTTACCTGTGGAAGAACAGGGGAGCTCGGCGTTAGTCCTACGGGTTACGAAAAATAACCCTCCAGAAAATCCCCTCGAAGTTGTTCCGAGGGGCGAGCATCTCCCCTCTTCCACAGGAACCCCCCGCTCAAACAGCTTTTCTCTCCCCATCATTTCAAAATCGTAACTCTCCCTACCATCGATGAACTCGGCCCAGACATACTGTTTTATCCACTCTCTCTACTCTTTCCAATCCCGAGGATAAACAACCTCAAGGGGATCGACCTCCAGGACTTGTTTCTCATACCTCTGCCTATACTCCTTCTGGCGACGAAACGTCTCGTCTTCCTCCGTCGAGGAGCAAGACGAGGAGGAGGAGCCGTCCTCCTCCTCACTGCTGCTGGTTGATAAGGAAACCACCCCTACCCATTTCCTAAACCACTCTCTACTCCTACTCACCTTCTTACTTCCACAATCCACTCCTCTTAGTTTCTGAAAAATAAGAACAAAAACCAAAATCAAAAACTCTCCAAAGGCCTAAACACTCCCAACCCAAGAGCGCCAAAACCCCAAGGTTATCTCCCAAAACCAAAATCTACAGAACCTCAAACCCAAGATCTTAACTACAAAACAAGAAATAACCAGGGGAAAACCACCCTATTTCCATAAAAACAAAGACAAAAACAAAAAATATCGACCCCTCCCACGCAAACCAAAATGCGGTAAAGGAAGAAGAAATAAAGAAATGGCGAAGGAGGAGAAGCAGTACCTTAAAAGTAGGGGCGTGAAGGAAAATGGAGCTGGTGCTACGGGCAGGGTCAAACGGATTCGGTATGGGAGAGGAAGAGAAGGAGGTTGCAGAGAAAATGGAAGTTGCAGAGAGAATGAAACGGATTCAGTATGGGAGAGGAGCAGTTCGTGAGAGTGAGAGAAGTGGGAAGGTCAAACTTGACGATTTCCCCCTCTTTTCTGAAATATGGGCTTGGCCCAATAGCCCAACCCAGTGTGCAACCACGTGCACAGAGACATGTGGCACAAAGCGAGTGGAACGGGAGACCTCGAGCAACGTTGCAATAATGGCAACGAATCGTTCAACGTGGTTTCGGACACGTGTCAGATACGGAGAAAGCAAACGTCACGTCGGAGCAGGTGAAAGGACAACTTTCAAACCTACTCCGTCAAAACGAAAGGACATCAGAGACAACTGGATCCAGCTCTCGGCAACTCCTCTTCCGAACTCCCTGGAACCTTGGAACAAGGACTGAATAGCCTTGACCGAGCTGGGGGGCTTATGTGGTGGACTTGGAAAAAGGACATAACCCAAGACCTCGGAACAAGGCCTGAATAGCCTTGACCGAGCTGGGGGGCTTATGTGGTGGACTCGGCTTAGCCGAGCTCCCCGAAACCCTCGTTCAGGCCCTGATGACCCTTTAGGAAGCCCTCTGTGTGCTTGGCCGAGCTCAAGGCTCAACGGCCGAACAGACACCAGACACGGGCCGACCTCATGCTCCTACTAAGGTCCGACTTCCTTGTCCGACACCACGCAGAGATTCTGATACCAAGGACAGGATGACGTACACATCTTATCCACAAGGACAGCTCACCCACTCATAGCTCATTACAGGCTGGCCCTACTTGGGTTTCAAGCAAGCCCATTAGGGCAACCAGCTCCCCCCTATAAGTAGCTCCGTACTACATGGGGCTCAGGTATGTCCTCTAACCTTAATTGTCACCTTCACACACCAGTGATTAGGGTTACTTCTTGGCTCTCTACCTTGCCACCTGAGGACACCCACAAACATCACAGATAAACCCTAGACAGAGGCTTCCTTAAGGTCTTCTTCCCTTACCTTGAGGTCCTCTCAGTCTTGGACACCACAATTCGCCCCCACTATTTGCTGCAGGGTTATGGCAAATCGACTCTAGGATTTATCCAAACACCCAGAGATTTTCAGCCAGCAATCCTGAGAATCTCGCTTTCAATAAATAATCTGAATGACTTAGAGAGGATTTTTGTGTAGCATTCTATATATATTTACTCATATACCAGGGGCTTCTACTTATAATAGATTTCTCAATAGTTGTGTCTATTCATGAGTAAAGAAATGAGTCTTTTCATCCATGAAAAGACATGTCTATCTACTCATGAACAAATGCTTCTATTCATCACTGAATCAATACAACAATTCACATTTTCACATGACAGTTTTGCAAACTATCACCAATAATCCCCCACTTAGTTTGTTAAACCATTCAATCCTCTCACATCCATATAGTATCATGCATAAGAAAAGGTAGCGATGTGCTTTTAACCTTTCCATAGGATAAACACTTCAAAGTTAGAACATAATTAACGGTAGCGATGTGCTTTTAACCATAATCATTCTCAGTTACAACCGGAAATATCACCCACATAATTCTATAATACTTCAAGATTAATTCATAGAAAAATATCCAGCACGTAAATGACCATGTGCTACCACCTAGTATTCATGAACATTTCCAAAAGTCAACCCAAAAAACTTTTGCATAGTAGAAGCGGCACCACTCACTTATGTTCATATAGGTGAAGTTCATTTAAGGTCTTAACCTTCATTTAACTTCATTAAGAGCTTAATACTCACCATCCCCATACTTATAGTATTTCACACTAGACTTGGAATGGTAAATTTCTCTAGTGCCAAAGTCGCTTATCAATAACTTGTCGTTATCCATTGAACTCTTGGACTAGAGGTCGTATAAAGAAGAATTGGGTTTCTATTATTGGCGACTTTTAATAAAGGGTTTCAATCTCATTTCCATCGATGAATTTCCATCACCAACTTCTCTTTTAGAGATCAGTCCAATCGTTCTTAATTTGACACATTAATTTGTAATTATATCATCACAAATCAATCTTTAGACAAATTCATGTCTCAACAATCATGTCTAGACATAGTACCTTCACTGTCACAATATAAAGACATGGTTGACATCAGTTATGGCCACAACAATATTTCTTATAACAAGTCTTCCAACCATTTTACCTCTTTACATGCCTCTACTAAATCAACATACTCAAATTCCAAAGTGGAAAGATTTACATGTCCATTTCTTTGAATCTCAAAAAACCAATTATCCACCAAGGATTAATATCCATTCAGGCATAAGTTTATTGTCACTAGCTGTAGAATCAAGTCTCCAATAAGGTGGTTATAGTTTTGATGATGACAATATAATTAGATCATGGATTTAAAGCAAGAATTCAAGCTCATCAAGTCAAGAAGATCAAGTGCACCTCTAGCTAGTCATTCTCATATGAATTGTAATTTTCAATTTTATTGTTATTGAGAGTGGGTAGCGTAGGAGTTAATCTCAGCCTAAGTCAAATAATTTTAATGCATGAAAAGGTTGGGATTACATAAGATTATCACTTGAGAAGAGAAATGAAAATAATTTTAGAAAAACTTGATTTTTACCATCTCTGGGCAAAAGACTCGAGTGATCTGAAAAAGACTCGAGTAACTCTGGTCAAGAGACTCGAGTGATTTGCAAAAGACTCGAGTATTTTGCTTAAAATCAGAGATATGACCGTTGGTTCAAGTCAAAGGCATTTCTATTAGAAGATGGGCAAAAAGACTCGAGTAGAGTCAAAAAGACTCGAGTCTTTTGGTCCTGACAGCAAATTTTTTAACCGTTGGAAGAGGGCAAGAATGACTTTTCAACTTTGTTTTTACTCTCTCATTCCCTCTTCCATATATTCTATCTGATTGCCTTTGTAGAAACTAGACAACAAGAACTAGACAATCACTTGAAAATCACAAGCTTAACATTCCTTTTGCTCTTTCTCTCTCAAGTGGAAAATCTCTCTAACTCAACATATCATTCATTGTTATTATATTGTCTTAAGAGTTAGAGATTGTGCTTAATTGTTGAAGAAATCATTTGTTGGATTTCTCCACATACACTCATATATCTTGTTCCAAAGTCTTGGTTGGTAACCAAGTGTACCTAAGTGGGTCTTAGGTTCATTCAAGACTTGAGAGGTTCTCAAGCAAACGTCTAAGAGGTTCTTAGCTTGGTGGAGCTCTTGAAGGTTTCAAGGAGCTTAAGAAGAAGGAGTCTTCATCACCAAAATCAAATTAGGGTAGAAATTCAAGAGTTTGGTACACTCTTGGAAGGGTTAGGTTAAGTGAGGCATCTCAATTAACCCTTGTAATATTTCTAACAATTTGATTGTAGTAGACACTCCTAAAGGTTTTAGGAGGACTGGATTAGCTCTCTTGATAGGGAGTGAACCAGTATAAAATTCGGTGGTGTCCTCTTTTTATTGCTTCCTTTTCTTTCAACCAAAAACCAACCCTAAGTTTTCTCAAAAAGTGCTTTTTAATTTGGGTAGTATTTCCGCAGCAATTAAGTTATTTATAAGTTGTTATAGCTTTATTTAATTGCTTACTACTCTTCTATTTATCTGCTCTGGACTGGTTTTATTCTTATTTATTTAAAGTGCCAATTTCTCATAAACTGTTTTCTGCACTCTGCACGATTTACTCGAGTGTTCTTCAGAAGACTCGAGTGTTCTTGCTAATTTACTCGAGTAGTCTGAAAAAGACTCGAGTGTTCTTCCCCTGTTTCTGAAAAATTTGCACAGAATCAATTATACCTTAATCACACCCGAAAATTAGTCACTGTTGGACATATCAACATTGAGTGCCATATTAAATTCATCAAAGAAGCTAACTTGTACTTATTGTGGAAAAGTTGGACATATCAACATTGAATGCCATATTAAGAAATTTGAAATGAAAAAGGGCACTTATATGTGGATTAAGAAGGGAGAAAGTCCCAACACTAACCCTAAGGGACCCAACATAGTTTGGGTACCCAAAATGAACAAGTGATTTCATCTTGTAGGTGTGCCTTCGAATGGGAAAAGAATTGTGGTATCGAGATAGTGGATGTTCAAGGCACATGACGGGAGATAGGCGGCATTTCATTGAGCTTACTCCAAAGGAAAAGGGTTATGTCACTTATGGGGACAACAACAAAGGCAAAATCCTTGGTATTGGTAAAATCGGAAACTCTTCAAACTTGATTATCGATAATGTGCTTTATGTTCAAGGGTTGGAACACAATCTCTTGAGCATAAGTCAATTATGTGATATTGGTAATCATGTATTATTTACCTCTACTCATTGCCTCATTAAAAGTGACAAAGATGAATCCATCAAATTTGTTGGAAAAAGGTCAAATAATACTTACTTAGTTGATTTGAACAAAGTTACTTCTTTGGTCTTTACTTGTTTAGTGAGCAAAGAAAGTGACACTTGGTTATGGCATCGTAGGACCGCTCACATAAATGTAAACCAATTGAAGAAAATACAATCTAAAGATCTAATAGTTGGTTTACCAAAGCTAAATTTTTCTATTGAAGGTGTTTGTTCTCCATGCAAGAAATGTAAACAAACTAAAAATACCTTTGGATCAAAAATGGTGATTTCCACTTCAAGGCCATTAGAAATGCTTCATATGGACTTGTTTGGACCATCACAAGTAAAAAGCTTTGGTGGCAACTATTATGCATTGGTGATTGTTGATGACTTCTCTAGGTTTACTTGGACTTTATTTTTAACAACAAAGAGTGAGACCTACAAATCTTTTAAACATCATGTCAAACTTTTGCAAAACCAAGAAAATCAAAAAGTAATTATTATTCGTACCGATCATGGAGGTGAATTTGAAAACCACAAATTTGATAGGTTTTGTGCTAAAAATGGTATTGAGCACCAATTCTCCGCACCAAGAACTCCGGAACAAAATGGAGTGGTAGAGCGGAAAAATAGGGTGCTAGAGGAACTTGCAAGAACCATGTTAAATGATTCTCAAATACCTCAATATTTTTTGGCCGATGCCGTTAATACGGCTTGCTATGTTTTAAATCGTATTTTGATAAGGCCCTCTTTGGATAAAACCCCCTATGAACTTTACAAGGGAAGAAAGCCAAACATATCTCATTTTCATGTCTTCGGATGCAAAGTTTTTGTTTTAAACAATGGAAAAGAAAACCTTGGCAAGTTTGATTCCAAATCCGATGAAGGCATATTTTTAGGCTATTCTTCTCATAGTAAAGCTTATAGAATTTACAACAAAAGAACTTTGAATATTGAAGAATCTATTCATGTTGTTTTTAATGAGTCTTCGAAAGAAGATAGTGTTTTATGTGATGCTAGTGAAGATGGCATTGATTTTTCAAAAGAAGGAAAAGAGAGAGGAAATTCAAAGAGTGATGAAGGAGATGTGAAACAAGAACTTCCTCCAACCTGGAAATCGGTCAAGGCTTATCCTATAGACAATGTCATAGGAGATATGTCAAAGGGAGTACTAACTCGTAGGTCTATTCAAAACATTTGCAACTATGTCTCCTTTGTTTCTCAAATTGAACCCGATTCAATTAAAAAGGCCATTGAGGATGAACATTGGGTTCTTGCTATGCAAGAAGAATTGAACCAATTTTCAAGAAATGAAGTTTGGGAACTAGTCCCTAAACCCGATGATCATACCATAATTGGCACTAAATGGATTTATAGAAACAAACTTGATGAATCCGGGTTGATTATAAGAAACAAAGCTAGACTAGTAGCTCAAGGGCACAACCAAGAGGAAGGTATCGATTATGATGAGACCTTTGCTCCGGTTGCACGTCTTGAAGCTATCCGAATTTTACTTGCTTTTGCATCAATCATGAAATTCACTTTATATCAAATGGATGTTAAAAGTGCTTTCTTGAATGGGTTTATAAATGAAGAAGTGTATGTCAAACAACCCCCCGGTTTTGAAAATAGTGAATTTCCAAACCATGTCTATAAATTGAAAAAGGCACTCTATGGATTGAAACAAGCTTCTAGAGCTTGGTATGATCGATTGAGTTCCTTTCTATTAGAAAATGAGTTTCAAAGAGGGAAGGTTGATAATACACTATTCATTTATAAAACCAAAGATGACATATTGTTAGTACAAATCTATGTTGATGATATCATATTCGGTGCTACTAACGTGTCTCTTTGTAGAAAGTTTTCAAATTTGATGAAAAAGGAATTTGAAATGTCAATGATGGGAGAGCTCAAGTTCTTCCTAGGCCTACAAATAAAGCAAGTCAAGGAGGGGACATTTGTACATCAAGGGAAATATTGCAAAGAGCTCCTTGAAAAGTTCGGATTGGACAAATGCAAAGAAGCCTACACTCCAATGAGCACTTCATGCTACCTAGACAAGGATGAACAAGGTACCCCGGTTGATGTTAGTAAATATAGGGGCATGATAAGTAGTCTCCTATATCTCACTGCATCTAGACCGAATATTATGTTTAGTGTATGCATGTGTGCTCGATTTCAAGCTAATCCTAAAGAATCACACCTATCCCGGTTAAACATATATTTAAATATCTTAAAGGATCAATAAATACCGGATTATGGTATCCTTGTGATGCAAATCCTAGTTTAGTTGGTTACTCGGATTCCGACTTTGCGAGATGCAAGCTTGATCCTAAAAGCACTAGTGGTACTTGCCATTTATTGGGAAGTTCATTAGTGTCATGGTTTTCTAAAAAGCAAGCTTGTGTTGCTCTTTCTACCGCCGAAGCGGAATATATCGCCGCCGGAAGTTGTTGTGCTCAACTATTATGGATGAAACAACAACTATCGGATTTTGGTTTAAAATTAGAAAGTGTTCCTATAAAATGCGATAATACGAGTGCCATAAACTTAACTAAGAATCCGGTTTATCATTCAAGAACCAAGCATATTGAAATTAGACACCATTTTCTTAGAGATCATGTGCAAAAAGGTGATTGTTCTATTGAATTTGTTAGCACATCAAATCAATTAGCCGATATTTTTGTTAAACCATTGCCAAGAGATACCTTCTATCACATAAGAAGGGAACTTGGAATTTTAGATGAGTCAAGCATTAGCTAATTGATTTGTGTTTTTGTTGAAAAATCACCGAGTATGTCTAATTAAGTGTGCATTGATGCTTGATGAACAATTGGTCCTTGAGATGTTGTGAAATATATGATTTTGATTGTGAGTGATTTTGATTCCAAGTCTGTGTTGATGTCCAATGTGTTGGATTTGTGCAAAAGTGTTCAAAAATGTGTTCAAAACTGATTTTCTGCTAAAACACTCGAGTACTTTATATTTCACTCGAGTATTTTAAATTCAAATTTAATTCAGCAAAAATTGAAAAAGTTTTTGAGCATGTCTGACGAATTTACTCGCGTCTTTTCACTTTTACTCGAGTAATTTTCAATTTACTCGAGTCATTTAACCTTTACTCGAGTGATTCGTGTTTTTCAAATTTGCATGGTTTCAGGTAACCCAAAACACTCGAGTGATTTTCAGTCCACTCGAGTAAATTTCAGAACCTGAGAATTGAACTCTCGGACTAGGCAAAATACTCGAGTTCTTTCCTCACAACTCGAGTCATTTTACTTAGAACACTCGAGTGTTTTCCAAAACACTCGAGTAAATCGAACAGTTCTTATGCAGTTGCAGCGTGTTTCTCTTCATTTTTCACGAACTTCTTTTCTTCTCACTCGAGTCCTCTCGATCTCTCACTACAAAAATTCGTTTTCAACACTAATTTTTGCCATATTTCAACTCTAAATCACTTTCTTATCATTGTTTGACCGTTATTTTGCATCAAAACACACTTTTTCACCCTTTAATTCAAAACCCCCTTTTCAAACCCTAACTCCCAAAACCCCAAAAATCCTCAATTTTCTCTTCAAAATTGTGCAAATGTCTACATCTAGAGGTCCAAAACGCCCAAGGAAGCAAAGGAAGGAGCCCACTCCTCCACCGTCTTCATCATCATCAGAGGAGGATGACTTCTTTTCTGCAGAGGAGTGTGCTAGGAGGGAAGCTCTATTTGTGTCTCACACTTATGGTGTTCAGAGTTGGACTTCTGAGAGTTTTCTTCAGGGTAATGGCTTTCCCTTTGTTCAAAAACTTAAAGACCAGAAACTCATGCCTTTCATATCTTTTCATGGTCCTATATACCTTAGGCTAGTCCGACAATTTTATGCCAATATTAGGTATGTTGATAACTCTAGGTATGAATCCTGTGTAGAGGGTATCCAATTTAAGATTCGCCCTAGGGACCTAGAGACTGTTTTTGGTATGTCACGATCAGGGACAAACACATATGCTGCTGATACTGATGCTATTTTTAGAAGTCTACTTCGCCCTGATAGTAGATACACCGAAAATGAGAAGAAAGCTGTTACCATGAATGCACCCAACCGCATCCTTCATTACATTGTATCCCACCAATTAGTACCCCAGACCTCTCCTAATTACTTCAAGCCTACCCAATTAGAACTCAGGATCATGGATGCCATTTTAAATGACAATTTGCTAAATTGGGCTACTATCATTCTGTCTCGGATGGCGAAGGCAGGGAGCTCCAAAGCTACCCAGAAATTGCCTTATCCGATGCATATCGGAAGACTCCTCCAGCACTTCAATGTGCCCATTCCTCTAGATGAGGAGTCCTTTGATCCTCAGGAGGAGTTGCATGCGCTTAATGATGGGTTGCTTAGGTAGACGAATACAAGGCTACATGGTGGTAGATATTTTTGGAAGGATGAGGTACACGCTATGGAAGCTCAGGGGGCAGCTGAGCAAGTTGCAGCTCAGCAAGGTTTGGATGCTGAGCAGTTGGCTCAGGAGCAGGCTGAGTTTGACCAGGCTGCCGATGGTGGTGCTACTGAGGATGATCCTGCTGATCATATAGATTTCAGCAATCCTGCCTTTCAGGAGTACAGGATTCACTTTGATGCTCGACTTGATCAGTTTGATAGTCGTTTGGATAGGATTGAGCATCAGGTGTACGACCAGCAGGATAGCCTTGCACGGATCGAGACACAGATGAGAATGCAGTCATCCTTGCTCTACTCTCGGTTGGACCAGCATTCAGCTCAGATGAATGCTCGTTTTGATGACATGATGACTGCTTTCAGCCGCTTCTTTCCTCCGCCTTCTGACGATCCTCCTGCACCTGATATGTTTTGAGATTTGAGGACTTTGCATTGTATTTCAGATCTTTCATGTTTTATATCATGCTTTTCATGGAGTTTTTAGTTTTCCTTTATGGGAGTTAGTTGTCTTTATGTAACCCCTGTGTGGATGTTTCTCAGTTTCTGTGTGTTAACTTTGGATTTCAAACTTTGGTTAAGTTTTTATGATATTTTATGCTCTGATATCTTTTAGTTTACACATGTTTTATATTCTCCGGTAGTCATGATTTTTTATCTTGCTAATATTTAGGGGGAGTTTTCGTTATTGGTATCCTTCTTCTCTCCTCCGCCGTTTCCAAATGATATCTTTTTGATTATGACAAAAAGGGGGAGAAAGGGAGAAAAGAGGAATGAGAAGAGCAAGCACATTTTTTTTTACTCTGATAATATATATGCTCTCGCTCTGATACCAGATATACATTGTGCACTTGACTATGATTATTATGATATTATGTTGTGCTTGGAATTCTCTGGATTGACAGGTTTATAGGTTCCTATATTGAGGGGGAGCTCTCAAATGTGCTGGAACGGTTTAATTATTTTGTCATCATCAAAAAGGGGGAGATTGTAGAATCAAGTCTCCAATAAGGTGGTTATAGTTTTGATGATGACAATATAATTAGATCATGGATTTAAAGCAAGAATTCAAGCTCATGAAGTCAAGAAAATCAAGTGCACCTCTAGCTAGTCATTCTCATATGAATTGTAATTTTCTTTTTTATTGTTATTGAGAGTGGGTAGCGTAGGAGTTAATCTCAGCCTAAGTCAAATAATTTTAATGCATGAAAAGGTTGGGATTACATAAGATTATCACTTGAGAAGAGAATTGAAAATAATTTTAGAAAAACTTGATTTTTACCATCTCTGGGCAAAAGACTCGAGTGATCTGAAAAAGACTCGAGTAACTCTGGTCAAGAGACTCGAGTGATTTGCAAAAGACTCGAGTATTTTGCTTAAAATCAGAGATATGACCGTTGGTTCAAGTCAAAGGCATTTCTATTAGAAGATGGGCAAAAGACTCGAGTAGAGTCAAAAAGACTCGAGTCTTTTGGTCCTGACAACAAATTTTTTAACCGTTGGAAGAGGGAAAGAATGACTTTTCAATTTTGTTTTTACTCTCTCGTTCCCTCTTCCATATATTATATCTGATTGCCTTTGTAGAAACTAGACAACAAGAACTAGACAATCACTTGAAAATCACAAGCTTAACATTCCTTTTGCTCTTTCTCTCTCAAGTGGAAAATCTCTCTAACTCAACATATCATTCATTGTTATTATATTGTCTTAAGAGTTATAGATTGTGCTTAATTGTTGAAGAAATCATTTGTTGGATTTCTCCATATACACTCATATATCTTGTTCCAAAATCTTGGTTGGTAACCAAGTGTACCTAAGTGGGTCTTAGGTTCATTCAAGACTTGAGAGGTTCTCAAGCAAAAGTCTATGAGGTTCTTAGCTTGGTGGAGCTCTTGAAGGTTTCAAGGAGCTTAAGAAGAAGGAGTCTTCATCACCAAAATCAAATTGGGGTAGAAATTCAAGAGTTTGGTACACTCTTGGAAGGGTTAGGTTGAGTGAGGCATCTGAATTATCCCTTGTAATATTTCTAACAATTTGATTATAGTAGACACTCCTAAAGGTTTTAGGAGGACTGGATTAGCTCTCTTGATAGGGAGTGAACCAGTATAAAATTCGGTGGTGTCCTCTTTTTATTGCTTCCTTTTCTTTCAACCAAAAACCAACCCTAAGTTTTCTCAAAAAGGTCTTTTTAATTTGGGTAGTATTTCCGCAACAATTAAGTTATTTATAAGTTGTTATAGCTTTATTTAATTGTTTACTACTCTTCTATTTTTTTGCTCTGGACTGGTTTTATTCTTATTGATTTAAAGTGCCAATTTCTCATAAACTGTTTTCTGCACTCTGCACGATTTACTCGAGTGTTCTTCAGAAGACTCGAGTGTTCCTGCTAATTTACTCGAGTAGTCTGAAAAAGACTCGAGTGTTCTTCCCCTGTTTCTGAAAAATCTGCACAGAATCAATTATACCTTAATCACATCCGAAAATTAGTCACTGTTGCTTCATATTACTATTCACCCCCCCTCTAGTAATTGCTAAGCCCGCTTGTTGGTTTCCAACACTAGCATTTATGTATCATTCCGACATCGCTTGAAAAATCCTAGAAATCTTCCCATTTCTTTTCAATTGTCAATCCCTGATCAATTATGTACCTTGCAAGCATTCAAAACAAAAGAAATATATGTTCTAGTACAATGCATAACATGCATAAGAATATCAATGACACTAGCACTCAATTTTAGCAAAGTTCCAATTAGAAATTCTCTCTAATATGTGCAAAACAACACAGCGAGTAAACCCCCACTACATGTAACATCATAATGAGTAAACCCCCACTATCTTTTCTCACTTTAATCCCTAAAATAATCTCTATCTCTTTAAGAACTTTCATCCTAAATTCGAAGATAGAAAATTTCTAGTTCTATATATTTAACAAGTGCAATAAATGAAACAATAACTATAAACATCATTAACATCACATAAAATCATTAATAAATTTCGTGAGGAAACATGCATACGAAAACAATGCATATTAACTGTGACTATTTTACATGACAGTAACACTTGTCTCAATGATAATACAAGCAAATAATAACCCAATGATATACAATTATCTAAATTATTTTGCTTAGGACATGGGACAAAACTATAGCGTCAAACTTTTCATACTATTGCTTAATTGATTAATAAATCTCATATGATATAATTATAATTTGAATAACATCATACCTTGATACACACTTATGTTCCAATAGTAAATTACTACTTTAGTAATTAGTCATTGAGATATATAATTTAATCTAAAAAGGACAAGATCAAGAGAATACCATTATTTCATTTTGAAAATTCTCTCACAAATCCCCCACAATTTTCAAAATAAACTCAAATTCTTTAAAATCTCATTTTTAACGCTTATGGACCAAACAGTGCATTCTCACTAGACTTTAATTGCATAGCACCCAAACAAAATGGTGCAATTCTTTACAAGCACTAGCCACTCTTAACACACGGAGATAATATGCTATCCCCTTGCATAGGTACCTGAGAACAATAATCCAACAAATCCCCTCCCCCTATATCATAGAAAACCGAAAACCACACAATACAGAGGGAAATGAATGTTCCAGAATCAATATCAATGCATGTAAAAAAAATATGACCATTTCTCTTCCTTACTTGTAAGTAAAAATATAGTTGCGCATATAGGAAATGTTTCAATATGTTCAATGGGAAACCCAAGGTTTTCTAGTTACTTTAAACAATTCTCATCTTATATTCCTTCAAACACAGTTATGAACATGATAATGCAACAAAGTACAGGCATATATCACAACTCGCTCAAATAAATTCAAGATTGTGATAATTCATATATTTAAATATGGGGATTGCTAACCTATGTAAAGTGTGTTTTTAGTTGGTACACTTTAGCATAGTGTACCAGTCTTTAGTAGACAAAAAGATCCTGAAATTTTAAAAAGACATAGTTTTAACCACAATGGTATTTTAATAATTTCTCATTTTTAAAAATTAAAAAAAAAAAAACTGAAACACCCCAAACCCTATCTCTCATCTCTCTCATCCCTCATTTCTCAAAGCTCTCTTCTCTCTCATCTCTCACTCTAACCTCCTTCTCTCTTCTCTCCTCCACCCACTGCCGCCGTCAACCGCCGCCGCTCCGCCAGCCACCCCGACGCCAACAGCGGCCAGGACCCGAAGCCCCACCCTCAACCAACACCGTGACCCGCGAGCAGCCCTGCGACCCGCGACCCCGACGGCAACGACCCACCACCCGCGAGCAGCCCCACCCACGACAGCCACCACCCACCACCAGCTCTTGGGTGAGTATAAATGCTTGTAAAAACAAGTGCAGCAGGTGCTTGTTAAAATGCTTCCAACAATCATTGACAGCAAGCATACAAGGTGTTTGTAAAAATGCTTATGGTTGTGCACATACTGTAACTTGTACATAAACCATGTATACCAATGAAAGAAGAATTTTCTAATGGTTGTGCACATACTTAGCAAGTTTTATTATGTACTTATATTTTGTACCTTCGATATTTAAATGGTGCATCATAGAATCCAACCATAGAGGGAAGTGAACATTTAGACTGATTTTTAAAAATAGAAACTACTCTTTTTCATGTAATGTATGTACTTGTTTATGTGATCTTGCTTGTATTGTCAAGCTATATGTGTTTGTCTCATTGCTTTTTAGATGTTTGATTGTATTATGTTTTATTTTTATGCGGATTATTATGGCTGTGTGTTTGTGACAAATTAAACCAAATTGCTGCTCCTACACAAGTAATCAATTTACATTTTTTCAGGTTGATCTTTTTTCTTGAATGAAACTTATGGTCCTCTCATTTCTGAATATTGATTTTTTTTTTGCCTTTCTCATTTTAATATGTAGCTGTGATGAAAAGGCTTTTTTTTTTTCAAAAAAGAAATGATTAACTAACATATCCAGCTTGTATAAGCTATTCATAAGTTAAAACCATGGTTGCCTAGCTTATGAATTTTAGCATAGCTTCCAGATCCTTGACAATATAACTTGATCATTTTTTTCTCAGCAATGTGATCAATTTCAGTAGTGAATATGTTTGATAGCGTCACCTAAGTAAATGTGATCAATTTTATTATGTTTTATATAACTGTTGCAGCCTTTTTTTTTTTTTTAACTGCTGCTCTTTGAAAATTTATTGGTACATGTCTTCTTATGTATATTGATAATGATATACATATTTGTTTGTAATTAATTTTATTTTACTATAATTTTAGGTTGGAATTTTTCCTAAATTTTTAGGGGCATAATGTCATTTGAAGGAATTGGTAATTGGCCTGTAGTGCTATTTAGAGATGATAATTCAACATCTGAAGATGATGAAATTGGAGAGGTTCGTGAAGATGATGAAATTGAAGAGATCTTGAGTGAACCTTTGCCTCAAGGTGACAATGCCAATGAGTCAACTCTTTACAAAGGGAAATTGTTTAACAGCGATACAGATGCTTATAATTTTTATTGTTTATTCGCAAAGAGGTGTGGTTTTTCAGTTAGACGCGGTCATAGTTACAAACGGTACAAGAATAACATTGAAGATATTTATAAAAGAGAGTTTACTTGTCACTGCGCAGGTGTTGCTAAACAAAAAAAAAATCGCTGAAATAGAAAAACAAAGGAAACGAAAAAGTTCAAGATGTAATTGTAGTGCAAAATTGTTGATCTCTAAAAGAACATTTGGCTTCGAGGAACGATGGGTGGTTACATGTTTTGAAAACTCTCATAACCATGCACTATTAGATGAAAAAGAAATTCGGTTTCTTCCTGCATATCGTGATATCCCTATTAATGATCAAGATCGTATATTGTTATTATCAAAAGCTGGTTGCTCGGTAAGTCTCATTATGAGAGTGCTTGAAGCGGAGAAAGGGATAGAGGCGGGCCATCTACCATTTTTGGACAAAGATATTAGGAATTTCATTCAATCTCAAAGTAGTGTTGGCAAAGAGAACGATGCTTCAGATGTTCTCAAATTATGCAAAAATTTGAAAGACAAAGATGATGTCTTCCAATATGATTTCACATTGGATGAATGTAGCAAGTTGGAGCATATTATTTGGGTATTTGGTGATTCGATACGAGCATATGAAGCTTTTGGGGATGTGGTTGTCTTTGATACTACATATCGTATTAATCGTTATGATATGCCTCTTGGTCTATGGGTTGGAGTTGATAATCATGGAAATTCCATTTTTTTTGGTTGTATGCTATTATGAGAGTTGCTGGTGGGTGGTGGCTGTCGTGGGTGGGGCTGCTCGCGGGTGGTGGGTCGTTGCCGTCGGGGTCGCGGGTCGCGGGTCGCAGGGTTGCTCGCGGGTCACGGTGTTGGTTTTGGGTGGGGCTTCGGGTCCTGGCCGCTGTTGGCGTCGGGGTGGCTGGCGGAGCGGCGACGGTTGACGGCGGCGGTGGGTGGAGGAGAGAAGAGAGAAGGAGGTTAGAGTGAGAGATGAGAGAGAAGAGAGCTTTGAGAAATGAGGGATGAGAGAGAGGGGAGATAGGGTTTGGGGTGTTTCAGTTTTTTTTTTTTTAATTTTTAAAAATGAGAAATTATTAAAATACCCTTATGGTTAAAACTATGTCTTTTTAAAATTTCAGAGTCTTTTTGTCTACTAAAAACTGGTACACTATGCTAAAGTGTACCAACTAAAAACACATTTTACATAGGTTAGCAATCCCCTTTAAATATATATATATATATATATATATCACATTTTAATATATCATAAATCATAAAACATATGTTAAAATATGTTAAAATGTTATCACCTATACATACCCATAGCAAAATAAGTGTGTACCTTTCACCATGGTCATGGATAGTGAGATGAATACAAAATGAAGGACAACAATGTTGATTCCTCTAAATTTGTAAGAATCAATTACAATGCATCTTTTTTTTTATTCTTCTAACCTTTCGTTCATCTTCTCTCCTCCAAAATAACGACTTAAGATTGTAGGAAAATGGTATGGGGTAGAAAAAAACTTACTTGGATAATTGTATTTGCAAAGAATAATAGGAAACAACCATAATAATGATCATGTATGCTTGAAATGTGTTCTCCAACACTGTCCTTAAGTCGTTATTCGTCCCCATTATTTGCTGCAGGGTTATGGCAAATCGACTCTTGGATTTATCCAAGCACCTAGAGATTTCCAGTCAGCAATCCTGAGAATCTCACTTTCAATAAATAATCTGAATGACTTAGAGAGGATTTTTGTGTAGCATTCTATATATATTTACTCATATACCAGGGGCTTCTATTTATAATAGATTTCTCAATAGTTGTTTTTATTCATGAGTAAAGAAATGCGTCTTTTCATCCATGAAAATACACGTCTATCTACTCATGAACAAATGCTTCTATTCATCACTGAATCAATACAACAATTCACATTTTCACATGACAGTCTTGCAAACTATCACCAACAGATTATATTTTAATTAAATAAACAAGGGAAACTACTCTTGTCATTTGAATTATTACCGTATTATGTATTATTATGAAAAAGTAGGGTGTTACATATGACGATGGTGACGAATCCTCAATTGGAGAATTATGCCAGTTGAGTCAATATATTTGGAGGTGGGGTGTGTGTCATGCATAAAGAGAATAGAGAGTTCATTTGGTATACTTCCTGATATATTTGGGGTTGTGTTGGACATGATGGATCACTACGCCATTCCACGACTCTTGCTCGAGAAAAAACTATAAAAGTAACGGTTCCGAAAAATAATGATGCTTGAATGTTATTATGAGTCATAATATACATGAGTTATATGATCGGTTATATAGTCCGGGATTTGAACCCAGATTTCCTCTTGAGAACATGTATTCTATTTTTTTTTTTTTAAGTCAGGTAATCCTATAAATTTCTCTTACTTTTCTATTGTGATAACTGATTTTAAATTCAAATATTTTAATCTAATATAGTTTTTGTTGTTAAACATATTTGATAACATGATGTTATGAATCAATATTTGTCAACTATATTGATTTTGCCAATATATTTACATTTTTAAAATTAATTTAAAAATTTAAAAAATGGAGTAGCACATCAAGATTCTATTAATCTCATAATATAATTGAGAAAATAATCTTTGGAGTGATAGTGTAAAGTTTTTTTATTTTGTCAGCACATTATCCACCATTCAAGGGTTCATGGTCATTGATTATTAAGTAAAAATAATGCAAATTAACGATCGATGATATGTCAATAGTGTAAAATACTTTATACTGCCAATTCATATAAATTAATTCATATAAATTAAACTCTATATATTTATATGAATTTTATTATTAATTATCATGAGGTTAGAAAATTAATCTAAAAAATTGTATATTTATTATTTAATAATTAATTTCTTTTATTTTCAAGATTAACTTTACACTTTTTATTTTTAATAACTTTACATTCCCGTGCAATGTACAGGTTATTGATATTTTAATTTTTTTATACTAAATATTTTAAATTAAACATTAATATTATTTTTATTATAAAGTAAAGACTATTATTAAACAACAACAAAAATAATTATATAAAAAGGTAGGAGTTCAAACCAAACCTACACTTAAAAAAATTAATCTAAATGATCTTGTTGATAAATTTTGTACTTCCTCATATGAATAAAAAATGTAACATTTTTTATCTGAGATATTCCTCATTTATTTTATGGATAAATTGACATTTTTATATGAGTTAAGATCTGTTAACACCAGGTGTAAAACTTGGTCACTTACACTATCACATAACTTTTTATATATTCTGAAATTTGTCAATCCAACCGTTGAATTATGTTATTATCATGACGATCATACATACCAAATTTTAGATCATTCGGAGATTCATAGGTACGTAATCTAATATTACTTATATTTTAAATAACATATTATCTATTAAAATAGAATAGTCGGGTGGAGTATCTACTTGATAATAACATATAATTCAACGATTGAATTGACAAATTTCATAATATATAAAAAAGTTATGTGAAGGTGTAAGTGACCAAGTTTTACACCTGGTGCAAGCGGATCCTTACTCTTTTTATATATGATTATCAACTTTATTATGATGAAGCAAAATTAAATCAGAATTAAATATTTCCATCTTTTTTGTTTGATGATATTATGAGATATTTCTTATATTTATGTGATGGATGAAGTAATTTTTTTTAGTACTATTATTAGTATTTTTAAATATAATTATTACATTTATTCTTATTAATCATAATTAAATATTTTTATCTTTTCCATCGATTATCTTATCTCAAGTTAATAAAAAGATTGAATTCTAAAAATCTTTATTCTTATTGCTCTAATAATTTTGATTTAAATTTTTATGCAAAGATAATGTTATCTGAGCAATTTGGTACTTGTCATTGGGTCTTTGGAATAGAAGGATATACGCATAAGAAATGCCCTTTTTCTGAAACTCAACAATATAAACAACTGCACCATGAAAATTATTTAATTAACCTTTAATTTCAAACACGAACACTATTACAAAATCCATTTGAAAATGCTTAAAAATATAAAATCCAAAAATTAAAAAACTAATATTTGTTTCATCTTTAAAAAATCTTAAAGTACTTTTCATTTCTATAATATTGCAATATGATTGTTAGTTGAAAATTAATATTATTATGATTTTTATTTTTAAAAAACTATTATTTATTAAATAATTATAAAACAATAAGTAAATTTATTTGGATCTTAATTTTTATAATGAAACATAGATAAAAAAAATTTATTCCTTTATATATTATCTTCATAGATTACATAAGATAATGAGCTATACAAAAAATACAATACTCAATAAAAAATGTTATGTAAATACACAAAAACAATAAATAAACAAATTTTGAAATCTATCTTGGATGAGAGACAAAAAGAATTAAAACAAAAATCATAACAATCTTCAGCAACAACAACATAAAAATATATTTTTTTTAATTCCTCGAAATCTCAATAAAAAAATAGAAAATAGTTCACAATTAAAAAAGAAAGGACATCTCCCATCCAAGAAATATAATACACATATTTAGGTCTTCTTTTGAAATTGAAGATCATAAATTGAAAAAAAAGTTCATCCAAAAATTCACAAAAAAATTGAAATATATATAATTTTTTTTTCTTTTTTATCTTTCTCGAAAAAGGTATCAATAATCAAAAGTGAATCTCTTTAATATCAATAGCAAAAACTTTTGTCTTATGTTTCATATGTATTGTTCTTTTACAAAATCCAATACATAATTAATGCTATTTTTTTCCCACACACCTCTATTTATCACACTCTCTTTCTCACTTTCAATATCTTTCTCTCTCTCTTCAATAATGATTATATATGGGCATTAGAGTCAAAACACTTTAAGTTCTTATATCATTTAATCATTTCTTAAAATTCATGCATAACCTTAAAAAAACACTTCTTATAATGAAACGGATGAAGTAATTAAGTAGTGTGATGTCAAAACGGGAGGTCGACCCGTTTCGGGTTCGGGCCAAAAAGCTAGGTTGTAAATTGAGTATCTTAGTATGAAACTCAGACCCGTCCTAAGCGGGCTTCGGGCCCTGTGCGGGCCGGTCTGCATCCTCTTTTTTTTAAAAAAATAATTTGTACAATTCAACCACTACACATGGATAGTTTAACATACCGAAAATTTTCTACAATTCAACAACTCCACATATATAGTTTAACATACCAAAAATTTCTACAGTTCCTATTTATTTATTTATTTTTAAATTTCAACTGTCCAAACTTAAATTGATAGTTTACAAAAATATCAGCACATGAGTACAAGACAATTGGATTCCATCATCCAAGAATATTCAGACAACATGTTTCGGTTCAAATTTTATTTTTCTTTTGAGGTTGATTGGTTCAATATTTGCAAGTGATATATATATATATATATATATATATATATTTATATAGACACACACATATGTATATATAAAATAAAGGCTTAATTATGTTACAATTCCTAAAGTTTGGGGTACTTTTGCCACGTACCCTTATCTTTTTTTTTCAATGTCTGACTCCCCCGAAATTACTTCTGGGTTTGTCATATACCCCTACTACTAATTTTGGCTAATTTTGTTGACATGTAGCATCATAATCTTAGTCAGAAGCAGGAGGTTGGTCACGTGGTGCCGTGTGATGTCACACGGGCAAAGACGACCTCTCTCTTCGATTTTTTTTATTTATTTAACGAAAAATATGAAAATATTAAGTTTTTTAGTTTTTTAATTTTTTAAAAAAACGATCTTCACCCACGGGGCACCGCATGCCTAACCTCTTGCGTCCGACCAGGATTCTAATGTTACATGTCAGCAAAATTGACCAAAATTGGTAGCAGGGGTATATGACAAATCCAGAAGTAAACTTCCGGGACTCGGACATTGAAAAAATAGAATAAGGGTATCTGACAAAAGTACCCCAAACTTCAGGGACTTGTGACATAATTAAGCCTAAAATAAATTTTCAAGTGGTGCATTAATTATTAGTTGTTGTATTTTTCCCTTCTGTACTATATTCGTAAGGACTGAAATCTTAGGATCGATGTCACTAACAATTTATATTTTTTTTTTCAAAAAAAATAATGAATAAACTTATTTATTTTTTACACATGTTTTTTTAACCAATAATAAGTTTTTTTTTCCTCTTATAATGAACACATGCACATGTAAAATTAAGAAAATGTGAATTTTTTTTTCTTTTTTCAGGGCTGGTGGGTCGAATCCTTACCCGGTCCGAATCCGAACCCGATCAGACAGGGCTAAATAGCCCGAGTTGAATAAATACGCTATTTTAAGAAACCCGAACCCTATGATTTTTCGGGTTTTTTGGCCCAGCCCATTTTAACAACTCTAGATAAAACTAAAGGTTGAGTCTCTGCCCCCTGTTACCCTATCCATTCACATAAACATTGGTCTGGTCTGAGTAAGGTTCTCCAGTGGTGTTGCCCAAAAACTCAAAATCAAATTCATTGTGATTTGGACCATCCGATGTCATCTACGTAACTTAACATAACATAATAAATTAATTAATTTGATTACCAAAATGTCAGATTCGTCCTTCAAAGATAATGTTGTCATCAATTTAGTTATCCAAAGATATTTGTCATCAATTTAGTTCCTCAAAAATCAATTGTTCCACCAATTTAGTCTCCCAAAGATATTTGCCACCAATTTAGTCTCCCAAAGATCAATTGTGCCATCAATTTATTCCTCCAAAAATATTTCCCATCAATTTAGTCCCTCAAAAATCAATTGTGTCACCAATTTAGTTTTCCAAAGATATTTGTCATCAATATAGTCTATTAAAAATCAATTGCACCGTCATGATAGTCCTCCATACTGCTCTACTACAAATCAAATTAACTTTGCCCACGAAACATGTTAAATAAAAAAAGGCTTATTAAAGTTTTTAGTCCCTAAACTTATGTGCTCTTTTGAAATTGGTCCTTAAACTTTTTTCGATACTTTGAGTCCCTAAACATTGCTCAAATTTTGGAAATGGTCCTTTCATCACTTAAGTGGTGATATGACCGAGGATATGCTACGTCACTTTCGTCATATTAGTAGGTAACGTGTCAGATGATGTCACGTGAATTTTTTAAATTAAAAAAATTCAAATTTATTAAAAATAATTAAAAATTGTATTTTTTTTTTAAAGAAAATCGAATTTTGTAATAAATTTTAAAAGAAATTATTTATTTAATAAAAAAATCATGTAGTGTCGCATGGCTCTACATAACACGTCATTCGTCGATATTGTGAAAGTTACGTGACATGTCATCGGCTATATCATCACTTAACTGACGAAAGGACCATTTCCAAAAATTAAACAAAGTTCGGGAACCTAAAACATCGAAAAAAAGTTTAAGGACCAATTTCAAAATAGCACATAAGTTCAGGGACTAAAATGTTAAATAAGCCATAAAAAATATAAAATAAAATAAAATTAATTAACTTAAATACAAAAACAAACATATTAAAAAAATACCCACAAGCCAATCTTCTAGACAGGGATGACAATGGAGCATGAAATGTCTTTTTATAACGGAGGACTATTGTCTTTTTCACTATCCCCGCTTTGAATTTGACACCTCATCTTCGTTTCTCATTTCTTAATTTTCTTCTGATTCCCCAAATAGTAATGAATTTATCAATTTTATATTTAACATGATTAATTCTACCAAGTGATTAATTCTACAAGTTATTCTACTCCTATTAAAAGCAATTTAACGGATAATAAAAGAAACTTCATTTTTCATTGATTCATAATATGAGCACTACAATATTTAAATAGAAAATAACCCTAATTCACTACTTGGATCCACCCTACAAGTGGCATAATCCCATAACTAGGAAAGATCTAGAAATAATATTAATAACCTATTTATTTATTTAATAACATATAGTCATCTCTCCCCTTTTTAAAAGGACCTAATAACCCATCTTATTTTTAATGGGTTTAGCAACATCCTATCATTGCCAACCCCTTGAAAATCAGCCTTGTCCTCAAGGTTGAACTTCTTGGTGAAGCGAAGAATTAAATGCTTATCAATATCAACTTTGTCGTTAAAACTGAGCTCTTCTGCGTTAGACTTTTTCTTTTTGAACCCCACCTTTTACTCATTGGCCCCATCGCCTGAAACAAGTCAGATAAACTTTTTGGCCCCCACCCATTACAACCGATTTGCATAAGGCGGAATAATTACCGACTATTTAAAAGCGGAAATACTTCCGACTTTTAAGAAGCGGAACAAATAAAGTGTTGAAATCCCAGAAATGCCCCTCCGTAAACTCTCCACCTCCCTTCTTTTTATTATTTTGTACGTGAATGAACGGAGGGGCAATTTTGGTATTATAACAAATTTTTAATGTTTTCCGCCTGATGAGAGGCGGAATACTTTATTTTATTTACGACTTTGGAAAGGCGGAAGATAATACGACTTGCATAAGGTGAAAAATGTTTTATTTTGTTTCTGCATTGTTTCAAGCGGAAAGAATTTTCTGACTTGTTTCAGGCGGTGGGGGCTAATGAGTAAAAGGTGGGGTTCAAAAAGAAAAAGAACTGCGTTAATGCTTGCTTGGTCCACGACAAATGAATTAGAAAAAGTAGAACTTGGATTTGAGATGAGTTGATGCATTAGTTGCCCAGAGGTAAGTGGAACCATATATATTTCAACCAATAAATAAAAATTAGAAACATGAGCAGAAGTGAAATAAGTGAGTGGACCCCATAGAGAAAAGGAGAGCACCAAAGTAGTGTGGGTGTCACACGGTTTGCATATGCTAGGTTCATGTGGACCAAATGAAAATGGATCTGGAGCGTTGATGGGTTGCAGATCCAACGACTCTTGTTGCACCTAAGTTAGTGGGGTGTGAGTTGTCAACCACTATGTGATTCCTGAAGCATAAGTTGTACCTCCATTCTTTGCAAAAATTGCACCCTCCACAATGATTACTTCTTTCCACTCTCTAAAGCCAACATTATCAAGACTCTTCACATCATTCCTCAAATCTCTATTCTTCCTCTCTTTTTCAAAAGTCTGAACGAATCTGAAGTTATTTTTATTTTTAAAGCCATCCAAGCTTCCAAAAAACACTGATCTCGAGGAGATAAATTTCTGTAGCTGATGGGTTTCCGGCGGTAATGGTTCCCATGGTGGGGCTTGAGGCGGAGAACGTGGTGCCCATGGTGGAGATCATGACTGTGTCTATGATGCCGCTCGCGTCGGAGGTGGTGTTTTCCATGGCGGTGCTTGTGGCGGTGCTAGCGGTGAGGGAGGAGAACGAGAGTCACTCCTTTCGTTTTCGCCGAAAGCGACTTCCGGTGACGAATACGGCAGAGCTTGCAATGGAGAAAGTGATATCTGCGGTGGCTCGCGACTAGGCATGAAGCTCTCCTCCCTTTTCTCCTTGTTCTCGTTGGAGGCTGAGCCCGACGGTGGATACGGAAATTTCCATGGTGGAGCTCGCAGCGGCCCACGGTGGTGTTGACTTCCATGTTCATTAGAGCCTTCATTTCTCGGTGGCACAGAGATCTTTAACGAAGAAGACGGTAAAATCCTTTTCCCTCTTTCATCTCTCTGGTCCGGCGGCGGAGACGTTTCCATGATGAAGCACGGAGTCGCCGCCTCAAGAGCCATGGTGGCGCACGAAGAGGCTCACTCCCGCACCACTGTTGTTGACGACAGAGTCGCGATGGTTGATGGTAGATCTGAAAGAAAATATTTGATAATTTTATATCAATTACACATGTAAATATCAATTATAGCATGTTCTTTATTAATCAATTAACAAAAGGTATATGTACCTGGAACAAGAGATGGATCCATACCAATGTCTTCCTTGACCCTGTTGAAATTCTAGAGAAAGAAAAGAAGGAATAAGAAAAGAGATGCTATGTGTGAACAAGAAAGAGGATAACTGCTCTCTACCTCATAGGCCTCACCAAAATAAAAACTGATCAGATATATATTTGATACTAGAACTGAACAGTTTCTAATAATGAGGAAAAGTGTTTTATGAGAAACAACCTCCCGCCATATCAGATGAGAGTAGAGACCTCTACCAAGGCATACCAAAAGAATAACCCAACCCATAATGGGCTATCCTCAATAAAATCCTAAACATAATATATCCATCAATTAACCAAGTGATATATATTAAATTATTATAAATATATAATAATCTACATAATTGATATATCTAATAATTCTAAAACATATTCTAAATAATATATTAATGATAATCCATAAAATTATTATTAGAATATATTAAAAATACAACAATCTCCCACTTGGATTGCATTTCCATATAATGGTCCAAGCATTTCAATAATGCCATAAGAGATACGATAATAAAAGTGACGTCAACCAATACATATCTCATAATAGTAAATAAAATGTGCTATATTAGACTCCCACTAACCCAAAACATCAAAAGACTTAACCAAACCCATATGAGTTACATGATCCTGAAAAACTCCAATAGTTAAGCCTTTGGTCAGTGGATCCGCTAACATGTTCTCGGTAGCAATATGTTCAATTTGAATTTGATGCTCTCGAACTCTTTCTCGAATAGATAGATATTTTACATCAAAATGCTTTGTGCGAGAAGAGCTTCTGGTGTTTTGAGAGAAATGCACAGCAGAAGTATTATCGCAATACATTGCAAGTGGCCTAGATATGCTTTCAACAATATGAAAACCAGAAATTAAATTTTTAAGCCCTAAGGCATGACAAGTGGCCTCATAATAAGCGATATACTCTGCTTCCATGGTAGAAGTAGCTGTAAGAGATTGTTTAATACTCTTCCAAGCAATAGCTCCTCCTGCCATCATAAAGAACCAGAAGTAGATTTTCTATCATCAAGGCAGCCTGCAAAATCAGAATCACAATAGCCAGTGACTTGAAGAAGTTGATCAGACTTCTTATAGGTCAACATATAATCTTTGGTACCTTGTAAGTACCTCATGACCCTTTTCACGGCTTTCCAATGGCTCAATCCAGGATTGCTCAAGTATCTCCCTAAAGCATTAACAACAAAAGCTATATTGGGACGAGTACAAACTTGAGCATACATCAGACTGCCTACAGCGGAAGCAAAAGTAATCTTCTTCATTTCATTTCTCTCTTTATCATTTTGAGCACACTGAGAATTAGAGAGCTTTTCTCCCTTTTGTATTGGTGTAGCACATGGGGAGCAAGAATGCATGTTAAACCGTTTAAGGATCTTTTCAATGTATCCTCTTTGAGACAATGCAAGAGTGCCACGTTACCTATCACGATAAATTTGGATGCCTAGCACAACTAAAGCATCACCAAGGTCCTTCATATCAAAGTGACTATTCAACATTTGTTTTGTCTCAGTCAAAAGTTTAACACAACTACTAGCCAGGAGTATGTCATCAATATATAAGACAAGGATTATAAAATTGCTCCCACTAGTCTTTAGATAGATGCATTGATCTAAAGCATTTTCAACAAAGCCAAAGGAAGTGACTACCTGGTCAAACTTTAGATACCATTCTCTGGATGCTTGTTTTAGTCCATAAATGGATTTTCTCAGCTTGCAGACTAAGTGCTCTTTTCCCTTTTCAACAAAACCATCAGGTTGAATCATATAGACATCTTCATCTAAATCCCCATTTAGAAAAGCGGTGTTAACATCCATCTGGTGAAGTTCTAAGTCAAAGTGAGCTACCAAAGCCATAACAACTCGAAAAGCATCTTTAGTAGAGACAGGTGAGAAAGTCTCCTTATAATCAATGTCTTCTCTTTGGTTGCAGCCTTTTGCCATTAACCTAGCTTTGTACCTCTCAACTTTACCATCGGGATTACGCTTGGTCTTATAGACCCATTTATTCCCAACTGTTTTGCAACCAACTGGTAACTCCACAAGTTCCCAAACACCATTATGAGACATAGAGGCTAATTCATCATGCATAGCATTCAACCAATCAGAAGCAAGAGGGCTAGAGATAGCCTCAACAAAATCAACAGGATCACAACCATCATTAAGGTCAAATTCATGCTCTTGGAGATAGACAATGTAGTCATTAGAGATAGCAGACCTGCGAACCCTTTCAGATCTTCGTAATGGAATCTCTTCAACAACATCATCATGATCTTGCTCATTTACAAAAGGTGCTGGCTCAACATCATCTTCTTGAACAATTTGATTATCACCATGAGCATCAGGGAGCATGTCATTTTTTGGAAAAGGCACAATTGGTATAGGGACAATGACATGATCTTCTCTAAAAGTAACGGGTCGTGGAGTATGGCTCCCACTTTCCAAGTCATCCTCAAAGAAAATAGCACGATCAGATTCAATAACTCGCATGGAGTGAGAAGGACAATAGAATCTGCTGCCTCTAGAGCCAACACAATAGCCAATAAAGAACCCACTAGCAGTCTTGAAATCAAGTTTCTTCAAATGAGGATTATAAGGTCTCACCTCTGCCTTACAACCCCATACATGGAAATGTCTCAAACTCGGTTTCTTTCCAGTCATCAACTCATAAGGAGTTTTAGGCACAGACTTGCTAGGCACCTGATTCAGAATGTATACAACAGTCCTCAGAGTATCACCCCAAAGAAATTCTGGCAAGGATGAATGACTCAACATACATCTCACCATATCCATAAGCGTGCGATTTCTTCTTTCTACAACTCCATTTTGTTGAGGAGTACCCGACATAGTGTATTGAGCTTCAATCCCACATTCTTCAAGATATTTGGCAAAAGGTCCTGGGTTTCTCCCGGTCTCACCATACCTGCCATAGTACTCACCTCCTCTGTCAGATCTCACACATTTGATTTTCTTGCCTGTTTTTAATTCAATAGCATTTTTGAAAGATTTGAAAGCATCCAAGGAACTAGATTTCTCATGAAGAATATCTATCCAACCAAACCTGGAAAAATCATCTATGAAAGTGATAAAATACCTATATCCACCCATAGCAGTGGGCGTAATAGGTCCAAACATATCAGTGTGAATCAGCTCCAACACATCAGTACACCTGTCAGCTCCTTCATTTCTACCTTTGGCAGTAAGTTTTCCCTTGATACAATCAATACAAGTACCAAAATCAGAAAAATCTAAATCATGTAGAATGCCCAGTTTAATCAATCTCTCAATTCGGGGTCTTGAAATGTGACCCAACCGTCTGTGCCATAACATAGAAGAATTTTCATCAATTCTGCCGCGCTTATTTCTAACTGTAGAATTAACAGACATATCATGCAAATTCAGCTTATACAGCCCATCACATAAAACTCCAGCACCAACCTCAATAGAATTAAAATAAACAACAAGTTTTCCATTGCCAAACTGAAAAGTGTAGCCATAATTATCCAAAGCTGAAATTGAAATCAAATTCCTTCTCATGGAAGGTACATAAACAACATCCTTTAACAACAAAACATGTCCAGAAGGTAAATTTAAAGAAACTACTCCTATCTCTTCCACTAGTACTCTTGTTCCATCTCCCATAATGATCTTGGATTCAACATTACTTGGCTTCCTCTGGCTTGTGAACCCCTGCAAAGAATTCACAACATGAATAGTAGCGCCTGAATCAAACCACCAAGTATTGGGAGGAACATCGATCACATTAGATTCAAAACAAGCTAGAGCTAGGAGTATACCTTCTTTCCCATTTTTCTCCTTCAGAAAAAAACAATCATCAAGCTTGTGGCCATACTTTTTGCAATACTTGCAGTTCCCCTTGAAGAATTTTTTCTTAGGTCCCAGGTGTTGCGGAGCTGAATTCCCAACTTTCTTCTTATCAAACTGAAACTTGCCTTTTTTGCCCTTGTAACCTTTCTTCTCATTCTTTGAGCCGGAGTCAGAAGCAACAAACTGAGCAATATGAGACTTTCCTTTCTTTAAGGACTTTTCCTCTTGAGTAACAATGACAATCATCTCATCAATAGACCATTCCTCCTTTTGAGCATTGTAATGCAGCAACTTCATCATATGCTGCCTGACACCACTAACACCATCATACATGGTGCGCTCCAACAGAGAAAGATATTGGCCTTTAAGTGCTTTGTCAAAAGTTTTAAACTTGTCACCGACGGATTTCAAAAAATCCTTGGCCTTGGTTCTCTCTGGAATACTTTGTCTAATAGACTTCTCCATAGTGTATTTCATAATCATGAGACACACCCTGTTAGAGTGCTCCCACTTTTCACGAGAAGTCTTATCAGCAGAAGTGGACTCGCTGGTAAGAGTTGGGGGCTCTTCATCTCTCAAAACCAAGACCATATTAGTGACAGCTAAATAGATATCCAGAGATTCTTTCCAATCATCATAATTGGAACCATTCAGAGTTTTGACAGCTGTCAATTGCATAGGCAAGGAAGCTAGCACAAGAAAATAACAAGGAACATTTAAATATGCATGAAATATTATTATCATGCACTAACATAATTAAATGATTCCATAAGTGTAGCTAAACATGCCTTTAAACGAAATTCTCATTTATCATGATCATGTTTAAGAGTATTGGATCCTAACAAATAAGAAATATATATAATACTACAATGCAACAATCTCATGTCACCAAAAAATTTCTCATACCGATAGGGTACTCGAAATACAATTGACATGAATCAAAAACAAATAGCACATTGTATTAAAACAAATATCACTAATAACATCATACCGATAGGGTATAACTATTATTAATGTTACATATATACTACCTGGTCTAATTTTTTTTTTAAAGATCTAAAATATTCCAATTCAAACAGATTTTGTATAATTGAACTTACGATAGGCAATATTACAATTATACAAAATGATTTTTTTTTAAATATTGTTATTGTTATTTTAGATATCTAAATATGCCATTCATACAAAAATTTTGTATAACTGCACTTGCGATAGGCAAGATCACAATCATACAAAATAATAATAATAATATTATCAATCACAATGTGCCATGATCTGTAATGGGATAAACCAGTAATTGTGCAATTTTAACTTGATAGTTACGAGGCACTGAAACATTGAATAACACTTAATCCTTGGAAACCCGTTGGAAAACAATTGCACAAGCACTAAACCGGAACGGAAGAAATAAAAGAAAACAACGATTGCACATGCTGATATCAATAGATACGGAACGAAAAAAAATTGGAAATATACGATGAACAAAAAAAGCACGGATTCCAATTGTTAAATAAAATTAAATTCCATCTAATTATAAAAAAAAAAAACAGCCATAATCCTATTTACATAGCTCTGATACCAATTGAAAGAAAATATTTGATAATTTTATATCAATTACACATGTAAATATCAATTATAGCATGTTCTTTATTAATCAATTAACAAAAGGTATATGTACCTGTAACAAGAGAAGGATCCATGCCAATGTCTTCCTTGACCCTGTTGAAATGCTAGAGAAAGAAAAGAAGGAATAGGAAAAAAGATGCTATGTGTGAACAAGGAAGAGGATAACTGCTCTCTACCTCATAGGCTCACCAAAATAAAAACTGATTAGATATATATTTGATACTGGAACTGAACAGTTTCTAATAATGAGGAAAAGTGTTTTATGAGAAACAACCTCCAGCCATATCAGATGAGAGTAGGGACCTCTACCAAGGCATACCAAAAGAATAACCCAACCCATAATGGGCTATCCTCAATAAAAGCCTAAACATAATATATCCATCAATTAACTAAGTGATATATATTAAATTATTATAAATATATAATAATCTACATAATTGATATATCTAATAATTCTAAAACATATTCGAAATAATATATTAATGTTAATCCATAAAATTATTATTAGAATATATAAAAAATACAACAAGATCTGCTTTAGAAAGTGAGGAAGGTGTGGCGATGGGTGCCGGTGACGCTTCATAGGTCGACGACTGAGGCGAGGGAGGTGTTGATTTTTCTTTTTGTTTTGATTTATTTGACCTTGGTGATGCTGGTTTGGTAGGTAACTAGAGGATAGTGTTTGTAACTGCTCATAGTATGCTGGACAATGAGTTTGTGAGGATGCATAGTAGATCTGTGAAGGTGTATAATATGACTGAGGTATTGGTTGTTGAGGTGGTTGTAGGGGTGGCTGTGGTGGTGGATAATAGGGTTGTGTTGGTGGGTTTGGAGGTGGTTGTTAGGGTGATGGCTTGTGGGGAAAGGAAGATAGATAAGAGTGTAATGGTGAAATATACTAAATTTGTAGGAGTGGTGGTTGAGAATAAAGAAGTGAGGGCGGTGGATAATATGAAGATGATGGTGGGTGGTCCCATGGATATGGTGAATAAGGATTTGCCATGGTGGTGGGAGGTTCAGAAGGAAGATGAAAGCACCAAATGATAGAAAGCTAAAAGCTATTCTACCAAGTGATTAATTCTACAAGTTATTCTACTCCTATTAAAAGTAATTAAAAGAATAATAAAAGAAACTTCATTTTTTATTGATTCATAACATGAGCACTACAATGCTTAAATAGAAAATAACCATGATTTTAGAAATAATATTAATAACCTATTTATTTATTTAATTACATATAATCATCTCTTCCCTTTTTTAATGGACCTAATAACCCATCTTATTTTTAATGGGTTTAGCAACATCTTATCATCACGTAAGTAAAGTTATACTGATCTGTAATGGAGGAATACAGGGAACTAACGTGCTGGTGCAATTGATCTTTGATGGATTATATTGATGACAAATATTTTTAGGAGACTAAATTGATGATACAATTGTTTTTTGAGGGACTATATTGGTGTCAAATATATTTGGATGACTAAATTGATGGCACAATTGATCTTTGGTAGACTAAATTGATGACAAATATCCTTGGGGGACTAAATTGGTGTCAACTATCTTTTGGGAACTAAATTGGTGACATAATTGATCTTTGAGGGATTAAACTGGTAAAAAATAATATATTTGAAGGACTGAATTGATGGCAACATAATCTTTGGAGGACCAAATTGACTATGAGATTAGTGGGTATGCACTGACGGTGTAAAGTTTTTTGCACCATCAGTCCATCATCCATCATTCATTTGGATTAATTTAATTTAAAAATCAACAACCATAAACGGATGAATGGTGGATGATACACTGACAGTATAAAAAACTTTACACTGTTGGTGCATTACCCATTTTCTCATTAACCATTTACTCAACAATTTAATTTGATTACCAAAATGTCAACTCATTCAACATAGCATCAAATATTAGTATGTACAGTAGGGGTGAGCGTGGGACGGGTTGTGACGGGTTGGGCTTGACCGTCACCCGGCCGTAAAATTTGACCGGACCAATTTTTAAACCCGTACCCATCCCTAAACCCGAATAAACCCGAACATATGTGGGCCTAATTGAGTAAGAAAAAAATGAGGACGGGTCCGGGTTGGACTCGGGACAATAATCACAAACCTAAAATAAGATAAAACTTACACCCAAAATCTTTAACTTACATACTTAACACCAATCTGCACTGTGGCCAAGGACATTGACATGAGAATGCAACAAAATGACCCAGGAAATGAAAAGAAAACTAAGACTAGTTAACAATGCATGATATTGGCATTAAGAAACAAATTGGACACGCGAAGATAAATGAATATTAGCAAATGAGGTTTACATGAAAGAGCTGTTGGCACTAGTTTTGGAATCCAACAACTTAAAGCACAAGATGCAGAACCACAAATTACTTAACTTGAAGGGCTCATTTATTTTTAGACAGTTGCATAAAATAAGTTATAGCTAAACTACAATCCATAATAAACATTTATTACATTATATATAAGATTATAACAACGTACATTATTTTTTGTTCCCACCTTAGTTGGGGTATTTGATGTTACTTTATAATGTTCTTTAGAGTACTCAATCAATAGTCAATACCATAACCTAAAGTATTAATCTAAATTATATATTAAAAAAAAAAGGGATTATGTATGGTACCTGAGCCTGCTAGTGTGGCTTAGAAGCCTTCCTTGTGATTCCTCACACTTTGGAACTTCATACAAAAGTGGGAGGATCATAAGGACATGATAAATTCCTTTTCCTTATGGCTGCAACTATGACCTGAAAAATTGGCTTTCCCTGTACCTATAAAAAGTCTTCACTGCAAAGAAAGCTATGACACTGAGAGCCATACGAATAGTGATTATAAGACCTGCAACACCCCGACTAACATTGTCTTGAAGTTCCATATAACAAACTAAGTCTATTGTGACAAAGCACTTGTTTTGTACACAAGAAGTACTCACAAACCTAGAAGACCAAATAGAGTTACAAATTACCAATTGGCATGCATAAGCTTGTCCTTATTAATTTGCATAAAATATTGAACTGAATTCAACCAAAACACAATAAGAACACCAATTAAAATAATCAAGATGAATTCAACCATACTGATCTCTCTGCACACAGTAAAATTGCACAAAAAAAAAACAGCCAAAAGAACCAGAGTGCAACAACAAAAATGAAAAAGGGCCTTAAGATAAAATACTAAAAACAAATGCAATTGAATTTGAATCTGCATACAAATTGATTACTGAAATTCTACACAGATGTCTCATCACAAACATCAGCTTTCATTAGCAGTTAGCACTATATATAATTTATAAGTGCATTGTCTTACATGACATATTCCAAGTCAAGTCAAACTTCTGTAGACCAAAAATATATTAACTTTGTAAGCCTTTCTAACAAACTATACATCCAAAAAAAATATCATATAAACTCATTATCATGCACAAAAAGAATTGCATTTACTCCCCACCAAAAAGCTATTCATAATAGTTTCCCATATACAAAAAAGAAATCTAGCCAAGGCTGCCTATCAATCAATAATTATGGCTGCCGATTCATCGTTTGTTCCTTGTGAGTCAAGAATCTTAGCAGAAACATCATAAAAAAAATAAATAAATAAATAAATTTCAATATGCATGAAATAATGTACTTTGAAGCCAATAGTAAACTTAATAGTAAATTATTAGTAAACTCACCACCAATAATCTTCTCGGTGCGATCAAATTGATCAAAATCTTTTTCATCAAACTTGAGGCCAGTAGGATTTAGCCAATTTTGAGTGCATATGAGAGCTTCAACCATTTTAGGAGACAAAGAGATGTGGAAGACATCAAGCACACGTCCACTGGTACTGAAACACGACTCAGATGCAACATTAGAAACCGGAATTGCAAATACATCACGAGCCATGATTGAAAGGATCCTATATTTTGCAGAGTTTGTCTTCCACCATGCCAATATGTCAAAGTCCTCACCCCCTTCAATAGTATCCTCTGCCAAATATCTCTCAATATCATTTCTTTCTGAATTGGTTTTGGCCCTCTTTTGTTTTTTCCAAGCTTGCTCCCTATCTTGCACCACATCTTGGACTTTTGACCCTTTAACACTATCCACCAATGCTGTGTTGTTAGAGGTCTCTTTAACCGAAGTGGTATCTTGCACCACATGTGCATAAAATTTGTACAAGTTATCCAAGGTCTCTTTAACCAAAGTAAGCATTTTGGCTGCCAAGAGTTCACTACATGTATCCTCTATACTCCAAGTGACATAATCAAGTTTGTATCGAGGATCCAAGACATTCCCAACAAACAACATAGGGTTAATCTTTTCGACATTTACAAAATACTTATTATACTTTGCTAACATAGAAAGAGACATAGACCCTAAAAGTTCAAATTCATCATGACTCCATTCTTTCAAAGTAGCTTGTATTGATGCAACTTCACTGTAGCATTTGTTTGATGTAACATGCAAAGAACTAGAGAATCGCAAAGTCATTTGATAAAAGATTGCCAAAAATTGAATAAATATCCTAGCATGATCCCAATCCCTCTCAATAGGTGGATCATATTTCCTTTTCTCTTTGTCATCTTTACCAAACCAATTTCGGAAATTTGATTCTAGATCATAAAGCCTATCAAATGCTTTCTCATACTTCTCGGCATGTTCCAACATAAGGTAAGTAGAATTCCACCTAATTGGAACATCCAAGCACACAAGGCTTCCAGACTCAATCAATTCAGCCTCAATACATTCTTTGAAGCTTTTAAGTCTTGAGGGTGAAGACCTAACATATCGCACGACATTCCTAATGCTATCAATGGAAGGTTGTTGTTCCTTTAACCCCTCACTAACAATCAAATTTAGAATATGAGCGCAACACCTCATATGCAAATATTTGCCACCACACACTAGCCCACCCCTCGCATCAAACTTCTTTTGAATGTATGCAATGGCCTTATCATTTGAGCTTGCATTATCAACCGTGATTGCGAACACTCTTTCAAGTCCCCATTCTCTTAAACATCTCTCTATTTCTCTACCAATGGTTTCACCCTGGTGGTTTTCAACTAGGCAAAAATTCAAGATCCTTTTATGTAGCTTCCAATCTTCATCAATGAAATGTGCCGTCACACACATGTAGCCTAAGTTTTGGTTTGAAGTCCAACAATCTGTTGTCAAACAAACACGATTGCATGACTTCATAAACCAAGCCTTTAATTTTTTCTTTTCATCCAAAAAAAGTTGATAACAATCCCTAGCAACCGTGAACCTAGATGGTACAGTAAATCTAGGCTCTAAACGATTCATCATTCGACGAAACCCACGTCCTTCTACAACCTTAAATGGCATTTCATCACAAATAACAAATTCTATCACTGCCCTCCGACAATCCTCTAAGTTATAGCCAATGGAATTGGTTTCATCTAAAACATTTTCCTCTGTGATTTTTGGCATAAAACCATGTAGTGTTCCACTCTTACCTACTTTACTGAATATCCATGGAAGCTTCCGGTGCAAATGTTTGCGCAAAGAAGAGAAACCATGTTTGTTTGGGTCACAACAGTATGTGCTATTACAATGGTTGCATTTGGCTTTGTGTTTACCCTTAGTCTCCTTTAAAGGAAGCTTTGTAAAGTGATCCCAAACAATTGATTTCTTTTTCTCCTCATCTTCAACTTTAATTACCTCATTTTCTCCGTTATTACAGGTGCTTTTGTAGGAGGTTTTTGGTGGGTAGAGGTAACTATGGGAGGATTTGTGTCAATTGGAGGGTTTAAGTTTCTAATTTCAGTCTCACTTTGTGTAGCCTCACTATTTGCCATTTCTATTCACTAAAACAAAAAAGATAAAACGGAAAATATAATATAGATATTTAGTCCACAATGCAAAAATTGAAATCAGTTTGAAAATATCAAACTCTACAATAATAAGTATTAAAGTATACCGTATGGGTCAATGGAGGTCGCTAGATTCTGTTCTTGTGTTAGAAGAGTGGAAGAACTGGTAGTTGAATTGTTGAACAGAGTTCAAAATCAAGGTCTTCCACTTTTCATCAACGAGAAGTGAGTCGTTCTTGAAGAAAGAAAAGAGTGGTGTTGGGTTGTTCTTGAAGAAAGGCCAGGGAAGAGCGGTGTTAGGAACAGTGTCGTTGTCAAGCACAAAGGGAAGAGCAGCGTCGTCCTCGGTTTTGGGCTTGCGGCAACGTCATGGTGGTGACGGTTCAATCGGTGTCGGTGATGGAGGGTTTTCCATGGAAGAGTGGTTTATGGTGCCTCATGGTGGTCAAAATCCCTAATTCTAAAAGTAGTGAGGTACTGAGACTGAGGTAGTGATATTTCATTATTTTGGACTTTTGGTACTGAAGAGTCAAGACTCAAAGGGTGAATTTGTTGAGTAAATTAGTGAACCGTGTGTGCCTGTAACATGTGTGGTTCAGTGTAATTACTAATTTTTTCTTTGAAATGTAATGCAGTAATTTATAATTATAATTGTAATATAAATTAGTAATGATATATTTTATATAAATATATAAATATATATATATATATATATACGGGTCGGATTGGGTGACCAGGTGTTAGACCCGAACCCGTCACAATCCGATGTCGAGTAACATACTTTTAATCACACTGATCCAGGTCTGACCCGACCTGAAGCAAGCGGGTCCGATCCGGGTGAGCGGGTCGGTTCGGGTCCTTCACACCCTTGTACGGTACTATAAACCATCCTGTCTCATACATCAATATCAAAATAAAGGGACCCACATTGCAATCAAGGAAATGTTGGCTGATTTGTGATTGAGAAAGGGCCAAATTTAATAAATGCAAAAAAATAAAAAATAAAATAAAAAAATGGGTGTGTTAAAAATTCACGCCTTCACTGGTTATAAAGAAAAGTAAGATTAACTTTATACTTTTTTTTTAAATAACTTTACATTATATATATATATATATACACACACTAGCTCTTACCCCGTGCAATACATGGGTTATTGATATTTTAATTTTTTAATTAAATTTTTTAATTTTAAAATTATTATTATTTTTATTATAAAGTAAAGACTATTATTAAAAAAATAATTATATAAAAAGGTAGGAGTTCAAACCAAACCCTACGCTTAATAAAAAAAAATTGATCTAAATGATCTTGTTGACAAATTTTATACTTCCTCATATGAATAAAAAATGTAACACTTTTTTATGTGAGATATTTCTCGTTTTATGAGATATTATGAGATATTTCTTATATTTATGTGATGAATGAAATATTTTTTTTGTACTATTATTAGTATTTTTTAAATATGATTATCACATTTATTCTTATTAATCATAATTAAATATTTTTATCTTTTTTATCGATTATTTTATCTCAAGTTAATAAAAAGATTAAATCCTAAAATTTTTTATTCTAATTGTTCTAATCATTTTGATTTAAATTTTTACAGCAAAGATAATGTTACCTATTAGTTAATAATAAGATTTAGAAAGAAAAAAGATCGATAATGTGATATAAAATCAAGAAAGAGATAAAATATAGACGAAAATATAAAAAAAAATTATAAGAATATAAGAGTTCTACCAAATATTATCATGATTAAAATTAAAAAAACATTATGTACCTTGCACTTAAAAAACAAGAAAAATAAATAAATAAATATTAATAAGCAGAAAACGTTGACAAAGATATGTATATCTAGAATTACATGTAACGCTGATGAAAGAAAAAGAAAAAGAAAACGTCGTGGACAGACTTACAGACTTACAGACTTGCCAATCGATATAACGGCAGTCTCCTCACAGTCTACACAAGAAGCCATTTCTCCACAAAACCCTAGCTGAACCCTCCTTTCCGACAACCACCGCTGCAGACACTAAACAATGGACTTCACTCCGCCGCCAATCGAAGACGGTTTCACGGCAGAGAAGCTCTTCAACCAAGGCTTCTCCTACACCTACGACGACGTCATCTTCCTCCCTCACTACATCGACTTCCCCGCCGAAGCCGTCGACCTCTCCTCCAACCTCTCCCGCAACCTCCGCCTCTCCGTCCCCCTCGTCGCCTCCCCCATGGACACCGTCTCGGAATCCGCCATGGCCGCCGCCATGGCCTCTTTAGGCGGCATTGCCGTCATCCACTCCAACACCACCGCCGCCGTCCAGGCCTCCCTTGTCCGCGCCGCCAAGTCCCGCCGTGTTCCCATCCTCCACGACCCCGTCTTCCTCCCTCCCTCCGCCGAGATTTCCTCCGCCGACGACTTCGGCGACTCGCCGTTCATCCTCGTCACGGAAACCGCCTCTTCCAAGTCCCCCCTCCTCGGGTATGTCTCCAGGCAAGATTTTCTAAAAACGAATCAAAACGGCAAGAGCTGTAGGGTTCGCGACTGCTTAGCCGAATCCCCGGTCTCTGTCCCATGGAGCTATGATTTGGGGAAAATAGACGAAGCTTTGAATGAAAAGAAGGTGAATTCGGTGTGTTTGGTAAGGGATGATGGTGAATTGGTGGATTTGGTGACGAGGGAGGATGTGGATAGGGTTAAGGGTTATCCGAAATTGTTGGGGAAGGGATCGGTGGGGCCCAATGGGGAATGGTTGGTGGGGGCCGCGATTGGGACGAGGGAGCAGGATAAGGAGAGGTTGGAGCATTTGGTGAAGGCTGGAGTGAATGTCGTTGTGCTTGATAGTTCGCAGGGTAATTCTATTTATCAGTTGGAGATGATCAAGTATATGAAAAATATGTACCCGGAGATAGATGTGATTGGTGGGAATGTTGTGACTATGTACCAGGCTGAGAAATTGATTCAGGCTGGTGTTGATGGGTTGAGGGTTGGTATGGGGTCGGGGTCTATATGCACTACACAAGAGGTTTGCGCGGTTGGACGTGGTCAGGTATATGATTTTTCACTTTATACTTTATAAGGTCTCTTGCTGATGGCTTGAAGTTTGAATTATTTGTTGCATCATTGCCTTGGATGTGCTGAGTTTCTCTTTTGATAAATCCATTAGTTTTGAGTAGGCTTGATTTAAGTACTTAGTTAGAGATTCCTGAAATTAAAGTGTTAGTTACACTTAGCTTTAGATTGATGAGTTTCTTACTTGTTGAATGCGTGTTTTTTTAGTGGCATTAGTGTGTATAGGCTTTTATTTTAATATTGCATCAAGTGTTGTGGAATTTCAGTTCTGCCTTCACCCTTGTTCTGGCTAGTAATTTCCATCTTGTGCTCAATTTTTAATATTGTCTTTTTGCTTTTTAGGCAACTGCTGTTTACAAGGTCTCATCCATTGCTTATAAAAGTGGTGTTCCTGTGATTGCCGATGGTGGCATCTCAAACTCTGGTCATATTGTTAAAGCTTTGTCATTGGGAGCATCTACTGTTATGATGGGAAGCTTCTTAGCTGGTAGCACTGAAGCTCCTGGCACTTACGAATATCAGGTATGAAAGACTGCTGGAATCTTGTGAGTGCCTCTCACTGTATTTAAAATTTTATGCTTTTTTATGTTATCAGCATATCAGGAATATAGTAACAGAATAAAGTATCTCCTCATATGAGGAGATAAATTATCTTCTTAACTCATTAAGATATTGCCACATCTCTCTATTTTTGCTAAAGGTTTTTTTAACTAAAAAAAACCCAACTAAAGAAAAAAGAAAACAGTGGAAATTGCAAACTGAAAAACGCATAGCAGAGAGAATTGCGCAGCCACTGTTGCAGTCCCATTGCAGTCACCGATCGCCCGCCACCACTGCACTCCCTCCGTGAGCAACCACTGCCACTGTCGCAATCGGCAAAGTGAAAAAAAAAGGAAACTCTGAAAATTTTGTTAATTTGATTACATAATAATTTGATTTCGTGAAATTCTGTCCTTAACGTGTCCTCAACTTAACCTGATAAGAATTTTCTAATGTGGAACTTGATATTCAAAGACCCTTTGCTTCTTAAGGCTTAAATCCATGGCTGGAGATATGGTGAAGAGCTGTTGCAAGTTTTATTGCATATAATTAATTAATAAAATTAACATGGAGCTAAACTCAATCTCAGTTTATCTCACCTACTGATTGCAAGAATGCAAGGTATGCATTTTATCTGTTTCTGCTCCTGAGGTTTTGCCTAATGTTCTTTCAGTTAAACCATAACAATATACAACATTTTCTAGTTTATTATTGATGATAACCTAGGTAGTCAATCCCAAATAGCGTCGCGGAGCGGCCACCCCCTAAAATGGGATAGCGGGTAGCGGGATGGCCGCTATTGAGACATATATATAGTGCTGAAAAATTAAATATTATGCTACACAGATACACATATATATATGCTGAAAAATAAAACCCAAAATTTTGTAATATTTCAAAATTCAAATTCAAGCAAAAGAAGAGCAACAATCAACCATATCAAGTTTATGCCCTTAGACAAAAAGGGAATATCCAAAATAAGTTGTAATACTAATAGTCTAATACTACGGGTAATTCAAAATAATAATAAGTAATTTAAAATAATAAGGAATATCCATATCAAGTTGGTGCATTCTGCAGTATGCATGTATGCTGCTTTGAGAAGAACAGTGAATAGGAGAAGAAGAGTGATGAAAAAGAAGAAGATGAAAGAAGGAGTATGCTGCTTTGAGAAGATCAACGTGTTACATGTTGATCAAAGAGGAGAAGATGAAGTGTTTAGGAAGAAATAAGAAACAGGGTTTTATAATTTTTTTGCTACTTGCACGTATGTAATGCCTGTCTTTTGAGTTTCTTTTGATTTTTTTTTTTGTTCTTGTGATCTGATTCTGATTTGCATAGTGTTAAGCCCAATAACAAAGGCCCATTTCACTTCAAAAAATTAGGGTTTCCTTATCCCTTATGTCTCAGCCGCCGCCGCCGGGTCTGTTGGGGGTTACGGGTCGGGTTACGGGTTTTCGCAGGGAAAACCCTGTCGCGGATGAGACGGCCGCAACAGAGCCGCGATTCACGGCCGCGACGCCGCCGCGACGACCGCGACCAATTTCTGGGAAGCGACGGCGTTTCGCGTCGCAACCGCTGCCGCGCCGCGACGATTTTACGGGATCGCGCCGCGACTGGCCGCGATTGACTACTTAGATGATAACCAAAGCTGTAGTTTTCATCTACTTTTTTTGTCTTAGCAAAAATCCAAACATACAATTTAATACGTTCTATTAACTTCTCTGAATTCACATCTTTATTCTCATACAGGCACTTGTTCATTTTGAGCCAGAAGGGTCATACAATCAATATAGATACCCAAATTTTGTGTTTTTTCTTATGACAAAAGCCCCATATGCTTTTAAAAGTTTATATCAGCCTCAAATGCATACAAGTTGATACCTGAAACCAACCACACACTTGGTTATCATAAAAAAGTGTACATTGTTTATCTGCTATTTAATTAGAAACAGAGAAAAAATGGCAAAGGCAGAAACACAGCCTATTGCCAATCATCATCAGCCTTTTAAAAGTCGCGGGCCGTTGTAGCCACCGCCACCTGCAGTCACCAATGCAATCCCTTAATCCCATTTTCCTAATCCTAATCCTGTTTTCTCTAATCCCGTAGAATGATAGTGGTGGGCGACAGTGGCGGTGGCTGCTCACAGAGAGAGCGCCGTGGTGGTGGGCGAGCGGCAGTGGCTTGGCGGTGCCTGCAACGGGGCCGCAATGGTGGTCGTTGATTCTCTCTGCTCGATTCTCTCTTCTCTGCGTTTTACATTTAGCATTTTCCACTTTTTTTTTTATTTTCTTTAGTTGTTTTTTTTTTTAATTAAAAAAAGCTTTAAAAAATAGAAACATGTGGCAATATATTAGTGGGTTAAGGAGACAATTTATCTCCTCATATGAGGAGGTACTTTATTATGATAAAGTATTGTAAAGAAAACCTCTTCAGAAATAGAGAACAGGGTATGAGTGTGTAGTGACTGTGGTAGAAGTTAAGTTTGTGTAATCAAAAGTGAAAACTTTATTGGTTAGAAATGGATGGAAAATGGAAGAGTATAAAACCTTATGCTAGTGTGAAAAAGAAATTTATTTTTAAGTTTTATTTAGAAGATACTGATATAGTTGGGGGTGCGTTCAGTAAACAATTATGTTTGATTATTCACTATGGTGCTATGTTGTTTTTTGTTAGAAGTCTTCTGGTGTACTAGAAATGAAAAGATTGTGTCACTTTTATTACCGGATTTTCTCATCAAATTTTGTTTTTCTAACTAATAGTTGACCTTTTTATTTACATGTCATGGCAAATTGGACAAAATAAAGCCTTTAATATTATTTGTATGTCACTTCTAGGAACAATATGTTGTTAGTTTGTTAAAATTATGAACATACTTACATCTCTCCTTTATTTTGGTTTCCTTTTCTTCACTGTTTTTTAGCTTCACTATTTTGTTGATGTCGCTTCATTTGGCTAATAAACTTGTACATGCTTAAGCAAGAGTAACCATGGTAATCTAATGCATCACTACTTTTTCTGCTCCAGAATGGTCAACGAGTCAAAAAGTACAGAGGAATGGGTTCCCTTGAAGCTATGACTAAAGGGAGTGATCAAAGGTACTTGGGTGATACAGCAAAGCTAAAAATTGCTCAGGGGGTTGTTGGAGCTGTTAAAGATAAGGGTTCTGTCTTGAAGTTCATACCATACACCTTGCAAGCAGTGAAACAAGGGTTTCAAGATATTGGGGCCTCGTCTTTGCAGTCCGCTCACGATCTTTTAAGGTCCAGGGTGTTAAGGCTTGAGGTATGGTACACCAGCTCTTGTAGTCATTTATTTGCTTGCTCTTGTTGTCTCTGTCTTACTGCCCAATCTCCGATTGAACTCGACTCTTTACACTAGTTCTCTATTTTCACAAGTGTTACCAATGGAAAAGGTAGGAAACTTTAGTTAGTTCTATAAAAAGAAGACCATTGTATTGTTTGTCATTTCATTCCTAAACCAAGAAAACAAGGTAAAACCATCTTTGGCACAAAAAACATCTTCTATTGAAAAACAGAAGAAGAAAAAGCATTGTTTGTTTTGCCTAACATTTAAATCGTTAATTGGTTCCATTGATGAAAAGGCTGATGCATTTGTGCATTGTCCAAGGGGACTCTTTTATTTGTATGAATCTACAATCTGTTGTGTTTAAAATTTCTTATGATATGCATGCAATGCAACTTTGCTTGAGATTTCATGTAAGTTACACAGAACTCTAATTTTATCCTCGGAAAACTAGCAATACCAAATTGGTCCTCAAATGACACTCATTGGTGATCCAGTGATGTTAGTTTGGCCCTAGTGAATAATAACTTTTGGGTTTATTTTGATGTCAAAAATTGTCATTCAATGATCAAATTATGTCAATCTTTTGAAGACCTGGTTCATGTTCTAAAAAACTTTGGTTTACTCAATTTTCATTCTTAATATTTGGTCTATTTTTTCCCAGGTTCGGACTGGAGCAGCACAAGTTGAAGGTGGAATTCATGGACTGGTTTCTTATGAAAAGAAATACTATTGACGAACTAAGCCATACAAAAAGCTAAAATACTATTGAATTATTAAACCATCCAAAAAGCTAAGTAAGCTGTGGTGGGGACTGTGGTTGTGGTTATAATTAATAATTGTAGGGCAGAAACTGTTATTGGTGCATTCTCCACTTGCTGCCACCAACTGATGATAAAGGGGAATTGAAGTTTATATCAATAAAACATTGTCAGATAGTTTCCCTGAGGTTTCGAAGCAAGACACACGTCCATTTTCGTAGGAGTAATTCGTGGTGCCATTTTCAAGTTTTGCGCTTTAGCTTAGAGCTTGATTCTGTCAAATTTGTGTCGACTTTTTTAAATTTATTTAGACATTGATTTTGTCAAATTTGTCCAAGACTTTCCTAAATTTATTTTCTTGGTTTTCTTTCTTATCCAGCTGATGTTATGTTCAGATCGGATAACTAAATTCTCCACGATTTTTCACCATGTCCAGAAGGTGATGTGATGGGATTAGTGGAGTTGGAAATAAGGATGAGTTAAAGATAAAAAATACTGACTCTAAATATAAGCACTCGATGGTAGGTTTTGCTTATCTCTAAATATAAGTACTTATCTCAATCTCCAATAACATTATTTTTTTTTTCACAAACATTCCTGTTTTAGTCAACGCTTTTTAGAGTCAATATAAGGCTAATTTTGAAAAAAAGTATATCAAATATTAATATTTTCAAAACCCTTAATAATATTAATTAGCTTTTTTAATGCAGGTGAAAGTTCATCTTAAATGCTTATATTCAGAGTCGAAGAGAATATTCGTCTGAAAATATTACATGATTTCTAACATACCTATATCAATCCAATGGGGTCAAATTAATGACAAAGTGATGTATTGCTTTTGGACTTTCCCTCGCCGTCACATTTTAAAAGAACAAGTTCTTACAAACCAACTTACAAAACAGTTTATATAATACAAAAATAACGTGTGTCACTTGATTACCATTTATTGAATAAGCAAAACATAACTCTGTAACACATCACATTTTTTGTGTTGTAGACTGACTGATTGTGATTTGATTCTGTAGGTTTGTATAACATTTTTCCCAATTCTTCACTTCAGTTCTTTTAGCCACAGGGAAAGACAAAGTCTTGGAACTGCTGCAACTGAAGGTTGATCCTACGGTCATATAAACATCTAAAGTAGGGATGAAGGATAGTTTTGCATACTTGGAATTAACAAATCACATAGCTAGTCTGAACTGTGGTGCAGTTAGGATAGAAACAGCCATGATAAGAAAATCATCATCATATGATGCACTACAATAAAACAAAACATAGTAAAAAACTTAGGATAGAATAGGATTCATTTATTTATATTTTCATACTGTCTTGACACAAGAACAATTCCTACTCTAGCTTTGTCAAGCCTACAACCAATTGAAGTATAGAAATGGGGACTTTACCCAACTAGGTTTTGTAGAGAATCTACCAACAATTCACTAAGGACAACAGGCTCTTTAATTAATGAATTTACACTAGAGTGCATCTCATGTGAAGTAAATCCATCATCCTTCATGTAAAATAGGTGCAACACTTTCATCATTTTCCAAAATAGTTCCTTGCAATCTCTTGGAACTACACTGCCTTTTTCCTGCAAAACTAATCTCAGGAGTCCTCTTCTCTTATCCTCACTAATGACCTTCATGTCCTTAATAGCCTCTTCTGCAGTAATAACTCCATTGCCATGAATAATATGCAACGAGACTGCATTCAATTTTCCTTCCTCAGATTCTCTCTGCAGCAAAGACAAAAAATGAAAAAACATTAGTCGCCTTAAAACCAGGCAGGGAAACATGCAGCAGAAATGGAGCATATACCTTATAACTGTGAATATCGTTCAGGAGACGCCCGCCAGTGCTCATGAGCTCGAACAGGCAATCCAATTCATGATTTTCAGTATCGTCATCTGAAAGCTTAGGTCCAACGAGATAGAGGGCTGGAAGGACGATTGGTCCCAAGGCAAATGATATGTATGCATTTTGCATATACTCGTCAATTGTTGGGACAGTATTGGTTCTCAACCACTGTGCTTCCCTAAACATAGACTGCAGCAAATTCAACCACTGCACAACAAACAAAGTGAATCCTTTAGCTAAGAAAAAAACTTTTAATTGGGAAAACTCCAATAGGCCTTTATGGTAAAATTAAATTCTCATGTCATTGAAGTTAAACTTAGAAGAAAAGTGTCAACTAAGGTCGGTAGACCTGATCCAAGGTTTAACTTTTCTTGACTCTATTGGAAAACTCAAAATAACATATGTAAAATAATTTAAGCAGAAAGATAAATTTTAGTCTCACAATCTTGATAACATTGTTTTTCACATTACGTCCTTGCCGCTTGATCGATTTCTCTCCAATCTCGCAAATTGTGCTGTGAACTGCGGAAAATATTATCTTAACTGTCTCAGAACAACAAACAGAGTTGATATCTACTTCCCACCTGCATTCCATTTTCAATAACATCATTGTTTGAGCATGAACATTTTGGTGGAATTCAAAAGGGAATCAAGAAATGGAAAAATTCAAATTATGAACAAGAATATACTCCTCAAATAGTTGAATAAGCTTCATTTGCTCCTCTTCAGAACTACCAACATCAAAGAAATCATCAACAACTGTTGTGAGCACCCCATTTTTCGCCCATGATATCCGCGCATCAGATAATTCATGGGAGAAAAGCGTAGCTGCAACAGAGAAGTAACAATAGGCCTGTTTCTGCCTTGCAAATTTTAGTTTGTCTAGTTTGCTCTCCTCAACCCACCTGCTTACGTTATGGTATAGTTAGATCAAACTTGACCAAATGCACCTCTGTTAGTAGCTATTTGAGCTAAATTATATCAGTACAACATGCACTTGAGTAAAGCTTCTGTGATACCAAGCATGAATAATAGCCTGAACAAAACCTTTACCACTCCATGTTTTCAACCAAATGAGAAAGTAGATGGCAAATACACTTAAAACTGCTTATGACTTTCATCTTTGAAACTTGATAAAAAGGATATACCTTGAAAGTTGTTTCAACTCTTCACTATGTATTGATTGGCAGATATTGAAGTCTTCAACAGCAAGCTTTAGAAATTCTCGGTTTGCAAGATTGCAAGATCTAGACCAAAGTAACTAACGAATTTGAGCACAGAAAAGATAATAGCGGAAAAAGGAACTTGACGCAGGAGAAACGAACAACCAGACGCCCACCTATATGATGTTTTTAAAATCCTTGTTTCTTCTACATTGTAATGCTCCATTGATCGCCTGTTTAACAAACGCTCCAAATTTGCATAATGAGGAAAATTAAGAGCGTCTTTGACCTAAAGTTCAAAAGCATTGCAATTTTCAGGAAAGATTATAAAACTGTATAGAAACATTAAGCTAAAATTTGTTAGAGATCAATACAAGAAACTACCTCACTGTCAACATAACTACGAAGTTTATCAGCATATAATCGGAAAGGAGATGATTCCTGCTTCAGAAAATGCCCTGTCCAGGAATTTAGTCTTACCAAAACTGATTCCTCTGGATATATAATGACTTGTGAAGCCTTGTAAAGCTCTAAGACTGCACCAATATCCTTCAAGTACCCTTTCAATGAATTTTCAAAGTTGTCTTCCGAATATTGATATAATGGGTCTACAAAGACACAATATACTGATTAGCTGCTTTGGTCTTTTCCTTAAAAAATTCTAAAACACTTGAATGTTACAAATGATCCTACCCGAAGAAATATCATAGCCATTGAGACGCAATATACGAAATGCCATTGCACAGGTAGTGGGGTCTAAGAGTATTTCTTCCACTTCTTGCTGCCAATACCTGTTTCTCACAAAAATTTATTCATGTTAAGATTTTTTTTTTCAAGGTAATTAAAGATATTCAATGAATGGAAAACAAAAAGTTTTTACACTTCAATACATGTATAGATGTTTTCAAATTTACATCAAAGGCTGACAAATTCTTTAAATAGAAGGGTATCTCCACATTTTCATCACATGAGTTTTTAATTTCCTTCTATCTTCTGCAGTCAATGTCATAATAATTAACAAGTGCATTCATTTGAAACTAATTATTACCTGTACGTTTCATCCAATACACTTCGAATTTCCTCTTTGAAATGATGATTAATACCCAACCTTTCAAGAGTGTCAACCATACAAAGACGAGCATATATGTCCAGAGGATAGACGGTTGGAACTGAATTTATTAAATACAAAAGGCCAACTTAAGAACATAAAAAATAGTTATTAAAAATAAAGTCAGAGAAAGGTAAGCATGTAAACATACCAGCATTCCCAAACTTCTCTAGTACTGATTGGAGATAATTAACACAGTCAGTATTCTTAAGGTGATTATAAACAGCTGCTGTTGAAGCAGGTGAATTAAACAAAGATCCATTTTTTCTTTGATATTTCATGATCATTTCCCAGTCCCATGACTTCTGCATTCCTTCTGAACAATATGCTAGATAAGCTCTCCACCCTTCAGAATTGCTTTGAAAGCCTCTATTTTATGACATGTAGGCCAGAAACAGATCAATTTGAAGGAATTTAGGCAAAATGGAAAAATAAGACTTTTAAGTTGTTAGCTCTTCGAACTCAATAAAAAGATATTGAAAGTTGGAAATAGAAGTCTCAAATGATATAATTATATAAAGTAGAGATCTAAATACTACCTTTGGAGTTCTATCTCTTTCTTTTGAATCATTGCGTCCAAGCTTGTTGCTCCAAGAGGAAGATTAATGCCCAAAATTTGTGCATATTCAATCAAAGAAGGAAAGAGTATATTAAATCCGATGGGAGGATGCTGCTTCTCGTCATTGATTGAAGCAATGTTTGACTCAATAAATTGAAGACCTGCAAGAATATAAGATAAGCAAATCCATTTAAATAACAGCCTTGGAAGAGATATAGGCATACAGCTATGGGAACTGCATACCCCTATTAATTTGGTCGTCTCCAATGCCCCATCGCTTTAATGCAAGGATACTTGCCAAGGTAGATAAGAGAGCATCATTCATCAATAATGGATGGCGATCGGAAAAACCCCAAGAACCATCAAAGAGTTGATTATCCAACAACCAATTTAAGCATTGAGGAAAAAACGGAGCTTGTGGAGAAGTTTGAGAAGGAATCATTGCCACCCAAGCCGTATCATATGAAGAAACTGAAAGTTCAACCTTGTTGAACATATTTTTTATTCTTTCTTTAGTATCCTCAAGGCACTGCAGCCGCAATAAAACCCAAATTTTATTTCCTTATCAGTCCTCACAGAAACTATACATAACAAAGAAAAAAAACTTCAAAATATGCATGTCATACCAAAGCCGTACTGTTCTTTTTCTTCTTTACATTTGATGCAATCATCAAAGACTCTGTCAAAAATGAAATGAAATCAGATCTTTCACAAAGTATTATTAGGAGATAATCCACAGAGAGTATAACAAATCAAATTAAATTTTTATTTGCATTTACTATTTCTTGATAGTAAATAAACATTGCATGTATACAAAAAGGATAAAGTGTCATAAAAATAAACTCTACATTACTGCTAGTTGTTATAAGCAGTAAGAAATCAATTATAGATAAAAATATTTGTAGCATAGCATCTTCAACCCATCTTGGTTGTGCTGAAAGAAATGATCAAGGTTCTAAATTGCCGTCTGCAACTGAAGCAAAATTTGGGATTTCGGCAGTCTTTAAAACTGAATTCCTGACCGCAATTGGAGCCACATTTTACCTCAATTTTCCGCAATTGTGGGAAACACGACATAAGGGCAACCGCAATATAGAACCATGAAAATGAAGCTTAATGCATGTTCCTCTTTCTGATAATTTGTGCATAGAAAAGTAAAGAGTACCTGAGATCATCCAAAAAAATTGGACTTTTGCATGTGAAATTTACTTTACTATGTTTATTGCTTATAAAAAAAAAATTTACCATAGTTTCTTCTTCTCTTTAAACCTAACATGCTAGAACTACATTTTTCCCATGAATTTTGAAGAACATAAAGAAAAAAAACCACTACTCAATCCAAAAATAAAAAATAAGAAAATCCCAGAAATTCAACTCAGGGAGCAATAAATGTGCCAACCTGGGGCTGCCAATTGACAAACCCAAAATAAAACTTTTAAAAGTTTGTATTTGTAACAGAAAATTCCAAAACTTTACCAAATACTTGATCAGTGTAGCAGCTTCACCAAACTCTTGACATGCAGAGAAAATAAGAAAATCACTCCAACTAAAGAGTAATTATTTATATGAAGTTCTTTAGACAGGAAGAAAAAAAAGGAAGAGAGTAACCTGAAGTTGAAGAAGAGGTGCAATAAATGGGAGTGGTGAAGTGTGAGAGAGACATGGTTCCAAGTGAATGGTACTTGCTGCAGCTGTTGCAAACATCAGACAGTCCAAGAGAGAAGGAAGAGAGAATATGTAACTATGGAATACTCCCCCGTATACGTTCTTTTATATATATAAATATAATTACCATTTTTTAATTACAGGAAAGATAATAATAATAATAATAATAATAATAAATAATGTATGAACATTATGTCGAAGATACACGAAAAAATGATTGGTGAAAAAGAAAATGTAATAAATAAGTTATATTCCCTCCGGTCCCTAATATAAGCATCATTTGACCAATTTCATTTCTTTTAAGAAAGTTAGTTAATATTGTTAGTGGTATTGAAAATGTAAATATTTGGTATATTTTTTCAAAAGTACCCCTATAATTATTATTGGAAATGTAAAAAGTATTGAGTAAATGAGGGTGTTTGTGGAAAAGAAGTAATTAATGCTATTAGAAATTGGAAATAGAGCTTATATTAAGGACAAAAAAGAGTATTCAAAATGTGCTTATATATAAGATCGGAGGAAGTACTTGAAAAAAAAATATAAATAAGTCTTGAATTTCTAAAAATACATAATTTATAGAACAAAATAAAATAACAAAATGAACATAATTTATAGGACGGAGAAAGTATAAATATAGGATTTTTTAAAACATTAAACATTAGCCTAATTTATGTTAGTTCCTATATATTAATGGCTTACATTCATTTACACTATGTTTAATTTTTCCTGTACCATTGTTAATTAGTCATTTACAATTACAATTCTACCCTTTTTCATTTGGTTTATTACTTAAGCACTTCATGTACTATGATCTATTCCTTTCTGTCTTTAATATAGGTCATTTAAATAAATATATATCTAATTATAATTTATTTTATATTTTTTATATATTGTTTATTGATTTTTCTCGTTTTTATTTTTATTAAATGCTTTGATTATTTATGTTTTTGTTATTATTCATTACTCTCTCCGTCTCTAGACCTTTATGACACTTTTATTTTTTCCCTATTTATAAGACCCTTTGCCAATAATCATTAATTATTTTTTTTTTCACAAACGTTCCTATTTATTTAACACTTTTTATATTCCCAATAATATTAATAGGGGTAATTTTGAAATTAACCAATAAAAGTTCATATTTCTAATACAATTAACTTAATTATTCAACCTTCTTAGTGAACGTGAAATCCTTCAAAGGGATCTTATATTTAGAGACGGAAAGAGTAATAATTATGAATTTTCTCAAAAAAATTAAAAAAATAAAACTATGATGTTACATTATATTTAATGTGGCTGATCCCCGTAAATATTTGGTGAATGATTCGGACAAACAAAAGAACAAAAGGACACAGGTCACTACAAAATAAACGCATGGAACTTTTCGCATGTCTTGGATTCGTAGACTTTGGTTTTTTTTTTATTAAATTATTATTTTTTTATTAAAATAAATTTATGACTTTAATACTCCGTCCATTTAATGTTTATAAAGTTTTTGTAAAATGTTTCATATGTATTGTTTTTTTATAAAACCTAATATATAATTAATGTTATTTTTGTCAACACACCCTTATTTACTACTTTTTCTTTTTCACTCCCAATATCTTTCTCTCTCTTGAATAATGATTATATAGGGGTATTGTAGTCAAAATATCTCAATTTCTTACATCATTTAATAATTTCTTAAAACTCGTGCATAACCTTAAAAAACACTACTTATGAAACGAAAGGAGTATCACTCGGTTAAATTTTTTTTAACAATATCGATACTCCCTCCGTTCTCATTTATCTGTCATATTTCAAACAAAACACACCCTTTAAGAAATCTAATCATTACTTAGATTTGCAATACATTAATTATGTTTTTCCCACTATACCCTTTCTCTCACTTTAATCATTAATTTTTCTCAATTACTTACATAAACCAAGACATATTAAACAGGGGCAAACAAGGAAAATACCATTTATTATACACTTGAAATAAAAAAAAATATAAAAAGGAACAAAAAATTTCCCCAAAAAAGGACAGATAATAAGGAACAGAAGGAGTAAATCATATATTCTGATTTGAAATATAAGAAAAAAACATATTTATTTTAGTTAAAAATATAAGAAAAAATAATTAATCTTATTAAATTTTGTTTCATTCACAATTTTTTTTTTAACTTTTCTAAAAAATTGATTATCTTATTTAATTTTTGTTTTATTCTACCAACGGGGTTTGGTTCAGTTGGTATAAGGCCCCAACTGAAATCTTGGGAATGAGACACAGGTGCTAGTAGCCCCGTGTTCGATTCCCACTAAAAACATCCCGCTGGGAGAGCCAGCCACACAGCTCGCTCCGGATTAGTCTCAAGGGCTCCCTGATATTAACGGTGCTCTTGGGGATACCGGTGGTTCTGCAAGGAATACGGACCAAAAAAAAAATTTTGTTTCATTCTCAATGCTACTTTCCTAAAGAGTTAATAGTCAGTTAGGTCCCTAAAAGATACGTGTGACATCAGTTAGGTCCCTCAAAGATATGTGACATCTATTAAACCCCAGAAAGATCACATTGACATCAGTTAGGTCCCTCCGTCCCACTCCATCGCTTACAACCTAACGGAAGCTGACGTGACTGGTTAGTTGCTGCTGTGGCCAAAACCTAAACGTCCTACATGGCATTTAATTAATTATCTAATTTAAAATTAAAACAATTAAAAAATAAAAGAAACTTCCAGAGAAGCCTTACACTCGTCTCTCCCTATTCTCTTTAAACATCTAATACGTCTCCTTCTCACTTCAAAAATCACACTTCAAAGCCATCGTTGAAGGTCTGAAGGTCACCGGTTTCAGCATCATTGGAGGGGAACACCTCTGTTCACGGGGAACACTTGTTTTCATCATTGAAGGTCACCTCTGTTCACGGGTTTGAGTGTGATGGTGAGATTTGGAACGTTGTTCTCTAATCTCTTCTCGCGGTGCATCAAGGAGGTTCTCGCGGTGCATCAAGGAGGTTCTGGACCGTCTAACACCGAAGAGGACACGCGTCTCTTCTCGCGGGGCATCAAGGAGGGGTTTCTTCCATATTAGTTATACTGCAAGAGGTAAGGGTTTGCAGCTTTAAATAATGTAAGTTTTTCTTCACCGTTGCTGCTTCAAAGGGTCCCCTCAGTTCATGCAAATCGTGGCCCCCCTTTGTACGAATATTCTATTTTTGGGTTAGGGAAAAAGTGTTTTTTAGGGATTTTTTTTTATATTGTTATCTATTTGACCCCATTTTGATTCCATCACTGTTATCTATTTGTAGGATGTCTTGGTATTTGTCATTAGTGTTTCATCATGGTGGGAGGTTCATATTTGAGGGGGAATCTGGTGTTAGGTATGAAGAGGGGGAGGAAGATGTGTGGCACGTTTTTGATTTAGATTTCCTATCCCCTCGTGCTATAGCAGATTTATTCAAAAAGCACTATGGGGAAGGATATTACCAATGCTTTTATTGTGTGCCTGATGTTGAGGAGCTGAGCCTTGGGTTAAGGCTGTTAAAGAATGACAATTCTTGTGCTCAATTAATCAATCATGTTGGGAGGACTAGACGAAGGGAGGTTCATTTTTATTTTATGCAAAAGCCTACTGTAGTGGAAATATCAGAAGAAGAATCAAAGGGTGATGAACATACTCAGCCTGAAATAGAGGCCCAACTAAAAACACAGGCCCAAACTGAAACACAGGCCCAACCTCACAATGTCCCTCCAAGGCATAATCCAAGTGATCCACCTCAACCAAACACAAATCCTCATATTGCCCATGTAGGTCCTCAAAATACTGCCCCTAACAACACTGACCCTTCTTCAAGCACTACTGGGCCCTCTGCTCCATTAGGTGTTGGCCAATCTGGAAATGAGGATGCTACTGGGCCTTCTGGACCTGATTCTGCCTCTTCAAGGCCCAAAGTTATAAGGCCACCTAGTAGGTTAAATGCTAGTTTAACTACGAGAAAAAAAAGAGACTTAGTGACGTTTGATGATGATAGTTTATCTGGAGATGAGCCAAGTGATGATGGTTCAGGTGAAGTAGATATAGGGTACATGACAGATGAGTTGTCAGATTTTAGCTCAGATGGGTCTGATGAAGACAAACACATTTCAGATTAAAACCTTCATAGATGAACACACATGTTCAAGGGGTTTCAAGAGTAGACTTGCCACATGTGATTGGATTGCAGAGAAGTTGGTGGATGAGCTGAGAGCACATCCTAACATGGATGCAATGGCTGCATATTTTTGGTCTAAGCCCTAGTATCGAACCAGTCCAGCCCGTGGGAACCTCCACTGAACTGAACCAGCCCACTAATCTGGTTCGGCCGGGTCTGGGGGTTAAGGACGTAAAGCCTCCCTGATGGGTGTTGCGGGGAATCGAGCACGCGGCTCCTCCTACCAAAGTCCAGACCCCTGGCCACTGGACCAACACACCACAGGTATGCAATGGCTGCATATGATCATATGAAGAAAAATTACAACATACAAGTCATTGATATCACAACATATAGAGCTTTCATAATGGCTAGGAAGATGGTAGAGGGTACTGAAATTGAGCAGTATTATGCACATCAGCTGCTAAGAACAAATGAAGGCTCAACTGTGATACTGAAGGTAGATAGGCCTAGTTTGGACATAATGCCAACCTTCCAAAGGTTCTATGTATGTCTAGATGCTATGAAATCTGGGTTCATGTTAGGTTGTAGACCCCTCATTGGAATGGATGGTTGTCATTTGAAGGTTGTAGACCCCTCATTGGAATGGATGGTTGTAGACCCCTCATATCAAACATGCATGTGCTGCCATAGGATATTCTAATCAACAACCTGAGGATTATGTTGATCATTACCTATCCATCGTGAAGTTTGATATGACTTACACCTCATTTATCAAACTTGTACCAAGCCAAGAGTATTGGGAGGAATGTGGAGCTGATCCCATCAAGCCACCCATACTAAGAAGACAACCAGGAAGACCTAAAAAGAAAAGAAGAAGGGGCCAAGAAGAAGAGGTTGATAATCCTTACAAGTTGAAGAGGAAGTACAAGGAGATTGAGTGTGCTTTTTGCAAAGAAGTAGGACATAACATTAGAGGATGTGATAAAAAGAAAATTGATGATGCTGAGGCAGCAGCAACAGCTAAAGCTGCAACTGAAACATCAAACACACAACAAGCAGCAACTGGAGGAGCAACAGGAGCAGTAACCGAAACATCAAACACACAGCAAGCAACAACTGCAACTGCGACTGCAACATCAACAACTGCAACAGCAAATGACCCAACACCAACAACTGAACCAGATACAATTGAGTTAACACCTCCATCATTGAGTCAGGTAATCAATTTTACTTAATTTTTTAATTTACTTATTCTTAATTTTAGAAAATCTCTAAATTGATATTTTTTTATGGTTCACAGGATGAACCTCAAGGAAGAACACATGTTCCTGGTATTTCACTGAGCTAGGGATAATGGAGGTTTGGCCATGGCTTAACACCACTGACAAGATTGCAAAGAGCAGGAGTTGCCCATCTAGAACCATGTATAGGACCACCACCATGTAGGCCTCCTCCTATTAGGCCTACAAAACCTGCTCCATTGCCCAAACTTTGGTCATCACCATTATTTCCACAAAGATGTAAACCTGGTGTAAGGCCTTTTAGAGGCATTGACCCAACACTCCTCAATCCCTCTCTACTCCCAAATGCACCATCACCATCACCAAGACCTCTACCCCCAAATGCACCAGCACCAGCACCTAAACCTGTACAACCTCCAACACCTACAACTTATCTAAGGCCTGCAACAAGACAATCATCGAGAATTGGATCTGGAGCTACTTCATTTAAAGCACCAAGACCTACACCTAAAGCAGCTGCAAATGTCCAAGTTCCTCCCTCAAAAGATGCACCAAAGCTACAAACAAGGGCTGACTCTTCTATAGAGCAAACTTTGAGGGAAACATCTCCTATAACAAGAAGAAGATACCAGGAAATGCTGATAAAAAGTAAAGGGAAGAAGATACCAGGAAATGCTGATAAAGAGTAAATGGAAGAAGATATTGTACAAGATATTGATAATGAGTTTTAGTTTTGTATGTTGTCAGGGGTTTTTTTGATGTCATGAAGATTAGGCTGTTTAGATCAGGCTCATTTGTAGCAGTTTTTTTTTTGGTAAAACTGAAGCCTTATGACTTTGCTTTTGTATTTTACCTGATGATGCTAACAACTTTTTGTAAAACTGATGCCTTATGCCTTTGCTTTTAGCTGCTTCATGCTAGCAGTTTTTTTTGTAAATTGATGCCCTTGATGCATTTTGATTTGTAAAACTGATGCTATCAATATCTATGCAAACAATTTCCATTTCAATTCACTTGCACCTTTCAAATTGTTCATTTCAATTAACTTCCATTTAAAGTTCATCTGCGAATTTTTTGATGACACAACCAAAAAATAGAATCATAACACAAGATAACAATACATAACACAAGAACATAACCAACGAAAGTAATGCTTCTTCATTCATTAAGTTTCAAGATAACAATACATAGTTTCCTTCTTCAACAGCATAAGACACCGAGACAAGACAGGACTACCCCTAACACACATTAACACCACCATAACACTATCACTATCCTTCTTCTTACACATCATTATGCTTTAAACCACATTATACAAAACATTAAGCATGCAACCATTAACAAGATACATGTAACCCTAAGATAGTACACTTCATTTTGGTACTGTGCAATCTTCTTCTTCATTTTCTTCAGCCTTTTTTCAGAGTCTTGCTATGGCCAATGCTCAGCAGCCACTGTTGTGCCCATTTCAGATGTGGTTGCTTGTGCCTCCTTATGATCCATCCATTCAAAATACCCACAACTCACTACCTTATTTGCATACAGAGGGCATCTCAAGAACCTTCGATTAGGGTTCGTGACTGGATTTGACATGAAGAGCTCAATCTTCTTTCCACATGGACAAAACACTATGCCTTTCCGATCTACATTCCCAGCTGAAAGAGAGTTGTAATGGCGCGAATTGCAACATGAATTTTGTGACATGCTCTGATTTGGAGTCAGATTGCAGAAGCTAGAAGCTAGAAGAAGAAGAAGAGACGATGGTGATGCAAGAGGAAGAAGAAATTAGGGTTCTCATCTTTCATGCCCTTTTATGTCAATTGCCATATCAGATGCCATGTAGGACGTTCAAGTTTTGGCTACAGTAGCAACTAACCAGCCACGTCAGCTTCCGTTAGGATGTAAGTGACGGAGTGGGACGGAGGGACCTAACTGATGCCAATGTGATCTTTCAGGGGTTTAATAGATGCCACATATCTTTGAGGGACCCAACTGATGCCACACGTATCTTTCAGGGATCTAACTGACTATTAACTCTTTCCTAAAATAACCTCTTTTTTTTTTTTAATATATATATACAAGGAAAGAAAAAGAAAAAACAGAAAAGAGAAAGATAAGGCCTAGGGAGGAAAACCCCAATACTAAAAGAGGTAGACTTAGCTCACGAGGAGGGGAAACATGAACCCTCAACACGTTCGAATGAGAGGCTCCAATTTTGACAAGATGACCTGTGTAAGGACCTGACTTTTATTTAAAAGAAAATTTATATTCAAATGTAAAAGTTTTAATACATTTCTTTTAGCAAAAGAAAATTTTTTATGTAAAAACATTTGGATTTAAAATAGGTAGTAATAATGAAACTACTAGAAAAACACTTTTAAAATAGGTTGTTTTGAATTTTTAAGATCAGTCATTGTGGTGATGACGAAAATGCTGAAATTAAAAGTCATTTTTTAAACTCGGTCATTAACCGAAATAAAAAAATACTTTTAAGATAGATCGTTCCATAACGACCGATTTTAAAAATTAACATTCAAAATTGGTCACAGTTAATGATCGATTTTGAAAGTTACATTCAATATGTAACGATCCATCTTAAAAGTAGATTTTAACTCGGTCAACAAAACAACCGATTTTGATTCTTTTCTTTTCCTGATGAATCAAAGGGAAATTCTGCATAAATCTACACAAAGAAAAGGAACAATTTTCCAAATAAAACTTGTATTTGCACTAATACACAAACCACAAACAAACAAAAGGAACAATATGCAGTTTCCACTCTCAATTCTGAAATGTTAATTACCACTCCACTCCTGAATCCTCACCATCACATGCATTTTTGTTTTTACATAAATTAAACATTTATATTTTAAATTCAAAAGGAAGAAAAATATGAAAGAAACAGGTTCCCAACTGGTTAATTTCCATGCATTAATATTAGTGCAGTGCTAAAATTTTCTCAAAATGAACTCACACATGCTACCATTAGTCATTACAATAATGTAAAAGCAGAATAATTAAATAGATACTGCATGATTATAAGCCATGATCAATATAGCCATACATCTGCAATATTAAATTTATGGCAAAGAACCAATAAATCACTAGAAGTCAACAACAATTACTATGAACTCATCCAAGTGCAGTTGCATAAAAAAATGAACGCTCCCAAACGGTTCTGATGCTCAGCTCTCTTGGAAATAGGTATGATATTGGTATTGCCTTTGACATTTGTGTCCTTTTAATTTAATTGACAAGTGTGTTCAAGTGTAAATAAGAGAAGTGATAGGTATTCAGATTTCTTATGTTTAGAAACAAGTCAAAATTAGACAAGATGGACTTATCTTGACTAGGAAGATTGTAGACCTATTATTAGCAGGTAAAATAATGAAGTTCAAAAACATCAACATAAGAAACATAAGAACTTGATATATTATATGATACTAATGAAGAAGGCACAAAAGAAAATCGAACTCGCGACAAAATTAAGACCCCAACACCTAGACCAATCACACCAAATGAAACCTGCAATAATTAAAGTACAGCCTTAGAATATACTCCCTCCGGTCTTATATATAGGACATATTCTAGAAGCAATCTTTGGTCCTATATATAAGACAATTTGTATTTTCTATGCATCATTTATTGTTTTTTCTCTTTTTTGCCCTTATTAAATGCATGTGTTTTTTGTTGTTCATTAATGAGTGTGAATTTTTCAAGAAAAGTTGAGAGGGTAAAATTGTAATGTTACAATATATTCCCATAGAATTCATAAAACTAACTACTTTTCTTGGTCCGAGGAATATGGTTAAGTATGTCCTATATATAGGATCGGAGGGAGTATATTTTAACAGCTATTTTCAAAAAAAAATTTATCCGGACAGGGCAAGGACAATCATACAAAGCTTTAGATTAAGATCAGCTTGCTCTGCGACATAAATAGTTCATTTCAGTAGTTCTTAGTTCTTACTTCTTACCACTGTTAGCACTTGGGCATATGTTACATATGTTCTATCTACTCTCCAACGAGAAAGAACTACCTCAAATGTTCTATAAGTTCTTACCACTATAGTGCCATGCTATCATCAGGGAGTTGTTTACTTATTTGAAGTTAAGAGTTCAGTTCTAACTTCTAACTAGTAAACAAAATTATGAAACAGTCGATTTCTCTTAACTAACTACAATTTATCTATAGAGATAAGGAGAAAAAGTCAAAAAATAGTAAATACGTATTGATATAAAATATCTCAATTTATAATGAGGTTTTGGAAGCAAAATTATTGTCTAAAGCAAGTTTGAATTTATTTGATTGAAGTATACTAGTATTTTCCTGCTTAAAGCAGTGTTGCTCCATTTGACTAGTCTTATTAATGATTCTAGTTGGACCATCTTATAAAATGTTTTTTGTACTTTTTCTTTTTTATAATGTTTTTTGTATGTGAAAATTTCAAAACATCAAAATCTGCCTTTTACTTTCGTGTTTTATCATTGAGAAATGTAATGTGATGTAATTTTTTTAGGGAGAAATGTAATGTTAATCCCTCTAAAAATGTCTAATGTTTCAGACCCTTCAAAATTAACCAAATAGCTGGTTTGGTTAAGTTATTTTTGCTGTATAGTTTAATATCATTTCATTTGTAAGAAAATCTATTCATGTTAAGATGTAAACTGTTAGCTGCGTTGTAGGCATAGCTAATAGTATTATTAATTTATTATTGACCAAACACAAATCTAACATTCTGAATCTTCAATCAACATCTTACACACAATAACAAACACCTTACACACACCAAAAAAAAAAAAAAAACGACACAAACCAGAGGGAGTTGCACGTGGTGGCTGGGTTTATGGAGAAGAAGAGAGGTTTGTGTTAGGGCAACAAAACTCGGTCACAAAGCACTGACAACTGAGAACGAAGAAGAACAGAACTGAACAATATGGGTTTACTTTCTAACTCGATTGCAAAGCATGATATTAAAAATTATCATTTTAATTTGAAAATTGCCGTAGAGAGAGAACTAGTCCCTCCCATTCATCCAGTGGAGAGATGTTTCCAGATCTGATGGTTATCCTCTTTGCTCCAATAATTGAAAGACCACTCGTTAAGACAGATCTCTCTTTATTGACTGTTGATTTGGCTACTGCCCAACGACTCTCTATCGTTTTAGATTTGAGATTCCTTGTCGCCGAACTGAGCTTAGTCTCAACATCAATGAGATTGTTATCTTGGAATTAAAGGCTATTAAATCTTTTGTTTGGCAGTTGTTGATGATCCATGTGCACATGGAAGAGTCAGAGTCTATTGCTGCAGTGTATTTTGCTTGCTTTCCCTTTAACTATTATTATTAGTGTGATATTTCTTGTACTGTTTCTGATATATGAATAAAATACACATTTTCCTTAAAAAAATTTCAAAATTGCCACTGCTTTTACTTCTAAACTCGCCTATAATAACGACCGATATTACAAATAGGCTTAATTATGTCACTCTCTAAAGTTTGGAGTACTTTTGCCAAATACCCTTATTCTTTTTTTTTTCAATCTCTGACTCCCCGAAGTTACTTATTGGTTTGTCATATACCCCCTACTATCAATTCTGGCCAATTTTGGTAACATGTAATATCATAATCCTGGTCAGACGCAAGAGGTTGGTCACGTGATATCGCGTAATGTCCCAGTGGTGAAGACAACCTCTCTCTTTAATCTTTTTTTTTTCTTTTTTTATTTAACTAAAAATATAAAAATATTAAGTTTTTTTAGTTTTTTAATTTGAAGAAAAGCAAGGATCTTTGCCCGCGGGGCAGCACGTGCCTTACCTCATGCGTCTGACGAGGATTCTGACGTCACATGTAAGCAAAATTGGCCAGAATTGGTAGTAGGGATATATAACAAACCCAGAAGTAACTTCGGAGAGTCAGACAATGAAAAAAATAAGAATAAGGGTATCTGACAAAAATATCCCAAACATCAGAGACTTGTGACATAATTAAATCTTACAAATATTATCATTTTAATTTCAAAACTGCCACCCCTTCTACTTTTAAACTCGGTCATAATAACGATCGATCTTAAAAATCAAATTTTATTTATAAAATTGTCACCGCATTATCTTTTAAAACGAATTTATTATAGCCGAGTTTAAAGCTCCGATTTTAAAACCCTTTTTTCTAGTAGTGAAATCGGAAAAAAATTCCTTATTTTGCCTTCTTCGCTGCGTCAACCTCAACCGGTTATTAAAATTGGTTAACATACAACTTGAGTTAGCACGGACATACTATTTGAAAAAAATCAGTTTTATCATTTGGTATCTATTTCCTTTCCAATAACTTTAGTATAAACATCACACACCATTCAACATTTACAATATCTTTCATCCTCCAAATTATTTTCACTTTTCATGTCTTTTACAAACAATACCCTCTTTCATAATTTCTTTCTGGTGGCATACTCTTCATTTTATTCAATTCCCTTAGTATATATTGACTAGCAAATTTCCATTTCCTTTGGTGCTAATGTCTTTTGACTTCCTTAACTAAACAATTTATCGCTACAACTTCATACATAACTCCCTTGCATGAAGGAAAAACTTGGTATAAGAGTATTCACAAATAACTGCTCTGATACCATATTGTAATGACCTGACATTTATTTAAAAGAATTTATATTCAATTGTAAAAGTTTTAATACATTTTTTTAGTAAAATAATTTTTTTTATGTAAAAACATCGAAATTTACAATAGGTAGTAATAATGAAATTGGAAGAGAATTCCTTATTTTGCCTTCTCTACTACACTACTCTAATCTTTGGCATATCCAGGTTTTTCCTAAAATGTTAAACCAGAAGGAGTGAGACATTTTCATACAATTTAAGTAGAAGGATTAGAAGAATTCATAATAAAAATTGAGAGTTTAGAAAAATTCACATTTTTCAAATAATTATTTTCATTTTTTTTGGTAAACCAAATAGTTATTTTCAATAGAACAATTCGTCATTTATAAGTTATGAGTGGTCATTCATGCTAGAAAGGTGGACATTGGCATTATGTCAAATACTATACTTTTCAATTTAATACTATATTATCTTACCATTATTTCTGAATTGAGTTTGGGATGAATATTGCCTCAAAGGTATATTCATCAAATATCCTTCTTTACATTCTGCTCATTCCCAAATTCGACTGAGAATATGGATTTTATATACAATTAGTATTTAGTGATAAGAGTCATTAGAGAGAGTTAACCGGTAAAACATTCGTATTTATAAGTTATGTGATATGTACTTTACGCTAATCTTAACTGATTATGAGAATTGGACTAACCGATTAAGTTAGTTGTAAAGTACGGTTTTAAAAATTCAATTAATTGACCAGCACTAACTTTGTCCCCATGACCTTCTTACTAGTCATATAATTCACTATATTTACCATTTGCCAAATTCATCACTTAATATTAGCATGAATATAAGCCATTATTTATTTCCATTTCTAAATGATCTTTATTCGCCTATTCGTTACAATTAAGCAAATAATAGCAAGCAAAGAGTAAGCAACAACATTTTACACACAATAAAGAACAAGCAATAATCAACAAACAATCAATATAACTAGTCAACATACTCCACAAATAACATACTTCAAACACAAAGCACAAACAAGAAAAAATAATCATAATTAGTCAACACACTTAGGTGTGTCTCAGTTCTACATAATTTCATCAATAATAATACAACAATAGTAAGTCAACTTCCTAAGGTTTCTCCTTCCTTATTTCCATGGCAAACCAAAGGATTTTCAGTTATATATTGATTAATAGCATAATTTATTCATTCTATATTCCATTAATCCTACTTTGATCTTAATTTAAAGATGGATTCAAACTCTAAGCTCTAGATTATTACTTTTCCCAATTTCATTATAAATCCTAATAATCCCTAAGCTTAAATAGTAGAAAATGACTCCTCCTTACCTTAGAGGAAGAGGAAACTTGATTGGTGCTCTAAGACTCTTGAATCTACTCCCGATCTCCTTGGTTTTAAACTCCTTTGAGAGATTCCCCTTTGGTTTGGAAGTTAGAGGAGAGAGAGAAAGAGAAGAAGAAGATGAGTGTGTTGTGTGACACCCTCAATATAATACAAGTAATTAATACAATAAATATACTATTACTCGTATTAGTTATGGACTTGTTAGTATTTAGAAAATGTAGGCAATAAAATTTTCTTTTTACTTTCTATAGAGGCGGGTGCACAAACCAAAATACAGAATCCTTGGAGATTATATTTTATATCATCTTAAACTTTAAACTGAATTCGGCATTTTCTAAGACAAGAAAATCTTTTCACAATCTAGATAGCATCGGTACTTCGAAATCGTATTTATATAGTAAAAATTAAGTGATGTCATCTATTCTTTCGTTTTGCGGAACTGATACCATTTTCAAATAACGTAGCCGAACTCTTTAAACATTCATTATCAGAGTAAGCGGAAATAGTAGGACTATGCACAATTGTAATATAAACATAAGGTATATATATATATATATAAGTAAGTCATGAAATACATAGTCCATAGTGTCTCCAAGATCTGATACAAGCCCATAATAAAAGATCTATATCAAAAGTAAACCATAACTCTAGAGTTCTCAAAAGCATATCTACAATATATATACATCTCAAAATATAAAACTCTAGAGCTGGTCACATAGATCAGGTAGCAGCAGTAGTAGTTGAAATGTCCAAGTAGCAGCAGTAGTCATCATCCAACATCATCAGCAGCAGCATCATCTCCTCCACAACATCCATCACACCGGATCCCCTGATCCACATCATCTACCATATGCACATACCTAGGGATCATCGTCCCTCCACTGACTCCCGATAGAGTGCACGACAGGCTCACCTCCGCTCTCGTCCTCCACAGGATCCTCCTCGATCTCACCCGAAGGAGTGGGTACCCTACCACTGGGTACAGGGTCAGGTGATGGCGAGACCCTAACAGGGCTCCTCGGATCAGATAGGGGAGTCTCCTCGCGGACGACTCTAAAAGAAAAAGGGTGTGAGCGGGTAGGTCGAAAGCGAAAACTGTGATATGAGCGAGCTGGTCGTGTGGGAGGTGGTCCATGGTAAGTGTAAAAGGGTGGTACGTGCATAGTGTATATGATGGGAATCCTAAATCTACGAGGACGAAACCGGATCAGCGGGTTAGGAGGGTAGAAGGTAACCTCTACCTCTCCCTCGAACACCGCTCGGTGATCCTCGTAGATCCATATGCCACTAGGAAGTGGCCGGATCTCGATGCAAGCGATGTAACGTGACATCACCTACAAGGGCACATGGATAAGCAATTCTAAACACATAATCAATAGAGCATAAATAAATGCACAATATGAATATGTTATTATGCAGCAATAATCCACAACCACATTTAGCACTTAACAAGTATTTAATGCAAGTAAGATGCTCATACTTATTTCATTTATCAACTTTAGATTAAATGGGTGGCATGATGTATGAATCTAGCTCTCAATCCTATCTCCATCAATCTATGTCACCCTCTGACGTCCATCCTTTACTTCAATCAACACTCAACAGTGCGTTGTACTCCTAGGTGTACAACATTCGTACATTCACCAAGAATGTACACGATAAGCTTGGAAATGGTACATAACGTGCTCCTCGAGCAACGTCCCGTCGTCTTAATGGAATAACCATATCATCAGCATCTCACTTTCGCTGGCCACGTCGTCCACCATAACGTGTCATCAAGCAAGCCGACAGTTGGCACTCCCAGAGGCCCTCCTCATGTTACCAAAACATGAAAAACGATCTAACATCCGAACTCCAGCATGAATGCAATATCTTAACTTAAAGGAATTGATTGATATATAACGTGCCGCTCGAGCAACGTCCCGTCATCCAAACGGAATAACCATATCATCAATCAATTTCTTTTAAGTCTTAGATCACTTGGATAATTATCATTTAGGTACTAACTGAATGATTCAGAATTAAAAATGGTATTCTTAATTTTCTGGGCAGAAATACTCGAGTGTTCTTCTGAATACTCGAGTAGTTCTTCAGCCTTTCCAGATTACTCGAGTAGTTCATGGCTACTCGAGTCGTTCATGCTTTTCAGAAAAGTCAGATTCCAGATCTTCAAAAATACTCGAGTAGTTCGTGAATACTCGAGTGTTCTTCATCAATTCCAGAATACTCGAGTGGTTCATGCATTACTCGAGTAGTTCATTAGAAAGTACTCTTGTTACATTATTCAATACTCGAGTTCTGGACCTGACACTCGAGTGTTGGAGCAAAAAGACACACTGTTTTATCACAAAATACTCGAGTGTCAACCCAAGTACTCGAGTCTTTTCATACAGAACAGACTGGAAACTTGATTCTATCATACCATTTTCAATTCTAACCATTTTCAATCCAATCCAATGATCAACAGAGTTCATATAACATATAATAAATATGTTCAAGCACTTAGAACACATCAAATTACAGGATTCACAGAGATTCATAAGATTATGCATAAAACTTAGAAAATTCACAACTTAACATATCAATTTGCATAAAACTCAGAATTCTCATGATTTTAAGTTCCAAATAGCTTGCATGCAACATATTAAACTTGCTCAAAACCATTTTAGAGCACAGGTTGGTCTCCAAACCAATTTCCCTATTCAATCTAAGCCCTTAGAGACTCTTGGTGGCTCTCTAATCAAATCTATGCAATTTAAACTCTATCTAGTGAATAGAAAGCTTTCCCCTAACCTCAAAATTGAGATTCAAAAGAAAATCCGCAAGAAACACTCCTCCAACACCAAAAACGACTTCAAGCACCAACATGCAAGACAGTTTGAGCAGGGCACCAAAACCGAATTGGTTGACATAGAAAACAGAGATAACAATTGGGGAAATTAGTATTTCTAGGCTCTATGCAACACATACTAACTATAGAAACCAATTTGAGACTCAGGAGGTTCATGAGCTTACCACAATCAATGATCAAAGTGAGCTCCAGAACTGATGACAGCAAACGAACCTCAACTTCCCAGCTTCGATTCTACCAACACACTCACACTCAGCTCACAAATTTTATGTCTATACAAAGCTCATGATGTGAGCTTTGTATTGGTGTATAGTTTGTGACTCGAATCAAAACACAGAGGGAGAATCGAAGGATACAATCCAGGAACCCTAACTCACAAACTTCTTCAACAATTTGCCAAAATGCTTGATTCTTAATCGGTTTCAAGCTTAAATACTGGTGTTGGAGGGTCATGCACGGCGACACGAAGCTGTTGATGTGTTGAGGGTGGTGTATTCGTGTCACACGGCGAGAATCGCTAGTGGTGACTCACCAAAACGCACTAACTCGTTCAACTCTGACCAGAACACTAGAGTCTTTTCAGAAACACTCGAGTATTTTGGTCAGTTTTTTAAAAATATTAATTTTATTTTCTTTCCCTCCAAAACCTTTCCTATAATTACCTCTAGGTCCCAAATCAGGGACTAATATGAAAAATACTTATTTTATGCATAAATATAATTACCAAATTAAATTCACACAATCACCAACAACATAAACACAGATTTTTAATCAAAGATTAAAATAGAAATAATTAATTATAATAAATTTTATAATTAACATTTCATTAATCAGGGATTAAAATTTTGGGGTGTTACACTACTCCCCCACTTACAAGGAATTTCGTCCCCGAAATTCAACTTATACAAACAACTCATGATAATCTTGACGCATCTTATCCTCGAATTCCGAAGACGCATCCATTACATCACCACAAATCCACATAACATTGACCAAAAGAATATCCTTTCCTCTAAGCTGCTTGACTCTTCGATCTTCAATGTGGATAGGCATGGCTTCAAAGGTTAGGTTCTCACGTATTTCTAGGTCATCAGATTGGATTCTAAGAACAATGGTGGGATCGTGAATATACTTTTTCAACTGAGATACATGGAATACATTATGAAGGTTAGCTAATGACGGGGGTAGGGCTATTTGATAGGCTATTGGACCAACCCTTTTAAGAATTTGGTAAGGACCAATAAACTTAGGTGATAGTTTCTGAGTTTTCAAGGCTCTACTAACACCTTTGGTTGGTACTATTATAATGAAAACGTGGTCACCTTCAGCAAATTCTAAGGGTTTCCTTCTTCGATCAGCGTAGCTCTTCTGCCTACTTTGAGCCGTCTTCATCTTTTCTTATATCATCTTAATTTTCTCAGTTGTTTCTTGTACAAAATCTGGTCCAACCAGAGAACTCTCCCCCACTTGAAACAAGCATAATGGTGTCTGACACTTTCTCCCATACAGAGCTTCAAATGGTGCCATTCCAATGCTCGTATGATAGCTATTGTTGTAAGTAAATTCCACGAGCGGCAACATTTGTTCCCAATTTCCTTGACCTTCCAAAACACAAGCTCTTAATATGTCCTCCAGTGACTGAATAGTCCTTTCCGTTTGACCATCAGTCTGAGGGTGGTATGCAGAACTCATCTTCAACCTCGAACCTAGAGCTTTATGTAGATCCTGCCAAAACTTCGATGTAAACCTTGGATCGCGATCTGACACGATAATTGATGGCACACCATGCAGGCGAACAATTTCCTTGATATACAACTGAGTGAGCTTTTCCAAAGAGTAGCACATATTAACTGGAATAAAATGCGCTGACTTCGTCAAGCGATCTACAATCACCCAGATTGCATAATGACCAGTAGCTGTCCTTGGCAACCCAGATACGAAATCCATTGAGATACTATCCCATTTCCATAACGGAATCTCTAAGGGAAATAATTCTCCTCCTGGCCTTTGGTGTTCCACCTTCGCCTTCTGACACACCAAACAACATGCTACGTATCTTGCCACATCTTTCTTTAAACCAGGCCACCAAATATCTTCTTCAAATCCTGATACATTTTGGTAGCTCCCGGATGCATACTCATCTTGCTCTTATGCGCTTCATCCAGAATCATTCTCCTCACTTCTGAATTATCAGGCACACAAATCCTTGTTCTAAAACGAAGGATTCCATCCTTCCCTTCTTGGAATTCTAACTCCTTGCCTTCCTCCATAAGCTTTCTCTTTTCCTTAAGCTCATCATCTTCTTGTTGCAACTCACGAATCCTTTGCAAGAACTCATTAGCAATCTGCAAGAACTCACTCCCAGAGGCCCTCCTCATGTTACCAAAACATGAAAAACGATCTAACATCCGAACTCCAGCATGAATGCAATATCTTAACTTTAAGGAATTGATTGATATATAATGTGCCGCTCGAGCAACGTCCCGTCATCCAAACGGAATAACCATATCAGCAATCAATTTCTTTTAAGTCTTAGATCACTTGGATTATTATCATTTAAGTACTAACTGAATGATTCAGAATTAAAAATGGTATTCTTAATTTTCTGGGCAGAAATACTCGAGTGTTCTTCAGAATACTCGAGTAGTTCTTCAGCCTTTCCAGATTACTCGAGTAGTTCATGGCTACTCGAGTCGTTCATGCTTTTCAGAAAAGTCAGATTCCAGATCTTCAAAAATACTCGAGTAGTTCGTGAATACACGAGTGTACTTCATCAATTCCAGAATACTCGAGTGGTTCATGCATTACTCGAATGGTTCATTAGAAAGTACTCTTGTTACATTATTCAATACTCGAGTTCTGGACCTGACACTCGAGTGTTGGAGCAAAAAGACACACTGTTTTATCACAAAATACTCGAGTGTCAACCCAAGTGCTCGAGTCTTTTCATACAGAACAGACTGGAAACTTGATTCTATCATACCTTTTCAATTCTAACCATTTTCAATTCAATCCAATGATCAACAGAGTTCATATAACATATAATAAATATGTTCAAGCACTTAGAACACATCAAATTACAGGATTCACAGAGATTCATAAGATTATGCATAAAACTTAGAAAATTCACAACTTAACATATCAATTTGCATAAAACTCAGAATTCTCATGATTTTAAGTTCCAAATAGCTTGCATGCAACATATTAAACTTGCTCAAAACCATTTTAGAGCACAGGTTGGTCTCCAAACCAATTTCCCTATTCAATCTAAGCCCTTAGAGCCTCTTGGTGGATCTCTAATCAAATCTATGCAATTTAAACTCTATCTAGTGAATAGAAAGCTTTCCCCTTACCTCAAAAATGAGATTCAACAGAAAATCCACAAGAAACACTCCTCCAACACCAAAAACGACTTCAAGCACCAACATGCAAGACAGTTTGAGCAGGGCACCAAAACCGTATTGGTTGACATAGAAAACAGAGATAACAATTGGGGAAATTAGTATTTCTAGGCTCTATGCAACACATACTAACTATAGAAACCAATTTGAGACTCAGGAGGTGCATGAGCTTACCACAATCAATGATCAAAGTGAGCTCCCAGAACTGATGACAGCAAATGAACCTCAACTTCCCAGCTTCGATTCTACCAACACACTCACACTCAGCTCACAAATTTTATGTCTATACAAAGCTCATGATGTGAGCTTTGTATTGGTGTATAGTTTGTGACTCGAATCAAAACACAGAGGGAGAATCGAAGGATACAATCCAGGAACCCTAACTCACAAACTTCTTCAACAATTTGCCAAAATGCTTGATTCTTAATCGGTTTCAAGCTTAAATACTGGTGTTGGAGGGTCATGCACGGCGACACGAAGCTGTTGATGTGTTGAGGGTGGTGTATTCGTGTCACACGGCGATAATCGCTGGTGGTGACTCACCAAAACGCACTAACTCGTTCAACTCTAACCAGAACACTCGAGTCTTTTCAGAAACACTCGAGTATTTTGGTCAGTTTTTGAAAAATATTAATTTTATTTTCTTTCCTTCCAAAACCTTTCCTATAATTACCTCTAGGTCCCAAATCAGGGACTAATATGCAAAATACTTATTTTATGCATAAATATAATTACCAAATTAAATTCACACAATCACCAACAACATAAGCACAGATTTTTAATCAAAGATTAAAATAGAAATAATTAATTATAATAAATTTTATAATTAACATTTCATTAATCAGGGATTAAAATTTTGGGGTGTTACATGTTGTTGAAGGATTTAAGGTGAAAATCTTGAAATCAAGGTTAGAAGCTTATGGGGAGATGATTTAACGTAAGATTTTGGGGTTTAGAGGTGAGTTAGGGGTGTTGGAATAGAGGTGTGGGGGTTTTCTGTGTGTGTGGCTGGTGCTGGTGAGAATTTATGCACCAGTGGCGCACTCGGGCGCATCAGCCTGAGCGCCGTGGCACGCACCGCCTCAAGTTTGGTGCATTAGATGCGCTAGCGAAGCTGAGCGCGTCACGCATCGCGCTTGAGCGCGCCATCTTGTCCTTTGGCACACCAAGGTTGTGCCTGAGCGTCAAAAATTATGATTGAATAGTAACGCACCACTAGGTGCGCTTGAGCTCCCTAGTTTACCCCGAAACGCCGATTTTCGCTTTTTTACCTCATTCTAACGGTTCTAGACTACTTAACCCCAAATTAAACGCATGCATCACTAGGAAACATTTTCAAGTATCTCAATTATATTTTCATAACATAAAACACAAATTTATTAACATACGAAATTAATACATCGCATTAAATAAAGTGATATGTTTCCCCCCAAAAGCCTAGCACCCCCCTCCGATCCCCCGGACTTCACCCGACACACAACCTAAAAGAAAACTCTTTGCATATTAAAACTCTCGATTACCTTATACATTTATCACATACCCAAGTTTATAATCAAGCAAGACGTAGATTGCACGCGTATCATTCACATGCAATATATTCACATATACATTGAAAAATCAAATTCAAGCATCAAGTTAATAGTCATATAGGTCCCCGAAAAATACCCGTGGAATCAATTAGGTCCCTAAAAGATTTGTGCAATCTCTTAAACCCCCCAAATATCATTTTGGCGTCACCCCATCCATTTTCGTCATGAGGGACTTGATGAAATCCTATGTGGCACGTTAAATGCTTTGTTGGCCCCAATGCCATGTTGGAATGTTAAGAAGGTGCCACATTGTGTAATACTTGCAATTTTCTCCTACTTGAATAAATTAGATTTTCATGAGTAAAATATTATAATGTTTCTTTTCGTTAGGAATAAATGAATTTATTTAAGTTTTGTAACTTATATGGAGTTTTTATGTTTAACGTTGTTAATTTATTTGTATAAAAAGGAGCCTATGAAGACGTTAATTCGTCGGATTTCAATTTATAGGATTTAAACTTGATGAGTTGATTTTATTTGCGTAGACGATGAATTACGATCTATCTATTTATTTAATCAAGTTATTAGAATTTTCCAAAGGTATGAAATTTTCATATATGAGACCCAAATAAAATGACGTTACAGTCAAAATGACCGTAAGAAAATATAGAGTATATTTTTATAAGAGAGAAGGTTTAATTTTATAGTTTGTGAAGAGTTCGTATTTTTGAAGATTAAATACATATAAAGTCTTAATATTTTGTTTGTAATTTATTAAGGTATGGTTTTAATGTATCTCATAAGAGTTTAAAGAAAATTTTCATTTCACCCCATGTATATGTGTTGCCACAGTATAATGAAAGAGGGAAGGGGAAAAGTCTTTTGAAAAATAAACCTCAAGTTAGTTAAAATATCCTTTTTATTACCACCCTCACTACCCAATCACCATTCAATTTCCTTCTAAAACTAATAAAAACCCCCGCCTTCCCCATGAAAAACCCGTCTCCCTCACTCTCTTCCTCCTACCTTCATTTTTCATTCTCTCCTCTCATGACCCAATTGGAAAGCACATACTCCATCTCTTCCATTCTAAAAACCAAGTGAGAAATGAAGAAATAAAGAGACAAAAGAAAAAGGATAACCCACCTCTAGGAGAAGAAGAACCCACGACAACAAGGGAGGAAGAGGAGGAGTCCATCTTAGCTATTTCGTTTGTGGGGGTAATGCCTTCTCATCAATCTCAATCTATTCCCTTTCTATTTTATTCCTTCAAAAATAAATTGTTGTTGTGATATTGGTTCTTGAGTTGCATGAGGGGATTCATCAAAGCCTTGTTTGCTGCAGGTAAAGATCTAGTTGGGGTTTATGCAAAAAGCCACAATTTTTACAAAAATCAAACCTTTATGGTGTTGCATGTGCATGTTTTCAACAGTGAAAGTAAGATTTTCCTTTGCATGTACGATTTTAGCATGAACCCAAGCCAAAAGCCATCATTTTCGAGAAAACAAGTTCATAATGTTCATGCATGTTAGTGTTTCGGTTTGTGTATGTACAAATCCTTAACTTCATGAAAAGATTATAAGCTAAGAATGAGTTTTTGAAATGAAAAATAGTTTTTCCCTTTTTTGGGGGTTTGCCCGAATCGGTCACAAGAAGAGGAATAGACTTTAAAGTTTGTTTTAAGCTTTGTTTCTTTTGATTTGTTTCTTTTAGTTTAAAAGGATTAGTATTGATTAGTTTTGTTATGTCAAACAAAAGACATTTAATGTTGAAAATTGTTAGTGTTTAAAGTGTTGGTGAAAAGCCTTAGTAAAGAATAAAGATTCTAGCTTGCGTGTCTTTTGGGTGATAAGGAAAAGTTGCTTTTACTCTATTTTTCATGAACTCATGTGTAGGAGGTTGTTAGATCCTCATGGACTTATGGTTTTCTTAAGGTAAAACGGTATTGGGTATTATGTATTTTAGTATTTTATTTATATATGAAGGTAAACGATTTGATTTTCTCAAATGCATGTTGATGATTTAAATGGGTTTGGTTTAAATGCTTATTTTAAGCTAGATTTTTGTCCCTGTTGGTGAGAATGAAAAAAAAAATTGCATGATGATACCCTATTTTCTAGATGTGGCCGAATTGAGTAGGATAAGAGAAAATAGGTGTTTTGATTTTATTTTGCAAGCATGACTAGTGATAAGTTGGATCTTGGGTTTTGACAAAGTCTTAAAAGATAGGGAATAATATGTTTTGGTGTAAATTTTGCTGTTTGGTTTTCGGTTCCTTTATGTATTTCATTTGATTTATTTTGGTTAGTTTGTCTCCTAATATTTATTCCTTATTTTTGGTCCTTATGCCTAAGAGGGACTAGTTGCTTTAAAGGTTTTGATTTCGGGTTATACCCTGTTTTGTATAGGGATATTATTTGTTAAGTTATTTTGAGTTATACACTTATTTATAACCTTTGCATGTGAATGAGAGTTAAAGAAAACAAATTTTTAGACGAGAACCCATAGGAGGCCGTGAGCCCCACTTTTAATTAAGGTCGAAGTTTTGATTCTTGATTTTTAAGTGTCGTGTTAGTTTGTGCAAGTGCTTTAGAATGCCATACTTATATGATTGTTTTAGAATATACTTGACTTGTCCTTAACTTTGTGTGATTTGAAGATATTAAGAGATTGATTGTGGTCGAAATGTATGACTTTGAGACTTAGATATCTTCAAGGTTTAAAACTCTTTCATTGATTTAAATAAGGTTTGAAAATTAAAGCAATTGAAAAACAAAATTTTCAATGGGAAAGAGGAAGTGGCCGAATTGGCCAATTTAAAACGAATCAAATGAGATTTTGTTTAAGTGCCTTATGTTAGCATTTGAAAAGTGTTTTCGCAATGGTTTTGATTATAACACCAATGATGTGTGACCCTTAAGCCATATTTGTGAAAGGAATACCTTTGGACAAGCATAAGATGATTTTTAAAAGACATGTTTCAAAAAGATGCATGCTGTCCAAAGTTATGCCTTTATAAAATAATAGCTTGAGGTAATGACTTGGTGAATAAAACTCATGAGTTTTAAGTGACATGGTTTGTTTATAGTTAGGACTTGATTTACTGTTTAAAAAGTGTTTTTGGTTCATGATGAAAATGTTGTTCAAGAAGTGTATTTTGTAAAAGAGTTAACTTTAGTTATGTGATTGTGAATGAGACTTAAGGTTTTGAGAAAGTACTTTGTTTATAGTTTTGGAACAACTATGATGGTTTTAGAATAATGATTGACATTATGCCTAGGTGCTGTCCAAGTTTATGTTTAACAATAACTTCGTTTTAAAAATGATTTCTTGAGGTTTAAAATTTAAGTTGAATAAGTTAGTAGTACTAGTTGTAGTTAATTTCATGTGATTAGGACTTTTGGAGTTTTGTGAAAAGTCTACAAAGAACTTTGAGTAAGTTGATGAAGTTAAAAAGGTTATTTTCCCTATACAATAGATGTTGTCCAGGCTTTTGTTATTAAGGTATAATGAGTTTGAAAATGAGTTTTGGTGATTTCAAACTTAAAGATTTCCAGGAGATGTTATAGAAAAGATTCGAACGAATTTCACAAGGACCAACGCCGTTTGGAATTTCTTTAAAAAGGTTTCAGCATCTAAGTAGTATTTTAAATGCGAGTTTTATAAATAAGATCTGTTAATTATTTTATTTGGATATTGGCAATGTGCCTACTATTACTCGACGTTAGTAACAAGAAAGGTTTGGCGCATCAACGTTTTTCTTCAGCGTATAGTTCTAAATTCTCAGCGTAAAGCTTACCCGCGAGATTTAAACGAAATTGTAAAGGCTCAAATTATTTTGGTGCGATTTTAATTGAATTTTGTTTGTGCGCGCTGAGAATTCAGCACTTGATGTTTTTGGAAAAAAAAATGAGTTTTTAGATGATTTTATGGACCCGATAATGTTTTAGAATTGTTCAAAGTGTTTCCAAAAGCGAGCAAGTTAACAGTGAATTATTTGTTTTAACTATCCTAAAGTATTGAAGTGCATGACATATGAGTATAACATAGTTTATTAAAGTAATAGTGATTTTTGTGTAATTTCCTAATTTAAGGAGGAGTAGACGCGGACAAGGACCAACAACAACTCATTTTCGATGGATCGCAAAGGTCACAAGCTTTTTAAGGTGAGAGAGAAGCTTCCTTAAGACACCGTGGTATTTAGGTAATGTGTTAAGATGTTCATAACCATCTCAAAAGTCAGAACGTAGGGGTCTAAGAGTCAGCCGTATAGTGACACTTGACTTTGTGTGTATGGTCACTTATACAAAGGGCTGAGAGCACCATTTCTATCAAATGATTACTGATTGTGGAATATGTCTTGTGATGCCATGATGATATTATTCGTTATTCTATGCCTGCTAAATTTTTATTGTGAAAATAGAATCATTTAGTGAGAGACGTCTGCCACGTCTTGACTAGAACTGCTGTGATGAATAAAGTCATAATGTGATATACGTGTTAAACAAAGAAGAATAATCTATAATGAATTTTGAGAACTCTGTTGGAAATTATTGTTTAAGTGTAAAAATTAAGAATGGTTAGAAAATAAAAGACCCAAGAGAAAGATGACTAAGTCCTTGTGGATTCAAGTCCTTATTAAGTAAGGCAACTGGGATAAAATATTAAAGTGTAAGTTAATCTGAAGTCGATCAATGATTGATGCTCCGAGCTCGTGGTGTTATATGTGTAACACCCCGATTTGGCCACTTGAAAAATATACTATTTTAATTCCAAGAGGTAGTGGAAATGTGGGTCAAATTTTTTTTTTTTTAAACATGTAACGTGGTTGAGTAGCATGAGCATGAGAACCACTAAGTTTTCAAAACCCTTTCGTAATTAAAGAGTGTTCCCATATCTCATACTGAAGTTCAAGTTCCAAACCAGAGTGTCACAAGGCACTACACTTTGCAACTTGATTCTTCTCAACTCAATTATCATAGCCCATTAAAATAAATTTCTTCCACAAAAATTTGGGGTTACATCATGGCATTGCAATGAAACTAAGTAAATACAGGGAATACAAAATACTTCAGGGAAAATGAAAGACTACCACCAGGCCCATTGAACTGAAGACGAAAGTCCACGAGAATGCTTTGTTAGTGTCAACCTCAATTACGTCCGCCTCCGAGTAGCTACGTCCTTGTCCAGTTCCTCTGGCTCCTCAGCCTCGGGGTCAATGTGTGCAGACAAAAGCATTGGGTATCCACCATGATAGTCGACTGAGCCACCGATCTCGGTGTCTTCACGCCACTCCCAATCTTGATAGTTCACTCCTCATCATGCCTCGTCTCGAATGTCGAACGTGAACATGACAGGATCCATAGACTAAGGGAGAGACATCATAACAACAAGCACAAAGGACAGAAGACTAGAGAGAGTAAGTATTCCCAAGCATGTTATGCCAACGATGTGGGATTACAATAGGTAAGATATTAAGAAATAACAAAAACATATAAGCAAACCACACATACAAGCAATCATATTCAAACCTCTACTTGACTCCATTTCTTTTCTTTTCTCAAAACTTTACATATCCACAGTACTTCCGTCAATCGCTTTCGCTGCGAAACTCTGATTCCATCATCCATCTCATCCTCTTTTTCAAGCTGTCTCTTAAAAATTATTTCTCTCACAATGCAAGTTATCTTTTCTTATTTAAGTTTTATGAATTCGTATCCGTCAATGATGCGGGGATTTTAATCATCATTGAGGAGGGTTGTTCTCAAAGTTAGCACACACGTCTACATCTCCTCGGTCATCCACCCAACCTAGTCGGAAGCAAACAGGAGTACAAGACCTTTACCACGCGGGCACGACAGCTGTCTCAACACATAGATGGTCCCAGACCAGGAGGATCTCGTCCTCAAATCAATTCAATAATATCAATAATCAAGGCTCACTGTACAACCAGTGGCAAATCACAATGCCCCGTTCCAGTCTCTCTCACTGTTCTAGATTTGCAATCTAGGGGGCGACAGTATATTTCTAGGGAGCTCGCAGAACTTGCCATGGCATTGGACCCAGTCCCCACCACGTTAGTGCGCCACTTGTGGAGTTCGTTCTGCCTAGAAACATACTCTAGACTTCTTGACGTTTCACCGTCATCGTCCTCCCCTAATGCAATCTTCTCCTAAGTATCCGCAGATACCTATGGTTTCTTCCTCTCCACTACTTCGCACTCTCATACCTCACCACGTATGTTCATGTCTTTTAAAAATCTTTTATCTTTTTAAAATCAATCCTAATGGTCGGCCCATCCTTCGTGCATCCCTTCAATGAGTCCCGACCGCTATCTTTGCACATATTTCCTTTCATCATTTCTCACATAGCACAGAGCTGGGATCGCATTAACCACTTGCATCTCATTCCACAATTTCTTTCAACAATCTCCTTTCAAATCCTTTTCTCAAAATCTCATTTTATAAACTTTCGCAAAATACCAATTCGTAAACTTTTTCATAAAGTTGCTTCTCATAAATTCTCTCCAAATCTCTTTTCAAAAACCTTTTTGAAAATTTCTTTTCACCCACTTTTTCCAAAAATCTTTTCAAAAATATTTCTTTTCACAATCCTTTTCCCAAAAAAAAAAATCTCCTTTCAAAAACATTCTCAAACTCACATTTCGTACTCTGCTTCAAAAATCTCGTTTCAAAAACCCTTTTCAAAAATTCTCATTTTCAAAAACCTTTTTAAAATAAAACTTCATTTCAAAAACTTTTCGAAAACTTATTGTTTCAATGAGCACCAGCGGAGGAGCAAGCTCAACTCAACACCAGTCTCATTTCAACAATATCACAAAGGAACCGAGCTCCTTCTAAATCTCATCTCATTCCACAACACAACATCACTTTTCCTAGCTCTGGCTCATCCACATCATATTCATCAATCCTTACTCATCCGCGATTACAATTCGCACAACATCTCAACATCTTTCTCAAACTTTATCTTGCATTTCTTTTATTCTTCTTATTCATCATTATTCACATTATTTCGAATCTCATCATGCATAATAAATTCATCAAATAAACGAATAAACAACATTCTAGCATTCAGGTATCATCATATAAACTCATTACCTAATTTCCTGTGGTCTTTGTCTCCTTCACACGAGTGGCCACACAATCAAACAATTGTCACCGTGCTACTGACTCAGAACCACTAAGTTTCGACTTTTGAGATGGTCGAAACGATTAATATGTTACCTAAATACCACGGTGTTTGGGGAAACTTCTCTCTCACCTCAACCGATGACGATCTTCAATGCTCTCCTTAGTTTCCATTGCGACGTTCGTAACTGCTTCCCGATCGTTACTAGCACTCAAATATTTCCCTCTTATTAAAATCATTCTTATTCAATTATCTCAAAAATAAAGCAACGTTACAAAACTTTTATTTGAAAATAAGCATTCGTTTCTTCTCAATAATTTGAAATCACTTTGGGTTTTAAACTCAAAATCAAGTAAAACATTTATTTAATAAGACGTTTAGAAAATTAAAACTTAAAATACTCTTTTCAAAAATTTGCTAAAGACATAATTAGTTCTCTGACCTCTTTCAAAGCCACATTTATCTCAATGGTTTTTAAATATAAAATACCTTTAAATGAAAACCATGTACTTTGTAAATCATATGAAAATATTTTCAAAACAATACTTCTTCAATCAATCAAATCACTTTATTTCCTTCAAAAACCGAATTAAATCAAAGAAAATAACACAAGGGTTAAATCAAAACCTTTTGCAAATATCAACATTCAAATCATTTTCAAACACACATATTGAACATGTTAAATCATTTATAATTCATGCTTGTATACAAAACAAGAATCAAACACAAACTCCTATTATTTTCTATACATGGCCGAATCCCTTCTATATAGGATAAGGCTATATTCACAATTTCAAACACACATACAAAACATGCACATATGGAACATAATCATTTAAACACATTATCCTACTTTAAACATCACAACCGAAAATAATTATTAAAAGAAAGGAATATCTTCAATTAAATTCATGTTAACATCTTTCAAATCAATTAGCTTTATCCCTAAATTAACATGCAAATGAAAATCAATTTATTTCTTTTATTTCTTAATCAAGCCGAATTGGACATAGAGAAATAATCCAAACTCACAATAATATAATCACACACCAAACCACTCAAAGTTAACTCAAACAATAACACACAAGAAAATAAAATAGCTTAAGTAAAACTTGTTCCTAAAACCGAATGGGACCATGAAAATCACTTTTAAGTTTTTAATCAAAAATTTAGGTTTTCACATACTTAAAATCCATAGATCCATCAATAAAACACACATGCAAAACAAAACAAACAAACTTTAATATTTATAAGGACAAAACCGTGAGCTCCATACAAAATTCATCAAATTTTAATTTTGTTTCTTTAAATAAATTTGTCATAATAACATCAAGTGTCATATCAAGATCTTTCACCTCCAAAAATTTCATGCATGTGCTTTAAAGCTTTAAATCACATAAATCTCAACATGCATGTAACTAAAATAAGGATCAAATTTAATTTCCTATGTTCCCTAGATTTGGCCGAATGACAAAAATGCACAAAGGTAAGATCTTGGGTTTTATTTTCACATGCAAAGCTTTAGAACAACATTTTCTTTTCAAACCTCAACGAAATCATCATCACACACACAAGATCTCGTTTAAAAATCCTTTTTGTACCAAAAATCATTTTTAAAACTTATTATCATAATTTTCCCCTTTAAAATTATGACATGCATCAGAAGAAAATTAAGACTTTTTACTCAAAACAAACACACAAAGCTCAAACTTCATGCTTTTGCAAAGATCTACCATAAATCAAGACATGCAAGAAAAGATCAAGGTAAAAACATAAGCTTAAACACAACTTCAAACAAAACCGTGAAGAAGAAATTTTAGAAATTAAAGATCAAAGCTTTCAAACACAAATATTCAAGATCAATACATAAGAATGACATGCAAAGCATTTAAACTTCAAGATCATGAGAAAATAAGTACATGCATCACGAAATAAAAGTTTAACAAAGTCCATTACAAAGTTCTTTACAAAACTAAGATTATTACATTAAAACTTTCTTAAACAACTACCTTAAACAAAAATTCTAATCTTCAAGCTTTAATCTCTTTTCTTCCTCCTAGAGTTTGCTTCGGCCTCCTCTCTCTTAGGGTTAAAGGTTGGTTTTCTTCTTGATCTTTGAAGAAGGATGTGTTTGAAGAAAGAAATCAAAGGTATTTGGGTTGGGAGTTTGGGGTTTTCACTCTTCTTTTTCTCTTCTCTTCTCTCGGCCTAACTCTCTTTTCTCTAAGGGTCTCAAGAGCTTGAGGTGCTCTTGGACCAAAGTGTTTGTGTTGGTGTGAGAAGGGAAATGAATGAAGGAAATGAGAAATGAACTAAAGCCAACACTCACACACACACACGGTTTTATGGGCAAAGTCAAGAGATGGAGTTTTCCTCTTTTGTCCTCGGTCCAAGGCATGGGTTCAAGGGTAATTCGGTCCACTCATATTATTGCAGGGGAGAGGTCTCATCAAAAGGGAGACAAGGTGGAAGGAAAGTCATCCCTAGGCACCATGACTCACCACCCTAATTTCCTATTTAATTTCTATTTAATTTTTACTTTCTTAATGAATAAGAAAATGCTCTCATACTTGGTCCTCTTATCCTCTCATGGCCGAACCACATGCACACACATGCACATCATACACATGCAATTCTTTTTCATGTTATCATAACAAACACACATACATTAAATCATGGGATGATGCATACACTTAACACATACTTAAACATGCATATAACACTTTGACACCTCATGTTTTCTACTCAAACACACGGCACACACATACATCATACATACATCCATATTCACATTCACACAATTCATGCATTTCAAATTTATCATTCAATTTTATTTCTTAAGATAAGAAAACACACATTCACATTTCAAAAATTCCAAAGATGCAACTTTAAAGAAAATCAATTCACTTTATCAATTTATTTTCAAAATAAGTTTATCTTTAAAATAAAACCTCATTTTCACACAAATCAAAGACTTTTAAAGAAACCATTTATTAAAAACCTCAAATCAATTAAAAATAAAATTCGTTTCTTTAAGAAATCTCAAATGACAAAATCATAGCGTGGTTTTTCATGAAATCATACTCAAATAAAAATCATTTGCTAAAACATTTTTTTTCTGAAAATCCTTCTTAAATTCTCAAAAATTCTTTTTAAATAAAACCTCATTGATCTATTTGAGTCCAGAAGATACGGGATGTTACAATATGCATGATCGACATGATGCAAATGAGATGGTAATGATGCTAGCCACGTGAGGTTAGTGTTGTGGTTTCAAGCTATGGGATTCTGTGAAAGAATGCATCGATTTGGGAAAAGTTAATAAGTTAATTAGTGGTCGAGATTCACTGAAGGGATGAACAAGAGTGAATCGGCCGAACCTTTAGGATTAATAAGACACTAAAAGACATTTACTAACACGGTGAGTTGAGTGTGAAGTAGTGGAGAGGAAGATACCCTGTTATCTACGGATACTCAGGTGTGTGATTGTGATATGGGAGGGTAATGATAGTGATTCGTCAAGAAGCCTAGAATAATTTCCTAGGTCGAAGTAGTCTATATGTGATCGGGGAATAATACCCAGGGGATCGTAGCGTGTTCCACACTGTAGACTAGAAAAGTATTGACACCCCCTTGATCAAATTCCAAACGGTGAGAGGGAACCTGAACGAGGCTGGTTGTTCGATTGGTATTGGGCCCTGATGATATTGAAATTAGTGTTATATATGCTTAAGCTTATGCTTATGATGCTGATGATGATGATTTCTCGGCAGTTAGACATAAGTGGGTTAAGGTTCCTGTACGTCCCGTTTGCTTCCGATTAGGCTTGGGGGGATATGGAGGAGATGTAACCGTGTGTGCCGACTGTTTTCCCTTGTCCCAATGATGTTTTGTTACCCCCACATCACTGGTGGACTCGAATCTAATAAGACTTAACAATTAAAGAGTCAAAGTATTAAAATATTTGATTAATGTAACTGAAAAAAAAAGAAATGACTTTAAAAGTGAGATTGATGATATTGATATGAGAAGTAAAGTTGGGCTTGTGGTTAATTAAAATAGTGATGATGATGGTCACTAGTGGAATGATGATGATGAACATGTGAGCCGCATTATATTTAATTTGTTGTGTTCTATGTTGCTTATCTTAATAGTTGCCTATTGATTTGGGTCTAATATATGATGTTTTGAGCATGATTTAGACTCCCTTTTACAATGGATTTGGCTTGTTTCTCTTGTAAATTTAGGACTTGTTATATAGTTTTTAGGAAGATAGGTAATTTAGAATCCTTTGAACGTGTTGATCCGTTTTGTGTATGTTTCATGTACTTTTGGAGCCTAATTGAAGAAAAAATTATGGAGCTGAAGAGAGGATGAAAAGACCTTCAAAATGGCGCAAGAACGGAGCGAAATGGAGTCGGAAGTAGGCTGGCACGCCCAGGCGTGGAATCCCCACGCCCAGGCGCTCGACCCCCGGTCAGCATGCATAGAATCAGACCTGTGCGCCCAGGCGTGTGGTCTTGGGCGCCCAGGCGCGCGAGCGACGCAGAAAGCCCAATTGGGCTGATTTCTGATCAGTTTTGTTTCCTATCAATTGGGATTAGTTTTAGACTTTAAATATAGGTTTTTCTATTAGGTTTGGTAGACTTTTCAGAGCCAAATTAGAGATTAGAATAAAATTAAGATTAGAGAAGAGAGGCTGTTCTGCAATTGAGAGCAATGAGGCAAGGCACAAGGATTGAAGATTGGAAGATTGAAGATCTCTTGGGGGTAATCTGATTATTGTCTATGATTATTAGCTTTTCCCATTCCTTGTATTTATTTTCCCAATATGTATAATTGAACCTCTTGTTAGGAATAAGGTGGATTTGTATGGATCTTAATTTGGCTATTAATTCGTGAATTAATGTTTTTCCTTTTAAATCAATTGTTTGGTTGTGTTTTAATTACAATTCATAGAATTGATCACTTTATGTTTTGCTTTGGTAATCTGAACCTTAATTGGAAAATTAGGATTAAGATTAGGTCTTTCAACCAAACAATATAATTATTCAACTCGTAGGAATGCTTTTATTGTTTCTGGAGTTTTTGATTTATTGGAAAACATATTTTCATAATTAATAACCTGATCCTACAATGAAACCATGTTCCTAACCTTTTCCATATTTGCTTCTAAATCCTTTTTAGTTTCTGAATTGTTTCATTCTTTGAATTCTACACTCCTATCTTTAAACTAAAAACCCATACAAGTTATTCATAGTAATCACAATTAGGTGAAAGAAATTAGAAACAATTTGCAATCCCCTGTGGAACGATAATTTTCTTACTCTTTATTACTTGTGCGATCAGTATACTTGCCGAATTGCCAACAAGTTTTGGGCGCCGTTGCTGGGGATTGAAATTCGTTTCAATTAGTTTTCGGTACTTAGTAGTAGTTTTAGGTGAAATTTATTTATTTTTTAGTTAGTTTCTTGTCTCAACAGGTGCTGCGTAATTTTTATTTTGTTTATGTGCTGTGCAGGAATATATATCAATTTAAGTGCAAAGAGGAGAAAAATTCAGCACTAGAAGAGGGGAAAGTACAACTTTGAAGATGGCTGGAGGAGGAGGATCTCACAGATCCTCTCCGCCTCCTCCTTCCCGGAAGACTCTGGCAGAATATGCAACCGTGGACCCGGACTTCCTTGCTTCCAGCATAGTCCGGCCATCCATCACTGTAACTGCATTCGCAATCGATCCGCAATACATCCACCTCATCATGCAGGATCAGTTCAGTGGTACGCCGCATCAAGACCCCAGGGATCATATCACCAACTTCCTGGGCATGCTTGATTTCTTCAAGATCGAAGGTGCCACGGAGGAGGCCATCAGAATGAGGATGTTCCCTCTCTCGTTGAGGGGCGAGGCACTAACGTGGGTGAACAACCAAGCACCAGGGAGTCTTTCCAGCTGGAAAATACTTGTCTCAAAATTCATGGATAAGTTCCTTCCAGCTGGGAAGCAGACAAAGCTAAGGCAGGATGTTCATTCATTCATGCAAAAGGACAATGAGCCGTTGCATGAAGCTTGGCAGCGCTACAACCAGTTACTGAGGAAGTTCCCAACATATATGCAAGACTAGTAGCAGATTCAACTGTTCTATAATGGGCTCAACCGATTCAATCAAACCATGGTTGATGCAGCAGCTGGTGGATCGCTGATGAAGAAAACTGTTGAAGAGGCCAAGGAAGTTATTGCAAACATGGCATTCAGCAGCAATCAAGGACTAAGGACCTAGGTGGAGCAAAGCGTCTTGAAGAGTTATGATCTGGACTCTAGTCAAGCCCAGATCTTAATCAAGCAGAACAAGCAGATGCAGCACCAGATTGCTGCATTAATGAAGCAGATGAGACAGATCAGTATGTCGGTTGCATCCAACAATATGAAGTGTGACTTTTGTGGGGGAAATCACCGGAATGGTGATTGTGCTTTCGAGGTCAGTAGGGGTCCAGCCACCATTAAGGAGCAAGCTAATTTTGTGGGTGGTGGAGTACCTAAAAATAACATGTACTCCAATATCCACAATCATGGGAAAATCAGTCAGTCTTACACCTCATGGTGCAACCCAGCACCCAATCCATCGCCGCCACAAAAGCAGGGCTGGGAGAAGGCACTTGAAGCAATGGCTACCACAACCAATACCTTCATGGCAGAAGCTAGGGCGAATTTCGCCAATCAGCAAGTCAGTATTCGCAACTTGGAGGTGCAAGTGGCTCAAATAAACAATCAGATACCAGAGATCGCAACCAACTCCAAGGAGAGATGCATGGCAGTCACCCTTCGAAGTGGCAAGTCGTATGAGGAGCCACAGAAGAAGGGTGATGCAACTGAGCCTAAGAAGAAGGATGAGGAGCCAAAGCAACCAAGTGGAGAAGGCTCAACTGCAATGCAACAGACGCAGGATCCACCTGCGGATCTCGAGAAAAAGAAAGGCACACCCAAACCAGCACCACTACCTCCGAGGATTTCTTATCCTTAGAGGTTGAAGAAAGAGGACGACCAGAAGCAATTCTCCAAATTTTTGGAGATGCTACGGAAGGTGCATATCAACATCCCGTTTGCAGAGGCTCTCTCACAAATGCCTCTGTATGCGAGATTCATGAAGAAGTTGCTGACAAAGAAGAAGCCGATGCTCACTGAGGAGACATTCCCGATAGTAGAGAAGGGCAGCAGCATCATCAAATCCAACCTTCCACCAAAGCTGAAGGATCCAGGTAGCTTCACCATTTCAGTTAGCATAAGCAAGGAGTACTCAGGTAAGGTTCTCTGTGACTTAGGAGCTAGCGTAAACATTATGCCTTTATCTATGTGTGAAGCATTAAACTTAGGAGAGATTAAGCCTTACCCAACATTACTTCAGTTAGCTGATAGAATCACCCTCCGCCCATATGGAGTGGTGGAAGATATTATGGTAAAGGTGAAAGATTTTATCCTGCCCTTGGATTTCATGATCTTAGATGTAAAAGAGGATGAAAATATTCCTCTAATTTTTGGACGACCATTCTTGGCCACAGCAGGGGCAGTGATTGATGTGCCTAGGGGAGAAGTAATTCTTCGAGTGAATGGTGAGCAAACTACAATTAAAATTTTTGAAAAACCACCAATCACCGCAGAGAATTTCGCTCCTCTCATGTGCATTCAGCACTCGAATGGAGAGAGTGTTGGAAAGAAGTGGAAAAACAAGGTGTCACCCTTGAAAGGATCTTGGCAACCACCCTAACCTCTGAAAAGAGGTGACCCGTCAGGCTCGTGACGTTAAACAAGCGCTTGTTGGGAGGCAACCCAATGTTATGTAGCTCCCTTAGATTTTATTTTTTTAGGGTAGTTTAGTTTTAGGTAGTTTTATAAAAAAAAAAATGAAGTCACAGGTCAAACCACGCTTAGGCATGGAGGTGGTGCAGAATTTAAGTTTGGGGGTGTGAACCCATTTGCTCCCATTAGTTCCCAATATATCACCCCAGACCTGGTAATTCGCAAAAATAATGTCCTATTTTTCTAGGTAGTTTTTAATTTTTATTTTGTAGTTTTAGTTTAGATTAGTTTGCTTGAGGACAAGCCAACCTCTAAGTTTGGGGGAGTGAACAAAATAAAAATTAAATTTTTCAGACTTGAATTTTTCTCCCATATTTGGTGTTGGTTTGTGTCTTCGGTAGAAGCAGATGATTATTCTAGATGTAGGACTATTTTTCTGATTATATATGTAAATACTTGATTTAGGATGATGACTCATTGATTGTACGACACTTTTTCTGGATTGAGTTTTAAGTTTTGTTGAGAACTGATTATTTTGATAAACTGTTTTGGAATAAGTTATTAGTGAACTGACTATTAGCCTGTGAGATTTTTGAGCCTATACACTTGACAGGGGTATGTGATTTATATAGACTCTTGTGATTTAAACCCCTATTGCTTTCATGAGTGTGTTCACTTTGACTTTGGGTTCTAGAACTTGACCGATGACCATTTTGAGATTGATAATTGATTGCATGCATTAAGATGATTAAGGCACCTAGGATTGTGTTTTTTCTGACCTTCAACAGATTTTTTGATATGTAACATTATCCCTTAGTGGCTCACTTTGAGCTTGTTGATATATGATTTCTTTGGTACCCTTTTCATAGATGTTATATATTTTTGGTATCCTTTGAATTGTGAATGGTGAAATTGGGAATATGTTGATTCAGAAAGTATTGAGCTAAATATATTAATTGTGATCTCTATTTCTCTTCCAAAAGAAAAAAAAGAAAAAAATATAATGAAAAAGAGAAGAAAATAGAGAGAATGTGAATGAAAAAGAATGAAGGAGAATTAAATATTGGAGTTGATATTTGTTATAAAACCAATGCTTCATTCATATGTTAAAGGGATACTGTTTGATTACATATTTTTAGCCTTTTGTAATAATCCTTTGTTTCTTTTATCCCACCTTTCATCTTTAGCCATGGCCACGTTACAACCAAAATTAAGACCTTTTGTTTTTGCATGTATTCAATAATTTCAGTGGAGATAGGATTGTGAAAAAATGAATTATGATGTGTATGATTGAATATGTATAAAGGATCCTCCAATCGGGAGTGTGAGCGTGTATATAAATGGACCCTCCATAACGGAGCGTGTATATAAATGGACCCTCCTTAACGGAGCGTGTATATAAATGGACCCTCCATAACGGAGCGTGAATAATGGACCCTCCCGTAGGGAGTGTGAATATATGTGAATAATGGACCCTCCCTAAGGTTAGCGTGAATATGTGTGTTATGGACCCTCCTCCATGGAGTGTGTAATAGGTAATAGGACCCTCCAAGATGGAGTGTGTAACATGTAAATAGGACCCGCCCTAGTGGTATGTGAAGAATTGATAATAGGACCCACCGAGAGGTGAGCGAAAGATAAGAAAAGAATGAAAAGATAGAAAGACACATGGAAGGTATGAGAATGAAAAGATAAGAAAGATTGAGATGAATAAAAAGGGAAGTGAGATAGTATACGAACGAGGTATTATGACATAGTGTAGGACCTTGGTTTATTGTTATGCTTTTGTAGAAGCTATATTTCTAAGTTCTGTGTAATGCTACCCTTCTTGCCATTTTTTTACAGGTACCGAAGCGGTGCATGCACTAGTCGTGCCGAGCAGGGGCACACTCCACAACGTGGAGTGTGAATATTAGGGGTGGGATCATATGTTGGTCAGAGGCTTTTAATTGGACTTTTGACGTATATATATATATATATATATATATATATATATATGCACGCTATGTATTATCTTTTGGGGATCAAACCATTTTGTATTCATGTTTATTATTTTGGAAATGATGTATTTGAATACAATGTATTATATTTTGCCCTGTTGGCATACTGTTGAATATATGAAAGTATTAATACAGGTTTTCGGGTTAAACTCATACTTATGAAAAGTCCCTAAAACAAAGTAAACTCCGTCCGATTTTACGAAGATTTTTAACAAATAATTAAAGTATCCAAGAGTTTTAATGGATAGCTAAGAGTTTAAGAAAGAAATTTTCAAGTCACTAAATCTAATCGGGGTAATTAGTATATTAATTAAGATAGGGTGTTACATTGTGGTATCAGAGCAGTTTTCCTCGGCCTTCGGACTGTGAACTCACTACTCCCATTGTTACTCACCAAGCCAGTGACCGATGTGTATAGCTAAGGGTCTAAGTTAGTTAGTAGTATGTATATATATATATATATATAATTGTTTAGCTATTCGATCTTTAACTGGCTGTCCCTCCATGACTAAAGAGTATGGCTGAGAGACGAGCCGACAATGATCGAATTGCTGCAATCCTCGAAACTCTGGTTCAGTTGCAGCAGAACCAAGCCCAAGCTCAGCAGAACCAGGCTGAGAATCTTGCCCAAATGCAACAAAATCAAGCCTAGAACATAGCAGCAGCCGCAGCAGCAGCCCTACAACCTCCACCACCGGCTCCGGTCGAAATTGACTGGATGGCCCGATTTAGAAAGAACGATCCGCCAAGGTTTGAAGGGAGGTACAACCCAGACAGTGCTCAGAAGTGGCTCCAGGAGATGGAAAAGATTCTCTGTTCACTATGACCACCAATCGATCACTATGTTAGATTGGTTGAGTATGTTCTGTCTAGTGAGGCAGAGCACTAGTTGGAGCACCAGAGGAGGAGTTTGGAGGCTGCAAATGAAGCTATTTCTTGGGATCTCTTCAAGATCTATTTCCTTCGGAAGTACTTTCAGAAGGATGTCAGAAGGGAGAAAGAGATGGCATTCCTCAAGTTGGAGCAGGGGAACATGAGTGTCAACGAATATGCGGCACGATTTGAAGATCTGATCTAATACTCAGGCAGCTACAGGGACGCAGACGAGCGCACCAAGTGCATCAAATTTGAGTCTGGTCTTCATGCCAAGATCAGGACTGCTTTCACATATCAGGACATCACTAATCTTTCCCAATTTGTAAACATGGAAAGTGCTTACGAGAATACACTCAAGCAGGAAATGGCGGAAGAGCAGAGCAAGGTAGCTCAGAAATTAGCGGAAGAGAAAGGCAATAGTGGGCAGAAGGCAGGAGGTCCTATCAGAAATGATGTGCAAACTCAAAGGTCAAGCCCTTATGTTGTTTCCAACAACGGAGTAGCAGTGCCAAGGACCATGGGCAGAAATGGGGCTACTACTGGTGCTTCTCCACTATGTTCACATTGTGGAAAGTAACATGGTGGGGAGTGCTGGTTTCAGAATCAAACTAGGAGGGAGTTCAGTTGTTTCGTGTGCGGACAACCAGGGCATTATGCTGCGAACTGTCCGAAGAGTGCTATGAAGAAAGAGGTAAATGCAACTAGAGCCCATCCAGTAGGTGCAGGTCGGTCCACCTAGAGGGGAAAAGTATACATTATGGATGGAAAGGAAGTAGAGAATGCCGACGAACTGGACCAAGGTAAAAGTTATGTCTATAAGGCTCCCTGTAGGATGATGTTCAATTGTCGTGTCACATGCTTATATGTTTCTCTTGATTACTTGAACATAATAGAATTGTTCCAAAACAGAAATACCCTAAGAGTCTTAGGTATCGATCTTTGATAATCAGAAACCTCCTTAGTGAAGACCTTGAAAAGCATGTGTTACTTAGAGCCTTGATCCCAAATCTTTAAATAAAGAACTGTGTAATTTAAGAAACACATAGATGCAATCCCACCTATTAGGAAGAAATCATGAAGAATAGATTACTAAGTACTAGAAATCCAAGTAGAAGATAACCAAACTCCGTGATAATGTCGTTGTTTAATAGAATGTAAGGTTAGAACTGACCACTTTGATCCTACATCTGTTAAATGATGATACTATCAGCAAAATCGCCGATGATGTGCTTTTAATGGACGTAAGGTTGGGGTTGGTCACCTCGATCTTTGCATCTATTAACGGACGATATTAGGGCAACTTTCTTAATGAAGATGGAATTAATTGTGATAGGAATTCTACAAAGACACATATCTACTAGCGAGATAGACACCAACCTAAATGGTGTTTTTCCCAAATTCCTTACGCTGAACCGGGTAATAGACCCAAAGCGAAGCTTAAGGATAAGAGCCTAAGACTGTTTCATCAATTAATAGAAGTATAACCGAACATAGATCCTTTGTAAAGAAGGTAAACTTCATAGGAAACACCTCTCGTCCTAGTGGGGAATTAGAGTAAGTGTTGGTAACTCAAAACTTACCCCCAGGATCTTACCAAGATCCCTGAATGAACGACCACAAGGAAGCCAATCTTGATAATTGTGTGAAGGAGCCTCGCTAAGACCAGTTAGCTTGAACCAAAGTCATAATCTCTTTTGTATGTAAGAACTTAGAGACATACAGATGTGAAGGGGGTATGCCTATGCTAAATGGGGGAGAACTTATTTACTAAATTTCAAAAATACTGTCGGGGTAACCACATAATAAAGTGTTGACAAGCGGGAACGACGAAAGTAAGGACAATAACCCCAAGCCATATTTTTGGGATGATTCTCCAAGGATGTGACTGAACGGAATTTCGGGGACGAAATTCCAAATAAGTGGGGGAGAATTGTAACATCCCTGATTCTAACTCCAATCTTAATTAGAATAAGTCTGAGCCAAGTTAATGGAAATCATGAGAATAAGCTAGAATTGAATGAGGTATTCATGACTAAAATGTACATAGGAGTTAAGGGAAATGTCTTAGGATTAGAAACACTCAAAATATGAAAATCCAATAGGGTAATCGATTACCTTGGGGAGATAATCGATTACCGACATTCTGTGAAAAGCCCTAAGAATTGAATTAAAGACGGTAATCGATTACCTTTGGGAAAGTAATAGATTACTGACCTTCTGTGAGAAACCCTAAAATTGAGTTTTAAGGAGATAATCGATTACCTTAGGGAAGGTAATCGATTACCTGATCTCTGTGAGGAGTCCATTAATTGTGAAAATAGGGATGTAATCGATTACCTAACTAGGGTAATGGATTACCACTCGTGTTCATACAAAAAAAATAAGGAAATCAAGAGCCAAAAGTCAAAGCTTCTCAAGGAAGCTTCCATTCTCAACCACACAAAACCAAGCTTCTAGGAAAAGCCTCCATTTACAACCACACAATCATTTCCAAAAGAAAATAAAACAAAAACAATTACTCACTCTCATTCATTCCTTCACACTTCTTCTTCTCCTCATCCTTCATGAAGCTCTCTCATTCTCTCAACTCTCTCTAAGCTCCAAGAACAACAAACCCATCCTCACCAATCCACACTCAATCAAGAATCGAGATCAAGAAAGCATCACTCATCACCGTCAAACTCTTTTCCTCCATCACAAGATAAAGCTCTACTTCCTCATTTCTTCCTCTCTCTCTCACACGAACTTCACTCTCTTTCCCCACAAAGAACAAGTTTTGTTCTTCCTCCTTGTCAAGACTTTAAGGGCTTGTTGTCAAACATCATCAAGCTTACAAGATAAATTTAATATTCCTCTTTCCCTCACCTTTCACACGAAATCCTTTCCCTCTTTTCTCAAGAAATTCGAACCCCACCTTAGGAGTACCACACTCTTATGTTTTTCTTCATTTTCATGGCTTGAAGGGATCAAGCTTACTTTACATCTTCTCACTACATTGGGAGGATCCTTGGTTGTGGTTGATAAGATCTAGGGAACAAGCTTAAGCTAGGATTTTGTGAAGGTTATCTATTCTCTCTTTGGCAAATGTAAGAAGGTTGTGTTACCTTAGCTTAGGAAATAGGTTCTCTTTGGTTATAGCGATGACTAGGGGTAGAGGGGTGAGTAGAATACAAAACCTTAGGTTAGATGATATTGAAAAATAAAAATAAGTAATTAATAAAAATAGAAGGAAAACTAATTGTAGTGTAGGAAATTAAGTGTAGGTAATTACGGTTAGGGAAAGGAATGATTGACTAAGTGGTAGTAAATTAGGAAGAGATAAGAATAAATGAGTAGAGACTTCATAAGAAGAATGAATAAGGATTAAGAATAGATAATTGTAAGATAATAATGAAAAAGGAATATAAAATTTAGAAAATAAGATAAAAGACTAAGAATGAGTAAATAAAATGGGAAGCGATAACTAGAGAAGGTAATGATAATAATAAATTTTAAGGTAATTACGGAAAAGAGACTTACTTGTATGATTGTAAAGAGTTAAAGTATGATAGATACAAATAAGGGAATTATAGGGGTAATTGAGAAGTAGGGAAGGAAAAAGAAAACTCGAATGGTAAATTTGTATAATTTGAATTAATAACGGAAAGTGTAATTATGATTAGAATGGGTTAAGAACACTAAAGCTTAGAATGAAATTGAAAGGAAATTAGGTAATGAATGAATTAGTAATGAGTGTACTAATTGAATAATGGAACTATATTGCCAATGTGAGAAGGACCACCTATCAAGGTGTGTGGATATAGGACTGTGAAAAAATGAATTATGATGTGTATGATTGAATATGTATAAAGGACCCTCCCATCGGGAGTGTGAGCGTGTATATAAATGGACGCTCCATAATGGAGCGTGTATATAAATGGACCCTCCATAACAGAGCGTGAATAATGGACCCTCCCGTAGGGAGTGTGAATATAAGTGAATAATGGACCCTCCCTAAGGGCAGCGTGAATATGTGTGTTATGGACCCTCCTCCATGGAGTGTGTAATAGGTAATAAGACCCTCCAAGATGGAGTGTGTAACATGTAAATAGGACCCGCCCTAGTGGTGTGTGAAGAATTGATAATTGGACCCACCAAAAGGTGAGCGAAAGATAAGAAAAGAATGAAAAGATAGAAAGACACATGGAAGGTATGAGAATGAAAAGATAAGAAAGATTGAGATGAATAAAAAGGGAAGTGAGATAGTATACGAACGGGGTATTATGGCATAGTGTAGGACCTTGGTTTATTGCTATGCTTTTGTAGAAGCTATATTTCTAAGTTCTGTGTAATGCTACTCTCTTGCCATTTTTTTACAGCTACCGAAGCGGAGCATCCACTAGTCGGGGCCGAGCAGGGTTGTGGAGTGTGAATATTAGGGGTGGGACCATATGTTGGTCCGAGGCTTTTAATTGGACTTTTGACTTATATATATAAACAGAATCATATGTTGGTCCGAGGCTTTTAATTGGACTTTTGACCATATGTTGTTCCTCTCACGTGGCGGAGGTTGAGCCATATTTTCAGAATAAACAGAATCAAAATTAGAATTTATAGGAATAGATGAAAAAGAAGTAGACTCGCTATGTAAAGACTCAACAGATTCACTACCTATGGACTGGTTCCTATTTTGTCTAACTAATCTGTGATAAGTCTTATCAATTTCAGGGTTGTAAGGTTGCAAGTAGCTTGGGTTACCCCTAGTCATGCACTAAACAGAACACCAACAACCAAAGTAGGTAGTTACAGACATGCATGACCAAATTAGGTAACAAAACTTTTATTTTTTAAAATGTTTTTTATTATTTTTTTCAACAACCTAAAATCAAATAAAACAACCACAAAAAGTTTGAGGACAAAATTCAAAAAGGAACTAAGTCAAACAAATAAGTTATGAAAAAAAAGGAAGAAAAATAAACTTGTAAAATAAAAAAGAAATTGTAAACAACCGAATTTTGGGGGCCTTCTGGTTATAGGTAGGTCTCGAGGATAGTTACTGTAACATCCCGAATTTTAATTCTAATAATAATTAGAATAATAATAAGATTTGGAAGTAAGGATTATCCAAGAAGGAATTTAAAATGATGGATTAGGAATTCTCTGAGTGCCATAAAGGAATCAAGGAGCATTGACAATCGGAAAAGAAATTTAACGAAGACCAAACGAGTGTTAAAAGTCGATGTTATCGGTGTTGTAAATACCCTAAATTAAAAAATTCAAAATACAAGATCTAAATCTCGAAACACGAATTCCACCGTTTGATATGAAGATAAGGGTCTTAGGAAGCTTGCCTCCAAATTTGAGCAAGATCCGACGGTTAACTAAGAAGTTATGGTGCAGTCAACATAGAGTCAAAATACTTCTGGTAAAAGTATCCGGATATCAGCCAAAGTATCCGGATACTTCGTGCAGAATCAGCATAAAACGCGTTTTAGGGGTCGAAACCCCCATTTTTCCACCCCTCCTCCCTCATTCTCTCTCCCGTCTTTCCCTCTCTCCCTCCTCCTTCTTCCTCCACCGCCCCACCTTTAACCACCGCCGGAGCCGCCCCAAGCCGCCGCCACCGTGGTCCTTCCTCCTTCCCCCACGACCCATTCTCTCTCTCCTCTCTCTTGACCTTTCTCCCTCCTTGCTTTCTTCCTCCCTCTCTTCTTGTCCCTCCACCGGAGTCGCCGCCACCGTGGCCGCCGGTTGCACCACCACAACCCACCGCTCACCGCCACCATCATAAGCCCCTTTCTCTCTCTCTTTCCCCTTTGGCCGAGCTTTCTCTCTCTCCACGGATCTCACCGGTGCCGTTACCGACCCGTGATCGTGTCAGGCTTGTGTCGGGTGCCCCGAAGCTCGAAGCTCTTGCCTTGGTCCAGCCTGTGATCGTTCTCGCCGCCGGCATCGATCGTCGTTGACCTGTTCATCACCCCGGATCACTAAAGCTTCACGGATTGCCGCTCCCTCCCCGGAGTTGAGGTTATCTCTTTACTTTCGTCAACCGAGGTAAGACGGGTTGCATTACCTTTACTTAGAGAGTAAATTCTAGGATGCTATAGCGGTGACTAACAATAGGGTAGTTAGGTAATAGGTTAATGAACCTTAGGGTAGTTCCTGCTGAAATAAATGAAATATTTGAATTGATAATGGAAACCACACCTTAGGGAATAAAATATATGTGCTTAGGATAAGGTCTGGAATGAGTGAGGGTATTTAGGATAATAAAATGGTTGATGTAGAATAAAAATGTAGAAGAACATAAAATAAAACCAAGTGGAATAGTTAAAGAAAAATCAACTAAGCGGGGGAGTAAAAGAACAAAAGGGTAAACGGAATAGGCAAATGAGAGAGTAGAATTAATGAACTAAAAGATAATAAGTATAACAGTACTCGAAGAGTAAAGTGAGGTAAAATAGGGATTAGAATATGTAATAATAAATACATGAAAGCCGATGAGGTAAATAGACACAAAATAATGAATTAGTTTGAAAAGAAAATAGGAAACCGATAAGAGAATTGGTAAAAAGATAATAAAACGAAGAGAGGACATTAATAGGGAAGTTAAATAAAATGGAGTTAATGGAATAAGAATAAAAGGTTAAGTAATAGTGTGAGATAGAGTAAGCAAAGAAAGAAAGGTAAAAGAAGACCGATGCGAGCCTGCCGAGGCGTGTCGGCATTAAAAGAATAAATCGGCGCGAGCCTATCAAGGCGTGTCGATAATAAAAGATAAAAGAAGACCGATGCGAGCCTGTCGAGGCGTGTCGGCACCGATGTGAGCCTGTCGAGGCGTGTCGGCATTAAAAGAATAAATGGGTGTGAGCCTGTCGAGGCGTGTCGATAATAAAAGATAAAAGAAGACCGATGCGAGCCTGTCGAGGTGTGTCGGCACCGATGCGATCCTGTCGAGGCGCGTCGGTATTAAAAGAACATAGCGGCGCGAGTCTGTCGAGGTGTGTCGGCATTAAAAGAATAAATCGGCGCGAGCCTGTCAGGGCGTGTTGACAATAAAAGGAATAAGAATGGAAATGAAAGAATGAAAAGAGAAATGTGATGTAAATGAATAGCGGGCTAAAAGTGGAATGAAATGCGGGAAAATGAAAAGATAATTAAGAATTAAAAGAATGTGAGAATAAGTGAAAAACTAGAAGAAATTAGTTAGATGGATATTTATGAATAACGTATGTTAATAATAGTGTAGGCTTAGTTTATTACTATGTCTCTTATAGAATTTAACTTTTTAAGTTCTGTGTAATGCTACCCTTCTTGCTATATTTTGCAGGTACATAAGCGGAGCTTACATGGCTCATGGCCGAGCAGGACTACGTTCCACTACGTGGAATGTATATTTATTTGAGTGGGCTGTTATTTTGTAAAGTAGAATATGAAATAGTTATATGCCCTGAGAATTGTATTAATTGGACGTTAGGATCTGATCTGATTATTAAACTATTGGGTTTTTTGTTTTTAAATATTTCTGAATTGACAGGTTTTAAAGAAGAAAATTTTTGGGAAGTCCGAAACATAAAGGAAACTCTGCCAGATTTTCGTAAAAAAAACTTTTTAAGAAATCAAGTTTTAAAAGGAAATTTTCAAGCACCACTTTTTATTAAAACTTAAAATCAACTAATTAAAGTGAGGGTGTTACATTTATGGTATTAAAGCAGTTTCCCTCGGCCTTTGGAGTCTGGACTTAACTCCAGTGGTTACTCACCAAGCGAGTAACCAACGTGTATGGTCAGGTGTCTAGGTTAGGCTAATAGGATTCTTATGCAATTAATTTCTAGGAAAGTATTAACTTGTATCTTCTCCAGGACTTAGCTATCATGGCTAGGAGACGTGTCGAAGATGACAGAATGGCTGCCATCCTGAAAAATCTGATTCAGATACAGCAGAATCAGGCCGAGCATCGAGCACAGATGCAACAAAATCAGGCGCAGAATATAGCAGCAGCAGTAGCAGCACTAAATCCCGACCCCCAGCTCCAGCAGCGAATGATTGGTTGGCACGATTCCGAAAGAAGGGACCACCCAAGTTTGAAGGGGGTATAATCCTGATGGAGCTCAGCGATGGCTCAAGGAGATTGAAAAGGTCATACGCACCATGGCGCCACCTGCTGAACTAACTATGTTGCTAGCGCAATATATGCTAACTGATGAAGCAGAGTATTGGTGGGAACGAGTGCAAAGAGGTTTGGAGATGACCAATCAGGCGATTACTTGGGACATATTCAAGGCCCATTTTCTGGAAAAGTACTTTCCAGAAGATGTGCGAAGAGAGAAGGAAATAGCTTTTCTCAAGATGGAACAAGGAAGTATGAATGTCGGTGAGTATGCGACACAATTTGAAGATCTGATTTGCTATTCTGGCAGTTATCGGGACGCAGACGAACGCACCAAGTGTATCAAATTTGAAGCAGGTCTCAATGCCAGGATTAGGACTATCTTTGTATACCAGGGTATAGCTAACCTCTCTCAACTAGTGAATATGGCTAGCGCTTATGAGAAGAGTTTGAATCAAGCGGAGGCAGAGGAAAGAAGCCAGGGTATACAGGATGAAGGAGATCTTAGCAAGGGTAAGGAACTGGCTCAAGAATCAAGTCCATATGCTGTTACCCACACAAGAGCAGTAATGCTAGAGAATGCAGGTCAGAGTGCGACCGCTCCAAGAACCAGGCCACCATGCCCACTATGTGGGAAATTCCATCGGAAACTATGTCCAATATTGAAACAGCACAGAAAACAGGGTCTCTGCTATATATGCGAACAACTGGGACACGTTGGGGCGAACTGTCCTAGACGTATCGGCGAAGGGAGCGAATAAACTAGCCCAAGATACTTTTCATATTAATGCTGCATCAACTATTTACTTCAATGTTTTTGCCTAGATTAAGTGTGGGTAGTATAACCTAGAAAGAATCGATAGGTTTAATACCTTAGTTAGATGTTCCACCAAGCTCAATTGTGGTACAGTCTCTAGTAAAGAGTAAGGTTAGAACCGATCACTCTAACTCTTACATCTGTTAGAGGATGATACCATCAACGAACCTGACAATGATATTGCTATTGATAGATGTGAGATTGGGATTGATCACCTCGATCTTCGCACCCATTAGTGATCGATGTCATTGGCACACTTCATCTAAAACCGAAATAATCGAATTAACAGTTTTTAAAGTAGACCCCCTAGACGGAGCAGAACCAACCCGAAAAGAATTCCTTATAAATTCTTTGCGTAGCATTAGAGAGTAGAGTAATAGAGTATAGAATTCCTAAGAGACTCGAGCGAACCTTGTAGACATCCTCTTACAACCAATCGAATTAGATAGTAGACATCTTAAAACTCGCCTAAGAATCTAATCAAAGTTCCCGAACGATTCCCTCGAAGGAAGTAAGTCTTAACCACTGCGTCAGGTACCCTTATCGAGACCAATCAAATCAGCCGCAGGTCCATAGAAATTGCATCTTTCGATGACTCTCTGCTGAAAATGCACACTTTGGGATAACCTCCATTGTCTTCTTGCTTGACATGTACTCAGTACATCCTGGGTCATCTTACAAAGACCATGAAACTCATTCTTGAGTGCTTCATGTTTCTTCTTTTCATCTTCACTCTCTTCAAGTTTCAAGCATCTCAGATGTATATGTGAGAATTCGCCAAGCCGTAGGAACCCAACATAGTTCTATGCTTCCCGATAGATAGTCACCCACGTGCTCCTTTCCAGCCTTGGATACCGGTCGGGAACCTGTGTGCTCTATTCTGAGCAACGAATGAGCATACCCCCTAGCATGGATATAATCAAGTATGCCGATGCCAAGTGGGGGAGGATTTCAATCCAAGGAATGGGAGATGGAACTTTAATAATAAGGAAATTGTGAACCCTGTCACGATAGAGGAGATACGTAGCATCCGAGGACAGGCATGACAATACTAGGAAGAATGGACCTAAACACACAGGAAGCGGGGAAATAGAATCGACAGGTACCCCATTCGTGGGATGGTTCTCCACTTTACGAAGCAACCCAAATTTCGGGGACGAAATTCAAGTAAGTGGGGGAGAAATGTAACATCCCGAATTTTAATTCTAATAATAATTAGAATAATAATAAGATTTGGAAGTAAGGATTATCCAAAAAGGAATTTAAAATTATGGATTAGGAATTCTCTGAGTGCCATAAAGGAATCAAGGAGCATTGGCAATCGGAAAAGAAATTTAACGAAGACCAAACGAGTGTTAAAAGTCGATGTTATCGGTGTTGTAAACACCCTAAATTAGGAAATTCAAAATAAAAGATCTACATCTCGAAACACAAATTCCACCATTGGATATGAAGATAAGGGTCTTAGGAAGCTTGCCTCCAAATTTGAGCAAGATCCGACGGTTAACGAAGAAGTTATGGTGCAGTCAACATAGAGTCAACAGACTTCTAGTAAAAGTATCCGGATATCAGCCAAAGTATCTGAATACTTCGTGCATAATCAGCATAAAACGCGTTTTGGGGGTCGGAACCCCCATTTTTCCACCCCTCTTCCCTCATTCTCTCTCTCGTCTTTCTCTCTCTCCCTCCTCCTCCTTCCTCCACCACCAGAGGCGCCCTAAGCCGCCGCCACCGTGGTCCTTCCTCCTTCCCCCACGACCCATTCTCTCTCTCCTCTCTCTTGACCCTTTCTCCCTCCTTGCTTTCTTCCTCCCTCTCTTCCTCTCCCTCCACCGGATCCGTCGCCACCGTGGCCGCCAGTTGCACCACCACAACCCACCGCTCACCGCCACCATCATAAGCCCCTTTCTCTCTCTATTTCCCCTTTGGCCGAGCTTTCTCTCTCTCCACGGATCTCACCGGAGTCGTTACCGACCCGTGATCGTGCCGGGCTTGTGTCGGATGCCCCGAAGCTCGAAGCTCTTGCCTTGGTCCAGCCCGTGATCGTTCTCGCCGCCGGCGTCGATCGCCGTCGACCCGTTCATCACCCCAGGTCACTAAAGCTTCACGGATCGCCGCTCCCTTCCCGGAGTTGAGGTATCTCTTTACTTTCGTCAACCGAGGTAAGACGGGTTGCGTTACCTTTACTTAGAGAGTAAATTCTAGGATGCTATAGTGGTGACTAAGAATAGGGTAGTTAGGTAATAGGTTAATGAACCTTAGGGTAGTTCCTGCTGAAATAAATGAAATATTTGGATTGATAATGGAAACCACACCTTAGGGAATAAAATATATGTGCTTAGGATAAGGTTTGGAATGAGTGAGGGTATTTAGGATATTAAAATGGTTAATGTAGAATAAAAATGTAGAAGAACATAAAATAAAACCAAGTGGAATAGTTAAAGAAAAATCAACTAAGCGGGGGAGTAAAAGAACAAAAGGGTAAACGGAATAGGCAAATGAGAGAGTAGAATTAATGAACTAAAAGATAATAAGTATAACAGTACTAGAAGAGTAAAGTGAGGTAAAAGAGGGATTAGAATATGTAATAATAAATACGTGAAAGCCGATGAGGTAAATAGACACAAAATAATGAATTAGTTTGAAAAGAAAATAGGAAACCGATAAGAGAATTGGTAAAAAGATAATAAAACAAAGAGAGGACATTAATAGGGAAGTTAAATAAAATGGAGTTAATGGAATAAGAATAAAAGGTTAAGTAATAGTGTGAGATAGAGTAAGCAAAGAAAGAAAGGTAAAAGAAGACCGATGCGAGCCTGTCGAGGCGTGTCGGCATTAAAAGAATAAATCGGCGCGAGCCTGTCAAGGCGTGTCGATAATAAAAGATAAAAGAAGACCGATGCGAGCTTGTCGAGGCGTGTCGGCACCGATGCGACCTTGTCGAGGCGTGTCGGCATTAAAAGAATAAATCGGCGCGAGCCTATCAAGGCGTGTCGATAATAAAAGATAAAAGAAGACCGATGCGAGCCTGTCGAGGCGTGTCGGCACCGATGCGAGCCTGTCGAGGCGCGTCGGCATTAAAAGAACATAGCGACGCGAGCCTGTCGAGGCGCGTCGGTATTAAAAGAACATAACGGCGCGAGCCTATCGTGACGTGTCGATAATAAATGATGGAAGACCGATGCGAGCCTGTCGAGGCATGTCGTCATTAAAAGAATAAATCGGCGCGAGCCTGTCGAGGCGTGTTGACAATAAAAGGAATAAGAATGGAAATGAAAGAATGAAAAGAGAAATGTGATGTAAATGAATAGCGGGCTAAAAGTGGAATGAAATGCGGGAAATGAAAAGAGAATTAAGAATTAAAAGAATGTGAGAATAAGTGAAAAACTAGAAGAAATTAGTTAGATGGATATTTATGAATAACGTATGTTAATAATAATGTAGGCTTAGTTTATTACTATGTCTCTTATAGAATTTAACTTTTTAAGTTCTGTGTAATGCTACCCTTCTTGCTATATTTTGCAGGTACAGAAGCGGAGCTTACATGGGTCATGGCCGAGCAGGACTACGTTCCACTTCGTGGAATGTATATTTATTTGTGTGGGCCGTTATTTTGTAAAGTAGAATATGAAATAGTTATATGCCCTGAGAATTGTATTAATCGAGCGGTAGGATCTGATCTGATTATTAAACTGTTGGATTTTATGTTTTTAAATATTTCTTGATTGACAAGTTTTAAAGAAGAAAATTTTTGGGAAGTCCGAAAAACAGAAGGAAACTCTGCCGGATTTTCGTAAAAAAAACTTTTTAAGAAATCAAGTTTTAAAAGGAAATTTTCAAGCACCACTTTTTATTAAAACTTAAAATCAACTAATTAAAGTGAGAGTATTACAGTTACCTTGGGCATGTTGTCAAGTGGGGAGTAGGGATGACAATGGGGTTCAGGTACAGCATTATTTGGACTCGTCCCGTTAATGTAAATTTGATATAGACCCGTGCGGGTATCAATTGTGGGTCTTGAGATACCCGACGGGTCTTGAGCGGCAATATAGGTAATGTGTAGGATGAAAGAGGCACATTGAACAAAACGAAAATAAAAGTGAGCAACACTAAACGAAAGAACTAAAAACTGAGCAAAAGTGAGCAATACATTTCATATTATAATTTTTATATATAAGATATTGCTTTAAGTCAAAACACTTATATATATATATATATATATATACATAAGTTATCTTTGTAATTTAACTAGCGGGTTCGGGTACCCATGGGTCTAGGCATCCCCTTACCTAGACCAGCCTCATTTTAATAGCGTGTCTTAAAAAATCCGTTCTCATCCCCCAACGGGTCCAAATTTGCAGACCTAGACCCGACTAATTACCTTTCTAACAATAATAATTAGTGAAATTTTTTTCTTTAGTAATATAAAATATGGATACTCAACACATAGGCACACAAAGGATTCATCATATTCACTATACCACATCTAATTTACATTATATTATTTATGTGTCATCATTAGAGAAAGGGATCTCCTTTCTCTTTCTCCATCATAAAAACAAAGAAAACATATAAACATATATCACAACCATAAACTTCTCTCCCCTCGAAATTCCACTGCTACCATCACATCCTCTAGCGTTGCCTAATTCACTCTGTCAATCAACAAGGGGTGATTGTGTTGGAAGTCAAGTTTGCCCCAAAGGACGTAAAGAGTAATGCTAGAAGGATTCTAGAAGATAATGTTTTGATGATTACAAACAAGATTCAAAGTTTCAAGCATCAAGCTGCATCAAGTTCAAGCATCAAGTTTCAAGGCTAAAGTCAAGGCTCAAGCTTCATGTTCAAGTTTAGTATAGCCTGACCCATAGGAAATTTGTAAGGTAATGAATTTTTATTACAAGTGTCTAATGGCCAAAATTAGTTTTTCATGTTAAGGAGAAGAAAATAACTTTTTATGAAAAATGTTTTAATTGCAAAATATGTTTTCATGAAAATCTGTTTTTAACTTAGTTTATGAAAAATGTTTTTAATTGCGAAAATAGTTTTTCTAAAAACATATTTTTTAAAGACTTAACTGATTCACTGTGAAAATATATCTTGACAACCTCTAGCTGGATTTCTCTAAATTGTGAAAATCTGTTAAGACAAGTTTTGACAGAGATAATCGATTACTCTTTCAAGATAATCGATTATTTATGTTGCATCATAGAAAATCCAGAGAGTGTGTAATCGAGTATTTGAACCTGGCTAATCCATTACTTTTTGTATGAATGTAATCGATTACTTGGCACAGATAATCGATTACTGGAGTTGCATCATATATTTTCCAGAGGCTGTGTAATCGATTATTTGACCAGTGATAATCGATTATATCAGTTGCATCATATATTAAACAGAAGAGAAGTAATCGATTAAATTCTATGTTGTAATCGATTACTGGTTTTTCAAAAGAATTTAAAAGTTTCTATTTTTAAAGGGATAATCGATTATCTTCTTGAAGTAATCGATTACCTCAAGTTTTATTGAAAAACGTGTCAGAATCATTTTGATTTATTTCCTGATTTGTTTTTACATAATTGATTCTGATTTATTTTCAAAATTCGAATTTGATTTTGTTTTTGAAAATATTTCCTTATTTGTTTTTAAGAATCAAATCTTTGATTTATTTCCTAAATCTATTTTATTTGTTTCTGATTTCAAAATTGATTTTATTCTATTTTATTTTATTCTTTAAATCTATTTGATTTGATTTTGATTTCAAAAATATTATGTTACTTATTTGATTTCAGAAAATCAATTTTGAATATTTTCGGATTTGATTTCATTCTTATTTTAAATTTGATTTATTTCCAAAATCAGTTTTGATTTGATTCTGATTCTATTTTTCAAATTCAAAATTTGAATTTCAAATATTCTCAAATCTTTAGTTTTATGTCTTAAATCTTTAAGATTTGCTTTTGATTTTAAACATGTGTTATTTGTGTTTTTAAAAATGTTTTGAATTAAGTTTTTATTCGGACAACACTTTTGAAAAACTTCTTCACGTTCTTCTCTTCTTCTCTTCTCCTTCAACCTGTTCTTAAACGTTGATATCTATTTGAGAAGAAAACCTTTTTCTTGGCCATAGTACTTGTGATTTAAATTCAGCACCACTAGAGCTTTTTTGTTGTATCAGTGTTATATAGAACACACTTTTGTTAGAGCCTCTTATTGTTGTATCCGCACTGTTAAGAATGCAATATAGGTCTTGTACCAATCATTCATATCCGTAACCGAAATTGTAAAGGGGTGTGTGACCCTTAGAGACTAGGGAGTGAATCTCCTAGTGCGGACGTGCTGCGTTCGTGTGTGTAGGGTGAGGAACCCTTCTGTGTGGGTAGTGCTAGACGAACGGTGGGGCACCTAGTAGTTAGGCTATCTGGTTGTTGTTGAGATCCCTAGCGAACGGAGGTTCCTAGTAGCGTGCGGGGTGCTCTGGTTGTACTTGGGGACGCGTGGCGTCTTGGTATAGTGAAAAGCTCAAGCGGGTCACTTGGGGACTGAAGTAGGCCGGGTTTGCCGAACCAGGATAAAATCTCCGGTGCAATCTCTTCTATCCCTTATCTCTTTATTTTCCGTTGTTATATTTATTTGTTGTGCATCAAAGCGATTATTTTCATAATAATTAATTTAAAGGATCTTAAATTAATTAGCGCGGTATCATTCGTTTTCGTTGTTCTTATTTTAATTCGTATCCGCGCATATTAGTTTTTCTTTATTATTAATATTATTCGCCTAAGCGCAATCGATTTTCAACATTATATTGTTTTCCGCTGCAAAATCTCTTTAAGTTTGTTGAAAATGTTTTAAATCGAATATTTTCCAATGTTTTCGTAAACACCCAATTCACCCCCCCCCCCTCTTGGGTGACGGCTGCCAATCCTATCAATAATTCTAACATATTGGTGTCCATTTTATAACGTTTTTCATTGATTGTTATTCCCTTTTTAGCTTAGTCTTGGTCGTGTTTCCTAAGTGTTTTGTAGGTTTTATTGCTTTTTGTGTGTAGATTTTGTGCTTTTAGTTTTTGAATAAAATGCATCACTAATAATCTTATTTGCCTTGATTCCAGGTATTTTGAGGCTTAGCTATGGAGGTCGACGATAAAGGAGTCTAAAAAGGAGAATCGGACCTCAAAAGCGGTGTAGATAGCTAGGGCAAAACGGGTCATTTTGGCCCAATCTGGGCGCCCAAGCGTAGGGCCCTTACCCCATGCGTGAGGGGGTTCAAGGCTGAGTTTTGGGGTGAAAAAAGTCAAGAATTTTAGTAAGATTAACGCCTGAGCGGGCAGAACCTCGTGCCCAAGCTCGTGTTTTCGTGCAAAAATGTACCTACATGTGTTTAATCCTCCTCCATAATAGCATCACCCTTTCCCGGTCCTCCCTGACCATCCTTATTCTCCTTAACAATTATATTCATCCTTACACTTCCTGATAATATCGTCTTTACTCCAATCCACCCTTATCCTCCGTAATAATATCATTTTCACCCAATTCTATATAATACCACCCTTATCCTCATTAATAATATAAAAGCAATATTATAATTATGCTGATAATCACAAATATTCTGAATAAATCTTAAAGATATGCATAGTTATCAAACATTCATATCATCAAGTATTTCAAGCATGCTTCATCATATAAACAATAATTTTTTTACATTTCATAATTGGCATAAACATAATCTAATTGGCATATAATTTAAAAGCTTCATCATTGACTATATTTCCCTCCTACACAATTAGTCATGTATGATGTTCAAAGTAGTGCCCCCAAGCTTTGTTAAAGCTTGGCTACACTTTAAGCCTTCAATGTACTTATTCTAGCCTTAAGAATAACTCCTCCAATAATTTAGATTGGAATAAGCAAGATGAAAATACAAAAGGAAGTGAATTTGAGAAACTTGGGCAGCAAGGTAGCACAAATTTCAGAATGATTTTTCTCCAACTTTATCATCAAAATTTGATATGGTTTTGCAATGAAATGGAGGGAAATCAATTAAGATATATATTATGCCATGAGGTCTATGATTCAGATCAAAATTTAGAACATAACATGGACTAAGATGATCACAATATGAATGCAAAATAACTATCATGAACTTGCTGAATTTTTATGAAAACAAGACATATTTTTTACAAAACTTTGAATCAAAACTTAAATATGATTTTTCCACGAAAATGAAAAAAACCAATTGCAACATGTACTATGTCATGAAATCTTTAATTAGAATCAAAATTTAAGGCATAATACAAATTGAACGGATCATGGCATTCCTGCACAGTAGCCATGTTGAAATGGTTAATGCTGTCAGGAAAACAGAACAACATTTTGGAAGATTTTTGTAGGAGAAATTCAACATGGTTTCTCAAAAAAAAATGTTCATAAAACCAATCAGAATCAAAACATTGCTATGAGAACTTTAATTAGAAACAAAAATGAGAGCATATGGTGCACTGAGCTTACCACACGAATCAAGCAAAGTGAGGGCCTCAGAATCTGAATTTCAAAAACTGAACTTGCCAAAATGGTTTTCAAACAACTTTTGAGCAAAATTTTGAGAGAGGTTCTTTCAAGATCACTTAGAGCAAAGATGACTCAAGTGAATGTGAGTGTTTAGGAATGATTTGGAGTGAATTGTGAGGAGAAAAGATTGAGAAACTCCTCTATTTATAATCTATGGAAAATCATAAACAATTCAAGAGATTGGTGAGTAATCACCATGGTCTGAGCATGACTTTTGTATTGGTTGCCTACGATTATGCCAAATGTTAAGAGACAAGGTTGTATGGTGGTGATCAATCCAATAAGCATAAAGGCTAAAATGACAACTTGCAAGGCTAGGAGGTGTAGGAAACCAATAAGAGGCCTAACAATCGAGTAGAGGGGGGGTGAATAGGAGATTGAAGCAAATATGACAATTTTTCGATTTATTGAAAACTTAACTGAATGTTGTTCAGATTTGAAAATAAATGTCGAGCGATAACCGAGCATACAAGGTTAAATGATTAACCAATTAGATGAACAGATTGGTTAATCGGTTAACCGAGTTGCTTCGAACCCGAGCTTTGAGAACAACACACAAGGCCGAGCTACAAGACTAACGATTAAAAACTTGGAAGCTCGAAATATAGCGGATAACACTTAAGCAAATACTGCAACAGGAAAGCGATAAAGAATTAAAATGAACACTCGATATTTATCCTGGTTCACTCTCACCCTGAGAGCTAGTCCAGTCCCCTCTAAAAACCTTTTAGAGAGAGCTTTCACTAAAAATCGATTTTCTGGGTTACAAAAGGATTTACAAGAGACTACCCCTCTACACCTATCCAGTCAAACGAGTGTACCAAACTCGTGACAAACTACGCAGAACAAATCGATGACCAAAGAACTTCTTTGGAACCTTTTCAACACGGAAAAGCTTTCTCGATCAGAGACCAGCTTTTCACTCCAGCAAAATACAACGAAGTATATAATGAACGATGATGGCTCCAATTCGAAACACTCTTCGAATGAGTATGAAAGTATGAAGTTCAAGAGTGAGTTGATTTTGTGAAGGGTAATCACAGAGAAGAAATAAGTTGAACTTAGAGTTAGGATTTGAAAGATTAAATCTCTAAGTTCTTGAGAAGATTCAAATGATCTTCTTCTCTGTGAGAGTTAGATTCTGCTATATTTTTGAAAGAGAATAAAATTTCGATTCAAAGAAAAAGTTCAGTGGAGTCTCTCTCAAAATTTTTCTAAGCTCCTCTCATTTCCAGAGAAGGAAGAGAGAGAGCGAGCTGTACGGAAAAAGATATGGGGTTTCCAACGGCTATATTCTGAAACGCAGAGCAGTGATGGTGACCCTTCACCAACCTTTTGACTTTAACTCATTTTGAATTTCAAACTTATTACTTTGTTGGAGTTAAAATCCTAGAATTTCTACCCAGACTCAACGGTAATAAAAAGTACGAACAAGCTGAGCAGAGTCTGAAGGTTGAAAATGAAGTTGTTGATGAGTAAACAGAGTTTTCCGAGCTTGATCTTTGTTCGAGCTTGATCTTGGATTTGTGTTGCCGAGCTTGAACTTCGTTCAGGCTTGGCAATCAGACTTGAGCTTCAAACAGATCCAAGTTTTGGCCTTTACTTAAGGCTCGTGCATAATCCGAGCTTATTGATCTTTCTGGTGCTGTGGCTTCTTTCAACATTCCGGGTATGTGCCGAGTCAACCATCATCCGAGCTAACTGCCTTGGAGTAAAGAGCTGAGCTAGTCACTCTTGAATGAACTTAGGCCGTGATCAAGAGCCGAGTCCAAAAACCGAGCTAAAGGCTCAAATGCTGGCTTGCTGTAAGTAGCGAAGAAACCCAATTTTCCGAGCTTCTGCCTTTGGCGGAACGTATACGCAAAACTGAGTCTGACACTTTTGATCTTGACCCCAAGCCGAGCCTATCAAAATCTCTTTTAGTTTACCGAGCGTGTTTATTTGACATCATCAAAAGCTCTTTGATTCTACAGGAGGATGAATCACCTTATCCATGGCCAAAACTTGTTGTGGACAGTGGTTTTCAGGCTGAATCACCTTGCTTCAGGTGCAAGGTGGCTTTATCCAATGGTTAATAGGGTGATTCCATGGTTTTTGCCTTTTTTCTGCACTTTTCTGCAGATTTAATTGGTTAAATTGCCCCATTTAACCGGTAATCAGGGTCTGTTGGGCACAATCTGCGCAATTTTCAAGTCGTTAACCGGTTATAATGTTAAAATAATCACAGAAATAATATATTTTCTTCTTACTTAATAAATAACTAAATAATCATAATATAAGATGGCCCTTTTACCCTTGAATCATTTTCCAAATACTTAATTCATGCTAAAATAACTTCATATAATATAACACACACATATATATAAATCATAAAATAATTATTTTTCATACGGGGAATTAAAACTCTAGTTGTTACACGACCCATTGCGGGTATTACTAGCGGGTATCCGCGGGTCGGGATATAATTATCATCCCTAGCGGGGAGGGTGTATAATTATCATCCCTAGCAGAGAGGATGTATTTGGTATAGTAGAAAAAACTAGATCATGATTATATTTATTAAGATTTAAAATGTTATGATTATAATCTGTTATAATTAGAATATGTTTGTATTTGAGTATCTAAATTGAAAAGTAATTTATGTTAATTTGTTTCATTTTGATAATGTAAAAAGAATAGTAAAGTTGAGTGAAAAAATAATCTACACAAAAAAAAAAAAAGCAACATCTCAAAATAGTTGATGACACAACACACACCTAGATCCTCTTATTGGAAACCAACGTTGGGATTAGGCTTCTAATACAAAAATTTATTTTTCTTGTCCAAAATCAATTTAATACCTTTATTAATATCATCAGAATTTATAATGGTCTAGAGTTTAAGTTTATTGAACTATATACCAAGTTTTATATCATTAATCGAATTTTATGTATAGAGACACTACAAGAAAATGTTGTGGTGGAAATGAAACGTTTGCATCTTCTTAACATAACTAAACCTGATGATATCATCCTATTTAGAGGAGTTGTATTTTTCTTTTTGATCGTCCTCGGCATCTTCTTCAAAGTTCTTCATTGGGCTCCTTTTCTTATGGTCGTGGGGATTTAACGGGCAATACACACTCTTCAGTTCAAAACAAGAAATATAAATCTAAGAAATATAAGAATATTCCCATATCCAATCTTAAGAACATACTTAAAACATCAAAACATAAACTAAAAGATAAAAGGATAGTCAAAATGGAAAAGATGAATGAGAAGGAAGATGGATAAAGATGTGAAGTGGAACCAAAATCTCAGGTGAAGGTTTATTATCCACAGAGACCGTCACAAAAGGGCATCACACCCTTGATATGGTTAAGGTCTAATCACTGGATCATGAGGCAGAGCCTCAGTAATCCCTACATTGAAAGCACGAAAGCTATCAACATTACATTATTTTTACTTATGTTGGGATTTACAAGAAGGCTCTACACACACTTGGGGTGAACAAGTGTAGTGGTTACTTTGTTCGATTTTCGCTTGCAATCAACGATATGAGCGTTAGTATCACTTTACTTGGTTGTTGTTTAGCTGTTACTTGGTTGCTGCACTGTTTTACCTGGTTAACTCTGATTTACTTTGTAGCTGAACCAAGTAACCTGAGAGTAATCGATTCGAAAAACGATTCTTTTCAAAATCTTTTTGCACAACCAGTATACGAACTTAACAACAATCAATATTAGATACTAAATAAGTTCTAAAACATTTGAAAAGATTATTCTTAATTGGTTCTTGAATCGAATGTGTTAAAGAACGATTTTTCACAAAATAATCGGAATAAGTTTAAAGTAAAGGAGATTAGGTAAAGGAATACGACACATCGATTTATACTAGTTCACTCTCAACCTCCCGAGAGCTACATCCAATCTTCCCCTTCCAATTTGGGAGATTTGCTTCACTATGAATTTAGAACAATTATCTTGTACAAACACGCTTCAAGATACCTCACTTGACAAGCTTACAAAGGATCTCTCACCCTTGCATTGTACCTCCCTCAATCCTCTAAATTACCTCGTGAACCTCTAACTTGAAAGATACCTCACTCTCAAATACTAAGAAGATACCTCACTTCCTAGATTTCTCCACTTTGCTAACAAGATGCCTCACCCCTTAGACTTCTCCTTCACTAGGTGATACCTCACAAGTCACACCTAAGAAGCTTTTGATCTATTGGTGATACCTCCCACCTCAATCGATTCCTAGATCTTTTGGTGATACCTCACACCTTAATCTTTATAAAGATGTGTTGCTTCTTAATGAACACCTTGATGAGCAATGAACAACACTAATTTCAGACCTAGAATCTTTGAATCTTGAATCTCAATGAATTCACTATGAACAATGATGAGTTATTGAGATCAAGAATGAGAGAGATGAAGTGAATATGAAAATTCTCTTTTGATTCTCTTCAAAATAATGGCAAATGGTTTTTGTGTTTTTCTCTTATGAAAAGTCTCTTAAAAATGCTCTTTTATAATGAGTTTTTATACGTCAAGTCGATTAAGGAGTTTGTTGAAGTTTCAAACTGATTTTGTCCTTTACTGTAAGATTTACCCGGTTAACCAAGAGCTTACCCGACTCCCAATATCAGTTCTTGGCCTTTAAAAATGAACTTGACCTGGTTAACCTCTTGCTTAACCGGTTAACGGGTTTTCTCATAAACAATTAACCGTTTCAATTGTAGCTTGACTCATATAAAGATAAGTTCTAAACTCATTATTGAGCCAAACTATGATGCAAACACTTGTTTTAAAATGTTTATAAAATCATATCCATCATTTTCAAAAAATTGGTTTTGTAATAAATCAATTTCATGATTATTCAATATGAATGCGTTGAGATTCACTACCCAACCTAGACTCTACCCAAGCAATCACCTTAAGGACCTAATAAAATAAAACGTAAATCATAATATAGAATAAAGTCCTAATAGATTTGCTCGAGTCTTGTTTGCTGTTGCTGTTTGCTTTTCTTTTCCTCTTACACATTGTCTTCGTCAAAACACTTGCTAAGCCATTTGGTGCATACAACCTTATATAGAAGGAGGAGAGCATGTAGCCTCGTGCCTCTCCATATGCTTGGCCGAGATAATCATGGTTAGATGAGGTTAATCATTTTAATTTTGTAACTTCCACCATTAACTCATAAATTTCTCTTCCAAGCATATAATGATGATGGAGCTTTAATCTTGAGTGTGCAATTGATGACGATAATGGCCTCCTTATTGTTTTATTTGAAGATTTGCTCTTGAAAACCTTGATAGCATAGAAGGTTAATTACCATCATCTCACTTATGCCAAGCTCATTCGCCAACAATTCTCTGGTGCCATGCTAGCAATCATGCTACATTGCTACCCATCTTATAAATAGGCCATCAATCATGCTACCTATCTTATAAATAGATTGCCAACACTTGTATAAATTATCTCACAAATCTCCTTTTGCAATGTTACACAAGCAAGCATCCTCACCGCTTGATTTGAAGGCTTTTAGTTCTTTATGTTTCACATCAATCTTGACACACCAGATAACCAAATTTTGATACAAGGGCCTAAAAATGCCTCTCAAATTGTACAAAGGGGTTCATATTGTTTGATCTGCCATCTAGAAATTTTTTTATATCTTTCCTTATTCTATTAAGAATTCATATAAAAATCTGCATTGCACAGGATTTCTAAAATACCCATATCAATCCAATGAAAGGTCAAACTATTGACTAAGTGGTGTGTCGTTTTAGGATATTCCCTCGCCATCGCATTTTAAAAGAAAGTAACACGAGTCACTTGGTAACCATTATTTGTAAATAAAATACCACTTTGTGACCACCACATTTTTTGTGGTATAGGCTGATTGTAAGTTGATTTTGTAGGTTCGTATAACATTTTTCTCAATTCTTCAATTCAATTCTTTTTGCCACAAGGAATATCAGAGTAAACTATGAGATGCTTGGAATTGTTGCAACTAAAAGTTGATCTTACGTTCATACAAATATCTAAATCAGGGATGAAGGATAGTTTTGAATATTTGTAATTAACAAATCCCATAGCTTGTCTGAACTGTGATGTAGTTAGGATAGAAACAACCAGGATAAGAAAATCATCATATAATATGATGTACATTAAAACAAAACATAGTAAAAAACTTAGGATAGAATAGGATCCATTTATTTATATTTCATATTGTCTTGACACAAGAACAATTCCAACTCTAGCTTTGTCAGGCCTACTACCAATTGAAGTATAGAACTGGGGATATTACCCAACTAGGTTTTATTGAGAATCTACCAACAATTCACTAAGGACAATAGGCTCTTTAATTACAGCATTTACTATAGAGTGCATCTCAAGTGAAGTATATCCATCATCCTTCATGTAAAATAGGTCCGACGCTTTATTCAGTTTCCAAAATAGTTCCTTGCAATCTCTTGGAACTACACTGCCTTTTTCCTGCAAAACTAATCTCAGGAGTTCCCTTCTCTTATCCTCAATAATGACCTTCATGTCCTTTATAGCATCTTCTGCAGTAATAACTCCATTGCCATGAATAATATGCAATGAGATTGCATTCAATTTTCCTTGCGCAGATTCTCTCTGCAGTAGAGAAAAAAACATTAGTCGCCTTAAAACCAGGCAGGGAAACATGCAGTAGAAATGAAGCATATACCTTACAAGTTTGAATATCGTTCAGGAGACGCCCGCCAGTGCTCATGAGCTCATACAGGCAATCCAATTCATGATTTTCAGTATCGTCATCTGAAAGCTTAGGTCCAACGAGATAGAGGGCCGGAAGGACGATTGGTCCCAAGCCAAATGATATGTATGCATTTTGCATATACTCGTCAATTGTTGGGACAGTATTGGTTCTCACCCACTGTGCTTCCCTAAACATAGACTGCATCAAATTCAACCACTGCACAGCAAACAAAGTGAATCCTTTAACTAAGAAAAAAACTTTTAATTGGGGAAACTCCAATAGGCCTTTATGGTAAAATTAATTTCTCATGTCATTTAAGTAAACTTAGAAGAAAAGTGTCAACTAAGGTTGTTAGACCAGATCCAAGGTTAACTTTTCTTGACTGTATTGGAAAACTCAAAAGAACATAAGTAGAAAAATTTAAGCAGAAAGATAAAGTTTAGTCTCACAATCTTGATAACATTGTTTTTCACATTACGTCCTTGCCACTTGATTGATTTCTCTCCGATCTCGCAAATTGTGCTGTGAACTGCAGAAAATATTATCTTAACTGTCTCAGAACAACAAACAGTGTTGATATCTATATCCCACCTGCATTCCAATTTCAATAACATCATTGTTTGACCATTAACATTTTGGTAGAATTCAAAAGGGAATCAAGAAATGAAAAACATCAAATTATGAACAAGAATATACTCCTCAACTAGTTGAATAAGCTTCATTTGCTCCTCTCCAGAACTACCAACATCAAAGAAATCATCAACAATTGTTACGAGCACCCCATTTTTCGTCCATGATATCCGCACATCAGATAATCCAGGGGAGAAAAGCATAGCTGCAACAGAGAAGTAACAATAGTCCAGTTTCTGCCTTGCAAATTTTAGTTTGTCTAGTTTGCTCTCCTCAACCCACCTGCTTACGTTATGGTACAGTTAGATCAAACTTGACCAAATGCACCTTTATTAGTAGCTATTTGAGCTAAATTATATCAAGACAACATACATAAGAGTAAAGTTTCTGTGATAGCCTTAACAAAACCTATACTACTCGATGTTTTCATCCAAATGAGAAAGTAGAAGATAGATACACTTAAAGTGCTCAAGACTTTCATCTTTGAAACTTAATAAAAAGGATATACCTTGAAAGTTGTTTCAACTCTTCACTGTGTATTGATTGGCAGATATTGAAGTCTTCTACGGCTAGCTTAAGAAATTCTTGGTTTGCAAGATTGTGAGATCTGGACCGAAGTAACTAACGAATTTGAGCAAAGAAAAGATAATAGTAGAAAAAGGAACTTTACGCAGGAGAAACGAACAACTAGACGCCCACCTATATGATGTTTTTAAAATCCTTGTTTCTTCTACATTGTAATGCTCCATTGATCGCCTGTTTAACAAACGCTCCCAATTTGCATAATGAGGAAAATTAAGAGCGTCTTTGACCTAAAGTTCAAAAGCATTGCAATTTTCAGGAAAGATTATAAAACCGTATAGAAACATTAAGCTAAAATTTGTTAAAGATCGATACAAGAAACTACCTCACAGTCAACATAACTACGAAGTTTATCAGCATATAATCGGAAATGAGATGATTCCTGCTTCAGAAGATGCCCTGTCCAGGAATTTAGTCTTACCAAAACTGATTCCTCTGGATATATAATGACTTGTGAAGCCTTATATAGCTCTAAGACTGCACCAATATCCTTCAAGTATCCTTTCAAGGAATTTTCAAAGTTGTCTTCCAAATATTGATATAATGGGTCTACAAAGACACAATATACTGATTAGCTGCTTTGGTCTTTTCCTTAAAAAATTCGGAAACAGTTGAATGTTACAAATGATCCTACCTGAAGAAACATTATAGCCATTGAGACGCAATATACGAAATGCCATTGCACAGGTAGTGGGGTCTAAGAAAATTTCTTCCACTTCCTGCTGCCAATACCTGTTTCTCACATTTTTACTCATGCAAAGATTTTATTATTATTTTTTTTTTTTTTTTGCAAGGGAAATAAAGATATTTTTTTTACACTTCGAACATGTATAGATGTTTTCAAATTTACATCAAAGGCTCTGCTAAATTTATATCTCCACATTTTCATCACACGAATTCATAATTTCCTTCTAACTGCTCCGATTAATCACAAAGTAATTAACAAGTGCATGCATTTGAAACTGATTATTACCTGTATGTTTCATCCAATACACTTCGAATTTCCTCTTTGAAATGATGATTAATACCCAACCTTTCAAGATTGTCAACCATGCAGAGACGAGCATATATGTCTAAAGGATAGACGGTTGGAACTGAATTTATTTTTTTTTTTAAAAAAAAGGCCAATTTTTAGCACATAAAAAGTAGTTATTAAAAATAGGCTTAACTACTAAACTACTAAAATGTCACATAAATATTAACCCCTTTGCAAAAAAAAAAAAAAAATTTTGGTTTTGGTCCCTTTTATTAAATGTAGGTGGAAAACACCGAAAACGTGATGTATTACATCTTATGACCAATTAAGGTGTTATTCTTGCAATAATTTTCGAGGGTAAAAAGACAACTTGCATTATGTAAGAGAACCAATTCAAAAACCATGACATTTGAGGGACAAAAACCTATGGAATTTAATACTAAAGGGACCAAAACAAACTACCAACATAATTAATTATGGGAGCAAAATTTAATAGAAGAGACCAAAACCGAAACTTTTTATAAATGTAAGGACCATAATCAAAATTTTTTTAGAGACCAATTTCAAATGAGTAAATACTGGGACTATTTTGCCATTTAAACCTTAGAAATAAATTCATCAAACAGTTGGTATGAAAACATACCAGCATTCCCAAACTTCTCTAGTACTGATTGGAGATAATTAACACAGTCAGTATTCTTAAGGTGATTACAAACAGCTGCTGTTGAGGCAGGTGAATTAAACAAAGATCCATTTTTTCTTTGATATTTCATGATTGTTTCCCAGTTCCGTGACTTCTGCATTCCTTCTGAGCAATATGCTAGATAAGCTCTCCACCCTTCAGAATTGCTTTGAAAGCCTCTGTTTTATGACAAGTAGACCAAAAATGGATCAGTTTGAAGGAATTTAGGCAAAATGGAAATATAAGACTTTTAAGTTGTTAGCTCTTCGACCTTAATAAAGAGTTATTGAAAGTTGGAAATAGAAGTCTCAAATGATATAATTATATAAAGGTTTATTTAAGTTTTTGGTTATTAAAAGTAGATTGAATTTTGGTTTTAGTTTCTATCTTTTTATTTGGTCTTGATGCTTAAAAGTTTAAATTTTTTGGTTTTGGCCTCTGCCATCCACCTTTAATTGATGATGTGACTAACGGAGTGTTAGGTCAGCATGTCATGTGTCTTTTTTATTAAGTAAAATGTTCTTGAAAGTTGACCGAATTTTTATTTTAGTTCCTATTTTTTTTATTGGTCAAGGTCCTTGAAAGTTTAAAATTTTTTGTTTTGATCTCTGTCTTTAGTAAAATACCGTTAATGGTTGACATGACTAATAGATTGCCACATTAGCATGTCATGTATTTGCACAATAATGAGATGCTGCCACGTTGGCAGATGATATAGATAATGTAGCAAGGCAAGCAAAACTCTAGCCACGGTTGACCCAAGATTTACCAACTTGCATGAGCCCAATATCTTAAACAAACCCATAGTCATCGTACAAGTATATAACATTTCATTCTTGTATAAATATTTCAATGTAGGATCTCAGATGATCTAAAATATTATAATTTTTAGTCTTTTACCCTTTCTGTTTATATAATAAATCAAATACATAATAGAAATTATCTTTTATTACATGTCTATTGTTCTTACATGTCATCTGTTAACGTGACAACAACTCATTATTATGCAGACACATAATGTGACAATTCGTTAGCCATGTCAGCAATTAACAATATTTTAGAAACAGCAGAGACCAAAATAAAAAATTTAAACTTTTAAAGACCTCGACATGTCCAAAAAAAAGATAGGACTAAAATAAAAAATCGGTCAACTTTCAAGGACCTTTTACAAAAAAAAAAAAAAGACACATGACATACTAATGTGACAATCCGTTGGTCATGTCATCAGTTAACGGTGGATCCCTAACAGCAGGGACCAAAACCAAAAAGTTTAAACTTTTAAGAATTAAGACCGGCCAAATAAAAAGATGGAAACTAAAATTAAAATTCGATCAACTTTTATGGACCAAAAACTTAAATAAACCATATATAAATTAGGAAGCTCGATATTTAGTGTTGGATTTCTAATTTTTTTTTAAAAAAATTTGATAATGTGTTTTTTCATATGGAAATAAATATTTAATTTTTTTTGTTATTACAAGTAAAGATTTTGATTTTTTTTTTAAAATGAAACATAAATAAAAAACTTGTTTTTTAATTATAAAAATAATAATACAACATCATCGAAAGAATAATAATAATACAGCATAATTGAAAGAATAAAATAAATTATGTATAATCTTTACGTTTTTATATTATATTCATAATTCTTTTTTAATTATAAATGTATGAATTTGAAATATGAAAATGAAAAATAAAAAGATTTTTTTAATAAAATTAGAATACTATAAAAAACAATTTGGATAAAACAAATTGATGAAAAGATAAAGCAAGTAGTATAAGGAATCCTTGTTTCTAATAAGTTCAAAGAACATAGTATAAAAAAAAGATATATTATATATAACAATAATAAAAAATCACTCCTTTCAATTATGTGTTTTTAGAATTTTTTATTTTAAATTGAAAAAATTTATTGGAGCATTGATTCGATGTTTGCAAGTTATGTGAGTGTTGTGTCTATTGATTAAATGAATGATGATAGATGAATAATGAAAAATTATTGTTGTGATATATTTAAAAAAAAAAGTGAGAGAAAAATGGAGATGATTATTCTCCTATTTTATAATAGGCTTAATTATGTCAGAAGTCCCTAAAGGTTGTGGTACTTTTGCCAGATATTCTTATTCTTATTTTTTCAATGTCTGACTCCCTGAAGTTACTTATTGGTTTGTCATATACCCCTACTATCAATTCTGGCTAATAATTTTGCTGACATGTAACATCGGAATTCTGATCAGACATAGGAGGTTGGTCATGTGGTGTCGCTTGATGTCACATCGGCGAAAATGACCTCTCTTCAATCATTTTTTTTCTTTTTTTATTTAACTAAAAATATAAAAATATTAATTTTTTTGGTTTTTTAATTGTAAAAAAAATGGGTATTCGCCCGCGAGGCACCACATGCCTAACCTCCTGCATCTGAACAAAGATTCTGATGTTACATATCAGCAAAATTGATAGTATGAGTGTAAGACAAACCCATAAGTTAAGTAACTTCAGGGATTTATGACATAATTAAACCTTTATAATATATTGAAGAGAATCCAAATACTACCTTTGAAGTTCTATCTCTTTCTTTTGAATCATTGCGTCCAAGCTTGTTGCTCCAAGAGGAAGATTAATGCCCAAAATTTGTGCATATTCAATCAAAGAAGGAAAGAGTATATTAAATCCGATGGGAGGATGCTGCTTCTCGTCATTGATTGAAGCAATGTTTGACTCAATAAATTGAAGAGCTGCAAGAATATAAGATAAGCAAAATCCATTTAAATAACAGCACAATAGATATATAGAGAGAGGCATATAGCTATGGGGACAGCATACCCCTATTAATTTGGTCGTCTCCAATGCCCCATCGCTTTAATGCAAGGATACTTGCCAAGGTAGATAAGAGAGCATCATTCATCAATAATGGATGGCGGTCGGAAAAACCCCAAGAACCATCAAAGAGTTGATTATCCAACAGCCAATTTAAGCACTGAGGAAAAAACGGAGCTTGTGGAGAAGTTTGAGAAGGAATCATTGCCACCCAAGCCGTATCATATGAAGAAAGTGAAACTTCAACCTTGTTGAACATATTTTTTATTCTTTCTTTATAATCCTCAAGACACTGCAGCAGCAATAAAACCCAAATTTTATTTCCTTGTTATAATTAGTCCTCACAGAAACTATACGTAAGGAAGAAAAAAAATCAAAATATATAGAGCGAAGGCCTAATTTGGTCCCTCAAGTTTTTTGACGGATCCCTCAAAAATTATAATTCACTTTTAGTTTCTAAAGAATTTAAAAAATACCACTTTAGTTCTTGTTTTCATTTCGTTAACTACTGTCACAGTTTTCAGAAGCTCAGGGACATTTATTGGGAGACCATTAGCACCTGGTTATGAAATGTTACAGTTTATGTCAACATTGACAGTAGTTGACAAAATGAAAACAGGGACTGAAGTCGTATTTTTTAAATTCTTTCGGAACTAAAAGTGAATTATAATTCTTGAGGGACTAAAGTGTCCTAGTCGAAAAACTTGAAAGACAAAATTGGATTTTCACTCAAATATATATGCATGTCATACCAAAGCCGTACTGTTCTTTTTCTTCTTTACATTTGATGCAATCATCAAAGAATCTGTCAAAAACGAAATGAAATCAGATCTTTCACAAAGTATTATAATTAGGAGATAATATAATCCACAGAGAGGATAACAAATAAACAAACCAAATTAAAATTTTATTTGCATTTACTATTTCTTGATAGTAAATAAACACTGCATGTATACAAAAAAGGATAGTGTCATAAAAATAAACTCTACGTTACTGCTGGTTGTTATAAGAACCTTAAACCCATCTTGGTTGCGCATAGAAAATAAGAAAATCACTCCAACTAAAAAGTGATTATTTATATGGATGTTGCTAACAAGTGTCTTAATGGACGAATACAAAATGAGTAAACATGTATTGAAAAACTAAATTTAACAATTCATTTCCAGTGCAAAATACTCTCTCTGTTTCTATTTATCTGTCATATTTCAAACAAAACACACTTTTTAAGAAATGCAACATTACTTAGACTTTCAATACATAAATTACTATGTTTTTTTTTCTATTGTACCCTTACTCTCTTTGTAATTATTAATTTTTTTCCATTACTTACGAAAATCAATACCCTATTAAATAGGGGTAAAACATGGAAAGTATCATTTATTACACTTTGAAATCATCAAATGGACAAATAAAAAGAAACAAAAAACTTCTCAAAAAAGGATAGTTAAATATAAAGAGATGGAGTAACCACTTTTAATTACTATTGGTTGGCATTTTACTCCCTCTGTCCTTGACACCATTTTGAATTTTGATAGATTTGATGTTCCTTTTTATAAGTTATTTTAGAATATATAGTAGTTAGCATTAAAAAGTTTATTCCAAATACACCCTTCATAATTACTCCCTCCGGTCTCGTTTATAAGCAAAAACACTAATTTCACGAGTATTAAGAAAGTTAGTTGAGTGCAATTAATTTTTTTCAAATTCATAGAAAAATTGACTACTTTAGGAAACTTGTATTGAAAATGAAACAAAAATTAAATATTACAACTACTTTATAGGGATATTTTAAGAATAGTTGTATTAGGAATAGAAAGTTTGTTAATTTTTGCTTATATTTAAGCTCATTAATGAGATTTTTTTTTTTTGCTTATAAACGAAAACGGAGGAAATACATAAGGATGATAGAGTAATGATTATAATTGAGAGAAATGAATAGAATTGTAAAATTTTAAATAAGAATAACTTTGGAATGACAATATATTTTTTTATAAATTTGAGGATAATTATTATTTTTTTTATCGACTTATAACAAAGGATAAGGGAGTACTATTTATATTAACCTGAAGAAGAGGTGCAATAAATGGAAGCGGGGAAGTGCGAGAGAGACATGGTTCTCAGTGAATAGTACCTGCTGCTGCTATTGCAGAGATCAGAGACAGTCTTAAGAGAGAAAAGAGTATGTGTAACTGTGTAAGTACTATAGGATCTGGTGAGTTTATAACATAAATATTTTTTGAATGATGGGACACACAAGAGAACAAAAGGCTTATTACCAAAAAAAAAAAAAAAACAAAAGGCACAGGTCACTACGAAATAAATGCATGGAACTTTTCGCATGTCTAGGATTCGTTGACTTTTTTTTTAATTTTATTTTTTATTTTTTAGATTGAAATAATTTTATGAGTTTAATAGTATCTATCAACTCATCCATACATCATGTATTATTTATGAGTCTTGCTGACAAATGTTTTTAGAGTACTTGTTAATGTTACTAAAAATGTCAAAATAATCATCAATTAGCATTTACGACTCTCTCGAAAACCTCAAAACTCAAATCTTTCTATAACAATATACTCTTTTAGTATCTTAACAAGTGCCCTTTGTTATCATTTTCCATTATTTATATGCATTATTTTTATTGAAAGTCAATTATTATTAATTTGTCAATAAAAAATAATATAATAATATAAAAAATATTTACTTTATCAATGCACACATTATTTCCTCCGACTTTATTTTTTTTTTGTCTGTATTCCTTGCGAAACTACCGATATCTCCAAGAGCACCCTTAATACCAGGGAGCCCTTGAGACTAATCCGGAGCGAGCTGCGTGGCTGGCTCTCCCAACGAGATTCCTCTGACTTTATTTGTTAAAGAGTTAATTTTTAGTCAGGATCTTATTAATATATACTATTATGGATAACAAAAACAAATTCATTTGAAAAATATACTACTCATTAAAAAAAATTGAAGTTGTGACTTCAGATCACACGTTGTCTTAAGGGTAGGTCTCAAGGGCAGCTACCTTAGGCATGTTGTCAAGTGAGGAGGGTGTGTTTGGTATAATTGAAAATACTAAATTATAATTATATTTATCTAGATCATAATTTATTATGATTATAATATGTTAAAATTAGAATATGTTTATGTTTAGCCACTTTAACTAAAATGTAAATTTAAGTTTTTGTTCGGAATGTGTAAAAAAAAATAAAAAAGTTGACTGAAAAAAATAATCTGCACAAAAAAGTAATATCTCAAAATTGGAGCTTGGAATTTTAGTTTTTTTTTCTCGAAAATAAAATATCTTTTTGTAATTTTATCTTGATGCCAAACATCTTTTTAATTTACAACATATACTATTTTTATAAAAATAAACTAAAACCCCAATCTTTAAGTTTTACCATGGATTGACGATTATTCCATATACCAACACAAGTCTTTTCAGTGTGTTTTGTCCTCACTCACATGCTTCTCGGAGAAACTTCAAAAGAGGTCACCCATCCTATTAATTATTTCTCCAAGTCAAGCACGCTTAACTATGGAATTTTTAAGTGATGGACTACCGAAAAGAAGATGCATGTATCTTGTTGATAAGGGTAATACCAATCAATTCATTTAAGCCTGTAGTCTCATACCTACACAATCTCGGGATCACCCTCTGGTTCTGATGATGTGTTGGTTCATTCATGTATCCTCCCTTATAAATCTGTCAGGAGCCGCTCCTTGTCTGTGCTTCTTGCACCGGCGATCACTCCCCGCCCTTGTCAACCCGGATTTTACACCAAACATTTACCATATTCATCATTTACATTTACCAAAGATGCACTACTGTTTCAATAATGATTAATAATTGAATAAGAAAATAAAATGTATTTTACAATTTCGAAATTTGCATTTTTTCGTCATTTTCGTTCAACTTTCAATGTAAAAATTTCAGATAATTATTTTTTTTTTTTTATAAATTAGGGACCTTGATTTATTTTAGCCCCGGAAATTTTGACAAACCCTTCATTTTTATTCAAATTTTGCAATGAAATTTTAGATGAATTTTTTTATTAATTAGGGGGCACCTATTTTTTTTCCTTAGCAGAAAATGTCACGATCGTGCAAGGTTCAAATCCAGCTATTAATTTGAAGATTTAGTTGGTATATAAGTAATCTTTAAGTACATCCGTAAGCCTTTAAAAAAATAGATTTGTTTTATCCAAGTGGATTGTTCTAATGGAAACTGGCTGGACGCTTAGGGACTTTAGGGTCAAAGACTCGAGTCTTAGTGAGATAACAATTTATGGGGAGGATTCATACCGTTGAGTAAAAGACTCGCACAGTTCGCGGATCCGAGGTGGATTAGCTAAGCCACAAAAAATGTGAAGCCCAGACACCACCTAGTTTCGAAAAAAAATAGATTTCTTTTAATTTGATTCTGATGAGTTCTTGAACCTAATTTATGCTTTTGACTATAGATCAAAATATGTACAATAAAGGCATTATTAGTTAAACATTTACTAAAAAAAATTAATAAAATAATAATAATATTTTTTTTGCGTAGACCAACTGGTACCCGGATCTGGTTTACCCAGAATCCGGTTCATCCGGTCCGACCCAACTGAACTCGTACTAAGTTGTAGGGATTTTCCAGTGGGGGTTGTTCCATACCCAATGCTTAAACTCGAGACCAGTTAGTTAATGGATCAAGTGAGCTACCACTTAACCAACTCCACGTTGATTTAATAATAATAATTTTAAACAATGTATAACAAGAATATCGAAAAAATAGTATGTAATCATGATTTGCTTTAACAAACAAATACTCCATCCTTCCTAACAGTGCGTAAAGGTTTGTCAAAATTTGCATTCCAAGTTAAAGGTATAATAATAAATAATAAAAAACAGAAAAGATAATAAATAATAGTCTTGAAATATTCAATTTTTTAATTTATAAACCAATATATTTATATCTTTATTAATTATATTTCTATAAATAAGTTTGCATTGAAAATTGATTATTTATAAATTTTATTTGTATTAAAAAAATGTTTTAACTATTTGAGAGAACTAACACACTAGAAAAAGGAAAAAAAAACATATTTTAAGTATTATATAATATATATATATATATATATATTACTTTTGCATTGAAAGAAACTAATATAAAAGTTATATTATCTCCTTTATAACTTTTTTTTTCCAATGATAGATATATTTAAAGAGTTAATAGTTACATAGGTCCACGAAAGATACCTGTGGAATCAGTTAGGTCCTTGAAAGATTAATGGATTCTCTTAAACTCCCGAAGATCATTTTGGAATCAGTTAGGTCCCTGAAAGATTTGTGGACTCTCTTAACCCCCTAAAGATCAATTTGGCATCACATTAGTCTCCCCATGAGGGACCTAACGGATTCCTATGTGACACATTAAATGCTTTGTTGGCTCAAACGTGACACCTTCTAAACATTCCAACATCGCATTGGGGCTGACAAAGCATTTAACGTACCACGTAGAATTATATCAGGTTCATCCTGACGAAATTGAATGGGGGGACTAATGTGATGCCAAAATGATCTTTGGGGGTTTAAGAGATTTCACAAATCTTTCAGGGACCTAACTGATTCCACAGGTATCTTTCGGGACCCTATGTGACTATTAACTCTATATTTAAATGATTTCCTTTATATATATATACTTATTTATTTGTTATTTATATTTATATTTGAATTATTATAAATTTTGTTATTATTATCCAACTTAATAAGATTGCCTTTCATAAAGGAGGATATATCACTATATATGTGATTCATTAAAAACAAAGTTATTAACACCTTTGAATTGCTAGGAGGAAATGTGAAATATGAGAACATTAACACTTCTATAAATTAATAATGTCGAGATCACGTAATTTTATTAATTTAATGAGATATTAATTAATCGATAAATTAATAATTTATTAATTTAAAGAGATTTTTGTCGATTCAAAAAACTTACATCGATCTTTATGAATAAAACATATATATATTGTATTGACTAATTAAATTATGTTCATGTACAATATAACTAATTAAATATAATACATCCCAAAAACAACAAAGTCCATTGTAGTACGTAATATTAGTTAAAATCTAATGCATGTTCACATGTCCAAAGTTTATAAGAAATTGTAACTAGTGTTGTTGAAAATCCTACTCAAGATAAAACGGATCAAGATGACACAATGCCTTTGCAACCAATTAATTACGCGAAACGAAGCACTCATAGCTGCAACAACTCTTCACAATTTTTTGTTGCAGTATAAAAACATAACACTAGAGCTTTTGGATGCAGTAAGAAAAATTAGAGATGAAATACAGCTAAATTAAAATTTTAAGAAAAAGCAAACAACGATAGAATCATATTTTACTTATAAGTTGTCTTAGTTATATTTGTTATTTTATAGAATTATTAATCTTGCGAAAAATTATTATCTTATTAATTTATCGAAATTATTAATTTAGTCCATGGCCCAAGTCGGGATCGAGAAAATTATTATTTTAGAAAAGTTATTAATTTATCGAGTATATATATTAGTTTATAGAGGTTCTACTGTGTATTTCTCCCTCTAGGTTATTTTTTCATAAATGACAAGTATAATGAGAAGTATGGAATAATTATGTCACAAATCCCTGAAGTTTGGGGTACTTTTGCCAGATACCCTTATTCTTTTTTTTCAATGTCTAACTCCTCGAAGTTACTTATGGGTTTGACATATATACCCTTACTACCAATTCTAGCCAATTTTGCTTACATGTAACATAACAATCCTGGTCAGACGCACGAGGTTGGTCATGTGGTGTCGTGATGTCACATGGGCGAAGACATCTCTCTTCAATCCTTTTTTTTTCTATTTTTATTTAACTAAAAATATAAAAGTATTAAGTTTTTTAGTTTTTTAATTAAAAAAAAAAGGATCTTCGCCCACGGGGCACCAACATGCCTAACCTCCTGCGCCTAACCAGGATTCCGATGTTACATGTCAGCAAAATTGGTCAGAATTGGCAGTAGGGGTATATGACAAACCCAGAGGTAACTTCGGGAGTCAGACATTGAAAAAAAAGAATAAGGGTATCTGGCAAAAGTATCCCAAACTTCAGGGACTTATGACATAATTAAGCTAAAATAAAATTAATATACAAAAACATTCATTTATCTATTATTATAAAAGTCTTTTATACTTTTATCTTAAAAAAACTAATAGAATTTAATACCTCCTTTTTCGGTTGAGAAATTGAAAGGGTTTTTATAAGATGAAGGTCTTATACGTTTGATCGTGGTCCTATATATCCTGATTAAATAAGGGAATTAAGGTGAACGTAGTTCTTTGGGGAATATGAATTTTGTGATCGGGAGAGCCTTTAGGTTCCTTCGCATAAAGTCTCTTGGGGGTTTTTAGGATTCCTTTGGAATTTGGATGACGTCTCTTCAAATCTGCCTCGTTATTTCTATTAAGTTACTGTTATACCTTGTAGAAAAATGATGATTTTATGTTCATATGACACAAGGATTCTTGTTAAGGATATTTAGTCTGACAAGAGTGAGCTCTTTGTCCTACGTACCCATTTGAACCAAGGCTATGGGGATAAAGACTACGTAGTTCTATTAGGCACGTAGATACAATGCATGGGATAATATAGACAACTTCAAGTTGTTCCTAAGAGTATTTGAAGTTTTGCCCTTACTCTTAGGAAGGTCATTTACGGGCTTGTATTCCCTATATATATATGAGCTGGGCATTCACACCGTTTCGGATCCTGAGGCTTGAGCACTCAATACTGCTTGGCAGTGGCCTTCGTTTTGTTGTTAAATCTCTACAGTGGGGTTAGGATCAACTACCACCATCAAGATGACAGAGATTTTGGGTAATCTCTTTGCTAGGATTCTCTCTAGGAGTGTCGGTAAAATTTGTGTATACTTTTTGCGTAATGCAATTTTGATGTTGTGGTTGTGTCTTCATCCTCTAATAGAGGCGAGTATTTATATAGTCTTCATGGGAAGTTGTATTTTCCTTGATAAATCTTCTATCTATACGGTTAATCTTCCTTATCTTATCTCGTTTGGGCATATTGAATTATCTATATTATTATAGATAATCTTATAGGATAGATAACATATATTTCTGTTATCTCTAGATTATTGGGATAAATCCATCATATAGCTTCATAAAGTCTACTATTATCTGTAGAAGATTCGTTTCATAATTAAGTCTCGCTGATCGTGTGCTAACCAAGCCTTTGTTCGGGCTCGGGTAATCTAACATTGCCTTCTGGCCCAATGCTGAAGGTTGGAAGAGCTCGGCTTTAGTCTTTCTGAAGGGTTCCTAGATTGTTGAAGGGTTATTACGTGGGGTAGGTAACCCTTGCTTACGATAGGACCGGAACACCTCTCTTAGAAATTAAGATGATTATATAAAAGACAAATAAATGTTTGTTTTTTTCTTATATATAAGGCAAAGATTAATAAGACTTAAAGAAAAATAACAATGAAACTATAATTTAAAAAAAACAATAATGCAGTGGAATATGATTATTTTTTAGGTTTAAATAAGTTTTTAATTCACTTAAAGTAAAGGCTTTTCAATAATGGATTGTTTAATTTGCAGAATTTAAAATCTTTATGGGTTTGGTATACAAAATTTTGAACTTCAAGGTTTGCAAGATCAAAATGCTAGGTGGTAAAGTGTTTTCCCCATGCATTTAGAGCATCCACACCAATGAACAAATGTTTTGTTCTTAAATTATTTTCTGATTTTTTTTACATTTGTCTAGAAATTTAAGAACTCCGCCATCTTTTCACATAATTCATGAACCAACATTTTGTTCTTAAATGGGTTTCAATAGGGGTATAACGTTGTGGTTCAGTTATGTTTTTAAGGAAAATTAGAAACCAAAACGAACAAAAGTATATAGTTTGGGTTTGTTCTATTCGGTTCCTACCATTGTATATCACAAAAACAAAACCAAACCAAACTGAACTACTTACGACTCGATTTGGTTTTGGTGTGGTTTGGTTGGGTTAATCAATTCATCTGTTTTTTTTTATACCTAAATTAAAATTTTATAAATAGCATTATTGAGTGAATGAATAAACTCCTATCATGCTTTTATATATATATATATATATATATATATATATATATATATATGTTGAAATCATCATATTGTTCTACATATATATATATATATATATATATATATATATATATATATGTTGAAATCATCATATTGTTCTATATTAATGTTGCATGCCCCATTCTTTATCTTATTATACTATAATAGTTACAATGTGTACTTTTTGGGTTAAAAATTTGATTTTTGGATAATTGCCATGCATCAAACTTAGTAGGAACAAGGTGGTCTATTATTAATAAGGCAAGGAATAGAATTTGGTAACAAGTATTGAATAATTTCTTATTTTCTTTCAACGAGGGAGGGAGAACTATTCAGCATAAGGGCAGGGAATTTGGCTTTATAAAAGTGTTCAGTTTGGTTTGGTTTTTATGGTTTATAAAAGTATAAAATCATGAAATGAACCAAATGTCAATGGTTCCCTTTTAAAAATCCGAACCGGACCATGAAACCAATATATTCCTCAATTTTCAGTTTGATTCGGTTCGGCTTCATCGATTTTGTGATTTAGTTCGGAACCACTTACATCCTTAGGTCTCACTTCTTACCTCATATTCTTAATATTTTACAATAACTAGTAAGTTTTCCCGTGCATCGCACGGATCGTTTAATATGAGATATTATTATTGTGTGAAAAATTGCAATTGACAAAATATGAGTAAAATATATTGAATTTGTAATGTATAATGTTAAATTACTACATAGTTGTTAAATTATGTATAGCCAATGTGTACTTTATGTTTTATATCATGTAAATAAATTAAATTTTTTTAATTGTACAAAAATAAACTTTATAATTATAGAAGACAACAATTTTGAGTTTTATATGTAGTTTATATTAAAGAGCTCTTCCAATTAATATTTATGCCATGTTGATAGATTGGGTGAGGAGATAAAATTTTGGAGCAAGAGCTTTTTTTGATAAGATTTCTCGCTTGTTGAATACTGAATCTCTCCAAACAAAACATGATTCACATAATAATGTATTTAAATTTTCAAACTGAACAATGCTAAATAGTCACAAAAATAATAATAATAAACATTGTTCAATATAACAACCTTTTAAAGCAAAATTTAAAACCTAAAATTGACAGTCCTGTCTTCAAGATATTGCTTCTATATATACATTTTTCCAACGTTAAATCAACTTAAAAACTTGTCATAGTAAATAGAATGAATAATAGAGAGGAATTATAGTTATTATTAGTAAGTATAATTATAATATTGCCTCTAGTACCATTGCCCGTACGATGCACGGGCCTGTAAATTTTGGTTTTTATTGATTGAAGGGTGGAAATATTTTATGCGAAAATTTAAATTTGGACATTTAATTTGCAAATTTAGTATTGACTGAAAAAATCCAAGTGAAAAAAGATTGAGTAAGTTAACTTGAATATGTATTGTATATTGTAAAATTAGTTATTAAATAATATAGAGTAACAGTAAAAAAATTTTATAGTTACTAAACTATGGACAAACAAAATGGTAAATTTTGGTTGGTGTTATATTATATACAACATATATGATTATATTTGGGATCCCTATTGTATAGTGTTCATTATGTTTTTTTTTTTTTTTAATTTGTGGTTGGGCTTGTTCAAAGCCTAATAGTTTTTTTGGTTTGTTTTAAAGTTTGTTTCTTAGTGTTTAATCAGTATAATTTTAATCAGCATAATTCTTGTTCTTGGAGATTATAAAAGAAATGTAACAACTAACCCCAAATAGAGCCAACTTTGTGACATTATTTTTAGAATGATTTCAATACATGAATATGAACACTTTATTAACATAGTAGGTTACGGTTGATGATGTGAATGAAAAAAAATAGAAAATATCCAAATCGTATCTTTGAGGAAAGGACAAAGGGGGTTGATATGATGGCGATCGGGGGATTTTGAATTGAAGAAGTGATATAAAGTACAACTTGGGTGGATTGATTAACATGAGTGGAATGAATGAGAGTAACAGAGAGAAAAGAAGTATCGTGTCATGCTTTTGGTAAGAGAGAAACATGATTCAGTGTTTTGGGGAGAGGAAGAGGCGATGAGAAAAGAGAATGAAAATTGTGAATATCATGGACGCTTGAGATTTAATTTTAAAAACACCTCAAGGACGGCTGAGATTAACAATTAGGTACTCTTCATTAATCACATGTTTAGGAGGGAAAAAACATCATTAGGAGGGAAAAAGCAACATCAAAGGAGGGAAATTTTTTTTGCCCTCGTACTTCTCCTATTTTAATATATGTTGACTAGAAACTATCACTAATGTAAAACCTCAATTTCTACCCCACAATAAATTAGTTGATAAATGTACCGATATTTTTTTTCGCAATAATAAATCAAAACCATAAGTTACAATACATATCCATACATTAAAGTCCAAGAATACAAAGTCCACAAATATTACAACACCAATAATTAAATATTAGACTCTACCATGTGTATTATTTATTTCACAACAATGAAACACCCTAGAACCATGGTTATAATCTCGACAAACTCCCTCAATTGAGAGCAACATCATTTCCAGGCATATCTTAGAAATGACAGGTATCTTTCATACCTACCAAATATTTAGTCACTGTCATATCATCAATATTCAATATTCAATATTCTTTTTTTTTTGAAGAATCTTCAATAACGATAGGACACAAAGTGGGCTTTCAGAAGATTTTTCCATAACGATAGGACTACACCAAGGGTCAAGTTTGAGCCCCTACCTCTTTACACTGGTCTTGGATGTGCTTATTGAGCATGTCCAAGAACCAGTGCTCAAATGCATGCTCTTTGCGGATGATATTGTTCTTATTGGGGATACTAGAGAGGAATTAAATGAGAAGATTGAAATGTGGAGACAAGCTTTAGAAGGGTCTGGTTTCCGGATCAGCCGAAGCAAGACAGAGTATATGAAGTGTAATTTTGGCAAGAGGCACATAGGCCCTACTCGGGAGGTGAAGGTTGGAGAGCATGTCTTAGCACAAGTCCCAAAGTTTAAGTACCTTGGATCTATCTTACAGCAGGATGCAGAAATAGAAGGGGATGTAAATCATAGGATTCAAGCAGGGTGGATGAAATGGAGGAGTGCCTCAGGAGTGTTTTATGATAAGAAGGTACCACTTAAACTCAAAGGAAAATTCTACCGCACTGCTGTAAGACCGGCGATGCTATATGGGACGGAGTGTTGGGCAGCAAAGGGCACACAAGAGAATAAACTTCATATAGCTGAGATGAGGATGCTGAGGTGGATGAGTGGGCACACCAGACAAGATCGGATTAGAAATGAGTATATTCGAGAAAAAGTTGGGGTGGCCCCTATTGTTGAAAAGATGGTTGAATCTCGTCTTCGGTGGTTTCGGCATGTGTGGAGGAGACTGGTGGAAGCCCCGGTTAAAAGGGTAGACCAAATGGAGGATACTATAAGGGCTAGAGGAAGAGGAAGACCTAGAAAAACTATAGGTGAAACAATTAAGAAGGATATGACAATCAATGCCTTATCAAAAGATATGATTTATGATAGGCCTTTATGGCGTCGTTTGATCCATGTAGCCGACCCCACCTAGTGGGACAAAGGCTTAGTTGTTGTTGTTGTTGTTTTGAAGAATCTTCAATCCCATATTTTCCTCCTTGCCCGTTACTTTTTTCCCGCTCAAAAACATCCTATCACAGGCTACATGTGAACAAATGTGGAAAATATGAGAGGCTTCTTAAAAAAAGCTTCTCGTATTTGAATATTTCTACTCTCTTGGGCCTTGGCTTCTTAAATAAGCTTTATTAATGCACTACTTTTTTTATTTTTTATTCTCTTTTCTCTCTCTTTCTGAAACTCCCTTCGTCCATCACTTTCTTTCTTTCCCTCTTCTCTTTCTTTCACTTTGTCCATCTCTTTCTTCCTATTTCTTTTCTTCATCTATCTATTTCTTCTTTTTCTCTCGTAAATGGTTTGGATTTATGTTTCTTATTTGATTCGGGTTTTGATGTTGGTTTTTTTTCGTCTAATTAAGGTTTTTATGAAGGTTTTTTCTTCATTTTTCCGAATATTGCAAGGGCAGCTTGCAACGACGGATCTACAGATGTGGCCATGCGATGGTGGGGCTTCACAACAGGTAAGGAGGTTTCTCTTTTTGTTTTTTTTTTATTTTTTTTATAATCCATACTCCTTGATTTTAAATGGCGGTTTCATTATAAGCTAATTTTCTAAATTGGTTTTATTATGAAAAATACACACCAAGTGTTTGACAAAATTTCATAACCAATTATTATCCTCATTGCTTTGCTGTTGTGTAATAGGTTCATAATTTTTGTTTCTTACTCAGATTACCATATTGTATTTGTTCTTGAAGGATAGTCATTATTCAAGTACAGCTATGAGATCGTAATGGCAATAAGGTGGAAGTAAATAAGAGCAGTGGTTGAACCCAATGGTTTGTTCACTTTACCCAAATTTCGTCCTGGATTTTGCAACTATTTGAATAAAGAGAGAGAATCGAAAAGGTAATGACAAGTTTATTTGGTTAATGCATCCACAAGTACTAGATTTTCATGTCACTGTTTTTAATTGTCATCATTATACCTATGTTGTAGCTTTTGTAATATTATCCATATTGCTTTGTGTAACAGCCCTAATTTTCGTCTCCCAAATAACCAAGAAATTAATTATAACAATTATTTTATAATTGATTTATATTAGTTTTGAAGGTTTTAGTTTTTGTACATTATGTGTTTTTATAAAAATATGAGATATATTTTTATATGGTTATTTTGTACAAAAATGTGAATATTGTAAATTAGCCCTTGGGTTGGGACCTAATTGCAATATTAAAAAGGTTTTTGAAGAAAGAGTAATTAAATTATTAATTTTTAAATTTTATCAGTATGTAACCGGTTAGAAGGGTTGTGTAACCGGTTACACGATGAACTCAGAATTTGGGATTAGTGCGTTTGATGAGTAATCAAGCCAAAACCCAGAAATTTGCCACGAATCAGCCTTCATACTTGGTGGGATACGCGTGTCGCATTGCATGCAAGCCTGAAATCTCTATATAAACCCGAATTGTTGATGAATTTGGGTTGATTTTCTAATTGAAGTGTTGAAACTCTGTTTTTAGGGTTCTGAGATTCGTCTCTGAAATTCTCCTTCGTTTCTGAGATTTAGAACATGAGTGATACACCATTACAAAGCTTGAATCAAGGGCTTTATATTGATATACAGTTTGTGAGTTGAGAGTCCCTGAATCAAGAGAACGAAGCTTGCCAAGTTGAGGTGTTGATGTTGTCAAACCTCAGCTTCTGATTTCTGGAGCTGACTTTGAAGCTCGATTTTGGTAAGCACACAAACCCTTTTGGTTTCAAATCTATTCCTACCTCTAGTGCATGTTGCAGAGAACTCAATTTGACTATTTTCCCCAATTCTTAATTGGGTTTTGCATGTCAATTTCCCTGGTTTTGGTACCCTGTCCAACTCTATCTGCATATAGTGGATTTAATGGAGATCTATGTTGGAGCCTTTCTCTCTGCAATGTTTTGGATCAAGCACGAACCTAAGGTAAGGGGGAAGCTTACTATTTGCTAGAATGAGAATAAATTGTGGTAGAATATAGGATGAGTCACCAAGAGACTCAAAGGGCATAAGTTGAAATGGTTAAATGGCTTGGAGGCCAATTTGAGCTCAATTGTTGTTTTGAGCAATGTTATCTGGATGCATGCAAGCTATGTTGATGTTGATTTCATGACTTAATTGGATATTATGTGAATTGATGCATTAAGTTGTGAAATATGTGCAATTATGTGCAATTTGAGTATCTAAATTGAATGCATGCAATATAGATAGGTTTCTGTGGTTGAACACACTAGTATTAAGGTATGTGAACTTTATTTATGAATGAAATTGGTTAAATTTGAGTATGGTAGAAAATGGTATGAAAAACCTCATTTTTCAGTGTATTTCTGCCTAATCTAACCGGTTAGTCGAAATATGTAACCGGTTAGAGACTGTCAATTTTCAAAGAAAATGAATTTCTGAAATTGGCTAAATGTCCATACCATTTGTACTCAAGTTTAAGCTAGAATTTCATACAAAGACCAATCTAAAACTATGTGATTGAGCACTGTTTGGTTTAGATTGGAGGTGATGAGTTAATAAATTATTATCAAATGATAATTTCAAGAGGAAATTATGCACAAATGAAATGGGATTATGACTTAGATCTTTTGAATGATATTATGTGTTGAACTTGAGGTATTCTTTTGTGCGAAGACCTTGTTATTGGATTGAGTAGAGAATTCAAGAAAAGATTCATTGAAAATCAATGGTTTTATATTCAGGTCTCTAATTCTAACCGGTTAGGTGATAATGTAACCGGTTAGTACCTGAAACTTAAAAATAAAAGTTAAGTTTTTGAATAAGGATTACCAATGATTACATTCTCTCAATCCAGGTCTATGAGCATAGGTTAAATTTAAATTCAAAGGTGAATTTTATGAGTAAAGCCATACCTCAAGATATCATTCAGAAGTTGTGTTTTCTAAGTCGTAATAATGAAATTAATGGAAAGACTAACCTTAGTAATTATGTATGCAATGCATGCATAGAGAAAGGTGATGAAATAGGTTGGCAAGGATTGTTTGTGATGTTCGGGGTACACGACCCTGTACTCTAGGAGTACTAAACTGATGCAACCTACTTGATGACACATTCTGGGAATGTGGCCATTGTCTGGGACATGGTTTCTTGGACACGTTCTGGGAACGTGATGCACACACTGGGAGTGGTGCTTGATTTTATTCCAAGTATGGTTTGCGATACGTTCTGGGAACGTATGTGAGTGTTTTGGGAACACATTGGTATAATAATAGAATTAAAGATAAAAACCAACCTTAATGATTGTGCATTCATGCATATAGAATGAAAGATGGGTTGGTAGGAACGTTTATCATATTCTGGGAATATGAGGAGGGTACTCCGGGAGTACCAAATTATAACCTACTTGATGACACATTATAGATATGTGGCCAGTGTCTGGGACCTGGTTTTATACGTTCTGGGAACGTATGTTAGTGTTCTGGGAACACATTGATATGCAACCTACTTGATGACACATTCTGAGAATGTGGCCAGTGTCCGGGACCTGGTTTTTATGCGTTCTGGGAACGTATGCATTCTGGGAACGTGGTGCACACTCTGAGAGTGATGCTTATTATCCAAGTATGGTTCGGCATTACGTTCTGGGAACGAATGTCGGTGTTCCGGGAACACAAGGATGTATTGGATGGACGTCCAAGATGGACTTTAGAGGCCTCAGTTGTGGAAGGAAATCATGCATCATGCCACCTGCATTGAAAGAATTATTAAGATTAACCGGGTGTGCTCATATGATTATGCATCATGATTTACTACATGTTGACTTGTGGATGTTAGTTTTATTCCCATTTGATTATGAGAATATGTATAGCTAAACCCCATGCCCTTATTAGGTGTTGATCGTGCATCTAGCTTGCACAAAAGTCGGTGAAGGGAGATGTCCTTTAAGTGCATGCAGAATATAGAAAGTGTGGGTTGGGAACCCTGTGTGCAGATATCGAGGATCCGGCCAGATGAATGTTTGGACAGAGGACCAGTGACCAGCTCTATAATCTCTCTATTTTTAATAGTATTTATATGATACACATTTTGAAAGAGGTATCATAAGATGAATTCGGTTTCATGATAATATTTATTTGGTATCCATGGACTTGTTACACTTGATATATTTTGGGGGCATAATATGATTACTTTACTATGTTTCCGCAAACTCTGATTTTGTTAGTCAACCTCATTATTAACCAAGTGTTTGTGAAAAGGAATTTTCAAGGGAAGGGAAAATTCTTATTTTCAGATCTTTTTCCAACAATAACAAGTCCAAGTATTCATAAACTTATTACTTTTCTTATAAAGTAAGATGATATACAAGGAGTGTTACACTTTGCTCTTTGTTATGCATAGAAGGTGTTTGAGAAACAAATCAATGAGGTATGATACATGGAGATGGAGAAAAAAATTGGCCTTATATAGAATTAATTGTGTTTTGTTCCATGGATAATAGTCACTTTTAATTTTAGTTTCACATTTTTAAATTAATTGTGTTGCTGCTGGAGTGCTGGTGTTGCTATTTTGCTATATTGCTATTGTTGCTGTTCTACTGTGCTGCTGTTGTTTTGCTGTCCTTATATATACTTCAAAGAAGATATGATTGGCTTCAGATTTTTTGTTACACGATGCCGCTTGCGAGGTTTTGAACTCATATTATGATACATTTGATTTGATGCAATTATTCAATTGGATATCTTCAGATCAATCATGAGTTATGCTACTTTTATTCAACCTTTATAACTGCTATGGTGAATGATTCCAAAGTCATTGACCAACCTTTAAAATAGATTGGTTTTTTTTTTAAGATAGTTTGTTTCTACTGAGTTTAGTTTTGCAATGCTATTTTTTCTCATGAATGTTTTTATTGGTTCTGAGTGTGGATTTTTTTAGTGGTAATAGTATGTACTACTTGAATTTAGCATAAATGGAGTAGTAATAGTGTGGCTTTATATACTGCATTCTCAAGTCCCATTCTAACACATGGTCCATATCATGGTTATGCAATTAATGTCCAAGAGATCTATTTTTTTTTTTTTAAAAAAGGTGTATGATAAGTTTAATTAGTATCACCTAAAAAATTAACCTTATTATACTTTCTGCATTCGTGTCTATATACAGTTGGTTAATTTTGTGTTACTTAACGCATGGTTATCAAATAGAGAAGGGATAGTTGCAGATTTGTAAACTTGGAATCGCAAATCAGAAGGAAAAGATAGCAATATAATCAAGGTAAGTATATGTTGTTCCAAGTTTTTGTAAAACAAGTCATTGAACTGCACTTTTTTCTCATTGCCTTGCTACTGTTATAAAAAGTGTTTTAATATAATTTTATTTTAGTGTGATTAGATCTTTGGAGCTCTAATATAAATGATCTTATGGCAATGCTCTAAAATAATTGTTGAAACTTGAGAAGACCTGAAGCCTTCTCTTTAATGCATAAAGATTAAGCATTGCAATAAGTCCATTAATTCTAAAATTTCAGTATGTAATGTAAGTAGTTCAGGTTTATCTATGTCACACAATTTGTGATAAACTTTTTGTTTATTATCCACGCATTCAGATAATTTCCGTTTATTAATGGGTTCAAATGATCTAGATATATGTCTAAAACATAACCCAATTAAATTATTTCGGCACACAATGTTGTTAGTACATTGGTTCCAATACTGTTAGTGCATTTTAGTGAAATGTGATTTTTCTACCGAGTCTCTACACCTATTAGAGTTGAAATTTCATATGGTTTATGAAGGATTAGTTTGATCATACAGTCTCTTTCTTGAATCTTGATGATTAGTTTGACTAATCAATTACCGAAATTCAGTATTATTTTCGCTCAAGTGAAATTGCCTGGGCGAAAATTTATTGTCTCGCTTTAGCGAGAAATACTCACTCAAGCGAGACGGTGAAATTCCAGAAAAACCATCTCTATTTATTTTCGTTGAAACGATACCCCCTCGCTTGAGCAAAAATACCAATTTCAAAATTGCATTTTCTTTGAAATTTCAATCCTAATTTTTCCCGGAACTCATTTCAATGATATGCAATTTATATACACATGTTATATACGTACATGTAATTTATATACTTGAGCAGATAATTACACACAATTCCCCATAATCATACCAGAATCCATCAATTTAGTTTATGCACAAATTACATATAATTAACAACACAAAACTTCAATTTTTGATATGACTTCAATTTCAGACTTCAGTGATTCCATGGATTATAATTGAAACACAACTCAATTATGTGAACACCCAATTTTATCGGGAGTCTAAATTACAATTTGAAATTTTGCTTTCAAATGTTAAAAATAATACCAAAAATATAATAAAAAAAATTAGTTCCTCGGTTCCATTATTTTTGACTTATATGCATAAAGATTTTTGTTATTTTTTATTTTTTATTTTTATTAAAAAAACTCTTGACATGCAGTGAAAGTAAGAAAATCACTCCAACTAAAAAGTAATTATTTATATTAAGTTCTTTAGAACAGGAAGAAAAAAAAAAGGAAGAGAGTAACCTGAAGTTGAAGAAGAGGTGCAATAAATGGGAGTGGTGAAGTGTGAGAGAGACATGGTTCCAATTGAATGGCACTTGCTGCTGCTGTTGCAAACATCAGACAGTCCAAGAGAGAAGAGAGAATGTGTAACTGTGCATGTACTCCTACTAAATAGGATCTCGGGAGTTTATAATACTATCTACTTCCCCAGTTACGTTGTTTTATACTCTTTTGACATAGATCAAGATACTTAGTAAATAATGTAAAAATTTGTTATATTTTAACTAAATTATTTTTATTTAGTAATATGATAGGGTAATGTTGTGGGGTGTTATCCCACGTATCTCAGTTAAAGAACTCTGCCATCAAGTCGGAATATTTGGGGGTTGTGTGTGTGCGCTATGTGTAAAATGAGAGAGTTGAGAGTTCAATACATACCTTGGCTATTATCTCTTATTTATAGGGTGAGTAGGAGGCATTGATACCTTTCATGAATGGGCTTGATGAACAATGATGAGGCATTAAGGCGACAAGTGTAACGACTTCATGAATGCCATTATGAGCATCAATAATAACTAACCATTACAACGATTACACATTAATTGGCTATTGATGCCGGATTGTCGGTATACCAGATTATGCTTCTTGATCCGTGATACCGGTTCTTATTTTTCTGTGGAACCGGTCCATAACAGTTAATAATAAATATATGAAAATTATATTAAATAGATAAAAAAAAACGGTTGGTGAAAAATAAATATATGAATAATAAATAAGGATATATTTAAAAAAATAAATATAAATAAGTGTTAATTTTTAAAAATACATAATTTATCAGACAAAATAAAATGATTAACTTATTGTTCGAAGAGAGTATAAATATGGGATTTCTTAAAACATTAAATCTTAGCCTAATTTGTGTTAGTTATATATATATATATATATATATATTAATTTCTTACATTCATTTAGACTATGTTTAATTTTTCCTTGTATCATCAATAATTAGTCATTTACAATTACAACTCTACTCCTTTTCATTAGGCTTACTCCTTCCATTTCTATTTATCTGTCTTATTTTAAACAAAAATATACACTTTAACTGAAACTTGAGTTTGATTTATTTGATTTAAGAAAATATGAGATTAATTAATTAAAACTGAAAGTAAAAGGTATTGAGAACAATTGTGGAAAAGGCTAAGAACATGGTTTTATATATTGTAGGACCGTAATTACTAATTATGAATTTATATTTTCCATTAAATCAAAAACAATTCCAGGGTTGGTAATTACTAAATCCCTCTTGTGTAATTATCGTTTATTATTCAATTTGATAACTCTTAATCTCTTAAGTGATTAAACAATTAAACAATCTTTAATTAAGAACACTGGAATAAACAATTGTTATATAATCCCCAAAAGTATCCCTACAAGTTCAGTGATTATATTATTTGATTGCAATGTCAAATCTTATCCCTAATCTTCCAATTGAAGGATTAGACTACCAATCATAAAATGTGCCCTTTTTATTTAAAACAATTTAACCACAATCAAACAATAACTGATTTAAAAAGAAAACATTAATTCATAAATTCAATAAACTACTTATAATCCATACAAATCCACCATATTCCTAACAAGAGGTTTAGTTACACATAATGGGAGAAGAAATACAAGAATTAAGGGAAGAACTCATAATCATAGACAATAATGAATTTACCCCAAGAGATCGTCAAATCTTCAAGCGGATCCCTCCATTGTTGATCTTTAATCCTTGCCTTGCCTCCTTGCTCTCAATGATATGTTTCTAACCTCTCTCTCTAATCCTAACTGCTTTTAATTGTCTCTCTATTGTATCTAAATTGCTCCAAGACCTAATAACAAAGCCTCTATTTAAAGGAGGCAAAAACAAAACCCTAAATATATCTCTAAAAATCAGATTTTCGGCCCAATTCCGCTGTCGCGCGTGCTTGGGCGTGTTTTGTCATGCACCTAGGCGTGTGGTCTGATGACTGCTGGTGCAAAATTAGCAGATTTGCACCCCTTCCTTAGCCATTTGACCCCATGCGCCTGGGCGTCCTTGGCTCGCGCCTGGGCGTGGTCAACAGTTCAGAAATTGGTTTTTCTCCATTTTAGCTCCAATCTCTTGGTCTTCAAAACTCCTTTTCATTCCTTTTCAATATTCATCATATTAAGCTTCAAAGTACCTGAAATCAAACCCAAACGGATCAAAACATTCAAGACCTTAATCTACCTAATATTCCTAAAAACCTAACTAAATTCCTAATTAACTTAAGAAACAAGCCAAATCCTTAGCAAAAGGGAATTAATTATCACTCAAAAACATTATATATTGGACCCAAATCACTCCCCCAAACTTAGCATTATGCATGTCCCAGGCAAAAATAAAATAAAAATTCAGAACTCAAGACTATCTCTTAACTCAAAATGTACATACGTAACACTTCGACTCACTAACTGCAGAACCTTATTTTCACAAGCAACTCAAATAATTAAAAACTGGTTAGAAGCACGAACTCTAAAAGAACAATGTGACAGTGAACACTCTCTTCCTCACACTGCACCTCTCAAGTGTATCAAAGGTTTATATAACAATTCATTCAAGTTCATACAATGAAAATGTGCTACCATAAGCTTGACCATAGACCGAAATCTCCATTGAAATTATTGAGTACATGCAAAAATCAAAAGGTCTTAATTTTGGTTGTAATGAGGCCATGGTTAAAAGTGTAAGGTGGGATAAAAGAAAGAATGAATAAACTAAGGGCTAACAAATACGAACAATTATTTTCCCTTTAGAATCATGAATAGAGCAATGAATTCAACAAGGACTCACACTCAACTCAAAACCAATTTATTCTTCTTTTCTTTTTCTTTTCTATTCTCTTCCTTTTATTCATATATATTTTTTTTTATTTTAATTACACATTTATTTTGGAAGAGAAATAGAAATTACACTTTCACTTTTACCATTTTTTTATGAGTCATTCCTCTCAATTGCTCATTCAAATTTCAAAGGTATTTCCAAAAATTATACAAATCAATGCAGGGTACCAAAGAAAATTATATATCACATTAGGCTCAAAATGGACAACTAGGGGATCATTATAAATCAAAATGTTGATGGTCACAAAAACACAATTCTAAGTGCCTTAATCATATTCATACATGCAAACAATTATCAATCTCAATATGGTCACAGGTCAAGTTCTAGAACACAAAATCAAAGTGAACACATTCATGAAAGATATAGGGTTCAATTCAATTATTAATAAGTACATACCCAGTGTATAGATTCAAAAACTCACAAAGCTAAAGTCACTTCACCAATCACCTGTTCCTAAATAGTTTGTCAAAATAACCAGCTCTCAACAGATTTACAGCTCAATCCAATCAGTATCATACAATCAGTGAGTCTATTCCTAAACTAAGTATTTACATCTATCATCAGCAAAACCGTCATAAGCCTAGAATAATTACCTACCTCTACCAAGGACACAAACCAACACCAAAAATAGAGAGAAAACGCAAGTCAGAAAAATTTTTATTTTTATTTTGTCCACTCCCCCAAACTTAGAGGTTGGCCTGTCCTCAAACAAACAAATCTAACTGAAACTACAAAATAAAAATTAAAAAAAAAAAGAAATGCAAGGAATTAGAGACTTCCATGTGTAGCACAATATCCGCTCTTGATGCACCATGGAGGATGTAACATCCAAATTTTAATCCCAAGTATAATTAGAATAATAATAATAATAATAACAAGGTTAAATGAGTTTTAAAAGGGATATTTTAGCATTAGAAACATATAGTAATAGAAAATTAAGAATAAAGTAATTAAATGATTTAATATGATGTTTTCAAGATTTGAGTGTCGCATAATTATAATTGAAATATGTTTTCTAGCCAAAATAAGTATAAATTTGTTATCATACCCTTTACAAAAATAAAAGAGTATTTTTATTTAGTTTAATTAATATTTTGACAGGGGCTCAAGTGACAGGTCTTAGAGGCATTTTCATAAATTGTTTATTTGTAAAGATATGTTTAATTTAATGTTTTAAACATTCCTGTAAGTTTTCATGACGTTGTGAGACTGTTTTGCTTTTAGCTCCCATACTGGTTTTAATATATTACCGGTATAAGTTATATATAATGATCTGCTATTTCAAAATTATAAATATTATATTTTATCATGTTTAATATCCGGATTGAGAAAATATATTTACTTTTGAATTTCGATACTTTTTCTTACGCAATAGCTATTTGTAGGGACCGGTAACTTTATTTTTTTCAATTAGTTTTGAGTAATTAAAAATACAATATTGTTCTACTTAAATGTATTTTATTTTTAGGATCGTCAAACTTTTAATTATAATCCAAAACACCTACACACGTTGACCCACAAATGAAAACAAATTATTAATATATATATATATATATTAATCCTAAGAACTACCCATGTGCCTAGCGGATGGGCAAAATACTCATACCCGCGGGTACCCGCAAAAATACCTGCAACGACTACCCGCACTATTCCCTTGCGGGTGGAGATGGGTATTATGATACCCGCCCCGCGGGTACCCACATATATAAAATAATTATTTAAAAATAAATATTATATGTATATTATTATTTTTTTATTACTTTGAAAACATATAAACTTTCTTTTATTTATATTTCATATTGAACTTTAAAGATGAAATTATAATGATAAACATTTATCATATGTATATAATTATTCATCTTATAATTATTTTTATGCATAATTATTATTACACAATATATAATTATATAATAAAAGTTTAAAACTTGCGGGTATCCGCGGATACCCGTTACCCGCATAAATACCCGCAAATACCCACAGATATGGGCATAGGTATGCACTACCCGCGATCGTGGGTACCCATTTTGGTAGATGTGAACTGGGGAAATGTTAATGTTGACCCTTATTTAGATCCGACACAGTATTGTTGACCCTGACCCTCGAGTAAGGCGCAGACGTGAACGTGATATTGTTTCTATTGTCAGGACTCCCAGGTAAGGAGGGATTATTACCTCTACTTAGGGAATGAACCCTAGAATGTTTATAGTGATAGCTAAGGGTAGAGGAATATATATATGTTAACGAACCTTAGGGTAGTTAATATTGGTATACATTGAATATTTTAAATTAAGAGGAAAAACACGTTTTAGTATTTATGATTATATATGATATATATAACAGCCCGATTTTCGTAACTCAAAATAATTAACTTTTATGTAATTAAAGTTACCAAAAATGAGGCCACTTTTTTTTTATTTTTTATTTTTTATAAAACATTTTGGAGTATCAACGTTAGGCGTACCACCCTTTACTGAAAATCGAGTTGTTACTAAAACATTTACTCTCATAAAACTTTCCAGTTTACAAAAGAACTTGTTTTCGAAAAGCAAAGTGATTCATTACAGTAAATCTAAAAGTATTCATAACAGTTTACAAAAGATTACGTTACTTAGTCTTTCCAAAATGAGGATACTTTCACAACATAGAATTTTAAAATTGGCTTGATTACATGAATGGTTCTTTGCTCGGTAATCCTTAACTCACACATCATAACTTAAACTAAATTCGCTACTTTCTCTTCCGCTGCGCTACTCTGATGAAGGCCACCAGGTGAAGCTTCCCTTTCTTCTTGCGCCCTTTCTTCATTCCCGAAGATGGAGCCACATCTATCTCTGCCCTCTCGTGGTCTTTAACTCCCGCGTCCATTCGTCTTGAATGATAATCTTCATGTGTTGCTCCGTCTGCCCGTTGAAATATCAGCAGCACCGATATGCCAACGAACAGGAGAGAGTAAGCGTTCCGAACGACGGATCGTCGACGGTGTGGGATTACGCTAGGCAAAATAATAGGACCATACAAGCATGCAATATAACACACAGGCACACGGCAACCAAACATATCATTATAAATATTATTATCACTATTATTCTCTTTTAGGCATTTCTCATGAGCATTCTTTCTTTCTTTCATTCATTCATTTACTTTCTCTAACTCTCCTTCTCTTTTCATCCAATCTTATCAATTTACCCTCTTTAATGCTTTGGGGGAAATACCATACATCATCAGACTATTCGTTTCGTTTTCGGCTATCACTCACGTCTACATCTCCTTGGTCATCCACCCAACCTAGTCGGAAGCAAACAGGAGTACAGGACCTTTACCGTGCGGGCACGACAGCTGTCACACAACAAATGGTCCCAGACCAGGAGGACTCAGCCTCAAATCATAATCATATCAAATCATATACATGGCACACTGTCTCAATACAGTGGCAAACAAGATGCCCCACTCCAGTCCCTCTCACTGTTCTCGATTTGCAATCTAGGGGGCGACAGTATGTTTCTAGTGGGTCCGCAGAACTTACCACGGCATTAGACCCAGTCCCCACCACGTTAGTGCGCCACATGTGGAGTTCGTTCTGCCTAGAAACACACTCTAGACTTCTTGACGTTTCACCGTCATCGTCCTCCCCTAATGCAATCTCCTCCTAAGTATCCGCAGATACTTATGGTTCCTTCCTCTCCACTACTTCGCACTCTCATACCTCACCGTGTATGTCTTTTAAGTCTTTTATCTTTTTAATTAACCTAAGGTCGGCCCATCCTTCGTGCATCCCTTCAATGAGTCCCGACCACTAACTTGACACAATCTTCCTCTCATTAAATCTCACATAGCACAGAGCTGGGATCACATCGATATACTCATGTCTCATTTCCACAATCTTTCTCAAAGTCTCCTCCCATCAATTTCTCAAAATCGTACGTCACCACTTTCTCAAAATCTCAAATCATAAACTTTCATACTCTTTTCTCAAAACAATCTTTTCACAAAACCTTCTTCGAAAATATCGTTTCACAAAATCTCCTTTCACAGATTTTCACAAAACTTCTTTTTTAAAGATTTCCTTGAAAATACTTTTTACCATATTTCTCAAAACCTCTGTTCAAAACATTTTCAAAAGAATTTCTCTTCACAAACCCTTTTCTGAAAATGTCATGTCATAACACTTTTCTTAAAAATATCATTTCAAAAGGACTTGTCCAAAATTTCCTTTGTGCAACTCTATACAAAATCTCTTTCACAAATCTTTAAAAAATCTATTTTCAAAAATCACTTCAAAAACAAAAAGGAGCCCAGCTCCGCTCAAACCACATCTCATCTCAACAACATCACTCTCCCCAGCTCTGGCTCGTTCTCGACATTATATTTCATTCTTTCCCCAATCACATCTTTCTTTCTTTTCCAACACATACCTTGTTTTCAATCATTAGATCTTTCTCAGTGTGTCTTTACTTTCAATTTCATTACTTTCTCAACCTATTCCTTTCGTTTTCATTTCTCATTCAGGATGTGTCTATCAGCATATTACTCATTTAATTTAACAATAATAACTATCATCAGGCATAATGAAATAAAAACATAAAAGCATGCTGTCAATCACACACTCATCACACAACAACATTGTGGCCTTCGTCACCTTCGTATAAGTGGCCACACAATCAAACAATTGCCACTTATACTACTGACTCCGAACCACTTAGTTCTGATCTTTGAGATGATACGGAACGTCCTAATACATCACCTAACTACCACGGTGTCTTAGGAAAGCTTCTCTCTCACATGAGGTCCAGCAATTTAACGCGTACCGTCGCCTCGAATCCTTTGTGCTGCCGGCTGCCCCAATCCCTTGTCTTTAAGATTATTCCTCGTACTAAATAAAATACGCTTACGTTATTAACGTGTAATAACAAAATCTTTTCACATCTTAAAACACTTTTCGTTCTTCGTTTGGAAGACTTAAAACATAACCATTTTTAGTCTGGGTTTTTCTTAAATCAATTATCACTTAAAAACTTTACTTTAAATTACTTGAATACATTTTTAAAGTTAAGAGACAATTATAATTAATTCTGGACAGCAAAGAATTATTTTACAAAAATCGTTTTGATAAAACTCCGAAAACATCGTAAAAACACTCCTTTATTAAAATTAACCTTTTTTTTAAAAAACTCAAGTCTTCATCACAAAACAACTTTGGACCACCATAAACACAATTTAAAAATTTCAAATAAAACACAATGAAATTTTCTTAAAACCAGTTTATTTCAAACTAATTACGCATTCACATATTTTTCAAACATTGACTAACACATACACAACAAGTAATACTTCATTAAGCATATAACCAATTAAACCAATCATCAAGGCAATTATACAACTCACAAACAGTTCATAACACAAAACACTTAGGTAATCACATACTCACAAGATACAAACCAAACACAACAGTTCAAAGACCACCAATTTTAAACACATAATTCAACTTGGTTTATTTTAAGCATTTAGATTCTATTTTCTTTTTCATGCAACAAAATTATTTATTCTTCTCTTCCCTCTAAACCGAACACACACACGTACACACATATTCATTTAAACACAATACTTTCTCTAGAATCATTTAGTTCATTTATTCCCTTTGTTTTTTGATTAAAAACCGAATAGAAATCAATTATTCACAACACACTTTTAAACACATTAATTTAACAATATTCTTCAAGACATACTCATTGTTTTTAAGTCACTTTTATTGAAAAAGAATCCTAGTCTAGTTACTATGCCTAGGCCGACTCTCATCATGGTTAAAACAAGGTTTTTGGTTCATCTTTTCAACATGCAAAAACACAAGATTCTCAAATCAAAAGAAATTAACATGCATGAGTCTTTCTTCATGGAAACAAAACATGATTTCCTATGTCTAGGCTTTGACCGAATGCACATCATCATAGACCAAGGTTTTATCTTCAAATATTTATCATGCATGCATCTACATCTTGTAGATCAAGTCATGAAAATACTTTTGAAAATAACCAAAGACACTTATGCCTTTTCTTTTATGAAAGCCGATTTGAACCCAAAAACAAAACAACACAATTCAAATAAATTTTTCTTAAAACAAAGTCACAAAACATAATCATTTCAATAAGACAATCACATGCAAGGAAAAGAATCTAGCCTATTTAACCTAGTTAGACCGAATCATGATCATAGAAAACAAAGTCTTTGATGCACTTTCCTACATGCAAAAAAAATCTTAAAATACTAAATCAAAAACTTGCACCTTCAAACACATGGTTTTAGAAAATACCATTCCTTTTTCTTCACAAAACCGTGACCTCCTAGTCACTTCAAACATGTTTTCATTTTTATTTTCTTTTGCATGTGCTTCTAAAAATCATTTGAAACAAAAGAGAATCACATGCATGAACTTTTTATGAAAAACAATCATGATCCTTTGATTTTCAAAGCTTGACCGAAAATCAATTAACAAAATCAAAAGGAAGAACTTAAATCTTTAACTTTCAAACATACATAGACTTAGATCAAGGCAAAACTATTTTAAAAAAGTTGTTTTCTTTTGTTTCCTCACCAAAACCGTGACATGCAAGTCAAGAAACAAAACTTTTTAAGTTCAAAAATCACATGCAAGACTTCAAAATCAAGGTTATGGAAAATCAAGGCAAGAATCAAATCTTTTTCAAGATCAAAACAATAGATCAAAGCACTTTTGAGAAGAAAACCAAAGATCAAAGCTTAGAAAGATCAAAGTTAAAATCAAAGCATTTAAATCACTTAGATCATCTTCAACAAGCATCAAATCAACATGCATGAACTCAAAACAAAATAAAACCCATCACAACCTAATTTTCTAGACATGGCTGAATGGTAATGTCCATGGTTTAAGGTTCTACAAATTTATTTGGCTCTTGAAACTCAAAATCAAAGCTTAATAGGCACTTACAAACATAGATCTACAAGAAAATTAGACATGCAACAACAAAAGAACCCTACAAGACTTTAGAGAATGAAAACTACTTAAAACACTCTATGATCTTCGAATACACAAAGAAAAAGAGTAGATCTTCAACCACCTTCACTTGATCTTCAAGGTTTCCTAAAGCTTTTGGGTTTGATCTCCTTCTTCTTTCTCTCTTGAAGCTCACGGGTTCTATCTCTCTCTATCTCTATCTATTTCTTTTCTAAGAGTTAATGAGACTCCTAGAAGAAGTGTTTGGAAAATGAATGGGAAATGAAGGAAAAAGTTGGAAATGAACTATGGTCTTAGGTATAAATAAACAAATGAACATTTCTTCTTGCCCTTAGGGAGATTCGGCCAAAGAGTGTATTGGGTGAGGGTAATTTGGGCTTCCTAAAAGCTTGCATGGCTCAAGCCCAGCCATGAGACAAATGGAGAAAAATTAGGCTTAATCCTCCTTCCTATTTGTTGGTCAACCTCTTAACCATGCTTTACACTAAACTAAATCTATGTACTACTAGTCCACTAGCTTAGGGTGCAAGAAAGTCAAAACTCTATCATGCATGCATACACATACACATACGGCCGAACATTCACATGCACACACATGCACACACATACACATGGAAAATCATCTTTATTTCTTTTCTCATAAAATCACAATTTCTTAAAATACAAAGTATTAAATACTACATTAATTCAACTTGAAAACTCAATTCAAAACTCATAAGATTTTCTTATAAAAATCATTTTCTTGAAAATCATTTATCATTTGAAATCATATAAGAAATCCAATCTAAGAAATATTCTTTTAAAATACTCTTTTTGAAACACTTTTCTCAAAAATAAATCTCTTTAGTGTTTTAAATTAATACGAGGAATTTGTGGGGTGTTACAATATAGGATGGCGTAGATGATACTGCATGATTTTACGAAAATGATAGCTTATGAATGCTGTTGAGTTTATATAAGTGATAACTTAGGGTTTAAAAACGAACATGGCATATTTGTAAGTTTTGATTAGTTTTATGTAGTGAACTGAGTAACAGATGAATCACTTGAGGTTAGAAAAAGGGATTTAAGTTTATTGGAATTAATCGAGGCTAGTTAAAGAGACTTAAACATAAAGAAAATTAAGAGAAATGAGACTTAATTGAGGATTAGTTAGAATGTCCTAAGTATAAATGAATTAACTGAGGTATAGTCGATTGAATTAAGAATTTATGGAGGATAGTAGAAAGAGATTAAGAATGAATTGGGTTCTAACCTAGAAATAGGAAGATGTAATAGAATTTAGGGAACAATAATAAAGAAAAGGATGATAGATTATTAATTAGATAATAAGTTGGGAAACAAAAAGATTAATAGAGTGGATAATTCTTAATGGAAATGAAAGAGAATTAAGGATAGTTAATTAGGAAAGAAGGATAAGAATTAATAAGGGAGAAAGGAATAAGTAAGCAGTGAAATAGAATTAAGATTAGAAAGTGAGGGAAGAATAAGATACGATAGGGGTCAGTTAGACTCAGTCAAAATAGAGCACAGATGGTCTTGTTGACCCTGTGAGCTAGGATAATTAGCACAGGTGGTCCTGTAGACCCTGTGGGCTAGTATAATCAGCACAGGTGGTCCTGTCGACCCTGTGGGCTAGTATAATCAGCACACGTGGTCCTGTCGACCCTGTGAGCTAAGATAGGTAGCACAGGTGGTCCTATCGACCATGTGGATAATTAATAAAACGAAACTTAACCCTGGAGGTCCTATCGACCCTGTGGATAACTAATAGGATAAGAATAATGAAAAGCAATGTAAGGATAAAATGGAGCAAAAAGGAGAATTAAATAATGAAATTATGAACAGGAAAGCAAATAGAACGAAATAAAATTAAGTGGATATAATAGAGTTTGAATGCGAATGAATTGTGCTCGACTTAGTTTATTACTATGTCTTTAGAATTCATTTACTAAGTTTTGTGTAATGCTCACCTCCTTGCTATTTTTATACAAGTACCGAGACTGAGCTTACACTATTGCAGGCCAAACAGGAATACCCTACACCTCGTGGAGTGTAAATTAGTCATGAGAGGATAGTTATTTTTTTGAAGCCTTGAAACTTGTATTATTTTGTTTAGCAGGGCATTAGTGATAGGCTGGCTATAATTAGTATATACGTTTATGTTTTAAATTATTCTGAACTGGACAAGTATTCAGGAAATTTTTTTGGAAAGTCCGAAAATCTGAGGAAACTTTGTCGAATTTTATAAAGAAATTTATAAGTAATTTAACTAACTAATGGTAATTAAGGTAATTATTTGTGAGGGTGTTACAGAGGAGACTCCTCCAAACTCATTCACCTGTGTCACATGATCAACTAAAAATGGTGCTTGAAACACCTTATTAGTAGTTAAACATAGAAAGCTCTAACTCTTTATTCAATTGAAACTAACTAGAAATTCAATACCTACGCTACTACATAACTTAAAAGAATCCACCAGGATCTCAAATTCTATAGCACAACTCCCATGTGATGCAAAAATAACAAGTTTCTCCCATATCCCATGGGACAAAGCATGGATGATGGCGTAGTAAGGAAGTTTTAAAAATAAGTTCAATCCCACCAGGGTCAAATGATACATTCCTTATTCCATGCATCATCTCAAAAAATTTGTCTTTTTCCTCATTCATGAAGGTGTTAATTCCATGAATTAGGAAAATACATTCTCGGGATCTTTATTCATCCCTTGGTACAACAATGAATTATGCTGGTGATTTAGAAAAATATCATGAAAGCTCAGGGGTTGAACATAATAGAAAAATTTTGAATCATCCAAACATGCAAGAGATTTAACACAATTTTTAAGTTCAGAAAATTCAACATGTAAGGATGAACCAAACTCCTCTACTATTATCCTACCCTCTATTGTTTTGTTTTATTTCACCTCTACTATCTCATGATGCACCTTAATTTCTTTTTCCTCTAAGTTTTTAGAGAAATTAGTATTTTGGTTTTCCTTAACGAAAATCTTTTGTACCCATTCCTCTATGAAAAGTTTCTTAAACACAGCGAAATACATATCGTCAACCTCATCAATCGAGGCATTTGCATCATAAGTAAGAGGAGGTGAAGTCAAAACAAAGTTATACAATTCTAAATCCTCATGTAATTCATTATTATACATTTCAAATTGCACAAGTAACTACAAAAAATACCTAACAATTACTAGAATCAAATTTCAATCCCCGACAGCGGTGCCAAAAAGTTGTTGGACTACCGGCAAGTGTACCGAATCACACAAGTAATAAAGAGTAAGTAAATTATCGTTCCACTCGGGGATTGCAAATTGTTTCTAATAATTCTAAGAAAATCGTAATTACTAGTGAAACTTGAGTTTGATTTATTTGATTTAAGAAAATATGAGATTAATTAATTAAAACTGAAAATAAAAGGTATTGAGAATAATGGTGGAAAAGGCTAGGAACATGGTTCCATTGTAGGACCCTAATTACTAATTATGAATTTCTATTTTACATTAAATCAATAACAATTCCAGAGGTGGTAATTACTAGATCCCTCTTGTGTAATTACCGTTTATTATTCAATTTGATAACCCTTAATTCCTTAAGTGATTAAACAATTAAACAACCTTTAATTAAGAACACTAGAATAAAATAATTGTTATATAACCCCCAAAAGTATCCCTACAAGTTGAATGATTATATTATTTGATTGCAATGTCAAATCTTATCCCTAATCTTCCAATTGAAGGATTAGACTACCAATCATAAAACAAGCCCTTTTTATGTAAAACAATTTAACCACAATCAAACAATAATTGATTTAAAAAGAAAACATTAATTCATAAATTCAATAAACTACTTAGAATCCATACAAATCCACCATATTCCTAACAAGAGGTTTAGTTACAAATAATGGGAGAAGAAATACAAGAATTAAGGGAAGAACTCATAATCATAGACAATAATGAATATACAACCAAGATCGTCAAATCTTCAAGTGGATCCCTCCATTGTTGATCTTCAATCCTTGCTTTGCCTCATGCTCTCAATGATATGTTTCTAACCTCTTTCTCTCTAATCCTAATTGCTTCTAATTGCCTTTCTATTGTATTTGAATTGCTCCAAGATCTATTAACAAAGCCTCTATTTAAAGGCAAAAACAAAACCATAAATATATATCTAAAAATAAGATTTTCGGCCCAATTCCCCTGTCGCACGCACCTGGGCTTTCCTGCCATGCGCCTAGGCCTGTGGTCTACTGCTGTCTGCTGGTGCGAAATTAGCAGATTTGCACCCCTTCCTTAGCCATTTGACCCATGCGCTTTGGCGTGCTTGGCCCGCACCTGGGCGTGGTCAACAGTTCAAAAATTGGTTTTTCTCAATTTTAGCTCCAATCTCTTAGTCTTCAAAACTCATTTTCATTCCTTTGTAACATTCATCATATTAAGCTTCAAAACACCTGAAATCAAACCCAAACGGATAAAAGCATTCAAGGACCTTAATCTACCTAATATTCCTAAAAACCTAACTAAATTCCTAATTAACTTAAGATACAAGCCAAATCCTTAGCAAAAAGGAATTAATTATCACTCAAAAACATTATATATTGGATACCCAACGGGTCTTGTCCCATCGTGTGCGTGTCTTACTTGTGGGTCTTGAGATACCCAATGGGTCTTGAATGACGACATAGGTAATGTATAGGGTGAAAGAGGGACACTGAACAAAACGAAGATAAAAGTGAGCAACACTAAACAAAAGAACAAAAAACTGAAGAAACGTGAGTAATACACCTCATATTGTAATATATATATATATATATATATAATATAAAAGACATTTCTTTAAGTCTGAACACTTTAAATATATATATATATATATACAAGTTATCTTTGCAATTTAACTAGCGGGTTCAGGCACTCACGGCTCTGGGTACCCCCTTCCCCGAACCAGCCCCATTTTAATAATAGGTATGAAAAAACCTGTTCTCATCCCCAACGGTTCCAAATTTCCAAACTTAGACCCGACCCGCTGCGGGTATAACTAGTGGGTACTATCGGATCCGAGTATAATTGTCATCCCTAATGGAGAGGGTGTATTTGGTATAGTTGAAAAAACTAGATTATGATTATACTCCCTCCATTTCATATGTAGTGTGTTCTAAGGTTATGCACGGTTTGTAAGAAATGGTTAAATGATGTAAGAGTTTAGTGTATTTCGACTATAATGCCCCTTTATAATCATTATTGAAATGGAAGTGAAAAAGAGAATGTAATAAATAGGGGTGTGTTGGAAAGAATAACATTTATTATGTATTGAGTTTTGTAAAAGAACAATACATATGAAACATGAGTTAAAAACTCTCTGAACACTACATATATATATATATATATGAAACAAAGATACTCCCTCCGTCTTGAAATATAAGAAAAAAAACATACTTCTCTTGGTTTAAAATACGAGCAAAACTAACCAACTTTCTTAAATTTTATTTCATTCTCAATGCTATTTTCCTAAAACATCCCTAGAAAATTGTTATCTTATTTAATTTTTGTTTCATTCTCAATGCAACTTTCCTAAAATATCTCCATTCTTTTATAAATTTGAGAAAATTAAATACAATCCACTAACCTTATTAATAAGCGTAAAATTAGTTATTTTTGTTTATAATTTGAGTCGGAGGAAGTAGTATTTATCAAGATTATAATGTTATGATTACAATATGTTAAAATTAGAATATATTTATATTTGGATATCTCAGTTGAAAAATAATTTAAGTTAATTTATTTCGTTTGGATCATGTAAAAAAAATAGTAAAGTTGAGTGTAAAAAATAATCTTAAAAAAAAGCAACATCTCAAAATAGTTAATGACCACACAAGACACACCTAGATCCTCTTAATGAAAACCAACGTTGCGATAAGGCCTCTAATACAAAAATTTATTTTTCTTGTCCAAAATCAATTTAATACCTCTATAAATATCATCAAAATTTATACCGAGCTAGAGTTCAAATTTATTGAACTATATACCAAGTTTTATATCATTCATCAAACTTCATATGTAGAGACATTACAAGAAAATGTTGTGGTGAAAAGGAAACATTGACATCTTCTTAAAGTAGCTAAATCTCATGATATCAACCTTTTTTTAGAGGAGTTGTATTTTTTCTTTATCATTCTCGACATCTTCTTCAAAGGTTTTCATTGGGCTTCTTTCCTTATGGCCCTGGGGATTTCATGGGCAATACACACTCATATTATTTGATTGCAATGTCAAATCTTATCCCTAATCTTCCAATTGAAGGATTAGACTACCAATCATAAAACAAGCCCTTTTTATGTAAAACAATTTAACCACAATCAAACAATAATTGATTTAAAAAGAAAACATTAATTCATAAATTCAATAAACTACTTAGAATCCATACAAATCCACCATATTCCTAACAAGAGGTTTAGTTACAAATAATGGGAGAAGAAATACAAGAATTAAGGGAAGAACTCATAATCATAGACAATAATGAATATACAACAAAGATCGTCAAATCTTCAAGTGGATCCCTCCATTGTTGATCTTCAATCCTTGCTTTGCCTCATACTCTCAATGATATGTTTCTAACCTCTTTCTCTCTAATCCTAATTGCTTCTAATTGCCTTTCTATTGTATTTGAATTGCTCCAAGATCTATTAACAAAGCCTCTATTTAAAGGCAAAAACAAAACCATAAATATATATCTAAAAATAAGATTTTCGGCCCAATTCCCCTGTCGCACGCACCTGGGCTTTCCTGCCATGCGCCTAGGCCTGTGGTCTACTGCTGTCTGCTGGTGCGAAATTAGCAGATTTGCACCCCTTCCTTAGCCATTTGACCCATGCGCTTTGGCGTGCTTGGCCCGCACCTGGGCGTGGTCAACAGTTCAAAAATTGGTTTTTCTCAATTTTAGCTCCAATCTCTTAGTCTTCAAAACTCATTTTCATTCCTTTGTAACATTCATCATATTAAGCTTCAAAACACCTGAAATCAAACCCAAACGGATAAAAACATTCAAGGACCTTAATCTACCTAATATTCCTAAAAACCTAACTAAATTCCTAATTAACTTAAGATACAAGCCAAATCCTTAGCAAAAAGGAATTAATTATCACTCAAAAACATTATATATTGGATACCCAACGGGTCTTGTCCCATCGTGTGCGTGTCTTACTTGTGGGTCTTGAGATACCCAACGGGTCTTGAATGACGACATAGGTAATGTATAGGGTGAAAGAGGGACACTGAACAAAACGAAGATAAAAGTGAGCAACACTAAACAAAAGAACAAAAAACTGAAGAAACGTGAGCAATACACCTCATATTGTAATATATATATATATATATATAATATAAAAGACATTGCTTTAAGTCTGAACACTTTAAATATATATATATATATACAAGTTATCTTTGCAATTTAACTAGCGGTTTCAGGCACTCACGGCTCTGGGTACCCCCTTCCCCGAACCAGCCCCATTTTAATAATAGGTATGAAAAACCCTGTTCTCATCCCCAACGGTTCCAAATTTCCAAACTTAGACCCGACCCGCTGCGGGTATAACTAGTGGGTACTATCGGATCCGAGTATAATTGTCATCCCTAATGGAGAGGGTGTATTTGGTATAGTTGAAAAAACTAGATTATGATTATACTCCCTCCATTTCATATGTAGTGTGTTCTAAGGTTATGCACGGTTTGTAAGAAATGGTTAAATGATGTAAGAGTTTAGTGTATTTCGACTATAATGCCCCTTTATAATCATTATTGAAATGGAAGTGAAAAAGAGAATGTAATAAATAGGGGTGTGTTGGAAAGAATAACATTTATTATGTATTGAGTTTTGTAAAAGAACAATACATATGAAACATGAGTTAAAAACTCTCTGAACACTACATATATATATATATATATATGAAACAAAGATACTCCCTCCGTCTTGAAATATAAGAAAAAAAACATACTTCTCTTGGTTTAAAATACGAGCAAAACTAACCAACTTTCTTAAATTTTATTTCATTCTCAATGCTATTTTCCTAAAACATCCCTAGAAAATTGTTATCTTATTTAATTTTTGTTTCATTCTCAATGCAACTTTCCTAAAATATCTCCATTCTTTTATAAATTTGAGAAAATTAAATACAATCCACTAACCTTATTAATAAGCGTAAAATTAGTTATTTTTGTTTATAATTTGAGTCGGAGGAAGTAGTATTTATCAAGATTATAATGTTATGATTACAATATGTTAAAATTAGAATATATTTATATTTGGATATCTCAGTTGAAAAATAATTTAAGTTAATTTATTTCGTTTGGATCATGTAAAAAAAATAGTAAAGTTGAGTGTAAAAAATAATCTTAAAAAAAAGCAACATCTCAAAATAGTTAATGACCACACAAGACACACCTAGATCCTCTTAATGAAAACCAACGTTGCGATAAGGCCTCTAATACAAAAATTTATTTTTCTTGTCCAAAATCAATTTAATACCTCTATAAATATCATCAAAATTTATACCGAGCTAGAGTTCAAATTTATTGAACTATATACCAAGTTTTATATCATTCATCAAACTTCATATGTAGAGACATTACAAGAAAATGTTGTGGTGAAAAGGAAACATTGACATCTTCTTAAAGTAGCTAAATCTCATGATATCAACCTTTTTTTAGAGGAGTTGTATTTTTTCTTTATCATTCTCGACATCTTCTTCAAAGGTTTTCATTGGGCTTCTTTCCTTATGGCCCTGGGGATTTCATGGGCAATACACACTCTTCATATCAAAACAATGCAAGAAACATAAATATAAGGATTATAAGAATATTCTCATATCCAATCTTAAGAACATATTTAAAACAACTAAAAGATAAAAGGAGAGTCAAAATAGAAAAGATGAACGAGACGGAAGATGGATAAAGAGGTGAAGTGGAACCACAATCTTAAGTCAAGATTGGTAATCTACAAAGGCCGTCACACAAAAGCATCACACAGTTGATATGGTTAAGGTTCAATGACTAGACCACGAGGCAGAGCCTCGGTAGTCAGTACACTGAAAGCACGAAAGCTATCAAAATCTCATGATTTTTCCTTATTCACTTCAAATGAGGTGTGTGCAACCTTATATAGAAGGAGGAGGGCGTGTAGCCTCATGCCTCTCCATTTGCCTATTAAATCTAGAACTAAATGACATTGATACAGAATGTACCACCCCCTCCCCCATTATAACATATGATTGATACATTAAACTTTATTGATGATGGCGTTTACACTTGAGGAATGCCGTAAGTCTTTTTACTTGTGGGCGTGCATCCCTTCCTATATGCTTGGCTGAGATAATCATGACTAGATGAGGATAATTATTTGAGTTTTGTAACTTTCACCATTAACTCATAAATTTCTCTTCAATGCAGATAATGATGATGAAGCTTTAATCTTGAGCGTGCAATTGATGATGATAATGGCCTCCTTATTGTTTTATTTGAAGATTTTCTCTTGAAAACCTTGATGGTGTAGAAGGTTACCATCACCTCACTTATGTCAAGCTCATTTGCTAACAATGTTAGAAATCAAGGCACTCAATGGACTTCAAGTTGTACTATGAGTTTTGATGATTACAAACAAGCCCATGCAAGTCAAGAAATCAAGTCAAATACTTAGAAAACTTGGAGAAGGAAATATTTAAACCAAAAGTGATCTTTTGAAAAACTGTTTTCATGCTGTTTCTGTGAAAACCTCTAGCTGCATTTTATGCGTGGAATTTTGTGAAAACCAAAATAACCTCCAGGGACGGAGAATAATAGACTACTAGACCTGGTAGGTATTGAGGCAAATTATAAGGACCACTAGACTACTAATAGTCATGCTTTCAATTGCATAAAATAAATAATTTATTAACATATATGCGTGGAATTTTGGCACCCCCGCCATTGTCCTCAAGCTCCGCCACTGAAGAGTCCATAATCGAGTATTTGGACTTCACTAATCGATTATTTTTGCTTGAAAGTAATCGATTACTTGCTCAAATAATTGATAATAATTGTTGCATCATACAAAGTGGCAGAGACTCTGGAATCGATTACTTGAAAGACTGTAGTCGATTACTTAGGACAAAGTAATCGATTAATGGTCCAAAAAATCGATTATTTTGGTTGCATCACACAAATGTCAGAGAGAAGCAAATAGAAATGGTATAATCGATTACTTGAGTTAAAATAATCGATTACTCAAGTCAAGTAATCGATTAATTTTTGAATTATTTTGAAATTCGTTTCACAATCAATCAGAATTATTTCCTGATTTGTTTTTGATTCAGTTTGATCTTTTCCAGCATTCTAATTCTGATGATTGATTTGGCTTTTTATTACATATTCTATTAAGTTTTTTGAAAATCAACTAAGATTTGATAATCTGCACTATCAAGAGTGCTATTGTTACACTCACAAGTTCTATTACATATTCTGATGATGATCTATTTTCCGCTCCAAGTTCTTACACTTAGACAAAGTTCTTCTCTTCTTCTCCGTCTCTAAGAATCTGAGTTTTGGCCTAGACTTGGATGCTTATTGCTTTTGCCATTAGAGACCTTCAATTTGTTTAATATGCACTATCAAGAGTGCTATTGTTTGTTGTTATTAAAACCTTATTTTTGTAATAACCGTAGTTTTAGGGAGTGTCTCCCTAGGTTGAAGGTGTGACAACTTCTATAGTGTGAGGAATCCAAGAGTATTGTTGAGGCCCCTAAAGAACGGTCAAACCTAGTAGTGTGCGGGGTGCTATGATTGTACAAGGGATTTTTCGCTACATATTGGTAATCGAACTCTCAAGTGGGTCGCTTGGAGATTGAACGTAGGCCTTTCGCTTGAAAGGTTTTCTCTTCCCTTACTCTTTTACTTTTCCACAACGTTTAATTTTATCGCGAATATTCAATTTTTAATATTTATCGTTTCTGCGCTTCTCTGAAATTTTGAATATACACTTGCATTGCTTTGGGTCGTGTACGTTTAACAAAACTCCGAGACAAATTAATTTTTAACTATCATTCACGTGCATTTCCAATAAATTTAATAAAACTTAATTCACCCCTCTCTCAAAGTTTGAGGTCAATTCTAACAAACAATTCTACGGTGCCATGCTAACAATCATGTTACATTCCTATCCATCTTATAAATAAGCCATCAATCATGCTACCTATCTTATAAATAGATTGCCAACACTTATATACATTATCTCACAAATCTCATCTCCTTTCACAATGTTACACAAGCAAGCACCCTCACTGCTTCATTTAATGGCTTTTGGTTCTTTATGTTTCACATCAACCTTGATAATATAGAGAACCAAATTTGATCCAAGGGCCTAAAAATGCCTCTCAAATTGTACAAAGGGGTTCAAATTGTTTGATCTACCATCTAGAGGATTTTTTATATCTTTCCTTATTCTATTAAGAATTCATATAAAACTCTGCATTGTAGGATTTCTAAAATACCTATATCAATCCAATGAAAGGTCAAACTAATGACAAAGTAGTGTGTGTTTTAGGATATTCTTTCACCCCCCATTTTAAAAGAAAATAACACGCATCACTTGGTAACCATTATTAATAAATAAAATACCATTTTGTGACACGTCACATTTTTTATGGTATAAGCTGATTATAAGTTGATTTTGTAAGCTCGTATAACATTTTTCCCAATTCTTTTTGCCGTAAGGAAAGACAAAGTAAACTATGAGATGCTTGGAACTGCTCCAACTGAAAGTTGATCCTACGGTCATATAAACATCTAAAGTAGGGATGAAGGATAGCTTTGCATACCTGTAATTAACAAATCTCATAGCTAGTCTGAACTGTGGTGCAGTTAGGATAAAAACAGCCCGGATAAGAAAATCATCATTATATGATCTACATTAAAACAAAACATAGTAAAAACCTTAGGATAGAATAGGATTCATTTATTCATATTTCATATTGTCTTGACACAAGAACAATTCCAACTCTAGCTTGATCGAGCCTACTACCAATTGAAGTATAGAACTGGGGACATTACCCAACTAGGTTTGGTTGAGAATCTACCAACAATTCACTAAGGACAACAGGCTCTTTAATTACAGCATTTACACTAGAGTGCATCTCAAGTGAAGTAAATCCATCATCCTTCATGTAAAATAGGTCAGACGCTTTATTCATTTTCCAAAATAGTTCCTTGCAATCTCTTGGAACTACACTGCCTTTTTCCTGCAAAACTAATCTCAGGAGTTCTCTTCTCTTATCCTCAATAATGACCTTCATATCCTTTATAGCATCTTCTGCAGTAATAACTCCATTACCATGAATAATATGCAACGAGACTGCATTCAATTTTCCTTGCGCAGATTCTCTCTGCAGCATAGACAAAAAACATTAGTCGCTTAGGCAGGGAAACATACAGTAGAAATGAAGCATATACCTTAAAAGTTTGAATATCGTTCAGGAGACGCCCGCCAGTGCTCATGAGCTCATACAGGCAATCCAATTCATGATTTTCAGTATCATCATTTGAAAGCTTAGGTCCAACGAGATAGAGGGCCGGAAGGACGATTGGTCCCAAGCCAAATGATATGCATGCATTTTGCATATACTCGTCAATTGTTGGGACAGTATTGGTTCTCGACCACTGCGCTTCCCTAAACATAGACTGCATCAAATTCAACCACTGCACAACAAAGTGAATACTTTAGCTAAGAAAAAAACTTTTAATATGGAAAACTCCTATAGGCCTAATGGTAAAATTAATTTCTCATGTCATTGAAGTAAACTTAGAAGAAAAGCGTCAACTAAGGTTGATAGACCCGATCCAAGGTTAACTTTTCTTGATTGTATTGGAAAACTCAAAAGAACATAAGTAGAAAAATTTAACCAGAAAGATAAAGTTTAGTCTCACAATCTTGATAACATTGTTTTTCACATTACGTCCTTGCCGCTTGATCGATTTCACTCCAATCTCGCAAATTGTGCTGTGAACTGCGGAAAATATTATCTTAACTATTTCAGAACAACAAACAGTGTTGATATCTACATCCCACCTGCATTCCAATTTCAATAACATCATTGTTTGAGTATGAACATTTTGGTAGAATTCAAAAGGGAATCAAGAAATGGAAAACTTCAAATTATGAACAAGAATATACTCCTCAACTAGTTGAATAAGCTTCTTTTGCTCCTCTTCAGAACTACCAACATCAAAGAAATCATCAACAACTGTTGCGAGCACCGCATTTTTCGTCCATGATATCCGCGCATCAGATAATTCAGGGGAGAAAAGCGCCGCTGCAATAGAGAAGTAACAATAGTCCAGTTTCTGCCTTGCAAATTTTAGTTTGTCTAGTTTGCTCTCCTCAACCCACCTGCTTATGTTATGGTACAGTTAGATCAAACTTGACCAAATGCACCTCCATGAGTAGCTATTTGAGCGAAACTTTACCAAGACAACATACATTTGAGTAAAGTTTCTCTGATACCTAGCATGAATCATAGCCTTAACAAAACCTATACCACTCGATGTTTTCAGCCAAATGAGAAAGAAGGTAGATACACTTGAAAGTGCTTATGACTTTCATCTTTGAAACTTAATTAAAAGGATATACCTTGAAAGTTGTTTCAACTCTTCACTGTGTATTGATTGGCAGATATTGAAGTCTTCTACGGCTAGCTTAAGAAATTCTTGGTTTGCAAGATTGCGAGATCTGGACCGAAGTAACGAACGAATTTGAGCAAAGAAAAGATAATAGTAGAAAAAGGAACTTTATGCAGGAGAAACGAACAACTAGACGCCCACCTATATGATGTTTTTAAAATCCTTGTTTCTTCTACATTGTAATGCTCCATTGATCGCCTGTTTAACAAACGCTCCCAATTTGCATAATGAGGAAAATTAAGAGCGTCTTTGACCTAAAGTTCAAAAGCATTGCAATTTTCAGGAAAGATTATAAAACCGTATAGAAACATTAAGCTAAAATTTGTTAAAGATCAATACAAGAAACTACCTCACAGTCAACATAACTACGAAGTTTATCAGCATATAATCGGAAATGAGATGATTCCTGCTTCAGAAGATGACCTGTCCAGGAATTTAGTCTTACCAAAACTGATTCCTCTGGATATATAATGACTTGTGAAGCCTTATATAGCTCTAAGACTGCACCAATATCCTTCAAGTATCCTTTCAAGGAATTTTCAAAGTTGTCTTCCAAATATTGATATAATGGGTCTACAAAGACACAATATACTGATTAGCTGCTTTGGTCTTTTCCTTAAAAAATTCGGAAACAGTTGAATGTTACAAATGATCCTACCTGAAGAAACATTATACCCATTGAGACGCAAAATACGAAATGCCATTGCACAGGTAGTGGGGTCTAACAAAATTTCTTCCACTTCTTGCTGCCAAAGCCTGTTTCTCACATAATTACTCATGTAATTTTTTTTTTTTTTTTTTGCAAGGTAATTAAAGATATTCCAAAAGACCAAAACACTTGTATAGATGGGTATCTCCACATTTTCATCACATGATTTTATAGTTTCCTTCTAACTGCTCCGGTTAACCACAAAGTAATTAACAAGTGCATGCATTTGAAACTAATTATTACCTGTATGTTTCATCCAATACACTTCGAATTTCCTCTTTGAAATGATGATTAATACCCAACTTTTCAAGAGTGTCAACCATGCAGAGACGAGCATATATGTCCAAAGGATAGACGGTTGGAACTGAAAATTTATTTTAAAAAGAAAGGCCAATTTAAGCACATAAAAAGTAGTGATTAAAGATATGTTGGTATTATTGCATTAATTCTCAAGGTACAAAGACAACTTCCATTACGTAAGAGAACTGTTCGAAAACCATGACACTAGAGGGACCAAAACATATGAAATTTAATAATTGAGGACCAAAACAAACTACCAACCTAATTATGGAGACCAAAATTTAATAGTAGGATCAAAACCAAAACTTTTTATAAATGCTAGGACCATAATCAATTTTTTTTAGAGACCAATTTCAAATGATTCAATATTTGCCAGAACCATTTTAGTATTCAAACCTTAAAAATAAATTCAGCAAAAGGTTAGCAGGTAAACATACCAGCATTCCCAAACTTCTCTAGTACTGATTGGAGATAATTAACACAGTCAGTATTCTTAAGGTGATTATAAACAGCTGCTGTTGAAGCAGGTGAATTAAACAACGATCCATTTTTTCTTTGATATTTCATGATCATTTCCCAGTCCCGTGACTTCTGCATTCCTTCTGAACAATAAGCTAGGTAAGCTTTCCACCCTTCAGAATTGCTTTGAAAGCCTCTGTTTTATGACATGCAGACCAGAAATAGATCAGTTTGAAGGAATTTAGACAATATGGAAATATGAGACTTTTAAGGGGTGTAAATGGGTCAAAATCAATCAGCCAATCCGATAAATCCGAACCAACCCAACCCATATTTGATGGGTTGAATTGGTTTAATGGGTTCGTTTGGTTTTTTTAAGTAACCCAATCAAGGTTGAGTTACAGATTTGCTATTTAATAAACTAATCAACCCAACTCGTCATCGTGAATTTATTTTATTTATTTATTTATTAATGCATAACTTTAAACTAAAAAAAAACTAAATTACTACTTCGTACTTCCTACTTAAATCTATTTTGATTTAATCTTATTTTTCACTCCACTCTCTAGTATCATCTCTATAAATTACATTGTTTGGAGATGAAATGCTCTGGTTTGCTGTTATTTTCTTTTCTTAATATCTATATGTTGTTTTACTCTTTCCACTAGATTAGACCAAAACAAAAAGCCTAACAATCAAAAATAAAGAACTTTCATTTATTTATGCTATCCTTATTTTTTTTATTTTTTTTTTATTTATGCTATCTTTAGATGGATGGAGCATTGATGAAAGAGAGCTAAGATTATTATTATTACAGTGAGGGACTAAAGTGAATTAAAATTTTTAAGTTAGGAACTAAAATGAAACACGATATCATAGGTTAACGATCACGTTAACGTCTATAAACGGAAAATGTTGTCAGGAACTAACGTGAGTAACTTTTTTCAAAGCGAGGGACTAAAGAGGAATTATTGAAAAATCAGGAACTAAAGTGAAAGCTCCGTACAAAGTGAGGGACTAAAGTGACAGTTTAGTCTTATATAAACTAAGAAGTTAGCTCGTACGATGCACAAGATTTAATTTTGGATTTTATTGTGCTAATTTACAAATAAATTTTGATAATGTGTTTTTTTGTGTGGGAATAAATATTTGATTTTTTATGGTTATTTCAAGTAAAGGTTTTGATATTTTGTTTTTTTAGTAAAAGGAAAGATTAATAAAAAAAACTTAATTTTAATTATAATAATAAGAATATAGCATGATCGAAAGAATAAAAAAATATGTCTAATCTTTATGTTTATATATTAAATTCATAATTCATTCTTAATTATAAATGTATGGATTTGAAATTTCAAAATGAAAAATAAAAGGATTTTTTTTAATAAAATTATAATACTATAATCCTACTTATGTCCCTAAATATAAGAACCTTTTGATACTTTTATTTTGTCCCTATTTATAAGACCCTATACCAATTTTCAATGAACATTAATTACTTTTTTCCACAAACAGCCCTATTTATTTAATACTTTTTAAATTTCCAATAATATTAATAGGGGTAATTTTGAAAATACATATCAAATATTCACATTTCCAATACCATTAACTAAATTAACCAACTTTCTTAATGAACTTGAAATCTCCCAGAGAGGTCTTATATATAGGGACAAATATAGTAGTATTTTTTTTTTGGATAAAACAAATTGATGAAAAGAAAAAGCAAGCAGAAGAAATCCTTGCTACTGGTAAGTTTAAGCAACAACATAATAGAAAAATACATGATATATAAGGGCATCCACAACATAATCTTAACATTAGACTCGTCAGAACACATCAACATTATATCATCATTTTGCTATAAGATTACTTTTCATATATTCCACCATAGCAGAGTGTTAACATCAGACTCTCCATATTCATGCATCATGTACTTTTAAACACAATTTCATTTCAATAATGTTTTTGTAATATAAGCTCAATAATATTAATTACCTACAATTTATGAAAATAATCTCAAATAATATTTAAATATTAAAATTGAATAAAAATTAACATTACAATAACTAAAGTTAATGTTACCTACTAAAAATATTTATATATTTCTTTTTCCATTACAAGACAATAGAAAAAACATATATTTAAGAATATTCTTTTTATCATTTAAAAAATATTATTATTATTATTATTATTATTATTTATTTACTTATTTATTTATTAGGGTATTATAAAGTAAAAAGAGATAAAGGACAAAAAAATTAGGTCCCAACAAACTTTTTATTTTATAAAAATTGAGTCTATAAAATAAGAGACTCAACTTAAGACTCTCCATCAGATTTTGAAGATTAATAAAATTTTGAGAAAGTCTGGTAGAAAATAACTATAAAATATCTGATGCTGAGACTCTCCACCAAACTCTCTTAAAACTATGTTGTCGTTGCCGTAACAATCCAAGACCACTCCTTGCTAATATGTGTTTTTGGAGTGAAATGAAAAAACTTATTGTGGCGGTGATCTGATATTTGCAAATTTTGTGAGTGTTTGGTGTATTAATTAAATGAACGTAGGTTTGGAAAATTAATTGTGAAAAATTATGATCATATGAAGTGAAAAATTATTAATGTAATGTCTTTTAGGATAAGAAGTGTGAGGGAAATATGGAGACGAAGAATTATCCATTTTTATAATATATTTACTAGAGAATCCAAATACTACCTTTGGAGTTCTATGTCTTTCTTTTGAATCATTGCTTCCAAGCTTGTTGCTCCAAGAGGAAGATTAATGCCCAAAATTTGTGCATATTCAATCAAAGAAGGAAAGAGTATATTAAATCCGATGGGAGGATGCTGCTTCTCGTCATTGATTGAAGCAATGTTTGACTCAATAAATTGAAGACCTGCAAGAATATAAGATAAGCAAATCCATTTAAATAACAGCCTTGGAAGAGATATAGGCATACAGCTATGGGAACTGCATACCCCTATTAATTTGGTCGTCTCCAATGCCCCATCGCTTTAATGCAAGGATACTTGCCAAGGTAGATAAGAGAGCATCATTCATCAATAATGGATGGCGATCGGAAAAACCCCAAGAACCATCAAAGAGTTGATTATCCAACAACCAATTTAAGCATTGAGGAAAAAACGGAGCTTGTGGAGAAGTTTGAGAAGGAATCATTGCCACCCAAGCCGTATCATATGAAGAAACTGAAAGTTCAACCTTGTTGAACATATTTTTTATTCTTTCTTTAGTATCCTCAAGGCACTGCAGCAGCAATAAAACCCAAATTTTATTTCCTTATTAGTTCTCACAGAAACTATACGTAACGAAGAAAAAAACACTTCAAAATATGCATGTCATACTCATACCAAAGCCGTACTGTTCTTTTTCTTCTTTACATTTGATGCAATCATCAAAGACTCTGTCAAAAATGAAATGAAATCAGATCTTTCACAAAGTATTATTAGGAGATAATCCACAGAGAGTATAACAAACCAAATTAAATTTTTATTTGCATTTACTATTTCTTGATAGTAAATAAACACTGCATGTATACAAAAAGTATAAAGTGTCGGAAAAATAAACTATACGTTACTGCTAGTTGCTATATGCATCTTCAACCCATCTTGGTTGTGCAGAGAAAATAAGAAAATCACTCCAACTAAAATGTGATTATTTATATTAACCTGAAGTTAAAGAAGAGGTGCAATAAATGGGAGTGGTGAAGTGCGAGAGAGACATGGTTCTGAGTGAATGGTACTTGCTGTTGCTGTGCTGTTGCTGTTGCTAACATCAGACAATCAGACAGTCTAAGAGAGAAAAGAGAATGTGTAACTGTGTAAGAACTATAGAATCTGGTGACTTTATAACATAAATATTTGGTGAATGATGGGGACAAACAAGAGAACAAAAGGCACAGGTCACTACGAAATAAATGCATGGAACTGGAGGATAGCTACCTTAGGCATGTTGTCAAGTGGGGAGTGGGGATGACAATGGATTTGGGTACCATATTACTCTGACCTGTTTCGTTAATGTAAATTTGATTTAGATTCGTACGGGTTCCCATCGTGGATCTTGAGATACCCGACGGATCTTGAGCGACGATAGAGGTAATGTGTAGTATGAAAGAGGCACATTGAACAAGTTTCGGTCATCTCTACGTCTCGGAGTAAACTAGTGTTCGGTTATCGGATACCCTTGATGTACCAAAATAATAATATAATAATAATAATTTTAAACAATATAAAACAAGAATATCTAAAAAAAATAGTATGTAATCATGATTTGCTTTAACAAACAAATACTCCATCCTTCCTAAACAGTGCCTAAAAGTTTATCAAAATTAGGATTCCAAGCTAAAGGTATAATAATAAATAATAATCTTGAAATATGCAATTTTTTAATATATAAACAAATATAGTTTTATCTTTTTTTATTATATTTTTATAAGTGTGTTTGCATTGAAAATTGATTATTTATAAATTTTATTTGTATTAAAAAATGGTTTTAATTATTTGGGAGAACACTCTAGAAAAAGAAAAAAAAACATATTTTAAGTATTATATAATATATTTTTTTTTTTACTTTTGCATTGAAAGAAACTAAAATAAAAGTTATATTATCTCCTTTATAACTTTTTTTTTCCAGTGATAGATATATTCAAATGACTTCCTTTATTTATATATATATATATATATAATTTATATTTATATTTGAATTATTATAAATTTATTATTATTATTATCCAACTTAAATAAGATTGCCTTTCAAGAAGCCGGATATATGTGATTCATAAAATATATATATATATATATATATATTAACACCTTTGAATTGCTAGGAGGACATAAGAGATTCATAATATATATATATATATATATATATATATATATATATATATATATTGTAGAATCAAGTCTCCAATTAGGTGGATTTATTTTGATGATGACAATATAATTAGATCATGGAGTTAAAGCAAGAATTCAAGCTCATCAAGTCAAGAAGATCAAGTGCATTATGTATCTATTCATTCTCAATTTTATTTTGAATGTAATTTTATTTTATTGAGAGTGGGTAGCTTAGGAAGTTATCTCACCCTTAGGATAAATAATTTTAATTGCATGAAAAAGGTTAGGGGTTACATAAAATTATTCCTTGAAGAGAGACTTGAAATAAATTGTTGAAAAACTTGATTTTTATCATCTCTGGGCAAAACACTCGAGTAATCACAAAAATACTCGAGTATAAAGACACTCGAGTAATCTGAAAGTTACTCGAGTATCAAAACACTCGAGTACTTCCCAGAATACTCGAGTATTTCAGCCTCAAAACAGAGATTTGACCGTTAGTTCAATACTTGGGCATTTCTATTGAAAGATGGGCAAAACACTCGAGTAGTGTCAAAAGTACTCGAGTGTTTTGGTTCTGACAGCAAAATTTTAACCGTTGGAAAAGGGCAAAAATGGAATGAAAGAGTTGATTTCACTCATTCATTGTATTTTCCAGATATGAGAAATGAATGCTATTGAACTAACCAACAAGAGCATTAAAGTTGAGGGTGCAAAACATTCATTTTGATCATTCTCTCTCTCAAGTGGATAATTACTCTAACTCAATATTCATTCATTATTATTATTTGTTCTAAGAGTTAGAGTTGTGCTTAATTGTTGTGGATATCATTTGTTGGATCACTCCACATACACATACACATCTTGTTCTCAAAATCTTGGTTAGTAACCAAGTGTACCTAAGTGGATCTTAGGTTCATTCAAGACTTGGGTGGTTCCCAAGCAATTGCTAAGAGGTTCTTAGCTTTGGTGGAGCTCTTGAAGGTTTCAAGGAGCTTGAAGAAGAAGGAGTCTTCATCACCAACATCAAATTGGGGTAGAAATTCAAGAGTTTGGTACACTCTTGGAAGGGATAGGTTGAGTGAGGCATCTCAATACCCTTTGTAATATTTCTAACAATTTGATTTTAGTAGACACTCCTAAGGTTCTTAGGGGGACTGGACTAGCTCTCTAAATAGGGAGTGAACCAGTATAAAATTGTTGGTGTTGATCTTTTATAGCTTTCTTTAACTTCAAGCAAAAACCAAACCTAAGTTGCTCAAAAAGGGGATTATTAATTAGAGTAGCAATTCCGCAGAAATTAAGTTGTTTTCAAGTTGTTATAACTTTATTTAATTGCTTTCTACTCTATTAATAATCTGCCTTGAACTGTATTCATTGTTATTGATTAAAGTGCATATTTTCCAGAAACTGTTTTTCTGCTATCTGGACGATTTACTCGAGTATTCTTGGAAAGACTCGAGTGTTCTTGAGTTTTTACTCGAGTAGTTTTTAAAATACTCGAGTGTTCGTGCTCTGTTTCTGAAAAATCTGCACTTGATTAATTAAACCTAATTGCATTCGAAAAATTAGTCACTGTTGCATTCCGATTACTATTCACCCCCCCTCTAGTAATTGCAAAGCCCGCTTGTTGGTTTCCAACAAGTGGTATCAGAGCTCGGTCGAAAGATCGAGCGTAAAAGCTTTTTCGAAAAGATCCTTTGGAAACTATGGGCTCTAGCAATTATCAAGAAGGTTCCTCTTCAATAAACCGCCCTCCATTCTTTAATGGTGAAGGGTATGCTTATTGGAAGGTTAGGATGAGAGTTTTTATTGAAGCAATAGACACCGATATTTGGGATGCAATAGAGGATGGTCCTTATATTCCTAGACATATGGTAAATGGGGAAGTCATTGAAATTCCTAGGAAAAGTTGGAATGATGATGATAAAAAGAAAGCATCATTTGATTTAAAAGCTAAAAACATCATCTTTTCGGCTTTATCCCATGATGAATTTTATAGAATTTCTCAATGCAAGTCGGCTAAGGAAATGTGGGACACTTTGGAAGTCACACATGAAGGAACAAGTGAAGTAAGAAATGCTAGATTAAATTCTTTAACACATGAATATGAATTATTTCACATGTTCCCGAATGAATCCATTGATGACTTACAAAAGAGGTTTTCACATATTGTTAGCCACTTGATTTCACTAGGAAAGCAATTTCGTGATGGTGAAACTACTCACAAAATTTTGAGATGTCTTGATAGAAAATGGCAACCTAAGGTCACCGCTATCAAGGAGTCCAAGGATTTAAATACTATGGACTTGGCAACCTTGTTTGGGAAGCTCAAGGAGCATGAGATTGACTTATCAAGACTTAGCTCACATGAGGAGTCGGACAAAAAGAAGAAGAGTATCTCTCTCAAGGCCTCAACCAAAGTTGTAAAAGAGGTTGAAGATGACTCAACTAGTGAGAACTCCGATCATGCACTCAATGAGGAGGAAATTGGATTGTTTGCAAAAAGATTCAACAAATTCCTCAAGGGTAAGAAGAGTGGCTCATCATCAAGAGAAAGAAGACCCAAGGAACACAAGTCTAAGAACAAGACTTCAAGTGATGTAGTGAAGTGTCATGAATGTGGAGGCATTGGACACATAAGGATGGAATGTCCTACATACTTGAGAAAGAATGAAAAGAAGGCCCAAGAGGGCAAGGGCAAGAGGGCTTACATTGTGTGGGATGCACCGGAAAAGGATGCAAAATCATCATTAAGTAGCTCGGATGATGAAGTTGCAAATCTATGTCTCATGGCAAGAACCAACAATGAAGCCTCAAGTGCAAATGGTGAAAATGAGGATGAGGTATCATCTCAAAGCTCTAGCTTTTCCTCTTCCTCTATTCCTTATGATGATTTGCTCAATGAATACAATGAAATGTTAACACAATTTGAAAAACTAGCTAAGATTAACAAGGAAAAAGGAAAGAAAATTTTGGAGTATCAAAAAGAGATTAATGAATTAGAAAAGTACATAAATGAATTGAAACTCCAAAATGCTTCTTTAGAACTTGTTAATTCTAGTCATGTTTGTGATTGTGCAAGTGATGAGAAAACTATTGTTTATTGTGAGAAATGTGACATTCTTGAAAATGAAATAAAAGATTTGAAACACAAACTCACAATATCAAATAGTGATAGAAACCTAGACCGGTTAATTAAATCTCAAAGAAATTATTCAAACAAAACCGGTTTAGGATATGTCCAAAAGAAAAAGGACAATAAAAGGGTTGGTTCATCTTCTAAAATTGATTATACAAACAAACCAACTTGCTTTTATTGCGAAAAGTTTGGACATACAAACAATAGGTGTCACATTAAACATGTTGAAATTCAAAAAGGCACTTATGTTTGGATTAAGAAGGAAGAAACACCAAAAGCTAACCCAAAGGGACCCAACATAATTTGGGTACCCAAAATGAGCAAATGATCTTGTTTTGTAGGTGTGCCTTAGAACCGAAAAGAAACCGTGGTATCTTGATAGTGGATGTTCAAGGCACATGTCGGGAGATAGGCGGAACTTCATGGAGCTTACTCCTCAAGAAGGTGGATATGTCACTTATGGAGACAACAACAAAGGAAAAATTCTTGGGATTGGTAAAGTCGGTAATTCTTCCAACTTGGTTATTGATAATGTTCTTTATGTTCAAGGATTAGAACACAATCTTTTGAGCATTAGTCAACTTTGTGATATTGGTAACCATGTATTATTTACCTCCACCCAATGTCTCATAAAAAGTGACAAGGATGAATCTATCAACTTTGTTGGCAAAAGGTCTAATAATACTTACTTGGTTGAATTAAACAATATTACCTCTTTGGTTTCTACTTGTCTAGTAAGCAAAGAGAGTGACACTTGGTTGTGGCACCGTAGGATTGCTCACATTAATATAAATCAATTAAAGAAAATACAATCAAAAGACTTAGTGGTTGGTTTACCAAAGCTTGATTTTAAAATTGAAGGTGATTGTACTCCTTGTAAGAAGTGCAAACACACCAAAAACCATTTTGGTTCTAAGAATGAAGTGTCCACAACAAGACCATTAGAAATGCTTCATATGGACTTGTTTGGACCTTCTCAAGTAAAAAGCTTTGGTGGGAACTACTATGGTTTGGTGATTGTTGATGACTTTTCTAGATTTACATGGACTTTATTCTTAAGTGCAAAAAGTGAGACCTACAAATCTTTCAAACGCCATATTAAACTTGTGCAAAACCAAGTAAACCAACGAGTAATTATTATTAGAACCGATCATGGTGGTGAATTTGAAAACTACAAGTTTGATAGATTTTGTGATAAACATGGTATTGAACACCAATATTCCGCACCAAGAACTCCGGAACAAAATGGAGTGGTAGAGCGGAAAAATAGGGTGTTAGAGGAACTTGCAAGAACCATGCTAAATGATTCTCAAGTACCTCATTATTTTTGGGCCGATGCCGTTAATACGGCTTGCTATGTCATGAATAGAATTCTAGTTAGGCCCATGCTCAAGAAAACCCCCTATGAGCTTTACAAAGGAAGAAAACCAAATATATCCTACTTTCATGTTTTTGGATGCAAAGTTTATGTGCTAAATAATGGAAAAGATCATCTTGGAAAATTTGACTCCAAATCCGATGAGGGAATATTTTTGGGTTATTCTTCACATAGTAAAGCATATAGAATTTTTAATAAAAGAACTATGACTATTGAAGAATCCATTCATGTGGTTTTTAATGAGTCTTCGAAAGAAGATGTTGTTTTAAGTGATGGTTGTGATGAAGGTTTTGAGTTTTCAAAAGATGAAAAAGGGAAGGAGATTTTAAAGGATGAAGGTGAAGTTAAAAATGGTCTTGATCCGGCTTGGAAAACGGTGAAAGCTCATCCTATTGACAATGTCATAGGAGACCTTTCAAAGGGAGTATTAACTCGTAGGACTATTCAAAACATTTGTCATTTTGTTTCTTTTGTTTCTCAAATCGAACCAAATTCAATTAAGGAAGCAATTTTGGATGAACATTGGGTTATGGCCATGCAAGAAGAACTAAATCAATTTGTTAGAAATGAAGTTTGGGAATTAGTGCCTATACCCGATGATCATACCATAATTGGTTTAAAATGGATTTATAGAAATAAACTTGATGAATCCGGTTTGATTATAAGAAACAAAGCGAGACTTGTTGCCCAAGGGTACAACCAAGAGGAAGGTGTTGATTATGACGAGACCTTTGCTCCGGTTGCACGCCTTGAGGCAATCCGAATCTTGCTTGCCTTTGCATCAATTATGAAATTTACTCTTTATCAAATGGATGTCAAGAGTGCTTTCTTAAATGGTTTCATAAATGAAGAAGTGTATGTTAAGCAACCACCCGGTTTTGAGAGTCATGAATTTCCAAACCATGTTTATAAATTGAAAAAGGCACTTTATGGATTAAAACAAGCTCCTAGAGCTTGGTATGATCGATTAAGTACCTTTTTATTAGAAAATGACTTTCAAAGGGGAAAGGTTGATAATACCCTATTCATCTATAAAACTAAAAAGGACATTTTGTTGGTGCAAATATATGTAGATGATATTATCTTTGGTGCCACTAACGTGTCCTTGTGTAGCAAGTTCTCTAATTTGATGAAAAAGGAATTTGAAATGTCCATGATGGGAGAGCTCAAGTTCTTCCTAGGACTTCAAATCAAGCAAGTCAAGGAGGGGATTTTTGTGCATCAAGGAAAATATTGCAAGGAGCTCCTTGGAAAATTCGGAATGGACAAATGAAGGAAGCCTACACTCCCATGAGCACCTCATGCTACCTAGACAAGGATGAACAAGGTACACCGGTTGATGTTAGTAAATATAGAGGTATGATAGGTAGTCTTCTATATCTTACCGCATCTAGACCGGATATTATGTTTAGTGTATGCATGTGTGCCCGTTTTCAAGCTAATCCTAAAGAATCACACCTATCCGCGGTCAAACATATATTTAAATATCTTAAAGGAACGATAAATACCGGATTATGGTATCCTAGTGATACTAGTCTTAGCTTGGTTGGTTATTCGGATTCCGACTTTGCGGGATGCAAGCTTGATCGTAAAAGCACTAGTGGTACTTGCCATTTATTGGGAAGCTCACTAGTGTCATGGTTTTCTAAAAAGCAAGCTTGTGTTGCTCTTTCCACCGCCGAAGCGGAATATATCGCCGCCGGTAGTTGTTGTGCTCAACTCTTGTGGATGAAACAACAATTATTGGATTTTGGTTTGAAACTTGAAAATATTCCTATTAAGTGCGATAACACAAGTGCAATCAACTTAACTAAGAATCCGGTGTATCATTCAAGGACTAAACATATTGAAATTAGACATCATTTTCTAAGAGATCATGTACAAAAAGGTGATTGCACAATTGAATTTGTAAGCACCACAAACCAATTAGCGGATATTTTTACAAAACCATTGCCAAGAGATACCTTTTATCATATAAGAGGAGAACTTGGAATTTTAGATGAGTCAAGCATTAGCTAATTGATTTGTGTTTGTGAAAATTCACCAAGTATGTCTCATTTCATGTGCATTAGTGTTTGAAAAACAATTGGACCTTGAGATGTTGTGAATTATGTGTTTTTGACTGTGAGTGATTTTGAGTCTAATTTGTGTTTATGTTAAATTGTGTTGGTTTAGTGACAATGTGTTCAAATTGCTGTTAAAACTGTCTGTCTGTCAAATTTACTCGAGTATTTTCATTTCTACTCGAGTATTTTAATTCCAAATTAAATGGTTTGAAAATTGAAAAAGTTCTTGGTCAGGTCTGATTGTTTCACTCGAGTGTTTTCAAATTTTACTCGAGTACTTTACTCTTTACTCGAGTGTGTCCTGTTTTACTCGCGTGTTTTTCGGTCCAGTAACTCTAGACTTTCTGGACCGGGCTTTTTACTCGAGTACTTTAACAAATACTCGAGTGTTTTTTTAAAACACTCGAGTAATGCGACTTTTTAAAGCACAGCAGCAGCGTTTCAGCAGTTACTTTTCACGAACCCCCTCTTCTCCCCACTCGAGTTCTCTCAACCCCAACCTCTCAAAACACGTTTTTCACTCCAATTTTTCACAGCTTGTAACTTTAAATCATCTCCACATCACTTTTCTTAAATTATTTTACTTCAAATCACTGTTTTTCACCCCCAAATCCGAAATTCCCTTTTGAAACCCTAACTCCCCTAAACTCGAAATTGTCCATTTTTTTCTTCAATTTGTGTGCAAATGTCTACCTCTCGAGCTAACCTACGTCCAAGGAAGAAAAGAAGAGAGCCTACTCCTCCTTCTTCATCATCTTCAGAGCATGAAGAGGAATTCTTTTCTGCTGGTGCATGTGCTAGGAGGGAGGCATTGTTCATCACTCATGGCTATGGTGTACAAAGCTGGACCACAGAGGATTTTCTTGAGGGTAACGGTTTTACATTTGTTCAAAAGCTTAGGGAACAACACCTTATGAATTTTATCTCTTTCAATGGTCCAATTTATCTTAGACTAGTGCGTCAATTTTTTGCAAATCTTAAGGAGATAAATAGGACTACTTTAGAATCCAGAGTAGCTGGAACCCACCTTGTACTTCGTCCTACTGATTTAGAAACTGTCTTTGGCATAACACGAACGGGGCAGAACAATTTGAATGCTCAAACTGATGATATTTTTCGAAATCTGCTTCGTCCCGATCGTGTTTATGACGGAGATGAAAAGAAAGCCGTGAATATGACCACTTCAAACCGCATTCTTCACCATATTGTTAGTCACATCCTTATGCCCCAAACATCTCCAAATTACTCAAAGCCCACAAAATTAGAACTTCAGCTTATTGATGCTATACTGAATGATAATATGTTGAACTGGGCTGCTGTTATTTTTGCTCGGATGGTCAAGGCAGGGTCTTCTAAACCAACCCAAAATCTGCCTTATCCTATGCATGTGTGTCGACTTCTCCGACACCTCAATGTGCCTATTCCTCATGATGAGGAGAAAGTTGACCCTCCGGCAGAGTTGCATGCGCTTCATGAGGGGCTATTGCGTCAAATGAAAATGAGGAAGCGCGGCGGGAGGTGGTATTGGATGGATCAGGTAGCCACCATGGAGGCCCAGGAGGCTGCTGAGCAAGCTGCAGCTCAGCAAGGTTTGGATGCTGAGCAGTTGGCTGATGAGCAGGCTCAGTATGATCAGGCTGATGGTGGCGGTGGTGGTGGTGATCCGGTTGATGACATTCAGTTTGAACATCCTGCTTTTGGGACTTATCAGACATATTTCGATGCTCGCTTTGCTCAGTTTGACAGCCGCTTGGATAGCTTTGAGCATCGATTGGCTGAGCAGCAGGATAGTATCAGCAGGATTGAGTCTCAGATGGGTGTGCAGTCGGCCATGATATATTCGCAGTTGGACCAGCATTCCGCTCAGATGAATGCTAGGTTCGATGATATGATGTCTGCATTCGGCCGCTTCTTTCCTCCTCAGGATCCCCCTGCACCGGATATGTTCTGAGATCGGTGGACATTGCACTCTGTTTTTTACATGTTATTTTTTTTGGATGTTTAGTTTTTCACTATGCTTTTGGGAGTTTGTTTATTTTTCTAAACCCTGCGTGGGTCTTTATCCAGTTTTATGTTTTTTTTTTTTTTTTTTTTCGTTCAGACTTGGATTTGGTTGGTGGTTTTATGCTATGTTATGATGTGATTTCACTGGATTTCTCATGGTTATTGTTTTTCACGTGTTTGGTATTCTCTGATAGTCATATTTGTTTTATATTAATATTATTTAAGGGGGAGTTTTCATTATTGGTATCCTTCTTGTCTCCTCCGTTTCCAAATGCTATCTTTTTGATTATGACAAAAAGGGGGAGAATGAGAATGAGAAGAGCAAGCACATCATTTTTTTTACTCTGATATTATGTTTGCTTACTCTGATATCATGTTTGCTCTCGCTCTGATACCAGTTACATTTTGTGCACTTGACTATGATATTATGGATATTATGCTGTGCTTGGTATTCTCTGAATTGACAGGTTAATAGGTTCCTATATTGAGGGGGAGCTCTCAAAAGAGAAGGAACGGTTTAATTATTTTGTCATCATCAAAAAGGGGGAGATTGTAGAATCAAGTCTCCAATTAGGTGGATTTATTTTGATGATGACAATATAATTAGATCATGGAGTTAAAGCAAGAATTCAAGCTCATCAAGTCAAGAAGATCAAGTGCATTATGTATCTATTCATTCTCAATTTTATTTTGAATGTAATTTTATTTTATTGAGAGTGGGTAGCTTAGGAAGTTATCTCACCCTTAGGATAAATAATTTTAATTGCATGAAAAAGGTTAGGGGTTACATAAAATTATTCCTTGAAGAGAGACTTGAAATAAATTGTTGAAAAACTTGATTTTTATCATCTCTGGGCAAAACACTCGAGTAATCACAAAAATACTCGAGTATAAAGACACTCGAGTAATCTGAAAGTTACTCGAGTATCAAAACACTCGAGTACTTCCCAGAATACTCGAGTATTTCAGCCTCAAAACAGAGATTTGACCGTTAGTTCAATACTTGGGCATTTCTATTGAAAGATGGGCAAAACACTGGAGTAGTGTCAAAAGTACTCGAGTGTTTTGGTTCTGACAGCAAAATTTTAACCGTTGGAAAAGGGCAAAAATGGAATGAAAGAGTTGATTTCACTCATTCATTGTATTTTCCAGATATGAGAAATGAATGCTATTGAACTAACCAACAAGAGCATTAAAGTTGAGGGTGCAAAACATTCATTTTGATCATTCTCTCTCTCAAGTGGATAATTACTCTAACTCAATATTCATTCATTATTATTATTTGTTCTAAGAGTTAGAGTTGTGCTTAATTGTTGTGGATATCATTTGTTGGATCACTCCACATACACATACACATCTTGTTCTCAAAATCTTGGTTAGTAACCAAGTGTACCTAAGTGGATCTTAGGTTCATTCAAGACTTGGGTGGTTCCCAAGCAATTGCTAAGAGGTTCTTAGCTTTGGTGGAGCTCTTGAAGGTTTCAAGGAGCTTGAAGAAGAAGGAGTCTTCATCACCAACATCAAATTGGGGTAGAAATTCAAGAGTTTGGTACACTCTTGGAAGGGATAGGTTGAGTGAGGCATCTCAATACCCTTTGTAATATTTCTAACAATTTGATTTTAGTAGACACTCCTAAGGTTCTTAGGGGGACTGGACTAGCTCTCTAAATAGGGAGTGAACCAGTATAAAATTGTTGGTGTTGATCTTTTATAGCTTTCTTTAACTTCAAGCAAAAACCAAACCTAAGTTGCTCAAAAAGGGGATTATTAATTAGAGTAGCAATTCCGCAGAAATTAAGTTGTTTTCAAGTTGTTATAACTTTATTTAATTGCTTTCTACTCTATTAATAATCTGCCTTGAACTGTATTCATTGTTATTGATTAAAGTGCATATTTTCCAGAAACTGTTTTTCTGCTATCTGGACGATTTACTTGAGTATTCTTGGAAAGACTCGAGTGTTCTTGAGTTTTTACTCGAGTAGTTTTTAAAATACTCGAGTGTTCGTGCTCTGTTTCTGAAAAATCTGCACTTGATTAATTAAACCTAATTGCATTCGAAAAATTAGTCACTGTTGCATTCCGATTACTATTCACCCCCCCTCTAGTAATTGCAAAGCCCGCTTGTTGGTTTCCAACATATATATATATATATATATATATATATATATATATATATTAAGATCGCGTCCTGACCACGCCTTTGTCCGGGCTCGGGGAATCTAACGTTGGCTTCAGGCCCAATGTTGAAGGTTGGAGTAGCTCGGCTCTAGCCCTTCTAAAGGTTCCTAGATCATTGAAGGGTTATTACCTGGGGTAGGTAACTCTTGCTCGTGACAGGACCGGAACACCTCTCTTAAAAATTAAGATGATTACATAAAAGAAAAATAAATGTTTTTTTCTTATAAGGAAAAATTAATAAGACTTAAAAAAAAAAATAACAATGAAACTATATATAATTAAAAATACAATGCAGTGGAATATGATTTTTTTTAGGTTACGTTTAAATAAGTTTTTAATTCACTTAAAGTAATGGCTTTTCAATAATGGATTGTTTAATTTGCACAATCTAAAATCTTGATGGGTTTGATATACAAAATTTTGAACTTCAAGATCTTCAAGATCAAAATGCTTGGTGGTAAAATGTTTTCCCGCATGCATTTAGATCCACACCAATAAACAAATTTTTTGTTCTTAAATTATTTTATGATTTTTTTACATGTGCCTGGGAATTTAAGAACTCCACCGTACCATCTTTTCATTCCATCCATGAACCAAAATTTTGTTCTTAATAAATGGGTTTCAGTAGAGGTATAACAGTGTGGTTCGGTTATGTTTTTAAGGAAAATTAGAAACCAAAACAAACAAAAGTATATAGTTTGGATTTGTTCTATTCGTTTCCCACTATTGTATATTATATTATTACAAAAACAAAACCAAACCTAACTGAACTACTTACGACTCGATCCGGTTTTGGCGTGGTTCGATTGGGTTAATCAGTTCATCTATTTTTTTTATAGCTAAATTAAAATTTTATGAATAGCATTGAGTGAATGAATAAACTCTTATTATGCTTTTTATATATATATATATATATTGTAATCATCATATTGTTCTATATTAATATTATATGCACCATTCTTTATCTTATTATACTTATAATAGTTACAATGTGTACTTTTTGGGTTGAAAAATTGATTCTTGGACAATTGCCACGAATCAAACTTAGTAGGAGCAAGGTGGTCTATTATTAAGGCAGAGAACAGAATCTGGTAACAAGTATTGAATAATTTTTTATTTTCTTTCAATTAGGGAGGGAGAACTGTTCAACATAAGGGCAAGGAATTTGACTTTTTAAAAGTATTCGATTTGGTTCGGTTACTATGGTTTATACAAGTATAAAACCATGAAATGAACCAAATGTCAATGGCTCCTCTTAAAAAAACCGAACCGAACAATGAAACCAATATATTTTTCAATTTTTAGTTTGATTCGGTTCGGCTGCATCGATTTTGTGATTTAGTTCGGAACCACTTACACTCCTAGGCCTCACTTCCTACCTTATACTCTTAATATTCTACAATAACTAAAAACTATCACTAATATAAAACCTCAATTTCTACCCCACAATAAATTAGTTGATAAATGTGCCGATAAGTTTTTTCGCAATAATAAATTAAAACAATAAGTTACAATACATGTCCATACATTAAAGTCCAATAATATAAAGTCCACGAATATTACAACACCAATAATTAAATATTAGACTCTACAATGTGTATTATTTATTTCACAACTATGAAACACCCTGGAGCCATGGTTATAATCTCGACAGAAAACTCCCTCAATTGAGAGTAGCATCATTTCCAGACATATATGGGAAATGACATCTATCTTCCATACCTACAAATATTTAGGGATAGGGGGTTAGTTATTGTCATATCATTAATAATGATTGCGATTTAAATAGCATAAAGTAAACAATCACAAACAACAACAAAGGTTATGCATATGATGTATAATAATCAAGTGTCTTAACGATTTTCATAATTAACTCTTTTATTTGTATGCTATGAATACATAACTCTCAATCTTTTCTTTCTTGGATCCAATTTCATATGCATATGCACTGTCCACAAGTATCACGTTTGGACCAAACCCCCATGCTAGGAATAGGACATATATTCACCTATAAATATATCTCTTACAAGTACTTTCATATATGCAACAGACTCCCGTGCAGGTATTTTTTTTAAGGACAAATAAATTTATTCTTAACGTTTTAGTGGTAAAATAAATACTCTTAAGGTATTTGAAAATTTTATCAGTTAACTTAAGGTAACATTCGTAGAATGGACAGTGTAGGATGCTAACACCTTCCCTACTCGTAAACGACTCCCGAGCTCAATCTCATCTAAAAGACCAGTTTCCTAATCAAAAAGGTTTTCTCAAGATTTTCCATTTTTATAAATTTTAGGGGCGACTCCATTTATTTTTCGCGGCGCCCGTACTGGTCAGTCATGACATTGTTGTGTGAATTGACTATAGATGTGAACAATTATGTAGCCATTGGTAGAGAAAAATATCAATGCGTAAAAATATACCGGTAGAGAAAAATCAGCTAGTGCCTCACCACGTCCATGACCTTTGATTTGGGTCTAATATATAATATTTTGAGCATGATTTAGACTCCCTTTTACTATGGATTTGGCTTGTTTCTCCCGTAAATTTAGGACTTTTTGTTAGTTTTAGGATTTTGTTATTAGTTCAGAATCCCTTGAATGTTTTGATCCGTTTTGGGTATGTTTTAGGTACTTTCAGAGCTTAATTGAAGAAAATATTTATGGAGATGAAAAGAGGACGAAAGGACCTTGAAAATAGCGCAAGAACGGAGCGAAACGGAGTCAGAAGTTAAGGCTCACGCCCAGGCACACAGGCCGGTGCGCCCAGGCGCGCTTGCAGCGGTCATCAGCATCAGTTATCCTGGCGCGTGCGCAGCGTGGAATGCCCGAATTGGGCCTGTTTTGATGGTTTTTGAGGGATTTGTTTAGGATTTGTAATGATATATTTATTCTAGGATTAGAAACTAGGTTAGCAGGTTTTAGAGAGGGAGATTACATGATTTTGGAGAGCTTTAGAGGAGAAGAAGATCGGAGATTGGAAGATTGAAGATCTCTTCGCGGTAATCCTAATTGTCTATGATTATGGATTACTCTTCTACTATTTTTATTCTTATTTTCCCAATGTGTAACTAAAACCCTCGTGTTAGGAATTGGTGAATTTGTATGGATTAGTTTATTGATTTCATGAATTGATGTTTTTCCGTTTCTAAATCAAGTGTTTGATGCGCCCAGGCGCGCTTGCAGCGGTCATCAGCATCAGTTAGCCTGGCGCGCGCGCAGCGTGGAAGGCCAAAATTGGGTCTGTTTTGCTGGTTTTTGAGGGATTTGTTTAGGATTTGTAATGATATATTTATTCTAGGATTAGAAACTAGGTTAGCAGCTTTTAGAGAGGGAGATTACATGATTTTGGAGAGCTTTAGAGTAGAAGAAGATCGAAGATCGAAGATTGGAAGATTGAAGATCTCTTCGCGGTAATCCTAATTGTCTATGATTATGGATTACTCTTCTACTGTTTTTATTCTTATTTTCCCAATGTGTAACTAAAACCCTCGTGTTAGGAATTGGTGAATTTGTATGTATTAGTTTATTGATGTCATGAATTGATGTTTTTCTGTTTCTAAATCAAGTGTTTGATTGTATTTTCACTGTTATGCATAGAAGTAGCTAATCTATATTTTGGATCTCTAATTCTTCAATTGAGAGATTAGGAATTAGAATAGGCCTTCAATCAAACAATATAATTATTCAACTCGTAGGGATACTTTTTGGTAATTATATAACTTGTTATAAATTCCACTGTTCTTAATTAATAGTTATTCAATGGTTTAATCACTTAAGGGATTAAGAGTTATCAAAATGAATAATAAACAGTAATAGCAAGAGGAATCTAGTAGTTACTACCTTAGGAATTTGTTCTTGATTTAGGGAAAAACAGAGATTCATGATAAATAAACAACGCCTACAATGAAACCATGTTCCTAACTCGTTTTCTTAAATTGCTCACACTTTTACTTAATTTTTGTTTTTAATTTATTTTCTGTTTTGTTTTTATTTTATTTCAATTCAATCTTAATTAATTAATTAGAAACTTATATATTTCGCTTTTAACTACTTTTTGGTGAAAACTAATTGAACAATTTGCAATCCCTGAGGGACGATATCTGGTCTTATTGACTATATTACTTGTCGATCCAGTATACTTGCCGGTAATCGAACAAGTTTTTGGTGCCGTTGCCGAGGATTGAAATTCGTTTCAATTAGTTTTCGGTACTTTGTAGTAGTTTTAGGTGAATTTTTTTTTAGTGTTCTTGTCTCGACAGGTGCTGCGTAATCTTTTTGTTGTTTTTGTGCTCTGCAGGTAACGCTATCTATTTGAGTGCAAAGAGGAAGAAGAAACTAGCACAAGAGGGGAAGGAACAAAATTTGAAGATGGCTGAAGCCTGAAGGTGGAGGATCACACGGATCCTCTCTGCCTCCTCCTCCCCGGAAGACTTTGGCGGAATATGCAACCGTGGACCCGGACTTTCTTGCTTCCAGCATAGTCCGGCCAACCATCACTGCAACTGCATTCACGATCGATCCACAGTACATCCACTTGATCATGCAGGATCAGTTCAGTGGTGCGCCGCATCAAGACCCCAGGGATCATATCGCTAACTCTCTGGGTATGCTCGAATTCTTCAAGATCGAGGGTGCTACGGAGGAGGCCATCAGAATGAGGATGTTCCCTCTCTCGCTGAGGGGCGAGGTGCTAACGTGGGTGAACAACCAAGCACCAGGGAGTCTTTACAGCTGGAAAATACTTGTCTCCAAATTCATGGATAAGTTCCTTCCAGCTGGGAAGCAAGCGAAGTTGAGGCAGGATGTTCACTCATTCATGCAAGAGGACGATGAGTCGTTGCATGAAGCTTGGCATCGCTACAATTAGCTACTGAGGAAGTGCCCAACATATATGCAAGACTGGCAGCAGATTCAATTGTTCTATAATGGGCTCAACCGATTCAATCAAAGCATGATTGATGCCAACTGGTGGATCGCTGATGAAGAAGACTGTTGAAGAGGCCAAGGAAGTTATTGCAAACATGGCATTCAGCAGCATCCAAGGACAAAGGACCCAGGTGGAGCAAAGCGTCTTGAAGAGTTATGATCTGGACTCTAGTCAAGCCCAGATCTTAATCGAGCAGAACAAGCAGATGCAGCAGCAGATTGCTGCATTAATGAAGCAGATGAGCCAGATCAATATGTCAGTTGCATCTACCACTCTGAGGTGCGACTTTTGTGGGGGAGGTCTTCGGAATGGTGATTGTGCTTTTGAAGTCAGTAGGGGTCCAGCCACCATTGAGGAGCAAGCAAATTTTGTGGGTGGTGGAGTACCTAAAAATAACATGTACTCCAATATCCACAATCCGGAGCAAATCAGTCAGTCTCACACCTCATGGTACATCCCAGCACCCAATCCATCGCCGCCACAAAAGCAGGGTTGGGAGAAGGCACTTGAAGCAATGACTACTACAACCAATACCTTCATGGCAGAAGCTAGGGCGAATTTCGCCAATCAGCAAGTCAGCATTCGCAACTTGGAGGTGCAAGTGGCTCAAATAAACAATTAGATATCAAAGATCGCAACCTACACCAAGGAGAGGTGCATGGCGGTCACCCTTCGAAGTGGCAAGTCATCTGAATAGCCACAAAAGAAGGGTGATACAATTGAGCCTGAGAATCAGGATGAGGGGCCAAAGCAACTAAGTGGAGAAGGCTCAACTGCAATGCAACAGACGCAGGATCCACCCGCGGATCTCGAGAAAGAGCAAGGCACACCCAAACCAGCACCACTACCTCCGAGGATTCCTTATCCTCAGAGGTTGAAGAAAGAGGATGACCAGAAACAATTCTCCAAATTTTTGGAGATGCTACGGAAGGTGGAGATCAATATCTCATTTGCAGAGGCTCTCTCACAAATGCTTCTGTATGCGAGATTCTTGAAGGAGTTGCTGACAAAGAAGAAGCGGATGCTCACTGACGAGACGTTCCCGATAGCAGAGAAGTGCAACAGCATCATCAAATCCAACCTTCCACCAAAGCTGAAGGATCCAGGTAGCTTCACCATTTCAGTTAGCATAGGCAAGGAGTACTCAGGTAAGGCTCTCTGTGACTTAGGAGCTAGTGTAAACATTATGCCATTGTCTGTGTGTGAAGCATTAAACCTAGGAGAGGTTAAGCCTATCCCGGCATTACTTCAGTTAGCTGATAAAACCACCCTCCGCCCATATGGAGTGGTGGAAGATATTCTGGTTAAGGTGAAAGATTTTATCCTGCCCTTGGATTTCATGATCTTAGATGTAGAAGAGGATGAAATTATTCCTCTAATTTTTGGAAGGCCATTCTTGGCCACAACAGGGGCAGTGATTGATGTGCCTAGGGGAGAAGTAATTCTTCAAGTGAATGGTGAGAAAACTACACTTAAAATTTTTGAAAAACCACCAATCACCGCGGAGAATTTCGCTCCTCTCATGTGCATTCAGCACTCGAATGGAGAGAGTGTTGGAAAGAAGTGGAAAAACAAGGTGCCACCCTTGAAAGGATCTTGGCAACCACCCTAACCTCTGAAAAGAGGTGACCCGTCAGGCTCGTGACATTAAACAAGCGCTTGTTGGGAGGCAACCCAATGTTAAGTAGCTCCCTTAGATTTTATTTTTTTAGGGTAGTTTAGTTTTAGGTAGCTTTATTTTTAAAAAATGAAGTCACAGGTCAAGCCACACCCAGTTGTGGAGAGGGTGCAGAATCTAAGTTTGGGGGTGTGAACCCATTTGCTCCCCTTAGTTCCCAATATGTCACCCTAAACCTGGTACTTCGCCAAAATATTGTCCTGTTTTTCTAGGTAGTTTTTAATTTTTATTTTGTAGTTTTAGTTTAGATTAGTTTGCTTGAGGACAAGTCAACCTCTAAGTTTGGGGGAGTGGACAAAATAAAAATTAATTTTTCAGACTTGAATTTTTCTCCCATTAACTTGAATTTTTCTCCCATTTTTGGTGTTGGTTTGTTTCCTTGGTAGGAGTAGGTAATTATTCTAGACTTAGGACTGTTTTTCTGATGATAGGTGTAAATATTTAGTTTAGGATTAGACTCATTGACTTTTGATATTGATTTGATTAAGTTGTAAATATTTTTGAAATTTGGTTATTTTGACAAAATTTTTGAGAATTTGTGATTAGTGAACTGACATTTAGCTTAGTGAGTTATTTGAGCCTAAACACTGAGGGGTATGATTTATTGAATTATTTGTGATTTGAGACCCCTATTTCTTTCATGAGTATGTTCACTTTGGTTTCGTGTTCTAGAACTTGACTTGTGGCCATTTTGAGATTGATAATTGTTTGCATGCATTAAAATGATTAAGGCACTTAGGATGTGTTTTTGTGGCCTTCAACTGATTTGTATTGATAATTTTCCCTTAGTTGTCCATCAGCATCAGTTAACCTAGCGCGCCCAGGCGTGGAGCCTGGGGCGCCCAGGCGTGGAGCCTGGGGCGCCCAGGCGCAAGAGATAGAAGTAGGCAATGAATTGTGAAGGAATTATCCTATCTCTCATGTGTTTCTTTCCTTTTATTGTTAATATCATTTGTACTCTATGATACTAAACTTACCTTGCTTGTGATCCCATTTGAACTCATAGAGGAATAGAAATTCAGTGCTTATCTTTTCTTGTGTTTCAAGCTTTCTTAATTTGTTTTCTCTGGTTTCGTTAATCGATTAAACTGAGAATTAACCGGATAATTCTCTTACTACTAGCTCTTTCATCGATCCACCATGGCTGAGATTATAGGATCTACAGAACTTAAACAAATTATGGACCTAATGGAGAAAAGAGACAAAGACCACACAACATATATGGAGGAGCTCAGATCTTTAATGGAATATTTGAAAACAAATATCTCAAATAGTGGACAGAACCCAAGAGGATTTGGTAACCAATTTCAAGTGAGAAACATAAAACTTGATTTCCCTAAGTTCGACGGCATTGAAGTTCTCTAGTGGAGGATCTTCAAGGCAGAACAATTTTTCGACTACTGCAACACCCCTGATGAACAAAGGTTGACCATAACTACAATTCACTTGGAGAAAGCTGTGGTGCCATGGTTCCAGATGATGCAAAGGAACAACTCATTTCTGTCATGGAACACCTTCATCGGGTCCTTAGAACTTGAATTTGACCCCTCTCCATTTGACTCCCCTAGATCTACATTGTTTAAACTAACTCAAATTGGTTCCGTAAATGATTACTATACTAAATTCACTGCATTAGCAAATAGAATTTATGGTGTTAGTGCTGAGGCCCTACTTGATTGCTTCATTAGTGGACTTAAATCTGATATAAAGAGAGAAGTAATAGCGCAAACCCCAAATTACATCCTTAAGGCAGTCTCCTTAGCAAAATTGTTTAAGGAAAAACATAGTTACAAACCAAGACAATTTCCTAACACAACCCACAAACAAACCAAGCCCAAATTATACCACTCAAACCTACACAAACCGACAACAACAACCCTTACTACAAACACCTAACTCCATACCTACACCTCAAACCTTTAGAAATGCAAATGTGAAAAAGATGTCCACAGATGAGATGCAATCAAAAAGAGAAAAAGGATTATGTTACACTTGTGATGAGAAATTCTCTGCCACACACAAATGCCCTAACAGACAATACCTATTTCTGTAAATTGATTATGAGGATGAGACTAAGACTGAACCTGAGGAGCAACATGGGGACAATGAACATGAATTAATCCATCACTCATCATTAAATGCCTTAAAAGGGGCTGTTGGAGTAGGTACAATGAGATTGTCACGCACAATTAATGGAATGGCAGTACAGATACTATTAGACAGTGGCAGTAGTGATAACTTTTTGCAACCTAAAGTTGCTCACTGCTTGAAGCTACCAATTGAACTAGTCTTGGGTTTCCAAGTTCTGGTTGGAAATGGCAATGCAATTACTACTGAGGGATTAGTCAGAGAAATTCAAGTTCAGGTACAAGGAAAAGTCCTCAAGTTACCAGTTTATCTGCTACCAAACTCAGGGGCTGACTTGGTCCTTGGTGCAGCTTAGCTAGCAACCTTAGGTCCTCATATAGCAGATTATAATTCCCTAACTATTAAATTCTATTTGGACCAAAAAAACTTGTTACAACTACTGGAGATTGTCAACAAATGGCTACTCAGACTCAATTCAATCACCTTAATAGAATGTAGCATAATTATGCTATTGATGAAGTATTTACACTGCAATTCGTACCAAATGCCTCACATATGGATCACTGGAAAGACATTCCAGATGACTTGGAACCATAATTGGCCATACTATTGTACACTTACAGGGGTATCTTTGCTAAACCAATTGGTTTACCCCCTCCAAGGTCTCAAGATCACAAGATTCCCTTGATTCCTGACAGCACTGCAATGAAAGTAAAGCCTTATAAATACCCTCATAGCCAAAAAAGAACATATTGAAATGATGATTAAAGACATGTTGGATGAAGGGATTATTGTTCCCAGCTCTAGCCCCTTCTCATCCCCTATTATTATGGTTAGAAAGAAGGATGGTACATGGAGATTTTGTACTGATTACAGGGCCTTGAATGCCATCACAATCAATGATAGTTTTCTCATTCCTACTATGGAAGAACTATTGGATGAACTCTTTGGTGCTCACTACTTTTCAAAACTGGACTTAAGGTTAGGATACCATCAAATCCTTGTAAATCCAAAGGATGGGTTCAAAACTGCATTCAGAACTCACCAAGGCCATTATGAATGGTTGGCGATGCCATTTGGCTTAACCAATGCACCAGCAACTTTTCAATGCCTCATGAATGACATTTTCCAAGGTTTGCAAAGAAAATCAGTATTGGTTTTTTTTTTATGATATACTGATTTATAACCCCTCATGGTCCACTCATTTGCAACACTTGGAGAGAGTACTACACATCTTACAAAAAACTGAGTTGTATGCAAAGATGTTAAAGTGCTCATGTGGCCTGCAGCAAATTGATGAGTATCTAGGACACACAATCTCAAGTAAAGGAGTTTCAATGGATAGTAACAAGGTTCAAGCAATGTTACAATGGCAGATTCCTACAAGTATCAAGCAACTCAGAGGGTTCCTTGGGCTAACTGGATACTATAGAAGATTGGTCAAAGGTTATGCATCCATAGCAAATCCTCTAACAAATCTGTTGAAAACGACAGTTTCAAATGGATTGAAGAAGCTACAAAGGATTTCCAAGCTTTAAAACAAGCAATTACCACTGCTCCAGTTCTAGCACTACCTGATTTCTTAAAACCATTCATTTTAGAAACAGATGCTTTTGGAAATGGAATTGGTGTTATACTGAGTCAAGATAAGCACCCTATTGCTTACTTCTCCAAGAAATTATCCACCAAGCTTAAAAAATAGTCAGCCTATACAAGAGAATTCTATTCTATAACAGAAGCAATTGCCAATTTTAGGCACTATTTGTCGGGCCACAAGTTCATCATAAGGACTGATCATAAAAACTTGAGAAGCCTAACTGATCAGACCTTGCAGACTCCTGAGCAGCAAGCTTGGCTGCATAAATTCTTAGGTTGTGACTTTACCATTGAATATAAACCTGGGATTGAAAATCAAGCTGCAAATGCTCTATCAAGATCATTCCTTATGGCTTAGTCACAGGTCCAAAGTGAATTGATAGAAGAGGTCAAGGCTGCCCTGATGACAGATATATCACTACAGGACATAATCCAGCATTGCAAGCAATGGAATTCCAGTAATTCTGGTTACAGTTGGCTGGAGGGGTTACTATACTGGAAACAAAGATTGGTGATTCCAAAGGAGCATAAATTAGTGCAAAAAATACTTAAAAAGTATCATTCTTCTCCTCTAGGAGGGCACTCATGAATAAACAGAATAATGGCTCGAATAGCTTCTCAATTTTATTGGCCAGGAATGCAGAAAGATGTTACTAAATTTGTTCAACAATGCTTGATTTTAAAGCAAGCAAAAACATCTACAACATTGCCTGCAGGGTTGCTTCAACCCCTACTTATTCCTACTCAAATCTGGGATGATATAGGCATGGATTTCATTGTTGGACTTCCTCCATCAAATGGCTTTCCAGTAATCATGGTTAATATTGATAGACTTTCTAAGTATGAACACTTTGCAACCTTAAAAGCGGACTACACTAGCAAGCAATTGGTTGAACTATTCCTAAACACAGTGGCGAAATTACATGGATTTCCAGGATCCATTGTATCAGACAGAGATACAATCTTCACCAGTTAATTCTGACAGCACTTATTCAAGTTGAGTGGCACAACTTCGAATCTCAGTATTGCATATCATCCACAATCAGATGGATAATCTAAGGCATTAAACAAATGTTTAAAGATGTACTTAAGGTGTTTTGCATTTGATAATCCTAAGCACTGGACCAAACTACTTCCCTAGGCTGAGTTTTGGTATAACTCAGCATTTCATAACAACCTTAACACCACTCCATTCAGAATAGTCTATGACAGAGACCCTCCTGCAATAATCAAATACTCTCCAAACCAACTAGACCCTCCTTCACTCCAAGAGATGCTTAAATAAAGAGATCTCACATTATCTCAATTGAAGCAGAACTTACTTAAGGCTTAGGACATAATGAAGAAGTATGCTGACCAGAGAAGAATACATAAAGAGTTTCAAATTGGTGATTCAATACTAGTGAAGCTACAACCTTATAGACAAAATTCAGTCAACCTGAGGAAAAATCAAAAGTTGGGATTAAGATATTTTGGTTCTTTTCCCATAATTGAGAAGATTGGTTCAATGGCCTATAAGCTGCTTCTGCCTAAAGCAGCAAAAATACACCCAGTATTTCACATTGCCACATTTCACATTTCACAGTTAAAAGCTTGCAATAGCAAAACTACTTCCCTAGGCTAAGTTTTAGCACATGATTATTTTTCTGAGCGTAGTCCTACCTTTCACATATAGTGTGTTATATCATGTGAGTTTAAATTTTTCATTATCTTTCATCGCATGATTATACTATATATGTGATGATGTCATAGTACATTGATATATAAGGCATGCATGTGAATGTATGGTCATGCTTATCATGTGTTGAACTTCTTACATGAACATGCATGATATACCATAAGCATGCATGATGTAAAGCATGCCCCTTTCTCTTCGTGTTTAGTGCATTTGGCTATCTGCATCTTCATATCTTACTCTCACAATATCTTTGATATTTGTGAAGAGCAATGCTACTAATCAATAAGGATCCAAAAGTATTGGATACCAAGAACATTCTCTTAAGTAGCTTTGCAGGTAATGGTTCAAGTACAAGAGGATTTATGCACTATGGATTTATATGGAAGGATACCAAAGGAGGACTTAAATTTCCCTTCCTCATGGTGCCTCATGAAAAATATTGGAGAAGGGTAACATATTGAAAAGGTGGAGACTTCCTTCAGAATGATGAATGGCGAAATTCCTTAAAGGAAGAACTCCACAAGTACAGAAACAAACCCTATTACATGGAAAATCATCACCTACGATAAGTATCACTGGCCCTAATTTTTGTTTAAATATCTTGTGATACTTGTCTTTGTGATACATATGCTTAACATGACAATTCTCCAAAATTTTATAATTTATTCTTGTCATGTCTTATATGTACTTGATATGTGTTATTTGACCCCATGTAATGCTTATCTGAATGCCGAAATTTTTTAATCATTTATTCCTTCTGTGCTATATTTATACATCCATTTTTGAAGGAAAATCTATTATTTTTAGCATATCCTATCTCTTGAGCTATATCTTTGTGACTACATGTGCTACACATTTTACATGTTCATTATCTACCTCTTATGGGCAAGCTTGAATTGATGTGGATTTATAACACTGTTATTGTATTTAATGCATCTGAATAAGATGTCATTCATATCATATCTTCATATACAATGTTGTTTGGAAAAGTCAAAATTGGTTGTATATATCTGTGCTACTAATTCCCAAGGATCCAATTTTGTTGGATGTAACACCCTATCTTAATTAGTACACTAAGTACCCGATTAAATTTTGGTTACTTAAAAATTTCATTTAAAACTCTTATATACTTATGAAAAATCTCCGTAAAATCGGACGGAGTTTCCTTTGTTTTATAAACTTTCCAAACTATTAGTTTTCCCTGTTAGCTTGTATCAAACATTTTTATAAAAGCAGCACAACCAGATAGCATAATTTAAAATATATATGCAAACTCTTAAAATTAGTTTGATTTCTCAAAAATAATATACATACTTAAAGTTTTCATAATAGAATCCAAATCCCATACATAAACCCCCAACTATCTAATTACACTCCATGGGGTGGAGTGTACTCCTGCTTGGCCATGCATTAGTGTAAGCTCCAGCATCGTACCTATATAAAAAAAAGGCAAGAAGGGTAGCATTACACAGAACTTAAAAAATAATTTCTCAAAAAGTCATAGTAATATACTAAACCTAATCATTATTATTAACAACATAACAATCATAATCATTTTCATACTTTCATTATCATTTACTTCGCTTTCCATATCCTTTTTATTCACTTTCCTTTTTCCTTTCTATTTGTGTTCTCTCTTTCATATCCTTTCATTATCTATTCTTTTCATATTCCTTTCTAGTATTTTCGTTCTATCTTATCTTTCGCTCACCTCTCGGCGGGGCCTATTATTATTACTTCTCACACCACTAGGCGGGTCCTATCATTCTCAATTTACACCCACCGTACCGGTGGGTCCTATTCTTATCATTCTACACACACCCTAAAGGCGGGTCCTATTTACACACATTATACACTCCTTATTGGAGGGTCATTCATATATTTGTTCTTGCTCCATTATAGAGGGTCATTATTCACGCTCCTTTTGGAGGGTCATTATTCACGCTCCGTTATGGAGGGTCATTATTCACGCTCCTTTATGGAGGGTCATTATTCACGTACATGCATCATATCATTCACATTCACACATATCCTATATTCACACATTTCATAATCCTATATTCACACACCATATTAGGTGGGTCCATCTCACATTAGTAGTATAATTCCATTTTCCATTCATTAACACTCTTAATTAATTCATTCACTACTTAGTCTCCTTCCAATTCCATTCTAAGATCTATAGTTCTTAACTTATTCATTTCATCACTACCTTATCCATATTTACTATCCATCATCTTCCTATATTCAACAAGTCTACCATTATCATTTTCCTTTTCTTTATCTATCTCTCAATTATCCCTATATTTTCACATTTATTTATTCAAATGTTAACGAACAATCATGCCTACACAATAACTATGCATACACAACCATCTCTATATTATAATTTCCTTAACTCTATGTCCTTTTCCTATTTACGATTTAGAACCCGATTCATGCTTAGTTTCTCTACACTCACCTCAACCAATCTTGACTCCATCCATTCTACATTAATTGTTTCATTTACACCTAAGTTATGTAACTAGCCTCAATTAATTCTATCCCAATTTTACTCCAATAACTTAGTCACCTTTTACTACATCTCAATTGATTCCCGTAAGCTTAAGTTCCTAACTCTAACTTTACTTAATCCATCCATTGCTTTACTCACTTCTTAAAATTACCTAAGCCTACATATATATCATATTCTCCTCCAAACCCTAAGTCATTCCTTATCTCACTACCATAACATCCATCAATTATTAATTCCCTAGAAATCACACACATCACATACATCATCACATATCACATATATTAATAAACATACAATCGAGTTTCCCTTCTTTATTATAAATAATCCATTTTTATCAACATTAGCTACCCTAAGGTTCATTAACAAATATATATATATATATATATATAAACTCTTCTAATCTTAGCTACCACTATAAACATCCTAGAAATCATGCCCTAAATCAAGGTAATACCACCTTCTTACCTTGATGAGAGAGAGATAGAAGAGGATCCTAGGGTCTTGTGAGCTTCCTCTTGCTTCCTTGAGTTCCTCTAGCCTTTTAAATTCCTAAGCTTTGTTCACAACCTCACAAGAGAAACCAAGGGATGAGTGGAGACCTTGTCAAGAGGAGAGTGTGATGAAGGAAGTGAGCTCTCCTTCAATGATTCTTGAGGATGAGAAGACAAGAAAGAGAGAGAGATGAGCTCCATGGTTGTGTTGAGAGAAAACTCAAGGGAAGGAATGGTGAGGGTGGTGTGGTGATGGATGGTGTTGGGTGTGATGTTCTTGTTCTTGATACTTGATGATGGAGGTTGATGGGTGTTGATGATGGTGAAGGTGTCGTGTGTGTTGGGTGGTGGTGTTATGGGGTTTAGTGCTCTTGATTATGGTGGGTGATGGTGGTTCTTGATGATGATGAGTGTTGAGTGCTCTTGGGTTCTTAGAGCTTGAGAGATAAGAGAGAGTTGAAGAAGAGGAAGAAAATGAATGAGTCAGTGTTATGTTTCTCTTTTATGAAGAGAAGGGTTTTGCCTTGGAATGGAATGAATGGTTGTGATTGAATGGCTTCCTAAGAAAGCTTGGAGTGTGTGGTTGTTACGTAATGGCTTCTCGAGGAAGCCTTACATGAGTGGCCTCCAAGTCACTTATTTTTTTAACGCTGACAAGGTGGTAATTGATTACCTCAATAAGTAATCAATTACTTCCTCATTTCCTTCAATATTGGATTCCTCACAGAAAGATGGTAATCGATTACCTTGGGAGGTAATCGATTATCTTGCTAAATTTTCATTCCTTAAGTGTTTCTAAATCTAAGACATTCCTCTTAGCTCCTATACATGATTTACTATTGATATTTTCATTAATTCTAACTTGAGTTTATTCTAATTAAGCTTGGTATTAGAAATCGGGATGTTACAATTCTCCCCCACTTACTGAAATTTCGTCCCCGAAATTCCGTTCAATTCCTTCAATGGAGAATCATCCCAATGGTAAGGTTTCTTGACTACGATGCTTACTTCTTCTCGGTCCCACTCTTCCACTTAGGATGTTTCTAATTCCGCACTCCTTAGCACTTGCATTCTTACATTGGGATATACTACTTCTTGTTCTTATCCCGACTTTCCTTTTCGCTTCCGATTGTCTAGGTTTTGTCTCATTGTCGCCCAGACAATGTCCAAGTTGGCTATTAAGTTCTCCTCAATTTGACATCGGCATACTACTTTGTATTCGTACACCCCTTGAGTCTTGTACTCAATGAAGAGCACGAACTACGATTCAACTTGGTTAGTCTCGGCATAAGCTTAAGATCCTAACTCTAACTTTACTCAATTCATCCATTTCTCTACTCACTTCTTAAAATTACCTAAGCTTACATGTATATCATATTCTCCTCCAAACTCTAAGTCATTCCTTATCTCACTACCATAACATCCATCAATTATTAATTCCCTGGAAATCACACACATCACATACATCATCACATATCACATATATTCACAAACATACAAACGAGTTTCCCTTCTTTATTATAAATAATCCATTTTTATCAACATTAGCTACCCTAAGGTTCATTAACATATATATATATAAACTCTTCTAATTTTAGCTACCACTGTAAACATCCTAGAAATCATGCCCTAAATCAAGGTAATACCACCTTCTTACCTTGATGAGAGAGAGATAGAAAAGGATTCTAGGGCTTGTGAGCTTCCTCTTGCTTCCTTGAGTTCCTCTAGCCTTTGAACTTCCTAAGCTTTGTTCATAACCTCACAAGAGCAACCAAGGGATGAGTGGAGACCTTGTCAAGAGGAGAGTGTGATAAAGGAAGTAAGCTCTCTTTCAATGATTCATGAGGATGAGAAGACAAGAGAGAGATGAGCTCCATGGTTATGTTGAGAGAAAACTCAACGGAAGGAATGGTGAGGGTGGCGTGGTAATGGATGGTGTTGGGTGTGATGTTCTTGTTTTTGATACTTGATGATGGAGGTTGATGGGTGTTGATGATGGTGATGATGTCGTATGTGTTGGGTGGTGGTGTTATGGGGTTTAGTGCTCTTGATTATGGTGGGTGATGGTGGTTCTTGTTGATGATGAGTTTTGAGTGCTCTTAGGGTTCTTAGAACTTGAGAGAGAAGAGAAAGTTGAAGAAGAAGAAGAAAATGAATGAGTGAGTGTTATGTTTCTCTTTTATGAAGAGAAGGGTTTTGCCTTGGAATGGAATGAATGGTTTTGATGCAATGGCTTCTTAATAAAGCTTGGAGTGGGTGGTTGTTAAGTAATGGCTTCTTGAGGTAGCCTTACATGAGTGGCCTCCAAGTCACTTATTTTTTTCAACTCTGACGAGGTGGTAATTAATTACCTCAATAAGTAATCGATTACTTCCTCATTTCCTTCAATATTGGATTCCTCACAGAAAGATGGTAATCGATTACCTCCCCAAGGTAATCGACTATCTTGCTAAATTTTCATTTCTTAAGTGTTTCTAACTCTAAGATATTCCTCTTAACTCCTATACATGATTTACTATTGATATTTTCATTAATTCTAACTTAAGTTTATTCTAATTAAGCTTGGTATTAGAAATCGAGATGTTACATTGGATACCAAGCGCACTGGTACTAATTTGTCTTGCACTTATTACTACAAGTATCAACTACTCAATGTTCTCTAACAATTTATGATTCAATGGATTCAAATGGGAAGAGGACTTGACGATACTCATGTACTTATACTGCGATATGTGAATGATCTCTTGGAATGGAAGAAGTGTAACACATTGAACATGAGGAGACCTCCTTCAAAATGCTATATGGTGAACTTATCAAAGGAAGGAACTCCTAGTGTAAAGAAACATCATATATGGGAGAATATCACATACATAAGTATCACTATCCTTAACTTCATTCTTTTGTTACTTGTATCTGTGATATATGCTTACATAAGGATTAAGTACATAAGTACATAAGTTTGTAAAGTTTTAATGATACTACATACTGTAAGCATTTACATGTCTTGATGATGCATTTTTTTTATCTCCCTTTATGATATGCTTGTTTTGAAATATTCTTTTAGAAAGAGGGAGAAATTTTTTTGAAAATCTGCATGAAAACATGTTTTGCTTCTTCGTCCCATTCTAACATCATGCGGCTTTTTATTGTGTATTGGGAAGAATTTATTTTTGTATTCCATAATTCCTTTTGCTGATGTCAAATAGGGGGAGAAAAATGACTGTGTGTCTATGCATGCTTTACTCCCTTGTTTTTACTAATGTGTGTATTAAGTGTTGCAGGGGAGTATTTGCAATAGTTCAGGCACCTCTGAAGGATGCGTCTTCCCTCCTTTTTTATGTTGTCAAAGGGGGAGAAGATTCTGAGATGATTTAATTTGTTTTATTATATTTTTGCATCTATTCGGGGGGAGTTTTCATGTTGTACATCTGTTTGCTTGAAATGGTGTTGTAAAGTTTTCCCAGAATTGGTTTGTCACCATCAAAAAGGGGGAGTGTTAGAAGTCAAGCTTTCCCAAGGACTTCAAGTGACTTTCAAAGTTTTGATGATTACAAACAAAGTCAAGCTATCAAGGTTAAAGCAAATGAAGGCTCAAGTTGTGTCTTTCCTTTTCCCCTAGGAAACAATGTAAGGTAATGGATATAGTTACTTGAGTATAAAGGCCACAACTTAAATTCATGGAGAAGGATGTTTTACAAAGATTTATAAACTTGTTTTATGAACTTATTTTTTGAACTCTTGTTGAGAAAATATATTTGTGAAAACCTCTGGTTTCAGTCTTATTTATGAAAATCAAGTTCTATCAATTTAAGCAAGAGTAATCGATTACCTCTTGTAGATAATCGATTACTGAGCTTCGGATGTGTTACCTGTAACATCCTCACTTTATTTAGTTAATTTTAAATTTTAATAAAATCAGAGTTTGAAAATTCATTTTAGAATTTGATTTCTTATGAAAGATTTTACGAAAATCCGGCAGAGTTTCCTCTGTTTTTAGGACTTCCCAAAAATTTTCTTCTTAAAACCTGTCAGTCCAGAATTATATAAAAATTTTCTTCCTCTGTTTTCCTCTGTTTTTATTTTTTTAAAATTTATTTTAATGAAAGTGGGAGGTTAGATATAGTTGGCAGTTTTTTTTTATTGATTTAGATTTTTTGTTTAAAAAAAAAGTGAGAGGTTAACCATCATAAATAGTTTTTTTTTCTATATTGGGTTGTTTTTCTTAATTTTATTAATAAAAGTTATTATTAATTTAAGATGATAGAGAACACCAAATATATTCTCCCTTTATTAATAGTATAGATTGTGAAATTTTTTCCTTGCATCTCATTTTTTTCTCTTCATTTTCTTGCATCATAAAATTCTTCGGAGAGAATAAGGTCTCACACGATGTCATTTTGAAATCATGCCATGTGACATGTCCATCTTAGAGTTGATAAATGGCTCATCGATTATATTTTGACATATCCTAAATCGTCAACCAAATTTACAAAATGTTTTAAATTTTAATTCACATTAGTAAACTACCATGTTCCAATCTCTTTGATATTATAATCTTAATATTTATTACTCCCTTTGTCTCACAATGAGGATAACAAATTGAAAAGTAAAAAAAATTAAGAAAACATGCATTTAATAGTTTTTTAACACATCAACCAATTATCAAACACTTAATTTAATGCATTTTGCATTGATCAATCAATCACAATTCAAAGTTTACAATTTTTAAGTTTTTCATTTATTTCTTTAACTTTAGTTTGTAACAATAAATTTTGTCATTTTTTAGCATTTTTGTGGAACGTATGGAGTAGTATTCTATAATGTGAATATTAAATTTCTACTTCTCTCTCATGGGAAATGGATTTCCTCTGCCTTCCATGAAACATCGTGGAGACGAGGAAATCATTGGCAAAGGGGAAAAAAAAGAGTTGATTGTTTGGATTCTACAATAAGTCTATTTTTTCTTTTTTCTTAAGGTATAAAATTGTTTTTTTCTTTACATTAATTACCTTGCATTTTTAGTTTTCAAGGTGAAGGTGCTCTTCCCTTCTAGAGTTCTAGTCATTGAGTAAAAACTGCAAAAGCAAGTAGTATTGGAAGTCTCTTTTCGATCCTCTGGCACTCTCTTTTGACAGCCAATGCAAAAAAGGTATAATGAAAATTAGTGTAGAGTACAATCAACACTATAGCCTCAAGAGATTTGATTTACAAAGTTATTGACCTTGATAAAGGAATCAGGCATTTGTTGAAGATTGCTGTTTCAAAATCGTCATTTTGAGTTAGTCCATGAAAAAAATAAATAAAGGATGAAGATTTATAAGGAATAATTTCAGTTGCAACAACTTGATGTCAAATTGGAAATTTTTTGCAATTTAATGTCTATTGCGTTATTCAGATGCAGAGGTAGTTGTTGCACTTTCAGTTTATTATTTTATCTCTCTATTTTTTTAAGGGAAAATATGCAGTTCATTCAATAAAAAAAGATAATACTAGCAAAACCAACATTACCTAAACAAAATACATAGTTTTTACACAAATATCGTTAAGAAAAGCAAGGTACTCTGCACCAACAACATTTCCCCTCTGTACATGTGTCATCAACCTCTTCCAAAATCGGTCATAAGATTCAACCGTCTTTATCTCTAAGATAACAATCTCATCAAATGCTGGAAGTAAGCACATTTCGGCGACAAAGAATCTCAAATTTGTAGAGATGAAGCTGCTGGACAAAAGTCAAGTCAGAAGTCTGCAAGGGAAGAGTTGTCTCTGCTATCATTCTTCCAATTATTTGAAAAAAAGAGAATGACCATCAAATCTGGAAGCTAACACAATGCATAGATTTTCCCAAAATAAACACACCCAAAACAACTGAAGAATAACACATAGGCAAGAGAGAAACCCAAAAAAACTGGAGCTGAAAACCACACACCCTCCAGATGAAGGAGAGAGACTAATCTCCCTCCCTTTCTACCGCTATCTCTCTCTCTCTGATAAAACAAGAAAAGCAAAAGAAAGCAAACTCCAGATGAAGGAGAGAGACTAATCTCCCTCCCTTTCTATCGCTATCTCTCTCTCTCTCTATGATAAAACAAGAAAAGCAAAATAAAGCAAATAGAAGTGGAAGAAGACTTATCTATATATAGTACATGTTAGTTTTGTAAGAACTTTTATTATACCTCTTATATTATTTTATAAATTGTGTTTCTCCATCTTTATATTCATTCATATATCAAACTTTTGTTAATAAATTTTTTTGGTGTTTTTTTATACCTCTTAATATTTTATAAAATGTGTTTGTCCATCTTTGTATTCATTCATATATCAAACTTTCATTAATAAAATCTTTAGCGTTGCATGCATGGATCCAGAGTAACCTAAATAATTGAAATATTTATGTTAGGCTTATTTATGATTTTAGTCCCTGAAAGTTCAGCGTGTTTTGGTTTTAGTCCCTAAAAGTTATTTTGACCGGACTAGTCCTTAAATTTTTAAACATTTTGGTTTTGGTCTCTTCCATTAGTAAAAATTTGTTATTTGTTTGTGTGACTAGCTGAACATCATATCAGTAGTCCATGTGGTCTGGAGTGACGCCAAATAGGCGGTATGACTAGGATGATACAGATCCATGGATGCAAAATGGTATGAAACGCAAAATGGTCTCGTACACAAAATTTTGAGTTCATGGGCATAAATTATTCATGTTACATCACTTATTTGGCGCTACTTCACACCACGCAGCTGCTGGTGTGATGAATTTTCGTTAATCATGTCAGCAAATAACAAATTTTTACTAATCGAACCAAAACCAAAATGTTTGAAAATTTAAGGATTAGTCCTGGTCAAAATAACTTCTAGGGACTAAAACAAAAAAACGCTGAACTTTTAGGAATTAAAACCATAAATAAGCCTTTATGTTATATAAAATAATTTTTTATAGTTATGTTCATACAATATAATTAAATTTAAGACTTAATTATATCATAGATCCCTAAAGTTTGGGGTACTTTTGTCAGATACCCTTATTCTTATTTTTTCAATTTCTAACTCTCCGAAGTTACTTCTGGGTTTGTTATATACCCCTACTACCAATTCTGGCCAATTTTGCTTACATGTAACATTGGAATCCTAGTCATTAAAATTGGTCAGAACTGATAGTAGGAGTATATGACAAACCCAGAAGTAACTTCGAAGAGTCAAACATTGAAAAAAAATAAGAATAATGTATCTAACAAAAATACCCCAAACTTCAGAGACTTGTGATATAATTAAGCCTAAATTTAACAACATATACGGGTTAAAACTTGTGCTCCATAATTGTGAAAATAGTGAAAAATGACCAACAAATGAGACACCATATCTTTAATTAAAACCTTAAGACAATAATTATATGAATTTTGCCATTTATAAACCCTCTCACTTCTCCTTTCCAATATGGGACTTCAACTCACACCTGATAACAAATCAATTTAATCTACATATAAAATTTTTTGAAAATGATCTACACGTAGGAAAATGAGAAGTACTTGTTAAAATTAAAGCACAAGTCCTGGCTGAGCAAAACCTAAACAAAAATAATCTTTTTGAAATATTCTAAAATCACTTTTTTAAGCTTAGAATAACGGCAGCAGGTTTGATGGATTAAAATGCAGAATATAATAATGAAAGGGTTTATGAAATAAAGAATACAAATGAGGAGCGTTTATAATTGTTAAGACCGATTATGATTAGTCAAATTATTAGGACATCCATGCACCCAACCCAAAGTGATTAGAATTCGAAGCATTGTATAGAACTTGGAGGTGATGCAATATGAATTTAAATACTTTGAATGGAATAAATTGTTTAATACTGTATCCTTTACTAAGACATCAACTTCATGATACCCTGCAAATGTTGAATGGAATTTCACCCCATTTCACAAGAATTCTACTATATTTCACTCAGAAAAGGCCAAAGTTAAACTGCATATATTGCTTCTTTTTTTTCTTTTCTTTTTTTTTTTTTTCCTGTTTTCCCATATTGTACGACAGGCAACTGAATACAAGATATATTTCAATTCTGATGCATAACATAAGGAAAAAAATAATAAAAGCGTGTAGATAGGGAGATAATAAGAACAGCTAATTTGACAAGTGTTATAGGTAACATTGATGTACAAAGGATAAACCCGCCACTGCAATACCAAAAGTTGTGGGAATCTTGAAAGATAATAACAAACAGATAGTAATTAAAGTTTCTTCACTCAGTGCCCTCCAGGATTCCTATTCCATGACAAATATGAGGGATCTCCTAGTTGCCTAGAAAGATAAGCAAAAATGAGAGGTCAGGAGCATATAAACAATATTAAAAAAAAACCATTGCCATAGCACGGGGCTGTTGAAATGCAAAGAGAATATTGAATCAGAGAATGTACATGAATACGGGGGCAAAAAAAAAATTGCATCATTCATGACCGTGTACAATAAAAATCATGTCAGCGCATTTAAAATCTCAGGATTCTTTTTCCTAAACAAGTTGAAAATCTAATCAAAGCTTTTCATTAATAATCTCCAAATTCTATCCCCTGAATAACACTATTGAGGTTTCTCTTTTTACAGCATTAGCAGTGCTGGCAGGGAATAATCATTTTCTCCCATATGTCAGAAAAGAAAACAAATCTCCAAACTCTCATAGGCTCAAAGCACAAAAGGATTTCATAAGTACACAATGAATCAGCAATACACTTAAACAAACAAATCAATGAAACATATAAAGGTTTTAATCAAATAGACCAATATAACCAACACTGATTTCAGAGTTAAGATGGTAGGAATGGGTTGAAGTAAAATTATGATCTGCCTACAATGTTTGTGTAACAAGTCACGAACCAAGAATTTAAGTTCCATGTAATATCAATGCAATGAATGAATGCATCAAACACCCATTTTTGTTTATCGTAAGAAAATAAGTAATAAATCCAAGTGACAAAATTCAGAAGGAACGTCAATGATCAAGAGTAATTGAGAATTTTAAGTATTTACCTCGGCTTGACAAAATATACGATGGTAAAAGCCAAAGCCAAAAAGAAGCACAATCCTCCAACAGTGAGATAAGCAATGCCTAGGAAGTCATTCTTCCCGCCAAGCCAGCTAGTTGTTGAAAGCACAAGCTTTTTCTTGCCATTGAAACTGTATGTGTTATAGTTATTTTTCAGCGTCACATCTATGTTATCACCTTCATTCAGATCCACCTCTATTTTTCCATACAACTTCCTAAAAGTAGGCAAGGCAGCAGTCCGCATCCAGACAATAAGATCCTCTTGGTCACTCAACTATTCATAAAACACTCAAAACGTGAGCAATATCTCAGAATTGTGAATACCAGACTAATCACAAGATGACCAAGAATATTAGAATATACTAGAAGAAATTGGAATGAAAGAGAGGTATGTTGAACAGTGGAATAAATCGCCAGGTGATAAGATATTACTATGTGCATTGCGCACAGTATGTATATCGGCCATTAGGCAGCCTAAGTAATTGAAGCCAATAAAAAATAAAAAATACAAGGGCTTTTTAAAAGGGCTACCTTTACACTGCAACCATCTAAACAACCTCTAACTACACTGTTGGACCTTGCAAAGAAAGATAATTTAACATGAACTTATATGCCAAATTCAAGCAAAACATAATTTCACGTAAAAACTTACTGGTATGGATTTATCGAGACGTGCACCACCTCTAATTGAACTATTTTGGAAGTTTTTTGGGAAAACATCTTTTCCAAATTTGTGCTCCCTATCACTCTTCCAGGATATGCCTTTCTTGTTCACTGTCAAATTCTTCTTGTTGCGGGAGAAGCTGTATGTGTCATTGAATAAACTCCAAGCTATAAGACCACAAGGTACAATTGGTTTTCCATCTACACTATCTTCAGGCTTACAAGTACTTGTTGAGCTCTCTTTATTACGATCCCTCAACTGCTCATCACTTCGGCTTTTAACATACCTAAACAAAAAATCATCATAATTATTAAAACTTTAAAACTCAATCAATCATACATAATGACCTATATGCATTAGATTCAACTGTTAACAACCCAAATATTAAGAATGAAAAATACTTGAAGGAAACAATCATTCAAAGACATTGAAGTAATTAATACATGAAAAACATAGATGTCCGTGTGGAATATGGATGTTTCTGAAAATTCCATCCTGCAGAGATAGTACTATGTTATCTCTGATAGTCTGATAGTTCCATGAAGTTCTAAAAGAAAGATAACAGAATCTAGGCCTCAACTCTAGAGATTTATAATAACAATTGGTTACCTTAAAAAAATAATTTTGACAGTTTAGATGATAGTTCGAAAGAGAACTTCAAACTGTCATCACGCAATTTATTTTTCTGCTTTTTTTCATTGCAACCTTTTTTTTCTGCAGATGCTAACTTGCATTTCATACAAGTCTATAACAAAGGGCAAACATGATCTGATTGCATTGAAATTACCATTCTATTACTGTGAAGAAAAACTTTATACATCACATCCACGGTAGTTAGTTTCGTATGTATCGTACGATTCATATCCCGATTTGACGCGGTTTTCGTACCCATCTATACATACACAGTGAATCGTTTTTGTTCTTCCAGAATCACTCCATGTATCATCGGAATCGAAAAATATAGCTGGAATAGCTTCTAAATCGCGTACTGTGCAAGTCTGGAATGAGCGGGTTGTGTGACCCAGTTTCCGGAAACCATAAAAGCTGAGCTTTTTTTTTTTAAGAACCCAGATCAGATTGGGCTTATTTTTACCATTCTTAATTGGCCCAGACCTAATAATCTCTTATCATTGCCAATTTACTTTAAAACGGACCTATTTAACCTTTCTAAATTGGCCCAGGCCCAGACCTAACAATTTCTTACCCACGGCCTATTTACTTCAGGATTTGCCTTTCAAATGTAATATATTAAGTAAAAAGCCCGTGTCTGGCATTTCTTCTAGCTGCCTACTTCCATTTCTTCATCATCAAAAATCAAAATGTTAACAAAATAAAAAGCATTTGATATAGCATAAGTTATTGTGAGTCTTATGATTAATGTTAGGACTTATTTTAATTGAACATGAATTTGTGTCAGTTTTATGTTATTTTGTTGTTTTATGAGACTTATGACTGATGTTAAGACTTATTTAATTAAGTTTGATTATTGATCCTGGATAAGATTCAGGATATGATACAATTCATGATTCAGAAAATGGGCCTTCCGACTCACAACCAGTATCCCAATTCGACTACCATGATTACAACTTTATAAGTTCAAGAATGCCATGCATACAATTTATCAAGGTGAGTTGTTGCAAAGCAAAAACTATGGAGGCAATATACTTACTGCGCCGGTTGATGGAGGAATACCGGAGGCAACAAAAGGATCTGCATATGGTTTTTATTGATCTGGAGAAAGCTTATGATAGAGTGCCTAGAGAGGTACTATGGAGGGTTCTCGAGAAGAAAGGGGTGCGTGTTGCCTATATTAGAGCCATTAAGGATATGTATGACGGAGTCAAGACGAGCGTGAGGACACAAAGTGGGATTTCAAAGGATTTTCCCATCTCGATAGGTCTACACCAAGGGTCAAGTTTGAGCCCCTACCTCTTTACATTGGTCTTGGATGTGCTTACGGAACATGTCCAAGAACCAGTGCCCAAATGCATGCTCTTTGCGGATGATATTGTGCTTATTGGGGATACTAGAGAGGAAATAAATGGGAAGATTGAAATGTGGAGACAAGCTTTAGAAGGGTCTGGATTCCAGATAAGTCGAAGCAAGACAGAGTATATGGAGTGTAATTTTAGCAAGAGGCACGTGCGCCTTACTCGGGAGGTGAAGGTTGGAGAGCATGTCTTAGCACAAGTTCCGAAGTTTAAGTATCTTGGTTCTATCTTACAGCAGGATGCAGAAATAGAAGGGGATGTAAATCATAGGATTCAAGCATGGTGGATGAAATGGAGGAGTGCCTCGGGCGTGTTATGTGATAAGAAGGTACCACTTAAACTTAAAGGAAGGTTCTACCGCACTGCTGTAAGACCGGCGATGTTATATGGGACAGAGTGTTGGGCGGCAAATGGCACACAAGAGAATAAACTTCATGTTGCAGAGATGAGGATGTTGCAGTGGATGAGTGGGCATACCAGACAAGATCGGATTAGAAATGAGTATATTCGAGAAAAAGTTGGGGTTGCTCCTATTGTTGAAAAAATGGTTGAATCTCGTCTTAGGTGGTTTGGGCATGTGTGGAGGAGACCGGTGGAAGCCCCGGTTAGGAGGGTAGACCAAATGGAGGGTACTACAAGGGCTAGAGGAAGAGGAAGACCTAGAAAAACTATAGGCGAAACAATTGAGAAGGATATGGCAATCAATGCCTTATCAAAAGACATGATTTATGATAGGCCTTTATGGCGTCGTTTGATCAATGTAGCCGACCCCACCTAGTGGGACAAAGGCTTAGTTGTTGTTGTTGTAGTTGTTGCAAAGCAAAAAATCAAACCAAGGTTTCAGAAATAATCAATGAGTATATAAAGGTCACAAAGAATTGTTGAAGAATTTATAAGAAAATTTAGAATGGCCCCCCATCTGAGTCTTGTAATGTGGGAAAATAAGTTCCTCTTCGGAAATGAGGTAAGTGAATAAACACATAAGTGGTCCTGACACTACATCTTGACCCAAAACTTCGGACATTAGGCCTATGGGGATTTCTTCATTTTCCAATAGATTTAAAGCCCTACATTTTCATTTTTCAAATAATTCTTTATTTCTGAACCACCACCAACTTTGATGTATAATGCTTTAACAGAAAATATATGGAAATGCAAGTATTTGTGGGGTGTGTGTGTGTGTGGGCGTGTGTAACGTTTCACCAGAAAACAACTACCAGACTTAAGACCATATAGTGCAAATTAGGAAATTTTGTTTCACATTGGCTATAGAAAATTTCATTCCAAGAGAGTTAGAGAATAAGCTTGATAGAAGCTTTCTAAAACCAAAGCATGGGTAAAGCATGGGTAAAAGCACTGAAAATTTCATTCCAAGAGAGTTAGAGAATAAGCTTGATAGAAGCTTTCTAAAACCAAAGCATGGGTAAAAGCACCATTTTCTTGGCAGCCCCACTCTAGTAATTCTCAAGAACCACTGAAGAAAGGACCAATAAATCCTTTTTTCTAAAAAAAATAATTTGAACTCGCTTTATAAATGTAAAATTGAAACAAATAAAAAGTATGTTGACACATGAGAGAAAATGGGTAGTACATACCGGCGATGGTTCTGATAGAAGTTGTCAAGCTGATAGTAAACATAAATAGGTGACTTCATATGCTTGTGCACCTTTTCATAAAAGCATAATTCCAGAAAAGACAATATTATAATAATGTGAAGTCGATTAATTGTCAATTATGGTAACAGAGTTAATAAAAAGATGATCGTTAAACAGTTAAATAGATCAAGTTGTGTCAAAGAGACTTACGGTTAGCGTTAAATGGCATGTTTTATCTGCAGGACTCTGAATGTATGCTACCTTGTCAACATTGCCCGGTACGCACTCCGACTCATACCTGTGAACAATTTCAACAACCTGAGAGATAACAAGAAAATCAAAGTCATTACGGAGCAATAAATACAATTGTAAAAATAAATTCAATACAGCATATCACTCTAGCATACCTTTCGTGAAGCCATTAGTGAAACAACTCCAATAGGAACAAATACAACACTGACAAGCAAGAAAGCTGAAATAACCTGCAAGGAGAGATTTAAATTAAGCACACGTCATCCTACCAAATAAATAGCGACTTGAAGATGCATGTAAGTTACATATACACCCATGACCAAGCAACATATCAAATACATAGTATTACCGCTCGTGGTGTAAGAATTGGCTTGCACGCTGGAAGTTCTTGCTGTGTAAACTTTGAATCTAAAAGGCATCAAAATACAAATAGAACTTGTTAGAGCCATAAATTTACTAAAGGAAGATTTTAGTCTAGCTGCTTACAATAGGGATATTCCCTCTTGATTAAGCTGAAAAACTAGGGGAAAAAAATAGAAAACCCATGCAGACTTTAAAAGGGCTTACGTACTCCACAGGCAAATAGCCCAAAACCTTTACAGAATAATTGATTGCTTTCCTATAAATCCTCCCACATATATATAAGTTAACACTCTCTTTTAACTAAGCGGCCACGTTGGTAGATTTGTTACAAACTCCACCCCCCGTCCTCTCAACATTTCCAATGTGGTCTAGTGATAGGACCTGCGGGTCCAAGCCTGGGATTGAGAATGAATTGGATCAGGTGCTGGACCTGAATCCAAATAGGCCCATCATATGGAAATTGGAAAATATATTCTAATTTCTAAAAGAGGAAAGCAGGGAGGACCAAGGACCGGGAGCAAGTAACGTGTCTGGTGTGAAGTCTTCCACATCATTATTCTATTACGCAAAAAAGTGGTTTTACAAGAGGGGCAGCATGGATAGCGTTATTCATTCACGCAATTAATACAGGATTTCAAGAGCTCTTGAACAAGTCTATATCAAGTTCCTGACCTCTATCAAATGGTCCTACCCGCCAGATCATGACCTCAATTGCGGCTCCATTTGCCCGCAACAGCACAAACAGTCAAGGTTTTGGGAGCCTCCCAAACCGCGACCGCTATTTAAAACCTTGAACAGAACACACTACCATAAAATAAAAGTTCCTGACCTCTAACAAATGGTCCTACTTGCCAGATCGCGACCTCAATCGCGGCTGCATTTGCGCGCAATAGTACAAATAGTCAAGGTTTTGGGAGTCTCCCAAACCACGACCACTATCTAAAACCTTGAAAAGAACACACTCATAAAATAAAAAATGCATAGAACTCCTCAATTACCAAATGCTTTTTAACAAAAACACCAAATTTCAAAAATATAAATGAATTTTTTAAAAAAATAAATAAATAAAATACAGTGAATATTTTGCTTTAACAGAGTTTTCATGAAATATAACTTCAGCAACAGGTACCTCTCTATCTTAGACTAAAATTATGCACTTCAGAAATGAACCACGACATGGAATCAATTCAATCCCAAAAAATATAATAAAAGCATAAATTATGCATTTAGAAAACAACAACGTCAAGATTAAACTGAAAATTGAGCTGAAAGGAAAAAAGAAATTATTACACTTAGGTCGCTTGGTATTTCTTCTGGTGGTTGTGGGATCAGCGGATCCAGGAGCTGCGGCGGCGCTCGAAGACGCCATTATCCGAATCGGAACCCTAGGGATTTGAACGGAGAATGCGGGTGAAAGGTGAAAAACTGAAATCGAAACCCTAAATGAGAAAGAGGGGAATAATTAATGAATGAATGTTACGTTATGTTTGATTGGTTGATTGATTTCCCTCACTTTCTCTTTCTTTCTTTCTCTCTCTAACTCTGTGGTCTGTGCTCTGTGAAGGAGAGAGGAGAGAGAAACACGGTAACAAGGCGGTGAAGGGAAAGGGAAAGGGAAAGGGGAAGGAGGGAGAGAGAGAAAAAGAGTCAAATGAATGAAATTGCACGTGCTTGTACCTGCTTTTTGCAATAGCAATGAATATTGAATAATAAACTCCTTCGTAGGTTGGTTTGAGTGGTGCGATCCATTCAACTTGAAAACTTGAAAATGGAGTCTGAGATTAAGACATAGGAACCCTAAGGATTTGAACTTCGATTCCCGATTAACACATTTCGTTGGGAGAGACATAAGAACACGACCTCATAGAAGATTAATCTCAAAGGTTCCCTGATATTAAGGATGCTCTTGGAGACACATGTGGTACTGGTCAAAGAACACGGACAAAAACAAATAATAAGTTTCTTCTTTAGTATAGTAATATTTTTTTTTTATAATTAAAAGTTTAGATGAGTTGGACTCCAAAGGCTTATTAGAGCAAGGACAGACCTCCAAACTCAAAAAGCACTTAAAAATTTAGTACAGTAATATTTTATTAGAATTTTGTTTTAACAATCGGTGGATTTACCTGTGCATAGTGCATACTGCATACAGCTTTGTTAATTATTTTTTCCTTTTTTTAATATTATCCGTTCACTTTTTTATTTTATTCTCAACCCTTATAATTAAGAAAATTCAGATTTAATTAATTAAATGATACTCCCTTCATTTTTTATATGTATGTCATAATTTAGAATAATTATTTATTTTTAAGTGTAAGTTATTTTTATTTTTAGGAGATATTCAATTTTTTTTCTTAAATTACCTTGTTAAATAAATGATCTAATTAATTAAGTATTACAATAATTCTCAATAAAAGAAGTACTCTAATTAAATTATACCAAAAAAAAAAGTACTCTAATTAAAGTAAAATAAATAAAAATATAAAATTAATAAATTTTTTTAAAAAAAGTTTACTACTTATCTTAATGGATTTGTTTCGGTTAAATGTAACTTATAAATAAGAGTGGAATGAGTACTTTTATTTTCCGGAAAGGTTAAGATATTTCATTCACTAGAAAAACGAAGATACATCACCTTCCAACAATAGATAAATAAGATTAGAACACTCCTCAAGCCAAATCATATCCTCACTACTAAAAGCAAACTTAGCAAGTGAATCGTCAACAAAGTTATATCTACGTCTAATGAAAAAAAGATCGCTTCAATGCATTATACTTAGAAAGTGCATGATGCAATTGGTTTGTAATTATTCATGTAATTGTCCACTTTAGTTTCAGTAATATAGCAAGTTAAAGAAAATGAAATGTAATCTATGACAAGGGTCATAGTTTAAATATACATATTTCGTATATGTAATCATAATTCTCAATTATTAAGCTTTCCCCTCATAGTTTAAGATGTGTCCCTGTATTTGGTTAAAATTTTTTGCAAAACACTAAAAAAAGAGGGAAAGATTATATAGTTAAAATTAATTAAAAAAAGAAAGATTAATTTAATCTGTAATCATGGTTAGATGAAGTCCTTTTTTCTATTGGTTGTTGTTGAAGAACTAGTTGTGGACATTGTGATGGTTAATTTAATATGTAGCAATGGCTGCTGTTGAAGAATTGTTGCGCAACCGTGATTATGTTTGCATGTGTTATTTTGTTGGTTGAGTGAGTAGCAGTAGGTGTGTAAGTGGTTTGTAGCGGTTTTTTTTTTTATAGCGAGAGCGTCATTGTTTTGATGAAAAATTGTCCCGGTTTAGAGGGTTTAAAAGAAGACATAAACGGGCAATACTTTGTCTAACAAATTAAGCAATTAAGGAGAGAGTGAAAAGAGAGAGAGTCGGGAAAGGGGATCGAGACCAAGACACTGGATGGATCGAAGTGAGACCAAGAGGAAGGAAAAGATTAAGATCAACAGCAAGGAATGGCTTTGAGAAGGCACGCTGGGGAGACAGTAATGCATAAGCTTGGAGGGAAGGGAAAGAACAGTTCGTTTCGGGAAGAAAGAACAACAGATGGGACAAGGTCAAGGCAATGGCTAATGGAACAGTGACTTTCTATTTCACCAACCTCCCCAATGAAGTTGGCTCTAGTGAATTATGGAGGACTTTCAACAGATAGGGGAAAGTCATGGACGTTTTTATTCCCTCAAAGAAAAACAAGGCAGGAAGCAACTTTCGATTTGTTAGATTTAAAGGCATCAAAGATGTAGCAGAACTGTAACATCCCAAATTTTAAACCCAGATACAAATGAATTAATAATAATCTGGGATAATAGGGATAATATAAATAAAACCATAAATAGGTATTAAAATAAGTGCACAAGCATTAGAAAAGATTAATAATAATAATAATGATTTAGAAAAGAAAGGAGCATTAAATTGGAATTAGGAACAGGCCAGAAAAATAGATAATTCGGTGTTAAAACATGACGTAGGTTAGAAAATCAAAATAAAAGATTTAGGACTCAAAACAAAATTTCCACCGTTGGATATGAAGATATGATTTTTAGGAAGTTGCTCCTCAAATTTGAGCAAGATCCGATGGTGAACGAAAAAGTTATGGCTGTTTGAAGTTTGGAGAAAATAGCTGAAAAATAGAAAAATGAAGTAGCAGTACCTGATGATTTCGCTTAAGCGAAAATTATTTCGCTTAAGCGAAAATGTCACAGTTTCAACACCTAAGGAGCTCGCTTAAGCGAGTAAATTTCGCTTAAGCGAAATAGGTCCCATGGCAACACTATAAGGGCTTCGCTTAAGCAAAAATGCTTCGCTTAAGCGAAAATGCTGCGATCTGCAACACCGAGAACGCATTTTTAAGGGTGTTTTCGGTATTTCCACCCCCAAACCCCATTTTATCAACCCCAAACACTCCCTCACTCATTCATTCGAACTCCTCCCTTCCTCCACTCATCTTCTTCTTCTCCATGGAGCAAGGTCTCCATTCTCTCCCCTCCCAACCTCCATTGATGTCCAAGCTTTAAGTTTCAAGCTTAGGGAGCATCATCAAACACCCATTCTCCTCTATTAATTGAATCCACCAACATCAACCCTCACTCTCCTCCTTCTTAGTCTCATCCTCTCTCTCTCTCTTTCTCTCTCCTCCTTACCACCACAAACCGCCGCCGCTAGGGGCCACCACCGCCACTACACCAGCCACCACGGCCAACCCCCACACCGGCCACCCACCACCCTCACAACCTCCTATTTTCTCTCTCACCGTGAACCCTCTCTCTCTTCCCGGTGTCGAAGAGCAACACCGTCACCGTGATCGAGATCGATTGTCCCCACCGTGCATGGAATCAATGATTGGAGGAGCTTAGGATCCAGTTGGAGCCGAGCTAAAGCGTGAGTCGGGGAGTAAAGCGCCAGATTAAGGTTACCCCTCACTATCACCGATTGAGGTAAGGGGTTTCATTACCAGTCCTTAAGGGGTGTATTTCTGGGTAGTTATATTTATCGTTAGGACCGGGGGAAATATTAATTGTTAATGAACCTTAGGGTAACCCGCTAATAATGAAGAAAGATAGATGGAGTAAATAGGGGAAACAAATAGTGATGAATAAAAGATAGGTAATAGAATAACTAATCAATTAGATCGGTAGGGTGTGGCAAAAGAATAGAAATGGTGAATAGGGAAATAAATTTAGAAATGAACAAATGAGAGTAAAGAGAATATAATGTGACCACCGAGTAGAATAGGACTAATGATGTAATAATAGGATATGTAATAAGGAAGACAATTAGGAAAAGAAAAGTTAGATAAAGAAGAGTTAAAGCAATTAGTAACGAAATAAACGGAATAACAAGAAAGAAATAAATAAACAGAATTATAAGGAAGAAAAGAAGAAAAAGAAAAGAAAAAGAATAGGTAAACAACTAAGAGTTAGTATGAGAGTAATTAGTAACGAAAAGTACTTAAGTATAAGATGGCAAGGAAATAATAATAAGTCGTTAAGGGAAGGCGTGAGCTAAGTGAGACAATAATAGAGGATAAGGAAGTGTTAGGAAACTAAAAGTATTAGATAGAATTAAGGAACTAAAAGTAAAGGGATAAAACTAATACGATAATAAAGAGATAATAAGAATGGTAAATGTCGCAGGTGGTTGTATTGACCCTGTGGCACGGCGCAGGTGGTTGTATTGACCCTGTGGCCAAATAAAAATGGTATATGTCACAGGTGGTTGTATTGACCCTGTGGCACGGCACAGGTGGTTGCATTGACCCTGTGGCCAAATAAATATGATACATGTCACAGGTGGTTGTATTGACTCTGTGGCATGGCGCAGGTGGTTGTATTGACCCTGTGGCCAAATAATAACAAGGTAAGGGAAGTTTATGTAGATCTCTGTTTGAGGTTACATAAACGAGATGGGTGTATACAGATCGCTGTTTGTGGTTGTATACACGTATGCAGATCGCTGTCTGTGGTTGCATACGCAGCGTTTGCAGATCACTGTTTGTGGTTGCAGACACGGTGTGTAGATCTTTGATTGAGGTTACACATAATGGAAAATGAATGAAGGAAATAAATAAAAAAAATGGAAAGCGGTAAAGGAATTAAAGGGAATGAATAATGGTCAAGGTAATGGAAAGAGTTAGGAAAAGGAAAAAGGGATAATGGAAACGGATAGGGACATATCATTGATTAAGGGAAAAGGGTAATGAAAATGGAATAAAAAGGGAATAAAAATGGGGAAGGAAATGAAAATGATAATGGAAAGGAAAAATGGCTAATAGAGTGGTTATGGGAAAAGAAGAAAAGAAATAGGTTAGCTGGAAAGAGGGGAATAGGGAAATTAGGGTGATTAGGAAAAAGGAGTAAACAGGATAGAGCGAAAGTAATGAGGAATAAGAATAATTAGAGGTTAGGGATTATTTAAAAGGAAACAATTAAAAAGAAAAAGAATTGGGAAACAGTTAGGAAGTAAAGAGGAAAAGAAGAGCATGAATTAAGTAGTAGAGCATAGGCTTTAATGGTCTTGGTGTGTCGTATATATCTGCTTAGAAATTTCTCTTTTAAGTTATGTGTGATGCTTCCCCTGTGTGGTTAATATTTTTCAGGTACACAAGTGGAGCATACACCAGTGCCGGCCGAGCAGGATTTCAAGTTCCACTACGTGGAATGTATTTTACATATTTTGAGTGGATAATTACTTTTTTTTGTAAATTATAATATGAATTAGTAGCTTGCCCCACAACTTGTATTATTTGGGCGTTAGGATCTGTTATAACTATTAAGCTGTTGTTGTTTATGTTTTTAAACAATTCTGGACTGACAGGTTTTAAGAAGGAATTTTGGGAAAGTCCGAAAAACAGAGGAAACTCTGCCGGATTTTCGTAAAACCTTCTAAAGAAATTTAGGTGTTTAAAAGAAATTTTCAAGTCCACTTTTTAATAAAATTTAACAACACTAAATAAAGTGAGAGTGTTACATTTTGGTATCAAAGCAGTTTTTCCTCGGCCTTTGGAGTGTGGACTCACATCTCCAATGGTTACTCACCAAGCGAGTAACTGATTCGTTCAGTAAGAGTCTAAGTCTAGGAATAGGATATTTAGGTCATTGATTAAGTATTCAGTCCTTAACTGGTTGTTCCCTTCATGACCTAACAGTATGGCTGGGCGACGTGCCGAAAATGCTCGGATGGTTGCTATATTGGAGAACCTGATTCAACTGAATCAGAATCAGGTCCGAATGCAGCAGAACCAAGCTGAAAACATCGCAGCAGCCGCAGCCGCAGCAGCAGCAGCATTGAATCCACCATCCATTCCTGTCGAAATTGACTGGATGACTCGATTTAGGAAATGCGAACCGCCTAGGTTCGAAGGAGGGTATAATCCTGATGGAGCTCAGCGATGACTCAAGGAAATTGAGAAGATCCTTCGCACCATGGCGCCACCAGTTAAGCAAACCGTGTTGCTAGCGCAGTATATGTTGACTGATGAAGCAGAGTATTGGTGGGAACGAGTGCGAAGAGAATTGGAGGCAGCCAATCAGGATATCACCTTTGATCTGTTTAAGGCTCACTTCCTGGGAAAGTATTTTCCTGAGGATGTTCGTAGGGAAAAGGAGATCGCTTTTCTGCAGCTGGAGCAGGGAAGTATGAATGTCGGTGAGTATGCGGCACAATTTGAAGATCTGATTCGCTATTCTGGCAGTTATCGGGACGCAGACGAACGCACCAAGTGTATTAAATTTGAAACAGGTCTCAATGCCAGAATTCGGACTATCTTTGTGCACCAGGGTCTGGCTAACCTCTCTCAGCTGGTGAATATGACTAGCGCTTATGAGAAGAGTTTGAATCAGCAGGAAGCAGAGGAAAGGAGCAAGAATATATCGAATGAAGCAGGTCTCAACAAGGGTAAGGGACTGGCTCAAGGATCAGGTCCGCACGCCGTTAACCGCACCAGAGCAGTAGTGCTAGAGAATGCGGGTCAGAGTGCGACCGCTTCAAGGACCAGGCCACCATGTCCACATTGTGGAGGATCCTATACTCGTATGTGTTGGATGCTGGAGCAGCGTAGAAAGGAAGGTCTCTGCTTCCAATGCGGATAACCCGGACACCGTGCTGCAGACTATCCTATGGGCACGTAGAACGAGGAATAAACTTATCCAAGGTACTTTTCATGTTAATGCTGCATCAACTGATTACTTTAGCGTCTTTGCCTAGAGTAAGTGTGAGTAGTGTAATCTAGAAGGAGTAGATAAGTGTTAAAACCTTAGTTAGAAATCCCACCAAATTCAATTGTGATAGTGTCGTCCTCTAATAGAGTGTAAGGTCAGGATTGGTCATCCTTTCTCTTGCATCTATTAAAAGATAATGCTATCATTCAATAACGCAGTGATGTACAGTTAATAAATGTGAGATTGCGACTGACCACCTTGGTCTTCGCGTTTATTGACATGTTATATTATTGCAATCATCTAGTTGAGATCCGAATAAACCATCTGGGAATTCTATCTCTGTCAAAAGCTCGATTGAACTCTAATCCTATAGGATCTTTACCAAGACTCGTGAACAGTGATTCACAAACCAACCTCCTTCAAGACACTCTTATTTTATATTTCTACCGAGAACATCCAACTAAATGATCGAACCACCCTTCTAACTCGTATGAGAACTTAGCCGTATGCGTAAGTATGAAGAGCCTAGCTAGTCAATTCTTGGAATCAACCCAGTTTCCTCCCTGCTTTCGACTTACTCAGGTATGTTGATACTAAGTGGGGGAGACTTGACGACTCAATTTCGGATCCTACACGAGCGGCAATAACTCGTAATCATACCGTAAGCCATAGGACTACTAAACAGATAATTCCAAATATTTTGCGGAGAATCGAATGAGGGCTAAACTAGAGATAAAACAAGAACCCCCCCCCCCAAAATAACACCGAATTGAGAAGCAACAACTAGACCTTGACCTTGATCCTCAAGTGGAATCGATCTCTAGGAATTCTTTTACCGAATTGGAATTATTAAACGAATGAGAAGGAAGTAGCATCGAAGTAGAATGCAAACGCGGTGAAGATTGATTTTAAGAGTGACTATGCTAGACTCACTTGAAGGAGTAAAAGGTGAACGGGATAAAAGTGAAGTCACAAAGTGGGAATCTCAATCAAGACGTTACGTTGGAACATCACAAGTGATATTCTAAGTCTTTTGGGACTCGGTGCATTTGATAGGACCCCGAGTGACCGAGACCAATCAATTAACCGAAAATCCATAGAAAACGCATCCTTCGACGGCTCTCTGCTGAAAAGGCACACTTTGGGGATAATCTCCATTGTATTTTTGCTTGACATGTATCCAGTCCATCCTGGGTCATCTTGCAAAGACCATGAGACTCATTCTTGAGTACTTCATGTTTCTTCTTTTCATCTTCACTCCCTTCAAGCTTCAAGCATCTCAGATGCAAAGGTGAGAATTGGTCAAGTCGTAGAAGCCCGGCGTAGTTCTATGCCTACCGATAGATAGTCACCCACGCGTCCTCTTCTCAGCCTTGGATACCGGTCAGGAACTTGTGTACCCAATTCTGAGCTGCGAATGAGCATACCCCTTAGCATGGATATAATCAAGTATGACAATGCTAAGTGGGGGAGGATTTCAATCCAAGGAATGGGAGATGGAACTTTAATAATAAGAAAACTGACGATGCTACACCGATAGAGTTAGTACGTGGTGCTAGAAGGCAGACGTTGGAATAGGCATGACCCTAACCGCATACGGAGCGGAAAGTAAAAACCGAAGGGAAGTGAAAACCGTAGTCCGAAGCTTACCAATGGGATGGTTCTCCATTTGAAGGAATTGAACAGAATTTCGAGGACGAAATTCTAATAAGTTGGGGAGAAATGTAACATCCCAAATTTTAAACCCAGATACAAATGAATTAATAATAACCTGGGATAATAGGGATAATATAAATAAAGCCATAAATAGGTATTAAAATAAGTGCACAAGCATTAGAAAAGATTAATAATAATAATAATGATTTAGAAAAGAAAGGAGCATTAAATTGGAATTAGGAACAGGCCAGAAAAATAGATAATTCGGTGTTAAAACATAACGTAGGTTAGAAAATCAAAATAAAAGATTTAGGACTCAAAACAAAATTTCCACCGTTGGATATGAAGATATGATTTTTAGGAATTTGCTCCTCAAATTTGAGCAAGATTCGACGGTGAGCGAAAAAGTTATGGCTGTTTGAAGTCTGGAGAAAATAGCTGAAAAATAGAAAAATGAAGTAGCAGTACCTGATGATTTCGCTTAAGCGAAAATTATTTCGCTTAAGCGAAAATGTCACAGTTTCAACACCTAAGGAGCTCGCTTAAGCGAGTAAATTTCGCTTAAGCGAAATAGGTCCCATGGCAACACTGTAAGGGCTTCGCTTAAGCGAAAATGCTTCGCTTAAGCGAAAATGCTTCGCTTAAGCGAAAATGCTGCGATCTGCAACACCGAGAACGCGTTTTTAAGGGTTTTTTCGGTATTTCCACCCCTAAACCCCATTTTATCAACCCCAAACACTCCCTCACTCATTCATTCGAACTCCTTGTAAGATCCATGAAGAATGTTTTGATAAATGCCAAAAGGTTTTGAACAAGCTACAAATGTGTTGATCAAGTTCAAGCTCAACAAGCAACAACAAATATCAAGTTATCACGAGAGAACCAACTCATGAAGACTTAATTTGGTAGTTTGTGTTTTAATGTTTTATATTTTGCCTCACAAGTCTCTTAGTTTATGAGTTTGGGTAGAGTTTATTAGAGGGTAGTGAATCTCTTTTGAATGCATGATTATATCATATTTTGAGTATTCACTTTGCCTAAAATCAATAGGTGGCTTAAAGGTTTGAAAGAAAAGGTTTAGTTTTTGAGAAAACAAGTTAATAATCGATTAACAGATTTTGATAATTGATTAACAGTGTATTTTGAACTGATAATAGATTAACAAACTTTTGATAATTGATTATCTGCACTTCTACTCGAGTATTTTTGGTCTCACTCGAGTGAAATTTATCAGACTTTCGTATTACTCGATTAACACTTATTTTACTCGAGTAAACAGGGTCTGTAACTGTTTTAAATACGTTTTTCACTTCTCAAAAGCTATTCTAAGTTGCTCCAACTTTTGGGTATTCTATATAAACCTTTTCCTAATCATTTCTATCAACTAGAATCATTTTGATACACAATTTTATAAAGAATCAAAGCCACACTATTCTCTCTCACTCTCTCAAGATCAAAGCTCTCATTTTCATATTCTTTGATCAAGAACCTTGAATCTCTCATGTTGATCTTTTCATAACTTTTGAAAGAGATTCATAGGATTGTTATTTTGTTTTCTATTGAGTTGTAATCATTGCAAGAGGCAAACATTCTACAACAAAGGAAGCCTTGATTTTGTGAATCAAGCAAGTTTAGTTGAAAGTCTTGAAGAAGCATTTCATCAAGCATTTGGAAGGCACTTTGAAGAATCTCAAAGTACTTGGAAGTCTTGTGAGTGAAGCAAGCAAAGAAGACTTGTTGTGGGGTTATCAACAAGCAAGTAGAGGTTAGATTAGATATCAATAGGGTTACAAGGCAAGGGTGTGGTATCTCTTGTAGGCTAGCAAGAAGGAAGTCTTGTGAGGCATTTACTTGTAATTTGAGAAACTCTAATTCCTCATAGTGAAGAATCTCTCTTGGTTGAAGAGGGGACTGGAGTAGCTTTCAAGTGGATGAAAGTGAACCAGGATAAATCACTGTGTCGTATCTCTAAACCCTTAACTCTTTACATTCAAGTCTTTAATTGTGTTCTTGGTTGAAAACCTAGAAAAAGTGATTTTTCTATATTTGATTGAATTGAATCTTTATTGTGCAAAATTGATAAAGGGAAAATCATTTTCATAACCTAGGTGAATCAATAAGAATATTGGTGTTGATTGTTTCCGCTTAATCTCTGATATAATATTTGTTAATTGATTGATTTTCATTGGTTTTAATCGTTTAGATTTGTTTCTTGTGAAAATCTTTCAAAGTTTCTATAACACCTATTCAACCCCCCCTTCTAGGTGTTATCCTAGTTATTTCACCATCCGATTGTAGTTTTCTAACACTCCTCCCTTCCTCCACTCATCTTCTTCTTCTCCATGGAGCAAGGTCTCCATTCTCTCCCCTCCCAACCTCCATTGATGTCCAAGCTTTAAGTTTCAAGCTTAGGGAGCATCATCAAACACCCATCCTCCTCTATTAATTGAATCTACCAACATCAACCCTCACTCTCCTCCTTCTTAGTCTCATCCTCTCTCTCTCTTTCTCTCTCCTCCTTACCACCACAAACCGCCGCCGCCAGGGGCCACCACCGCCACTACACCAGCCACCACGGCCAACCCCCACACCGGCCACCCACCACCCTCACAACCTCCTATTTTCTCTCTCACCGTGAACCCTCTCTCTCTTCCCGGTGTCGAAGAGCAACACCGTCACCGTGATCGAGATCGATTGTCCCCACCGTGCTTGGAATCAAAGATTGGAGGAGCTTAGGATCCAGTTGGAGCCGAGCTAAAGCGTGAGTCGGGGAGTAAAGCGCCAGATTAAGGTTACCCCTTACTATCACCGATTGAGGTAAGGGGTTTCATTACCAGTCCTTAAGGGGTGTATTTCTGGGTAGTTATATCTATCGTTAGGACCGGGGGAAATATCAATTGTTAATGAACCTTAGGGTAACCCGCTAATAATGAAGAAAGATAGATGGAGTAAATAGGGGAAACAAATAGTGATGAATAAAAGATAGGTAATAGAATAACTAATCAATTAGATCGGTAGGGTGTGGCAAAAGAATAGAAATGGTGAATAGGGAAATAAATTTAGAAATGAACAAATGAGAGTAAAGAGAATATAATGTGACCACCGAGTAGAATAGGACTAATGATGTAATAATAGGATATGTAATAAGGAAGACAATTAGGAAAAGAAAAGTTAGATAAAGAATAGTTAAAGCAATTAGTAACGAAATAAACGGAATAACAAGAAAGAAATAAATAAACAGAATTATAAGGAAGAAAAGAAGAAAAAGAAAAGAAAAAGAATAGGTAAACAACTAAGAGTTAGTATGAGAGTAATTAGTAACGAAAAGTACTTAAGTATAAGATGGCAAGGAAATAATAATAAGTCGTTAAGGGAATGCGTGAGCTAAGTGAGACAATAATAGAGGATAAGGAAGTGTTAGGAAACTAAAAGTATTAGATAGAATTAAGGAACTAAAAGTAAAGGGATAAAACTAATACGATAATAAAGAGATAATAAGAATGGTAAATGTCGCAGGTGGTTGTATTGACCCTGTGGCACGGCGCAGGTGGTTGTATTGACCCTGTGGCCAAATAAAAATGGTATATGTCACAGGTGGTTGTATTGACCCTGTGGCACGGCGCAGGTGGTTGCATTGACCCTGTGGCCAAATAAATATGGTACATGTCACAGGTGGTTGTATTGACCCTGTGGCACGGCGCAGGTGGTTGTATTGACCCTGTGGCCAAATAATAACAAGGTAAGGGAAGTTTATGTAGATCTCTGTTTGAGGTTACATAAACGAGATGGGTGTAAACAGATCGCTGTTTGTGGTTGTATACACGTATGCAGATCAGTGTCTGTGGTTGCATACGCAGCGTTTGCAGATCACTGTTTGTGGTTGCAGACACGGTGTGTAGATCTTTGATTGAGGTTACACATAATGGAAAATGAATGAAGGAAATAAATAAAAAAAAAGGAAAGCGGTAAAGGAATTAAAGGGAATGAATAATGGTCAAGGTAATGGAAAGAGTTAGGAAAAGGAAAAAGGGATAACGGAAATGGATAGGGACATATCATTGATTAAGGGAAAAGGGTAATGAAAATGGAATAAAAAGGGAATAAAAATGGGGAAGGAAATGAAAATGATAATGGAAAGGAAAAATGGCTAATAGAGTGGTTATGGGAAAAGAAGAAAAGAAATAGGTTAGCTGGAAAGAGGGGAATAGGGAAATTAGGGTGATTAGGAAAAAGGAGTAAACAGGATAGAGCGATAGTAATGAGGAATAAGAATAATTAGAGGTTAGGGATTATTTAAAAGGAAACAATTAAAAAGAAAAAGAATTGGGAAACAGTTAGGAAGTAAAGAGGAAAAGAAGAGCATGAATTAAGTAGTAGAGCATAGGCTTTAATGGTCTTGGTGTGTCGTATATATCTACTTAGAAATCTCTCTTTTAAGTTTTGTGTGATGCTTCCCCTGTGTGGTTAATATTTTTCAGGTACACAAGTGGAGCATACACCAGTGCCGGCCGAGCAGGATTTCAAGTTCCACTACGTGGAATGTATTTTACATATTTTGAGTGGATAATTACTTTTTTTTGTAAATTATAATATGAATTAGTAGCTTGCCCCGCAACTTGTATTATTTGGGCATTAGGATCTGTTATAACTATTAAACTGTTGTTGTTTATGTTTTTAAACAATTCTGGACTGACAGGTTTTAAGAAGGAATTTTGGGAAAGTCCAAAAAACAGAGGAAAATCTGCCGGATTTTCGTAAAACCTTCTAAAGAAATTTAGGTGTTTAAAAGAAATTTTCAAGTCCACTTTTTAATAAAATTTAACAACACTAAATAAAGTGAGAGTGTTACAAGAACTGGAGAACAAACTTGCTCAGATAAGATGGGGTGCAAAGAAGATTATTCTGAATGTTTCAAAATTCAGAAGGCATGATGGGTGGATAAATAATAACCCGATTGCCAGAAAAGAAGTATCAAGAAGGACGTATGGAGGGGATCAAAGAGAGGCTAAAGGAACATATGCAGACATTTTAAAGAAGAATGTGGACAATGTGTGGAGGAAGAAGTTAGATTACAGAAGAAGCATTTCTCGAATTGACTTGCATTACAAAGTCAATGAGGAGATAGTGACAAGACATGAAAGATGCTACATGAGAAGGATGCACAAACATGTGGACCCTAAGACGTTGAACGCTCAACTACATGCAGAAGGTATAAGGTCTATAACAGCGACTACCATGGGAGAGGATTGGGTTTTCATTGAACCTAATGAAGACGAAGATATGCAAGGCTGATAAAGGAGGTGGAAAATAATTTAAACCAATGGTTTTCCCTTTTCAAAAAATGGTCACCAACAGAGGCTGCAAGGAAGAGACATGCTTGGTTACGTATTCACGGGGTTCCAATCCATGCATGGGAACGAGACTTTTTTAGATCAGTCTCAAGTGCGTTTGGCTCATTGGAGCGTTTGGACATGAACACAGAGCTGAGAAGGAGATATGATGTTGCGAGAATACTCATCAGTACATCAAACACTGACTTCATCAACAGATCAATGAAGATAAAAATAAATGACGACGTTTTTTCGATCAAAATTGAGGAAGAACCATTCCCAGATATGAAGGAGGGGGAGACAAATGATGAGAAGACGGTGGAATCTGAAGAGACTGTTGAATGCTCGTTGAAATCAGATTATTCCGGCATTGGGCATGATTCGGAATTCCAAGAGTCTGGAGAGGATGATTTTGATTTTGAAAAATTCTTGGATGATGCGTCTCAGCTGGCGGCTAAAATTCCTAGGGCACCGGAAAAAAATTGCAGATTAAATGATGCTTTAATAATTAATAGCACCCAGGGTGAAAATAAACTAAGCCAGGACTTCTCCAATGGACGTGTTTCTCAAGACATGGCGGAAAGCTATTTGGGCCACAAAGGCTTAGGCCCACGAAGTAAATCACTTCCAAATTTTTTTGGAGCAAACCCATTTAATTCTTTGGAGCAATTGGACTGGGAAAACTCTAGCAATCCTAATTTGGGCCACTTGGAATTGTCGCAACCATCAGAAAAGGTAGAAGAATCTGATTTGGGCCATCTGGAAATGCAGGAAGTGAAACCCGATGGGGTAACAGAACCAGAGGACATCAACAACTTCCGAATCGGCAGAGAAGAGGATACTAACACCATTCATCAAAATTCCAAAGACCTGATCAATGAGGACAACATCACAGATAAGGAATCTTCTCAATCAAATAATGGTGCTCATCAATGGCAGGAGGCATCGGAGATTCCAACTGAAGAAGAAATTGAAGATCAAGCCAATAAAACTGAAGAAGTGGGGATTCAAACAATGACCGAGGAGAAACAAATTACAAAGGATTTAGAGAATGCAACTGAAGAAGATGCAGAAGATCAAGTGTTGAAGAAGAGAGAGCAGCAAAGGACTTATGACTATCATGAGCAGGGGAGCAAGCAGAGAATGAAGAACTGTCACAAGTGAAAAGGAAGAGAGGAAGACCAAGAAAGAAGATTACAAAATCACAAGTGGAGAAAAAAAGATACAAAAGCTTGGGGACAATCATAGGAAGCAGTAGAAGAGGGATGAAACAGGCGACTCCAGACGTATCAGGTAACTCTCTATCAGATGGAGACATTCAAAGGAGATCTCGGTTGGTTAAGAACTCTGAAGAAATTGCTCGAGAAGTCTAGGAATTTGGTAAAAAGATGGGAATTGTAGCAAAAACTGACGAAGATGTAGTAGTCAAAAAGCTGACAGATTTAGAGAACAGAGACAGAGAATTAATTGGAAAGGGGTTGCGAGCTGATGTTTTTCAAGGGGGTCAAGCAAGGTCTAAATGAAGATATCATCTTTCAACGTAAGAGGGTTAGGGGGGAGAGTGAAGAAGAAGGAAGTGAAAAAGCTGGTAACTGAAGAAGAGCTTGACATGATTTGAATCCAAGAGACAAAAAAGATGATATTAAGGAACGATTGTGTAGCTTTTTGGAGAGATGAAGATTTCGAATAGGTATTTCAACCATCCTCGGGAAGAGCAGGAGGATTGTTAATAATTTAGGACAAAAGCATTTTCGAATTTGAGGAAGCAATCTCAGGAGACCACTTCTTAGGAGTAAGGGGTTTATGGGGAGAAAACAAATCACAATGCCAAGTAATGAATATATATGCTCCCTGCAATATTTATGAGAAAAGGGAGCTTTGGATAGTGCTTGAGAGAGTGGTATATGAAGCATCGGGAAGAAAAATCTGTTTGGTTGGAGACTTCAATGGAATTAGAAGCGAATCAGAGAGAAAAGGTGCAGAAAGTTACAACAGAGATGAAGAGATGGAGATTTTTAATGCCTTCATTTTCAGAACAGGGCTAATTGATCTACCACTAAATGGAAGAAAATTCACTTAGTATCGAAGATCTTCAATGAGTCGTCTTGATAGATTCCTATTCTCAGATAGTTGGTTGAATCATTGGGAGCACTTATCACAATGGGGATTAAGAAGAAGCATCTATAACCACTGTGTTGTGGTGATTAGAGATAGAAAGCTCACTTGGGGACCGAAATCTTTCCGTATTCTGAATTGTTGGAGGGAGGTTGCTTGTTTTTCATATTTTGTCAAATCCTCATGGGCTGCTTTCAATGTTCAAGGCTGGGGTGGATTTGTACTCAAGGAAAAATTGAAAATGTTAAAAGAGAAGCTAAAGGAATGGAATAGAGAGCATTTCGGAAATTTGAATACCAAAATTGAAAGTTTGAAGGAAGAGCTCAAGTTCATTGATTTGCAAGCAGAATCTCGTGATCTTTCAGTAGAAGAAGAGGAAAAAAGAAAGGTTTGCACCTCAAATATGTGGCAAGCTATGAAAATGAAAGAAAATTTAATTTTCCAGCAATCTAGAGAAATATGGTAAAGGAGGGAGATGCCAACACAAGGTATTTTCACTGCTGCATGAAATAAAGAAGAAGAAGAAATGCAATTCTATCTTTGAAGATTGGCAATCAGAGGGTTGAAGAGGTTGAAGGTATCAGGAAAGGCATTAGAGACCATTTTGCAAAGATGGTTGAATCACAAGACTGGGGAAGACCATTATTTAGAGATATTCTAGTAAATTCTCTAACTTCTGAAGACGCAGAGTTGATGGTGGAGGCTTTCTCAAAAGAAGAAATCAAGCAGGCTGTTTGGGAGTGTAATGGATCAAAAAGCCCAGGCCCTGACGGTATGAATTTCTACCTCATTAAAGAATTCTGGGATTTATTGAAAGCTGATGTCGTGAGATTTTTGCAAGAATTCAATGAAAATGGCAAGTTGGCTAGAGGTACAAACAGTTCATTTATTGTCGTAATTCCAAAAAAGGCAAGTCCTCAAGGAATCGGAGATTATCGGCCAATCTCGTTGATTGGATGTATGTACAAAATCCTGGCAAAACTATTAGCAAACGGATTAAGGAAGGTAATGGATGGCCTAATCCAGGAGACACAAACAACCTTTATAAAAGGAAAGCAAATTCTAGATGGAGTACTAATTGCAAACGAAGCGGTGGAAGATGCAAAAAGACTCAAGAAAGCCTACTTGTTCAAAGTTGACTTCGAAAAAGCCTTTGATACAGTAAGTTGGGAGTTTTTGGACTTTATTCTCAGTAAAATGGCTTTTCATTTTAAATGGAGAAAGTGGATAAAATAATGCTTAAAGTCTGCCCGGGTCTCAACACTAGTAAATGGTTCACCGACTGAAGAGTTTGGAGTTGGAAGAGGCTTGCGACAAGGAGATCCGCTGTCCCCCTCTTGTTTCTAATTGCAGCAGAGGGACTAAATGTTTTAATAAGAAAAGCTTCCGAATCTGGCCTTTTCCAAGGTTACAAAGTTGGGAGAAGTGAGGTTGAAATTACTCATCTTCAGTTTGCGGATGACACATTAATTTTGAGTGTTCCATCTTTGGAAAACATTAAGGCTATCAAAGCAATCCTGCATATGTTTGAGATTTTAGCAAGGTTAAAAGTAAATTTTAGCAAAAGCTCCTTAATTGGGATCAATTGTGACGCGTCAGTGCTAAATGATGCAGCTTGGTTCCTAAATTGTAAAATTAGCTCTTTGCCTTTTACTTACCTCGGACTGCCCATTGGTGCTAATCCAAGAAGGCTGGAGACTTGGACACCGATAATTGGTAAAATTAAAAAGAGATTGGCAAACTAGTCAAATAAAAGCATCTCAATTGGAGGGCGTGTGATCCTTTTCAAAGCCGTTCTTACTGCATTGCCGATCTATTTTCTTTCCTTCTTCAAGGCTCCATCATGAAATTTCAAGTCCGGATAGCTGGAATCAAAGTGACATAGATAGATGGCTTTGGAAGGGAGACCCATCAGGTGAATACTTAGTCAGATCAGCGTATAGCATCATCACCAATTCAGAAAGGAGCGAGCAGAATCCAATATTCAAGATGATCTGGAATAAGTTCATCCCTCCAAGAATTGCAGTCTTCGCTTGGAGAGTAATCCTGGACTGGATTTCATCAAAGGAGAATTTACAAAGAACAGGTGTTATATTAAACAATGGTATCTTTTTTCAATGGTGCAACAAATGTATAGGAACAACTGAACACTTGTTGTTCGAATGCAAATTAGCCTGAAGTGTTTGGAGAAAATGTATAAGTTGGCTAGGAATAAAGTCAGCACTGCAAGTTCAAAGAAACAATCTCTTTTGGCAATTTCGGGGACTGTACGGCGGAAACAGTAAAAACAAAGATATTGTGCAGGTGATTTGGTTCTCAACAATTTGGTCATTGTGGTTGGCAAGGAATCACTTCATATTCAAAGATAAACCAACAGATGAAGAAGAAATCTTTGATATGATTAAATGGAGATCTTGGACTTGGCTAAGGACAAAATGCAAACACTTTACTTACTCTCTCTGTAATTGGTACTCCGATCCTCTTCTCTACATAACCTCTAAATAATCTCTGTTTTGGAGGGGTCGGGGTACTCACCTTTGGAGTGTATTAGGAGTATCTTTTATCATTGGCTTGGCAAAATTTTGGCCATTGTAAGGTGCTTCTACTTTTTGGTTTTTATCTCATATTATTGTAAGTGGATTACTTGTCCTCTCCATGAATAAAATATTTTGTTTATAAAAAAAAGACATAAACGGTTAGATAGGGCTATTATGTTTTGTAATGGCATTCCATTATTGATTAACAAAAAGAGTAGGGCTTTTGCCACCTTACTCTAGACTTTACCCACTATTTTTTTTATTTCCAAAATTACTCTTACTAAAAAAATTTATATATTTTTATTTTTCCCTCATCCTTTCATTTCAATTTCTTCCTTTTATTATATTCACACACCCCACTCCTATTCCTAACGAGAGAAGAAACCTAGTGTGTTTTTCAAGTGTGGTTTTCCAAATATGTAATGGTGCCATTTTCTTTGCAAAAGAATCTTAAGCATTTATTAACTCAGATTTATAAATGTCTTCTTCAGAAGAAGGGAAATTTAATATAAGAGAGGATAGGAATGGATCAATGACTGCATTAGACACGCTAGCAGTGTTTGTCCTGTATCCACCCCCAAAAAGCACATGTAAATGAGCCTCACGAAGATTTCGACCCAAAAGAGACAATGCCTGATTGTTTGGAATAACAACTCTTCTTAACCTACTTTAAATTAAAATCCTAATGGCGAACCACACTTGGAGGGAGGGAGTAGTTTGGGTCACCGAGGGAGGGAAGTCACGGTTTGTAGAGGGCACGCGCAGAGAGAGTATCATGCATAGAGGTGTAACCCGCATAGAGGGAGTAATGTTGTGAAAAGAAGTTTCTTCTCTCATTAGGAATAGGAGTGAGATGTGTGAAAATAAGAAAATGAAGAAAGTGAAATGAAAGGGATGAGGGGAAAATTTTAAAAAATATAAATTTTTTTATTAAGGGTAATTTTGGAAATAAAAAATTAGTGAGTGTCTAAAGTCTATAGTGAGGTAGCAAAAGTCCCACTCAGGCTGATAAAAATATTGTCTGGTCCATAGAAGGCCCAAAGTAGGGTGCTCTGAAGCATAAGTGTTACCCTAACCCTTTATGAATTTACGTTAAAACTAACATTATGGTTCACGAGGGACCAAGGCACCCCTTTATGATTTAACTCGGGTATCATTAATGGATATGGGCATGATTATGGTTCTAGAGAGACAATGGAACCCTTGTATGATTTAACTCGGGTATCATGAGGGGACCTTTGCATGATTATGTTTCATGAGGGACCATGGCACCCCGGTATGACTTAACTTGGGTTGTCCTTATGTTAACTCGGCTATAATTAGGGGACCCTTTCATGATTATGGTTCAAGAGGGACAATGGCAACCCGTATGATTTAACTTAACTTGTCCTTATGTTACCTCGGGTATCATTAAGGGACCTTTGTATGATTATGGTTCAAGAGGGACAATGGCACCCTTATATGATTTAACTCTGATATCATTAGTTAACTCCGGTATCATTAGGGGACCTTTGCATGATTATGGTTCACAAGGGACCAAGGCACCCGCTTATGATTTAATTCGGGTATCATTAATGGATTCAGACATGATTATGGTTCCAAAGGGACCATGGCACCCTTGTATGATTTAACTCGGGTATCAATAGAGGACCTTTTCATGATTAAGGTTCACGAGGGACCACGACACCCCCGTATGATCTAACTCGAATTGTCCTTATGTTAACTCTAGTTGTCCTTATGTTAACTCGAGTATCATTACAGGACATTTGCATGATTATGGTTTAAGAGGGATAATGACACCCCCGTATGATTTAACTTCGATATCATTACTTAGCTCCGGTATCATTAGGGGACCTTTGCATGATTATGGTTTACAAAGGACCAAGGCACCCCCTTATGATATAACTCGAGTATCATTCATGGATCTTGGAATGGTTATGGTTCTAGAGGGACCATGGCACTCTCGTATGATTTAACTCGTGTATCATAAGGGGACCTTTGCATGATTATGGTTCACGAGGGACAATGCCCCCCCCCCCCGTATGATTTAACTCCAATTATCATTATGTTAACTCCGGTATCATTAAGGGACCTTTGCATGATTATGGTTCAAGAGGGATAATACCATCCCCATATGATTTAACTATGATATCATTATCACTAGGGGACCTTTACATGATTATGGTTCACGAGGGACCAAGGCACCCCCTTATGATTTAACTCAGGTATCATTAATGGATCTGGGCATGATTATGGTTCCAAAGGGACAATGACACCCTCGTATGATTTAACTCAGGTATCATTAGGGAACCTTTGCATGATTATGGTTCACGAGGGACCATGGCACCCCCATATGATTTAACTCGGTTGTCCTTATGTTAACTCAGGTATCCTTAAGGGGCTTTTGCATGATTATGGTTTAAGAGGGACAATGGCACCCCCGTATGATTTAACTCTGATATCATTAGTTAACTTTGGTATCATTAAGGGACCTTCACATGATTATGGTTCACGAGGAACCAAGGCGCCCCCTTATGATTTAACTCGGGTATCATTAATGGATCCGAACATCATTATGGTTCCAGAGGGACCATGGCACCCCCGTATGATTTAACTCGGGTTGCCCTTATGTTAAATCGGGTATAATTAGGGGACCTTTGCATGATTATGGTTCAAGAGGGGCAATGGCATCCTCGTATGATTCAACTCGGTTATCATTAATGGACCTGGGCATGATTATGGTTCTAGAGGGACCAAGGCACCCCCGTATGATTTAACTCGGGTATCATTAGGGGACCTTTGCATGATTATGGTTCACGAGGGACCATGACACCCGAACGATTTAACTTGGGTTGTCCTTATGTTAACTCTGCTATCATTAGGGGACCTTTGCATGATTATGGTCACGAGGGACCATGGCACACCCGTACAATTTAACTCGGGTTATCCTTATGTTAACTTGAGTATCGTTAGGGGACCTTTTCATGATTATGGTTCATAAGAGACCAAGGTGATATAATTATTATATAAATATAATTACTAGAAAAAAAAGGTACGAATATTATAAATTCATAATTAGTATATAAATATAAATAAAAAATAAAATTAAAACTAAGGCAATATTGTTAGTTAATTTTAAAAAGATATTCCTATCATTCCTTATTAACTTTTGGTCTTCAATCTTTGTGATTTGGCCATTAATTTGTTTTTAGGTTAAAATCAATCTTTTGAGTATTTTTGACTTCAAATAAGTCTTGTAACTTGTTGTCGTCCAACAAATTTGATCACTTTGTTAATTTTCTCCATTAAGAGACCAAAGAGAATACATCACGCTATGCTGGGATCGATGAAATGGATCATTTTATCCTATTTGATTAAAGTTAAGAGTTGTTGTGGTACTTAGGATTAAATTTTGTTCCAAGTCTTGTTGAATCCACAACCCACCTTATTTTTATAATGATAAAGTTTAACAAAGGGTGGCGTGTGTTAGTGATATTTCTGCTGCATACGTCCTTTGACTGATTTGATATGTTAGGCTGCAAAATAAAGTAAATAGATTGGATCCCCTGGTTCATTTTGCATTGGATGACATTATTGTTTAGTTGAAATGGAACTTCGTTAGCACATTCTAACCAATATAGTTAGTTGATTTTTAAAATAAACATATTTATATTCCATAGTGGATTAACACACTTAAGTATGATGTATGCAACAGTAAGAGCCAATGCCACAATAGTCATGTTAAGCAAAAAATCAAAAGGTTGCACATTGGACAATGGGTTGGTTGATTTAGTGTAGTGTCCTTAATCGTAATCACCCTTGAAGCTATGGGAGAACTTTAGGAATGATCTCAACCAAGATGATAATGTAGGACTCTTTAGGATTTCTGTATATCCAGTTGGGATAAACAGGTTCTCCCTAGTCAACAAAGTGTGTGCTAGTGTCAACTTAGAGATGAGAAGACATACCTTAGCCCCTATAGCATGGTGGTTCTTATAGGGGATTACCTGTGTGCGGTGGGCCTTCCTGATGAGGCTTCTGAAGAAGAAGAACTCAATTAGGATTAGTAAAGGTTATGATAAGGTTGCCTTCGTAAGTCCTGTAGGTGATAAATCCTTATCCTTTATCATGTTTATCTAACCAAGAGTCGTGGGAATCTAGGAGAAGTTGTTAAGCTTAATGAGATTGTAAGTGATAGAGATAAGGATGAAGATCCTATGTTCGGGATTAATCTCATAGGTGTGTAACGTCTCCATAATGCCCAGTTGCTCGGTGTAGCATGTCGACCGTAGGCCTTGTTCCAGCGTCAAACTGGTCGGACCAAGGTGATTTTAGTCAGATAACTCTCGGTCTACTACATAAGCCCCCCAAGCTCGTTTGGATGATTTGAGCCCTGCTAAGTTGAAGAATAAAGAGAGCAAAGAAACGAGCATCCTATCATCTTTTATTAATAGAAGAACCCAAACGATGGCTTGGTTTGTACTGAAGTGACCTTTGATTTTCCTCATAACCTCCACGTGTCCCTGCTTGCCTTGGGATTTGAAATGCGATTATGATTTCCGGAACTAAAACGTTTTTCTCTTTCCAACTTACGCCGTTTACACAACTGTCACAGTTATGGGCTTTGTACTGTAGGGCCCAATTTATTTTCGTAGTGGAGGAAAGTTTAGAAAGATAAAACGATTATATTCCTTTTTGATTACACTTCATTCACTATCCTTCTGCATTCAGCTTCAAAGTTTTTCAAGAACGGTTCACAAATTTTCCTCTATAAAAATTCTCAGATTTCATTGCATCCTCTTTCTCCTGCTACTTCGCTTTTCAGGGTTTTAATCACACTTCATCACTTCTTTTTTCGCTTGCCATTTCGCTTTTGAGGGTTTTGATTTTGAGTACCGCCATTCATCTTCAAGCTTGAACATAATCAGGTAACCCTTCATTTTTTGTTTTTCTAGTGTTTGCATGCCTTCTTTGCTTAGTTTCTGTTGTTTTTCTACGATCAATATTTGTGCTTCGAAACTGCTTCAATTTAAGAGCCAACACAATAAGTACTTGAAACCCGTTCCTTTTTTGAGAAATGCCACGATTTTTTGTTTTCGTTGAGTGTTTTCACGTTTAAAGTTTTCGCCTTTTCTGATAAAAACTTCATCTTTCTTCTCGTTGAGAGAAAAAGATCCTACCTTTTTCTCTTTCTGGGGAGTTTCTTCGTTAAGGGCCATTGAGGGACGCTATTTGCCAAGGTTTTGACACTCCAGTAGGGTGATTAGATGAGTTCGTCGAGTTCTGAATCGCCTTTGTCAGGCGCAGAAGATGGTGAGAGTCTCAAAGTTAAACCGATCGCTTCATATTACCCTAGAGATTTGGTGGAATCTCGGCAGGGAATTCTGTATTACAAAATAGCCGAGCGAGTTGAAAAATCGAGGTTAAGGAGGCAACAGAGAGGTACCAACCAACTCAATTGGGGAATCAGCCAAGGATTACCGAGGGAAGGTCCCCCAATTGATAACGTAAATAGTTTGATTTTTGGATTTTGTGTCGATACTGATCTGCGTATGCCTCCTTTTCCTCAGGTATGGTTCGCAAGGTTATTTCACATCCTGAGCTTTTTCCTTTGCCACCAGACGCCAATCAATATGAGTGGGTTGATCTTGAAGTCGTTGGCACATGCTCGAAACTCACAACCGATGATTCTGTTGAACAAAGTAGGGCAATTCTGCTACCGTGCCCTGGGGACGAGTGTGGGGCTGCTTATGCCATTTTTCCTGTTGGGACCAACGAGCGTATTTGCACACGGATCCCTCGAGAAAACCCTGGTTTTTATTTTTACGAAGAAGTAATCACAAGGCTCGGGGTAAGGATGCCTTTTACTGACTTTGAAATGGGAGTTTTGAGAACTCTTAGAATTGCACCTTCTCAACTGCACCCTAATGCTTGGGCTTTTGTTCGAGCCTTACAACTTGTCTGTTCTGTTTTGGGATGACAATGTACGCTTCGTATATTCTTCTACCTTTTTGCCCCTCAAGCGAACGTATTTGAAAGGGGGTCAGATAAGAGGCCCTAGGTATCACTCAAGGCCCGGACCGGCTATAGTCTATTCACAAAATACACTGAGTCTTGGAAAACCTTCAAGCCTTTTTATTTCAAGTATAGGTATGTAGGGAATAAGGTTAGCTGGTTCATGAGGCCCGGTGATGACCAACCAAATACCGTACTTCCCACTACACTGGACCGATTCCTTCTTTCAACGTAGGATTAAAAGTTATAGTACTGAATGGAAAGATTTGTTTGATTCTGAGAAGGATGTATGCCGAGCGTACAAGGAATATCTATCAAAAAACGGAATGATTGAGACCCAAGAGATCGTTAACCTTCCAGAGGGTCAAATTAAAGCCCAACTTGGTAAGAAATTTAGTGTTTCCTGTTTGCATTTGTGCTGATGCCCTTAACTGAGATTTATTTCTTTTTCAGGTATAATGGTCGACCGTCTAGCAAAGATAGCAAAGGGGGGCAAGAAGAGGAAAAATCCAACAGTAAAGGTTACATCAGGAGGTTCGACTCCGAGCACAGCAACTCCTACTACCTCAGGATCATCTCTTGACGGCTCCCCTCGTCCTGCTCGCGCTTTGGCCGCAATCCATGTGACTACTGTTCATGCGCCGGTTGCCGAGGGAATTGATATAGGGGAAGCTTCTAATGCAGATACAGTCTCCCCCCAGAACAACCACTTAGGCGTCGGAGACTGAATAAGGGGAAAGCTGTGGTCGGTGAGGGTCCTAGTATAGAACCTGTTGTGGAAGAGGGGGAAGAAGAAGATGCCATCGGCTCGGTTTGGGATCAAAAATTGGATGAGAAGTTCCCCAATTTCGTCTGCACCGAGCAGGACCATGCTAAGTTTTCCGGAATATCGGCCACTGAGTGGGGTCAACATATGAATGCTCTGACTAAGTTTCTTTTACGAGGGGCGTGCATAACTCACTTTCTGTTTCAGCATCAAGATGATGTGTTTGCTGGTGTTAATGCTGAGCAGAAAGAAACAAGGGGCCTCTTGGCTGCAAAGGAAGCTAGTTTGTCTAATGAGCTGCTCAGAGTTCGATCCGAGCTCGAAAACCTTCGTGCGGATCATGGTGAGATTGTGAAAGAAAGAGATAATTTGAAAAAATCTGAAAGTACTGCCCGCACGGAGAGTGAACAATCAAAGAAAGCTCTGGAAGAAGCTCGGCAGCATAATGCTCAATTAATTGAAAATATGCGGAGGCTGACTACTGAAGTGCAGAGGCAAGCTAGTATTTCTGAGAGGTTGAAAGGGTAGGCCCTTAAGCATAAAAAGGCGGCTGCCACCAATCTCTATGATTGTGAAAAAGGTGTTTATGACTCTTCATTCTGCCGTTCGTCAGATTCAATACTTGAACCCCCAAGTGGATTTAAGGGTAACTGGCGCTCATCCCTTCCATGCCATCAGAGAGGGGAAGATGATTGATATGAGCGATCAGTCCGAGGTGGATCTCGAAGCTGACGACCTGCCCAATCCACTAGTTGATATTGTGGAAGAGCCCCCCTTTGACTATTCCTCTATGAACCTATCAGATATCAAGGTGTAAAACCCTTATGCTGAGTAGCCCGATTTTTGCTGCTGATCTTGTCTTAATTTTTGTTTGATAACATTGTGCTGTGATTATGATTTTGAGGTAGGCAGTGACTATTCTTCCTTTTGCTCGGTGTATCCGAGTGTTATATTTTGTTTTTTGATCTAAGCTTCGTCACTTGTGATTTGTCTTTTGATCTTGTTTTATTTGCTGTTAAACAAATGTTACTGTTGTTCGAGTGTTTTGACTTGTGTTTTAAAACTACCTGTTACTTCTGGTTGCTTATCGAACATAAGCAACTGTCATATTATAACTCAAGTTTTCCTACTCGGTGTTTTCGAGCGTAACCGTTAAATGGATTCATGAAATTCGTTAATAAAGATTGTGAGGAAGAACTCGGATCGCCGACTTTAGCCGAAGCGGGACCCTCGGACCGCAAAGTAAGGAAGGTAATTCCTGAGTTCGGGTGTTCTTTAAGTACGTTGTTAAACTCTCGAAAGGAGTTGTATCTCGATTTCGCTCGGTGGCAAGCCGAACAAAATGAGTCGTACGTGGTTTCACAATGTATATAGACGACGAAATTTCAAAGAAATGTGGAACTTTTATTAATAAGAAAATACAAAGCTTGAACTGCTCAGGACTAAGAGATTCCTAAAGATTTGAACTGTAATCTATGAAGGGTGTTATCCTTCGTTATTCATTTCTAACTATTCTTGAGCAACAGTAAATAAACTAAACTATTCTTGAAATAAAGAAAACAAAATGAGAGCTTAGCTGTAGTAAGCTCTGAGCTTGGCAGCGTTCCAACTGTTGTTGATATCCTTGCCCGAGAGAGTTTCCAACCTGTAGGCACCGGTTCCAGTCTTAGTCTTCACTCTATATGGACCTTCCCATTTTGGGCTCAGTTTTCCGACACCAGCATTTCCTTTACCTATATTTGCTCAGCGAAGGACCAAGTCACCGACTTCAAAATTGCGCGGTTGGACCTTCTTGTTGTATTCCCGAGCCTGACGTTCTTTCACCTTTCTTTCATGGGCTGCATCAGCTTCTCGTACTTCGTTAACCAGTATGAGTTCATCCATGAGCAAAGTGTTGTTGGTTTCAGAGGGACGTTCAAGCATCCTAAAGGTGGGGATTCTCTTTTCGATCGGAATGACTGCGTCACAGCCGTATGTCAATCGAAAAGGAGTCTCCCCAGTTGAGGAATGTATGGTTGTTCTATGTGACCATAGAATGCTCGGAAGTTTGTCCGCCCATGTACCAGCTGCGCTGCCAAGTTTCTTCTTTATACCGTCCAAAATGGTTTTGTTTGCTGCTTCGGCTAGTCCATTGGTTTGCGGGTGCTCTACAGAACTGAAGTAGTGAATAATCCCGAGGTCAGCTGCCAGTTCCTGAAAGTGAGAGGCTGCGAATTGTGATCCATTATCAGTGACTATTGAATGGGGCACTCCGAACCGAGAGACTATTTCTTTTACAAAGAAAGATTGAATTCGGGCTGTCGTAATTGTTGGTAATGGTACTGCTTCAATCCACTTAGTAAAGTAGTCGATGGCTACAACCACATACTTCAGTTGTCCAGGTGCAGTGGGAAACTTTCCGATGATGTCCATTCCCCACTAATAGAAAGGCCAAGGAGCTCCGAGGGAATGTAACTCTTCAGCGGGTCGTTGGTATGTGTCACTGTGGAATTGACATTGAACGCATTTTTTAACATGTTCCATGGCGTCATTTTGCAATGTGGGCCAGAAGTATCCTGCTCGGATTACTTTCCGAGCTAGAGACTTCCCACCCATATGATGGCTGCAGACTCCATCATGGATCTCTTCAAGGATTTCTTCAGCTTGAGAGGGATTGACACATCTGAGCATGGGTGAACCGAACCCTCTCTTATAAAGGATTCCATTAAGAACTGTGTACTGAGCTGACTGTCGAATTAACTTACGAGTCTCTGCTTGATCTTGGGGGATGAAACCGTGTTGCAAGTAAGTTAGTATTGGATCCAAACACGATTGGGACAGAGATACTGCGAGGATGACACTTGGCTTTGGGATTGTTTCTTGAATCAAAGTCTTGTTGTTTTCCGATCCCTTCGTGCTTGCAAGCTTAGATAGGATATCTGCTCGGGAGTTCGAATCTCTCGGAAATGGGAGATATCAAACTCCGAGAAACTGGAGGTTATTCGCTTTACTTCTTCAAGATACTTCTGCAAGATGGGCTCTTTAGCCGAATACTGCCCCTTAATCTGAGAGACCACTAACTGTGAATCACTGAATACCGAAACCCGAGTTGCACCAAGCTCCTGAACCATTTTGAGGCCTGCAAGGACTGCCTCGTATTCCGCCTGATTATTTGAAGTTTGGAATTCAAACTTCAACGAGTATTCCATGCTAAGTCCCTCTAGATTTTCAATGATAACGCCAGCGCCAGCTCCTTTCCTGTTGCTTGAACCATCCACATATACTGACCACGAATCTTGAAGTGCATCCGAGGGAGACTCGGTAAACTCAGTAACGAAGTCTGCAAGAACTTGGGACTTCATTGCCTTCCTCGGCTCATAGATGATATCAAACTCAGATAGCTCTACTGACCATGAAACCATTCTGCCAGCGAGGTCAGGCTTATGAAGAACCTGCCTTAGGGGTTGAGCTGTTCTGACAATGACTCTATGAGCTTGGAAGTACTGTCTTAACCTCCGAGCGGATATTACCAAACAATATGCAAGTTTTTCAAGTTTTTGGTACCGAAGCTCGGGTCCCTGAAGTGCTCGGCTGACAAAATAAATGGGGGCCTCAACTCCAAAATCCTCTCGTACCAACGCTGAACTGACCGCTGCATCGGCCACTGATAAGTAAAGAAAAAGGTCTTCTCCGGAAAGAGGGCTATTAAGGACCGGTGTGCTGGAGAGATAGTTTTTCAACTGAACGAAAGCTTGTTCACAATGATCATCCCAAAGGAAGTTTTTGTTTTTCCTAAGGAGCTGATACCATGGCAAAGCTTTCCGAGCAGCTTGAGATAGGAACCTGGAAAGTGCCGCCACCCGTCCTGTAAGCTGCTAGACCTCTCTGAGACTGGTTGGACTTCTCATTTCTAGAATTGCTTTGCACTTGTCTGGATTAGCTTCAATGCCCCTCTCAGTTAGCATGAAACCGAGAAAGGAGCCGGTCGGGACTCCAAACACACATTTTTCAGGATTCAATCTCATGTTGTATTTCCTCACTCGGTCCAATATTGTTTTGAGGTCTTGAGCATGGGTCTCTTGCTGCTTACTTTTTCAATTATGTCATCAATGTAAACCTCCATGGTTAAGCCGATCATCCCTTGAAATACCTTGTTCATCATTCGCTAATAGGTGGTTCCCGCGTTCTTGAGTCCGAAAGGCATGAATTTGTAATAATAGGTTGCCTTATCGGTGATGAATGCAGTTTTGTCTTGGTCGGGAGGGTACATGGGTATTTGGTTGTAACCTGAATAGGCGTCCATGAACGACAGTAGCTTATACCCGGCCGAATTGTCGACGAGCTTGTCAATGACGGGAAGTGGATATTGGTCTTTTGGACAGACTTTGTTTAAGTCCGTGTAATCAACGCACATTCTCCACTTCCCGTTGGGTTTTCTGACTAAGACGGTGTTTGCTAACCAGTCTGTATAGTCAATTTCCCGAATAAAGCCAGCTCGGAGTAACTCGGTGACTTTTTCCTCGATAGCAGCGACCTTTTCAGCACTGACCTTTCTTTTGCGTTGCGCTACTGGTTTTGCCCCAGGAAGGATGCTCAACTTGTGGCAGATAAAATTTGGATCAATTCCCGGCATATCTGCCGAGGTCCATGCAAACAGATCCTTATTGGCGATCAGCAGAGCGGAAAGTTCAGCCTTGACATCCATAGGGAGATCTGAACCAATTTTTATTTGTCTGAGAGGATCATCCTTCAGCATTAAAAACTCCCACTGTCCCTTCGGAGTCGGCCTGTTTTTGTCGGATTCAGTGCACACATCAAGATCTGCCAAATTTATGTTACCCTTTCCTAGGGGAATCCTTTCCAAGCGGTCCTGGTCTCTGTTCTTGACCTTGTCCAAACTTGCGTTGTAGCACTTCCGAGCTGCTTCCTGCTCGGCCTTGACTGTGACCACCTTGTCATCCGTTCCAACGAACTTCATCGCCAAATGTACTGATGATACTACTGCGCCGAATGCCTGTAAGAAAGTTCTTCCGAGAATGGCGTTGTAGGCCGCTGGGCAGTCAACCACCAAAAGTTTAATTATTTCAGTTCGAGCCGAAGGTTGTTGACCGAGGGTAACAGGAAGTTGAATGTAACTACGAGGCTAGATGGTGTCCCCTGTGAAGCCGATCAATTCCCCCTCAAACGGAGTGAGATTGCACTCCCTCAGTTTCAAGGCCTTAAACAGAGGAAGGAACATGATATCAGCTGATCTCCCTTGATCAACAAAAACACGCTTTACTTCATAATTACCAATGAGAGCTGTGATGACCATGGGATCGTTGTGACTTGGGAGGATCCCGTCCAAATCCTCATCATTGAAAATGATCGGAACATTTTTCGCCGACCTTTTGGAGATTGGTTTTTGGCTTACGGCTAAGATTTGGTTGATGTACCTCTTTCTGTTGGCTCTTTTTTCTCCGCCCCGGCAAACCCTCCGGCAATAGTATTTACTAAAAACTCATTGGTGGTTGGATTTGTGTCAGTAACTGGGGCAGGGTCGGTTTTTTGTCTTCCTGAATTCTTGTCGTCTGGTGATCCGCTTCTTCGGCGCTTAGACCTTTCGGAGGAATGCGATCTATTCCTGCCTCTTCGTCCTGCTGCATCCCTAATGTACTGTTGCAGCTTTCCATATCTGATCATTTCTTCTATTAGATCCCTCAGCCAAATGCATTCATCGGTAGTGTGCCCATATCCTTTGTGAAAATCGCAATATTTAGACCTATCACGTTGTGCTCCCTTTCTTAATGACGGGGGTCTTTGGGCTGAGCGTAAGTCGGTCTGCATCGTTTCCCGAAGGATCTGACTCCTAGGAACAGTTAGAGGAGTGTACTCCTGGAATTTGTCCCGTGGTGTGCTCGGGTTCCTGTAGATCTGGCTGTATTACGGGTGGTTGGGGCGGTTCTGCTTGAATCTCCTTGAGTGGAGGTAGGTGGTGTTGGAGGAGGTGGGGGAGGTGGTGGAGGAAGTAAATTCCGTAGGCTTTGGAGTGGCTGGGGATTCGTCCCAGTTCTAGGGTGAGAAGATTATGGCGGTTGAGAATTGGTGGCGTGATTTTGGCTTTGTGAATTATGAGGAGGCTGCGGATTATTCCTCGTTCCAGAATGGGATGTACGTGGTGGCTGCGAATTAGTCTCACGATTTTGATTAAGAATATCTCGCAAGTCACCGGTAGGTTGTGGTTGTTGATCATTACTGCTAATGTTTCTGGGTCTGCCACGAGTACGACCAATGCGATCACGGAGATCACCAGCTTGGCTTCTGGTATAAACCATGGTGGTGGTGGGAATGATATATTATTCAGTCCCCACAGACGGCGCCAATGTAGTGTCCTTAATCGAAATCACCCTTGAAGCTATGAGAGAACTTCAGGAATGATCTCAACCAAGATGATAATGTAGGACTCTTTAGGATTTTTTGTATATCCAGTTGGGATAAACAGGTTCTCCCTAGTCAACAAAGTGTGTGCTAGTGTCAACTTAGGGATGAGAAGACTTACCTTAGCCCCTATAGCATGGTGGTTCTTATAGGGGATTACCTGTGTGCGGTGGGCCTTCCTGATGAGGCTTGTGAAGAAGAAGAAATCAATTAGGATTAGTAAAGGTTATGATAAGGTTGCCTTCGTAAATCCTGTAGGTGATAATCCTTATCCTTTATCATGTTTATCTAACCAAGAGTCGTGGGAATCTAGGAGAAGTTGTTAAGCTTAATGAGACTGTAAGTGATAGAGATAAGGATGAAGATCTTGTGTTTGGGGTTAATCTCATAGGCGTGTAATGTCTCCATAATGCCCAGTTGCTCGGTGTAGCATGTCGACCGTAGGCCTTGTTCCAGCGTCTAACTGGTCGGACCAAGGTGATTTTAGTCGGATAACTCTCGGTCTACTACATTTAGGATAGTTGGTGATCATACAATTTTGAAGATGAGAAAGTGAATCGAGAAGGACAAGTGAAATTTGTGGCAATTTTGCCAAATGGAATAGTGTTTCGTTTTGTAAGGAGAGGTCCAATCCAAAAAACACGTCAAGTAAAAAAACACACAAGTTTAGCCTAATTTGGCAACCTAGTGAATCGATGGCATTCCGTCAAAATAAAAAGTGCAAAAGTAATATGGTCATATTGGTTGATTCATGTCTACTTCGGAGTCTGGGACTTTGAAGTCTTCCAATTTTTAGCTATTTCATATGCCATATACCTTAGCACATCTTCCCTCGAGTTCATCTTAGACAATAAGATTTTCATAGCAGTTGACATGCATGTGACGCCTTTAATACCCGCAATTTCCCCTACTTATTTTATTTGAATTTGATAAAATTACGTAAGCAAGATTATTATTTTTATGAAATTGACTTTAAGTGCAAAAGTGTTATTTAATTATTATTTCATTTTTGATGTGTAACTTTGATTTATTATTTTGGTTTGATTTATGGAATTTTCATAATTCCATAATTTTGTCATTCGTGATTAAAATAAAATGATCTTATAGTCAATGTGATCCTCTCAAAGTGTAGAATTCATTTTTTTTTAAAGTATGAATGTGTACCTTAGGAATTGTGTGTATTTTTATATTTTGTTAAACTTTGCATAAATTTTATTATTTTATTAATTATTTAATGTAAGGTATAAATTTTATGCAATGTCCTAAGTGGGAAGAAAATTTTCATTTTCCTCCCTATGTGTATGTATGCCACGGCCCATTAGGGCAAGAGGAAGAAATTTTTTTTCCAAGCTTGTCTTACGAGCTTTAGCCAAAATCACTTTAAAAATTCAAAAAGGTATAATCATGATTTGTCTAACCAAGAAAAGCACTTTTTGCTTTTTCTTCCCAACCACCACACTAGCTCCATAAAGACCAAATTGCCCATGACTTTTGGAAAGTTTCAACCCAAAATTTTAAGACAAAAACCCCATCTTCCCTTAGCCTATAAATACCCCCCTTAAACCTCATCTATTTATTTTTTTTGGTAAGAAGAAATCTTATTACCACAGCACAAAGAATAATACAACTCAAATGCTCTATCTTGATTCTTGCCACCTTCTAGGAAGGGTTCAAGAAAACCAAAATAGACCAAACTCCAATGCCCTTTGCCACCTTCTATGAAGGGTTCAAAGGAACAAAGAAGCTAAAAAGAAACTATAGTTCATTACAAATCTTCTGTACCATTTGCTTATTATGCCAACTTCTAAAAGAATGATAACAAAATTGAACTCTAGCTGCTAGATCCCTCTTAACAATCCTGAAAATAGCACCAATCGATCTCCTATTATCCTGGAAAGTCCTCATATTTCTCTCACACCAAATCTGGTAAATAACAGCAACCCATAGAGCTACAACCACACGCCTTTGATTTCTATCCCTAAAACCATGCTTCAGCCACCTGGTCCAGCTTGAGATTGTAGTAGGGATACGATTGATGAAGGTCTAATATATGATGTTTTAAGGCTTAATTTCACTTCTTTTTGCTTTGGTTTTAGCTTGTTTCTCTTGTAAATATAGGTATTTTGTATTAGTTTTAGGAATTTTTAGTTTATTAGAATCCTTTGAATGTTTTGATCCGTTTTGGGTATGTTTCAGGTATTTCGGAGCCTTAATTGGGGAAAATATTATTGGAGCTGAAAAGAGCATGAGAAGACCTTGAAAATGGCACACAAGAACGGAGAGAAACAGAGTCGAAAATTTCCTAGCACGCCCAGGCGCGGGATCTGCGCGCCCAGGCGCACTTGCAGCGGTGATTTGTGGCTTATCAGATACAGCGCGCCCAGGCGTGCTGGTCTGCAGGCCCAAGCGCGCGAAGTCTGAGAAAGCCCAATTGGGCCATATTCTGATTAGTTTTGAAGGATTTTAATGAGATTAGGATTTTATCTACTATTTTATGTTTTTAGGATTAGTTTAGGAAGAGATTAGAGAGAGTCATAATCATAAATTATTGAGGGAGATTGCATTCTCTGGAGAGCATTCGAAGGAGGAATACGGAGAAGATTGAAGATTCAAAGCACATATCTGTGGTAATTTAGGAATAAATATCATAGTTATTTGTTTTCTTCTTCTCTTTCATTATGTGTAACTAAACCTTTTGTGTTAGGAACATGGTGGATTTGTATTTGTAATTTATTTTTATGAATTAATGTTTTTCAGATTTAAATCAAGTGTTTAATTGTGATTTTATTGTTATGCATAGAAGTAGCTAATCTATGTTTTGGATTTCTAAATTTGAATTGGAAAATTAGGATTTAGAATAGGTCATGCAATTGAACAATATAATGATTCAACTTGTAGGAATACTTTTGGATTATTATATAACTTGATAAATTCACTGTTCTTAATTAAGGTTATTCAATGATTTAAATTTCTAAGGAATTAGGATTTAATAAATTGAATAATAAACAGTAATTTCATAAGAGGAATCTAGAAATTGCTATTTTCTGAATTTGTTCTTGATTTGAATAGAAAACTATTGATTCATAATAAATAAATGAACATACAATGATACTAAGTTCCTAACCAAGTTTTCTCATTTAGTTTCTATTCTATTTTATTTTCCTGCAATTAATCCTTCTTTTTATTTTAATTATTTAATTCTAAATTTTGTAGTCAAATAGATTTTATTCTAGATTTTACCTTAGGTAGAGATAGATTGAACAATTCTGAGTCCCTGTGGGAACGATATCTGGTCTTAACCGACTATATTACTTTGCGATCTAGTATACTTGCTAGAGACCGATCAACGATCCAAACCAATCCAGTCACAACAAGCTTGCAATAATTCCTTCGACCAATGGCACTGAAAAAACAGATGAGCTTGCGTTTCTTGTGCAGCAAGGCAGAGACAGCAATGATTAGGCATAACCAACCAAACCATTCTGTCTAAGGTATGCAATCTGCTATGAATTAGCAGCCAGAAGATGAACCTATGCTTAGGCTGACTTAGATGATTCCAAACCACCCTATGCATGGGAAAAGGTTGATATACACCAGAGAGGAAAGCGTAACCTGAACTGATGTCATACAAACCAGCTTGTCCTGCAATCCATGAATCCCCTTGGTAACCCAACTTCAATCTGTCTCTAATCTTCAGTATTTGTTTCCAATGCCAATTATAGTGCTGCATTGGTGTGCAATCCCAAAAGCTCTGATCTCTAAGATAAATAGAATGGATCCACCTAACCCAGAGGCACTCCTTACCACTGATAATCCACCAAATTTGTTTTCCTAAAGCTGCAGAATTCCAAAGAGCAGAGTTCTTGACATTAAGGCCACCAAACATTTTAGGTCTACAAACCACATCCCAAGCAACCTTTGCTCTATAATTGCCATGCTCATCCCTTCCCCAAAGGAAGCCTCTGCAGATGCTATCTATTTCATTGATTACAGACTTAGGAAGAATGAAAATAGATGCCCAATAAACATGCAGGTTCATGAGCACTGAATTGATAAGGCACAGTCTACCCTGATAAGACAAGTTTCTTGACCTCCAAGTAACAAGTCTGGCAGTCACTCTCTGAATTAGATAGTTACAAGTAGTTCTATTCCACTTCTTAGGCATTAAAGGAATGCCCAAGTACCTGCAAGGGAACTGTCCAGCTGAAAAACCTGTGATCTGCAGAAGATGCTGCTGAACAGTTTGACCAACACCAGCCATAAACATGGCAGACTTATTCTGATTAGCCTCAAGACCTGACGAGTTAGAAAACTAATTAAAAGCATGCCAAATAATCCCAATGCTAGCTGGGTGAGCCTTTGAAAAGACCATTAAATCATCAGCAAAAGCCAGATTCAACAACTTCAGATCTTTACAATGGGGATGAAATCTAAAATTCCTTGAAGTTGCAGCTATCTGTAACTGCCTTGTAAGAGTCTCCATGGCTAGGACAAAGATCAGAGGTGATAAAGGATCACCCTGTCTTATGCCTCTTGAACCCTGAAATGTCTGACCTTGAATTCCATTGATCACAATGCTGTAGGAAGCTGACTTGATGCAAGTCATAATCCAATGAATGAACTTAGTTGGAAATCTGAAAGCCTCCAAAATCTCCTCAATAAAAGACCACTCTAAGGTGTCATAAGCCTTTCTTAAGTCAATTTTCATCATACACCTTGGTGAAATGTTTCTCCTGCCATACAGCCTGATCAGATCCTGAGTAATGAGAATATTATGCAGAATGCTCCTATCTTTGACAAACGCACCCTGATTGTCCTGAACCATAAAAGGCAAAACCATGCTCAACCTGTTACAAATAATTTTGGTAACGCATTTGTAGATGCAATTACAACAAGCAATGGGTCTAAATTCAGTAACAGATGTTGGAGAGTCAACTTTTGGTATCATAACAAGGTTGGTATGGTTCACTTCCCTGAGAAGATGACCATCCTAAAAAAATTGTTGGACTGCCTCAGTGCAGTCGACTCCAACAATGTCCCAAGAGGCTTTAAAGAACCCTGAACCATAACCATCAGGCCCTGGTGCCTTATCCTGATGAATTGAGAACATAGCATCTTTTACTTCTGCATCAGTGATTGGGGAAATCAGATGAAGCTGCTGTTGAGTTGTAAGCACATTCCCTTGCCTAAAAATCTCTGTATTGACATGTTGTCTATTGTTTCTGGTCCTGAAAAGATCTTCATAATAAGACAGGAAGGCCTCAGCTATCTGATCCTGGCTGTCAACAAAACCATGCTCAGTTTGGATCCTCAGTACCCTATTATGATACTGTCTTTGCTTTATTGAATTGTGTAAAATTCTGGTATTTTCATCCCCCTCATTTAGCCAAGTCAACTTAGCTTTTTGTCTCAGGAAAGCATAAGTTGCTTTTTTAATCTCCAAATATTCATTAAGAATACATTTCTCCTTCTGCTGTAACTGAATATTATCAGGACTATTCACAAGGCTGGATTGCACTGCATCAAGCTCTTCTCTGAGTTGCAACTCTTTTTTATCAATATCACCATAAGCTCTTCTATTTAACTCTCTCAAAGGCTTCTGGAGACCTCTAAGTTTCATGCAGACCTGATACATCTTATATCCCCTAATATCCTGATCCCAAATCTGATAAACAATACTGCTAAAATCAGAATGAGAGGACCACATATTAAAAAATTTAAAGCCCATACCTCTTTTCAATTGAGCTTGACCCCAATCAACAAGGATAGGAGTATGGTCAGAGATTCCAGGGTTCATAAAATTAGTGAAGGCAGCAGGCCACTCTGCACACCAGAGATCATTCACTAAACTCCTGTCTAGCTTGCAACAAACTCTGTCCAGACCCAATTGCTTGTTTATCCAAGTAAGCTTATGGCCAATGTATCTCATATCCACCAAATCACAGGAACTGACACAGTTCTTGAAGTCCATCATGCTACCATACTCCACAGGATTACGACCCTCTTTTTCTTGATCATCAAGATAGGCATTAAAATCTCCAATAAGGAGCCATGGTCTGTCAATGAATTGCTTTACCCCACTGAGAACATGCCAGAGCTATTTCCTTTCATTAGAGTCATTTGATGCATAAACAAAAGTCACAAAACAAGTTTTCATGGACTGCTTGAAAGTGACCAGACAGTGCATGTATTGAGGAGATCTAGCAATCAGCATCACATCAAACATATCCTGTTTCCAAATGATCCAAATCCTGCCAATGGAAACTACATCCAGATTGTCCAGAGAACCCCATCCAGCAGCTATTTTATTCCTAACTTGCTGAAAGCAATTTGCTCTCAGTTTATTCTCCAAAATACCAAGAAGGCTAACTCTATAATTTATACACAAATCAAGAATAGCTTGTTGTTTAAGAGGGCTATTCATACCTCTTATATTCCAAGCAGCAATGCTATCCATTAGTCATATGCTTTGACGGGCTGCCTCTTAGCATTTCCTTTTGTTTTGCCTGAGCCTTGCTTCTTGTTTGGACTTGAATCCATCCTTCCTCATCATTCTCAGCAATCCCTTTACCCTTATCTGGAATTGAATCCCGACCCTTTGTATGATCAGTTGTTGCTGCTAAAACCTTTTCTGCATCTTCTTTTGCAGACTCAATGTTCTCCTCTGGAATTGTTCCATTTGCAATGGCATCTTGAGTCTGTAAAGCCCCTACAACCTCCTGAATCTCCTATTGAGTGGGCTTGTTCTTCACTACCCATTGTTATTTCACCCCTTTTCTACACATCTTAGAATCATGGCCATAAGCAGAGCACTTGGCACAAAGCATTGACTTCCATTCATATATCACCTTCTGGCTTATGACTGTTCCCTTTTCATCCTAAAAATAAATCTCATCAGGGAGAACTTTAGGATTAACTTCTATCAAAACCCTGGCATAACTTATTCGATTTCTCTCTTTAGTTACCTGATCTATCATTATAGGTGTTCCAATCAAACTTGCAATTTTACCAAGTGCAACAGCCCCCCAGAGCTTAAGACTTAAATTATGCAGCTGGACCCACATTGACACCCTATCCAAAAAATTCCTGGTTAGTGGCTTACCTGTCCATGGTGCAAGGATAATTGGCTTTTTATCAAAATGATATAAGCCAGTTTCAAGCACAGCATCTCTTCCTGCCACTGAATTGAATCTTACTATGAAAGTGCCATCAGTGTTCATCAAAACCTTATCCACACCATGCTCACCCCATACCTTTCTAATATAACCATTAAGAACAGGAAAAGGTGGTTTTGCTCCTAAGACATAACAAACTAGAGCATTCTGCCAATAAATCAATTCTGGCTCAACATCAGTAGCTTCTATTTTGCCTACTGCCACTCCCTCCTTTAACTCAGGTTTGAAAAACTGCAACTTTTCCCCTGCATTCCTGAGTTTAGTAATGTCAAATTTTTCCCACACATTAGGCTGCTTAGGAGCATCCTTTTCTGAAGCATCCTCAGAATTAGGATTCGAGGATTCCCCCTCAGTGGGTTTACTTCCCTTGTCATTGATCTCCAAATCCTTATTTCCTGTTTCTGCAGTTTTCTCCTTAATCTTAGCCCTCAACACATCGATCTTTTGGATCCATAACTCCGCTTGCTTGGGACTCAAGTTATCTATTTCTTGCAGGTCTTCCTCATCCATCTGCGTGAAGTCGATCTTGCTGGGAGTACCAGACTGACTAGCTTGGTTTGTAGCATCTTTCTTGTTGTTCGAAGAGGGTGTTTTTGGCGGCCTCCCTCTCTTTTTGGCCATTACGGTGGCTGACGGCGGCGGCACCAGGGTTAGGGTGCAACCACGAGAGAGAGAGAGAGAGATAAAAGCACTCTTTTAAACCTCATCTCTTCTTACTCTTTACACACTTTACATTTAAAAAAAATAAAATTGTAAGAGATAGAGATAGAGAGAGAGAGAGAGGAAGGTCGAGAGGAAGAATTTCTTAATTCTACTTTTATTCTCTTTCTCATCTTTAAACCACTATGCATTAATTAATCAACACACTTCCTAATAAAAATTAAATACTACTACAATTTTCAATAAGGATTAAATATGGACATTTTAGACAAAACACATATAAAATTTACAATAATCAACATTTTCTTAATATGCGCACCCAAGCCTAAAAGGGTAAAAGTTAAGGAACGGATGAAATATTTTTTTGTTTTACTTTGATTCATTAACATTTTTATGTCTTAGATTGATCTTTGGAGTTCATTTTTGTATGTGTCATTAATCTTACAATTAATTTTGCATTAATATAGTTCGAATAATACTAGTATTATTTTATTCAATTTAATGAAATGAAAGATTAACTGGTATGTACTGACGGTGTAAGATTTTTTACACCATCAGTCCATCATTCATCATTCATTTGTTTTAATTTTATCTAAAAGTTAATTACCACATTACCATAAACACATGAATGGTGAATGATGCACTCATAATGTAAATAACCTTTACACCATCAGTGCACTGGGTGTGCACTGACGGTGTGTAAGGTTTTTTACACCATCAGTCCATCCATCATTCATTTGTTTTAATTTTATCGAAAAGTTAATTACCATAAACACATGAATGGTGAATGTTGCACTGATTATGTAAAAAAACCTTTACACCGTCAGTGCACCATCTATTTTCTCTAATAATAGATATAAATTTTTCTTCTCAGTCAATCCTAGAAATAATGCTTGAACCATTCGCAAATTTATTGGATTATTAGAAATTTAAAGGATTATTATTTTTAAAAAAGGTAAAATTGCTTCTTTGGTCCCTAAGTTATTTATTTATTCCAAAGTGGTCCTTCAAGTTTTTTTTGTTTGAAAATGAACCCTTAAGTTTACTTTTGTTAGCACGGTTGGTCCTTCCATCAAATTTTTCATCACCGATCATCTTCACCGGTGAAAGTGCATTTTTCGGCCAATATCTTTTTTCTTCAACCCCACAAATCCCATAACACCACCTTCTGGGCGTGGTGGAGATTGGTGGTCCAATCTGAACATTTGTTGGCGAAGAATGAGTAAAGAACGAAAAAGAAAAACAAACTAGAGCTTCATCACCGAAAAAAATGGTGTTGACCGGAAATTCCAACGGAGAAGATGACCTGAGACGGAAAAGATGAACGGAGATGGAAAAATTAACAGAAGGACCAACTATGTTAATGGAATTAAACTCGAGGGACCACTTTCAAACAAAAAAAAAACTTGAGGGACCACTTTCAAACAAGTAAATAATTTAGGGGACCAATGAAGCAATTTTGCCTTTAAAAAATCAATGAACTATAAAGATTTCAAAGATAACTCATTAAAAAAAATAAAATCATAATAAACAAATTAAAATGAAATTCTTTTAGCTTTTCTTGTAAGTAAAGCGCAATAGATTTTTTGTAGATAATGTTGATGGCATTATATTAATATTCTTTCAGATCTTAGCATACATAACTATCTACATGACTTAGCATGTAGTCATGTAGTAGTTAAGCATAGGTTAAGTACAACATTTTTATTCTGCGGTCCTCTTGCATGGGCTTTAATTTCTCCCTTGTCGCCCACCGAACCCACCTGCCAGACATGTGTCAGCTTTCTCCGGCAGCTTCATTGACGCAAAGATCGTGATCACTCCTTCATAATCGACCGATTGCTGAGATGTCCCAAACCTCAAAGGACAACTTCTCCGGCTTGACGTTTTTAACAATGTTGGAGATCAGAGATTGTAGGTGTCGAAGGTGATTTTTCCGTCGAACTTGGAGGTGACCCAGCCATTGTCTTTTGGGGATTCGGCACTGAAGGCGATAAAGAGGGAGCCGTTATTGGCGTTGTAGGCCGATGTGGTGGAGCGTGACACTGAGACCAATCATAATTTAGCAAATATTTAAATAAAATTAAACATTTAAAAAATAAAAATCATGGATAATTATTAATCATACGTGTCAGATTATTATTAACTTGGACCATGAATGACGTGGTGAATCCAGGACCATCTAATAATTTCTCCAACAGTAAAGTGATGCAGGAGGAGCGTGCGTCAGTGGAGCAAGTCAAGAACGCACAGTGATAAACCACGCACGTGCGATGCACACACATTGCACATGCGTGCGCACATATTGCACACTGATTGGAGCAGGAAAGAGAAGGAGTTTCTTATTTTCTAAATGTGTAGAAAGTGATTGTTTTAAAAATGGTATGTTTTTAAAGCGAGAGAGAAATCTATTTATAGGAAAAATTAGGTTAAGAAAATTAGGGTTTTTTCAACATGCTTTGGGAGGCCAATGGAATATTCCCCAATCAAATCTTTCAAATTTTGTTAAAGATCGACTCTCAATCTTTCTTAAATAAAAACAAATTTGATGATAATCCTATCATTTATTAATTAAAAAAAATCTTTTAAAAAAAAACCAAATCATTTGCCTAAAACAAAATCCAGAAATGAAAGTAAAAATTTATTAGTAAAACAAATTCATCCATAACCTTAATTAGAATATCATAAAAAGATGATAATGGTATCAGAAAATATGATAATTTATCCAACAACTAAATAAGAAATAGACTAATTTAATATTGATCTATACATAAATAAATATAATATTTAATCTTCAAAAAATGGATAGTCACTATCTTCCTTATAAAATGTAGTGCTGACAATTCGGGCGGGCGGGCAGGCATTGCCCATGCCCATCAAAAGCCCACCTTTTTGCGGGCATGCCCGCCCGCCCATTATAATATTTTGGGCAGAAAATTCATGCCCTGCCCACCCTAAATGCGGGCAGGGCATGCCCATGGGCGGCCCATTTAAATAAAAAAATCATATATTTATTTTTTTGGAACATAAAAAAAATCATATATTTTATCTTCAAAATTCATAAAATGTAGACTAAGATTGCACAACATATAAAATGTTCACACTCAAAATTCATAAAAACATAATAGTAAAGTTTGATACTCGACAAAAGATGTAGGGCGACTCCTAATTGTGTAGCTCCTAATTTTTATTTTTCTCAAAAAAACTAAATAATGGGCGGCCCACCGCCCGCCCAATGATGCCCGACAAAATAAATGGACATGGTGGACGGGGCCCATTCGAAAATTGGGCTAAAAAATGATGCCCTGCCCACAAAAAATGTAGGGCGGGCGGGCGGGGCCCATGGGCATCCGCCCTAATTGCCAGCACTAATAAAATGCAATACATTAATCACCCAAAAAAAGTAATCAAAAATAATCATTTGAATTTCTTTTTCATGTCCTATGAAATAATGAATATTCTAATTTATTTCTAAATCTGCTCATAATATTATCATACAAAAAAAATCAGAATGTTTAATTCTAATTAATAAATAATTTTCATTATATTAATAGCAAAATGATGAAGTTAAACCCATGATTTCATTCTTAAGTTTTTAAAATTTTGAAATTTATTATTATATACTATTTAAATTATAATTTTTTTTACATATAATTAATAATTTATGTTTAATAAAATGAAAAATAACTTATAAAAACAAACGGACTTTTGCATGATTATGATTTTCGAGAGCTTTAGAGGAGATGAAGATCGGAGATTGAAAGATAGAAGATCTCTTCGCGGTAATCCTAATTTGTCTATGATTATGGATTACTCTTCTATGGTTTTTGTTCTTATTTTATCAATGTGTAACTAAAACCCTCGTGTTAGGAATTGGTGGATTTGTATGGATTAGTTTATTGATTTAATGAATTGATGTTTTTCCGTTTCTAAATCAAGTGTTTGAATGTATTTTCACTGTTATGCATGGAAGTAGCTAATCTATGTTTTGGATCTCTAATTCTTCAATTGGGAGATTAAGGATTAGAGTAGGCCTTCAATCAAACAATATAGTTATTCAATTCGTAGGAATACTTTTGGATAATTATATAACAAACTTATTCAATGGTTTAATTTCTTAAGGAATTAAGGATTATCAATTTAATAAGAAACGGTAATTATACAAGAGGGATCTAATAGTTACCAATTCTAGAATTAGTCCTTGATTTAGGAAAAAACAGAGATTCATGATTAATAAACAACGCCTACAATGAAACCACGTTCCTAACTCGTTTTCTTAAATTGCTCACAACTTTTATTTCATTTCTGTTTCTATTTTATTTCAACTCAATCTTAATTAATTAATTAATTACAAACCTATAGATTTCGCTTCTAACTACTCTTTGGTGAAAACTAATTGAACAATTTGCAATCCCTATGGGACGATAACTAGTCTTACTGACTATATTACTTGTTGACCTGATATACTTGCCGGTGATCCAACAAAAGTCTATAAGAAAGTAAACAAAAGTACGTCTGAAAAGTCCTCAACTCTAAGACATCTCAAAAGTATATATAATATAAATACAACTCAAAATAAGACATCTGAGAGCAGGTCAATCAGTCCTCCATAAGCTCTACCATGATTCCACTACAGCTACAACACTGGCTTAAGATCCCTACCAACTACACTATGCCCATACCTAGGAGTCACCCACACCCCTACGACTACCAGAAGTAGGCTCGACTGGCTCCTCCTCCTCACTCTCATCCTCCATGGGATTCTCCTCGACCTCGTCCGACGGGGTAAACACCCGACCACTGGGCATAGGATCTGTAGTTGGAGCAACCACTACTACAGAATTGCTAAAAAGTAGCCAGATATTAATCTCGGTTTCGTTCCAGAACTGGGATTAATAGATAAATGATAATTAAAAAATACCATAAATTTATTGATCTCGGTTATAAAAAACACGGAACCGGGATCAATATTATAATATAAATAATTTTTTATTTTTTTAAAATTAAAAATTACACGAACCTTATTTATCCCATTGTTTTACTTCAACCGGGATGAATAATAAAAACACGGAATTGGGATCAATATTATAAAATAAAGGCTTATTTAACAATTTTGTCCCTGAACTTATGTGCTATTTTGGAATTGGTCCTTAAACTTTTTTCAATGCTTTGGGTCCCTAAACTTTGTTTAATTTATGGAAACGGTCCTTTCATAATTTAAGTGATGATATAGCCGGCGAAACATCACGTCACTTTCACAATATCGACGAATGACGTATTATGTAGAGCCAAGAGACATTACATGATTTTTTTATTAAAAAAATATTTTATTTTAAAATTTATTAAAAGATTCAATTTTCTTTAAAAAATGACAATTTTTAATTATTTTTAAAAAAAAATTTATTTTTAAAAAATTTGAAATTTTTTTAATTTAAAAAATTCACGTGGCATCGTCTGGCATATTACTTATCGATGTGGCGAAGGTGATGTGACATATTCTCGGTCATATCACCACTCAAGTAATGAAATGACCATTTCCAATATTTGAGCAAAGTTTAGGGACCCAAAGCATCGAAAAAAAAGTTTAAGGACCAATTACAAAAGAACATCTAAGTTCATGGACTAAAAACTTAAATAAGCCTAAAATAAAAACCCTGGCGATTTCCCTTCCTCCTTGTTGTGAATCGCGAGCTCTCTCTCCCCTTCGTTCTCAAAGCTACGTCGCCGTCCCTCTGGTTCTCGTCGACGTCGCTGACGGAGACCTCACGAATAGCGAGCCACGGTCTTCGCCACCAACAACTGCAACCTTCGGTGCGCCTCTCTCACTCCCTGACTTCCTTGTGGCGATTCGCTACCCACAGGGACCTACTATTGACGCCACCACACCCGACGCCGTCGACACCACGAACCTGCCTGACCAGTGACAGCGAGAGGTCAAGAGCTACGATAACCACCGCCAGATCAAGAATCGAGGACCACGAATCCTGCGACTTCCATCACTGTGAAGGTTCAATCGCCACCATTGACGCCCAAGACCGAACCGCTCCATCACCGTGACTAGCCTCTTTGATGCACTTCGAATCGGATGTTGTTGAAGTCTTGGATTTGAACCGGTCTTGTTCAAAAACCATATTTGAGGGTAAACCTTAATCCATTTTTAATTGCTCTGTATTGCGTTTTAATAATAATAATAGTAATATTACTATTATTACTGTGTTTTAATAATAATATTTGGTGGAGTCTTGGATTTGAACAGGCATTTATTGATTTAGAAAGTGAACTATGTTGCTGCTTCTTAGATTTTAGTTTTTCTATTTCCAAAGTAATAAATTGCCAGATGTTTATTTCTTTATATGTCCTGCACATTTGGGTACTGATATTGTTTTTTTTTTTAAGGGAGGGTACTGATATTGTTTCAAATGGAATGTGTGGTGACTCACATGTCACATGCAAGACTGGGAAAAATGTTCTAGCAACAAACAGTATAGAAGTATAGAACAATGGTTTGAAATTACCTTTCGCTTCACAACTAGCCTTGAAATGTTCATATCTAACTGAAAATGTATAATTGGGGACTGTGTCATGCTTTCTAAATTATATGAAGTTTGTGTTTTGATGGGGCTAATTTTATCCTTTTTTATTTTGTGAAGGATTACAGGCAAAAACATCCAGAGGTTACTGTCCTTGATCCCCCAGATGCAATTCAACTCTTGCACATTCGCCAATCCATGCTGCAAAATGTGGTGGATCTAAACTTATCTGACTGCCATGGTAACTTGTTTACTACATTTTTTAACACTAATAAAAATTAAAACTCCTCATCTGAAAGTTTTGGGATTGTCCATGAACTTTCAGAAGTATTAGAATCATCAACACATATCTTGCTCTTATATTTGGCTTATGGGCTACATGGTCATTTTTTATTTTAATTCACGATGAAGTTATTAGCTTATTTTATGAAGTTACGATGGGCTACATGGCCATTAGGTACGTATCTTCATCTTTGTTTAATTTCCTTTTCTTTTCCAGTTATTGTTTCTTAGTTGGATCTGGTCATCGGCTACCATTTTAGCCACATGCGATTTTCATGCATTCATCCAGCCTCTACATGGATGTTTACTGAAAATACCTTTAGAATAATTGAAAGGGCTTAAAGATTCCTAATGGTTTTAAAGGTGTTATGTTCTGTTAATTGAAGATTGTTTTGAGTTAGTAGACTTGTTCCTTTTCATGGTTGTTTTAATAATCCTGAATTCCTTATTAGGTTGTCATCTCCATTGTTGTACAGTATCCTGACATGTATCTTAATGTTCACCTGCCTTTTCTTTGTAATTTTCAGTTGCAAAACCTCTACTTGTGGATGGCAGTGCAAAGTCCCATGAACTATTTTATTGCCTTTCATTTTCATCTCTGGTTCTGGCATGTCAGTTGTTTATCTGTTTAAATTTTCATTATGTTATGTTTATAGATCTATATAATTAAATCCCTTAATGGTTTTTTCTGTGTGGATTACTGAAAATGTTATATTTAGTTATAATTATTTAAGGTATGAAACTAATCAACATTTTCACTCTTCAGTTGAGAAACATGGATATTAAAACAAGAAGTAAATGTTAACATCTAATATAGAGAACATGACTTTAAGAGATGCATCACATCACATATGACTAGTGCTGCTCCTCTAAATTTGTACAAGCTTCCAAACTTGGATTCATTTTTGAAACCTTTGCTGTCTTGTTTTCAGGAGGGGGAACTTGATGTTGTGGCAGTAGTTCATTCTTATGAGGACAAAGTACCAGTTGGGTCTCACAAGACCAGGCTTACAGCTCTTAATGTATGTATCTTCTATTGAGTACTTTCTTTGTTTACCACTGGATTTTTGTGACACCCTTCTTTATTATGAGAATATAATAATATATTTCCAATAAATGAAAATATTACTTATGGACATTAAAGGTTAACATAAGGTATCTCAAATGTATTTGAAATTGCATTTAAACATTGTATTAAATCATAGAATAAAAATTATCGAATTCGGCTTTTACCATCAAAATTCAATTTTTGTAGTATAAACTTTTCTCAGGACAACAATTAATGCTTGAAATTATGACTTCACCTTAATGTTATGAAATTATCATTGTCATGTGAGATATATAAATGATTCATATAACAACCGTTGTCGAATCCTCTTTTCCAAAAATCAGGGTGTGCGGAAAATATTAGTTCTCAAGGATCATAATTGATATAAAACGTCATAACATCACATATATATAATAGGCTTAATTATGTCACAAGTCCCTGAAGTTTGGGTATTTTTGTCAGATACCCTTATTCTTTTTTTCTCAATGTTTGACTCCCTCAAGTTACTTCTGGGTTTGTCATATACCTCTATTACCAATTCTGGCCAATTTTGCTAACATGTAACATCAGAATCCTAATCGGACGCAAGTGATTGGTCATGTAGTGCTGCATGATGTCACATGGGCGAAGACGACCTCTCTCTTCAATCTTTTCTTTTCTTTTTTTATTTAACTAAAAATAAAAAAAAATGAGTAATATGTCAGATTAGTCCCTGACTTTGTAAGTGTCGGTCAAATTAGTCCCTGACTTTATCGAAATAGTAATTTAGTCCCTGAGATTTCATTTTAATTCACATACATCCCTATCTTTTTCCCATTTTAAGGCAAATACATCCCTGCGATAGTGATGACAGGGACTAACTTGATCGACGTTCTCCTATCTCAGGGACTAAATTGTTATTTCGATAAAGTCAGGAACTAACTTGACCGACGCTTACAAAGTCAGGGACTAATTTGACATATTAGACTATAAAAAATATTAAGTTTTTTTAGTTTTTTAATTTACAAAACAAGGATCTTCACCCTCAGGGCACTAGGTGCCTAACCTCCTAGCCCTCTGACCAGGATTTCGATGTTACATGTCAGCAAAATTGACCAGAATTGGTATTAGCTAGGGGTATATTACAAACTCAGAAGTAACTTCACGGAGTCAAACATCGAAAAAAAAAGAATAAGGGTATCTGGCAAAAATACCCCAAACTTCAAGGACTTGTGACACAACTAAGCCTATATAATATCATAAGAAAAGATTCATGAGTACAACTGTCATCCTCAAAATGAGTAGTGTAAGATACAATGTCCATCATACTGAAAATACATAAAAAGATCTGAAATATAAGACCTAGACTCTCAAACACTAAAATATGTACAATATAAAACAACTCCAAAAATAAAGTGTCTGAGAGCAGGTCAACTGGTCCTCCATGCATCCATCTGGTCCACAGCAGCTACAAAAGTCGGTTCGGGATCCCTATCATCTATACTATGCAATATACTAGGAACCACTGGGTCCTCCTCGAGGTCTAGGAACCGGCTCGACTAGTACCTCCTCCTCGCTCTCCCCCTCCACGGGGTCCTCCTCAATCCCATCCGATGGAGTAGTAGACCTACCTGTAGGTCCAAAGCCAGTAGCTGGTGCAGTCCTACCAGCTCCAGTTCGGATCGGATGAAGGAACATCCTCATCGGTGAAAACTCTATATGCCGAGGGGTGAGAACGAGTAACAGGACGAAAACGAAAACTATGAAACCTACGTACAGGTCGAGCTGGTGGTGGTGGTCCTCTATAAACATAAAAAGCTGGAATATGCATAGTATATATAATAGGTATCCTAAACCTACGAGGGCGCACACGAAGAGGGGGTTAGGGTGGAAGAGTGTAAACTCCACCTCACCCTCGAAAGTCGCTCGGTGCTCCTCATACGTCCAAATCCCGCTAGGGATGGGTCTGATCTCGACGCATGCTAGGTAACGTGCCATCACCTAACAAGGGCACAGGGGTAAGAATATACATACACATAATCAAATAAGGATAATCAGTAAATGCATAACATTAACATTTTATACACATGATCATACCATCTTTTATTTCAGTCATTTATCATGGTTTATGATATGATGCATGATTCCTCACATTCCTGTGATTCTCCAACTAATCACTCAAATGGACGTCCTTCCATAACTTCAATGTATTACCAGAATACATATAATACGTTATCATACATATGGCGTACTTGCTCGAAAGTGATAAACAACGTCACCACATCTGGTGATCGTCACGTCGCCAAAACGTAAACTATCACTTCATTATGCACATTCAAAAGTGATAAACAACGTAACCATGTCTGGTGATCGTCACGTCGCCAAAACGTAAAACTATCACTTTAGTGCTACACAAATAACCACATCGTCAACCTTAATGTGGGGTCGAGCAAGCAGTAACCTTTGGCACTCCCAAAGGCCCTCCTCATGTTCCTTGAACATGACAAAACAATAACTCATCACCTTTCACCATGCATGTATGCAATATCCGATTCCTGTTTAAGATTATCCATTTATCTTAACTTATACAACATGGAAATAACTTCATTTACGAACTTCAATGTAATTGATGTAATCTATTGGTACAAATTCATCCTTTGGAACATGTTCCTTAAGTGTAGTTTTGGTATAAATAACTTATTTAAGTTAAAAATGGTATTTTCAACAATCTGACTAAAAAGACTCGAGTCTCTCTCAAAAGACTCGAGTATAATCATAGTTTTCTGAAAAGTTTATATTTCAGATTTTCCAAAAATACTTGAGTAGTTCATGAATTACTCGAGTCGTTCATCACCCAGAATACTCGAGTAGTTCATGCAAGACTCGAGTAGTTCATCAACATGGTTCATTTGTTACATCAGTCAATACTCGAGTCTTGGCTCAAGTACTCGAGTTCTGGTGCTATCAGATGCACTGATGCATCACGTGTGAAGCAAATGCCCAAGAGATTTTGATGATTCCAAAAAGCAAAGTCCACAACATTGAAGCTTAGTCTCAAGTTAGTCCAAAAGAGATTCTTATAAACTTGTAATGTTAATTTAATTCTCTTAGAGTTCCTTAGGTACTTAATGGTTAAGTCTAAGTTAGAATGAAGCTAAATCATAATCTAAAGAAAAATGGTATGCGTGCTAAGTTAAATCAAAAGTGGGTGATTTTCAAAAATAAAAGAAAGTGATTTTCAAAAATAAAAGAAAGTGATTTTCAAAAATAAAAGGAAAAATTATTAAGAAAATATTTTTGTTAAAACAAGTAAAATGTTTTTGAAGTCAAGAAAGCATTTTCAAATAAGTATGAAAACATTTGAAACAAATGAAAAAAAAGAATTTTTAAATGAAAAAGTATATCTGATCAAATGTATCCGGATACATCCATAAGTATCCGAATACCCCGTTAAAACAACAGTCAGATTAGTTTCAAATGAATTCAGATAGTTCTTCATCATTCTGTTGTAATTCATGAATTTTATCCATGAATTCATTTGTGATTCGCAGCATACCCATTTTTATGCTTGAGGGCTCAACTTCCATTGTTAAGCTTAGATCTCTGAATTCCTCAATCAAAGTTGCTTCCTTCTCCATCATGTGACTTATATGAATTGCCTTTCTGCTTAGTGCATCTGCCACCACGTTCGCCTTGTCGGGATGATAATGAAGCTTGAAATCATAATCCTTTAGAAACTCTATCCATCTTCGTTGTCTCATGTTCTGTTCTTTCTGATTGAACAAATAATTTAGACTCTTATGGTCACTGTACACTTGAAAAGTAGTGCCATAGAGATGGTGTCTCCATATATTCAAGGCAAATACAATTGCAGTGAGCTCCAAATCATGTGTTGGATAATTTACCTCATGCGTCTTTAGTTGCCGTGAACCATAAGCAACTACTCGTCTTTCTTGCATTAACACACTTCCAAGTCCTTGCTTAGACGCATCATAGAACACTTCAAAACTCTTATTAGGATCTGGCGAGATTAACACAGGAGATGATGTTAATCTTTCCTTTAATTCTTGGAAACTCCTTTCACTCTTATCGTCCCAGACGAAAGGTTGATCCTTCCGAGTCAGCTTCGTCAAAGGTAGTGCTATCTTTGCAAATCCTTCAATGAATCGGCGGTAGTATCCCGCCAATCCTAAGAAACTTCTCACTTCTGTCACAGTAGTTGGCTGTCCCCATTGCAACACAGAATCCACCTTTGTAGGATCTACTGCTACTCCTTCTTTAGAGATCACATGCCCCAAGAATTTAACTTCCTTCAGCAAAAAATCACAATTGGAGAGTTTAGCGTACAACTGCTTCTCTTTTAGGATGTTTAGCACCATCCTAAGATGCTCTGCATGCTCCTCTTGATTCTTGGAATAAATCAATATATCATCAATGAATACTACCATAAACGAATCCAAGTATGGTCTGAAGATTCGATTCATGTAATCCATGAAGATAGCAGGTGCATTCGTCAATCCGAATGACATTACTACATATTCATAATGTCCGTATCGGGAACGAAATGTTGTCTTGGGTATATCTTCCTCCCTTATTCTGATCTGATGATATCCCGATCTCAGATCTATCTTGGAAAATACTGGGGCTCCCTTGACTTGATCTATAAGGTCGTCAATCCTTGGCAAAAGATACTTGTTTTTTATGGTGACCTTGTTCAGTTGTCTGTGGTCTACGCACATACGCAAATTTCCACCCTTTTTCTTTATAAACAATATTGGAGCTCCCCAGGGTGACATGCTTGGCCTGATTAGTTGCTTCTGTAATAACTCCTCCACTTGCTTCTTCAATTCCGCCATTTCTGGTGGTGCCATTCTATATGGAGCGATGGAAATGGGACCAGCTCCTGGAGTCAATTCTATCCCAAACTCAATTTCCCTCTTCGGAGGTAGTCCTGGAATCTCTTCAGGAAATACTTTTGGAAAATCCTTCACAACCGGAATTTCCTCAATTGGTTTCTCTTCTTCTTCTCCCATGGCCGAGAACAAACACATGAATCCTTCGGGTTTAAGGGTTTTGTATAGAATTGTTTTTCTATCACAATCGATGATTACTTGGTTCTTCTTTAACCAATTCATACCCAAGATCACATCTAATTATGACAGAGGGAGACAGATTAGATCTATCTTAGTGACGCGATCGAATATCTCGACACTACAGTCTAAACAGACCCTAGAAGCAAATACGGGTGATCCGGTAGGGGTTTCTATTTTAAAACAAATAGGTGAATTTGACACAACTAAATTCAACCTATTCACACATTCATAGGAAACAAAAGAATATGTAGCTCCTGAGTCAAACAAAATCATGCAAGGTTGGTTATTAAGAAGATGATTACCTTGCACGAGATCAGGAGATTGGTTTGCTTCTACTCCACTCAAGGTAAACACTCTGCCTTGAGACATCGGTTTGCTAGCAGGTTCATTGGCATTAATCCTGCCTGGTTCCTTGCAAAAACGTGCAATATGACCCTGCTTCCCACAATTAAAACAGCTACTAGTTGCCCAGCATACTCTTCCATAATGATGGCGTTTGCACTTTTCACAGGAAGGTGCATCACTGTGAGACTTGATCTTATCTTTAGTTGCAGCTTTACCCTTGCCTCGGTTCTTGTTGAAGTAGGGACTCTTACCCCGATAACCAAAACTCTTCTTCCTTTGTGGTCCATAGCCCTGTTGACCACTCTTGTCCTGAGCAGCTATCACTTCAGCTTTCTTATCATCTTCATACATTCGACACATATCAACTAGTGTAGAAAAACTTTGTATCTTCTGGTAACTGAAAACTGACTTCAATTTTGGCCTTAATCCACTTTCAAACTTTGCACTTGCTCCGCTCATCAGGATTATGCAAGTAGTAGGGAGAATACTTCATCAATGCCTCGAACTTAGTAGCATATTCTCCTACACTCATATCTCCTTGCTTCAATTGCATAAATTCTATTTCCTTTTTCCTTCTTAAATCTTTAGGAAAGTACTTATTAAGGAATTTCTCTATAAACACTCCCCAGTTGATTGTTCTTCCTTCATAGTTCAATAGCTGTATCGTATGGTTCCACCAGTTCTCAGCTTCTCCATCTAGCATAAAGACTGTGTATTCTACCTTTTGTACATAGGTACAATCCAGGGTTCGAAAAATCTTGTCCATCTCATAAATACACTTGTTAGCTTCCTCTGGCTTGTATCCCCCTTCAAACCTTGGAGGATTGTAACTCCGAAATTCCGAGAGAGTCTTAGCCTCTGAATTTCCCATGTTACACGGATGTGGCTGATTTACTTGCTGTTGTTAGCGTTGCTGCATGCTCTCTAGAACAGCAGTAATCCTATCCAACATTTCATTGGTATGACTCTGGTTTCTAGTTGTCATAGCAGACCTGCACTATGGACTCTAGATCACTAAAGGTCTCTTTAGAACAAGACGCACTACCTTATATTATCTTATCTATGTTCGGTCGAATCGAACAGCGTGCCTAACCATTCCAGTTGGGCTAGGAGGAATAGGACCATTGCTCTGATACCATAAAATGTGACACCCTTCTTTATTATGAGAAAATAATAATATATTTCCCATAAATGAAAATATTACTTATGGACATTAAAGGTTAACATAAGGTATCTCAAATGTATTTGAAATTGCATTTAAACATTGTATTAAATCATAGAAGAAAAATTATCGAATTCGGCTTTAACCATCAAAATTCAATTTTTGTAGTATAAACTTTTCTCAGGACAACAATTAATTCTTGAAATTATGACTTCACCTTAATGTTATGAAATTATCGTTGTCTTGTGAGATATATAAATGATGTTTCATATAACAACAGTTGTTGAATCCTCTTTTCCAAAAATCAGAGTGTGCGGAAAATATTAGTTCTCAAGGATCATAATTGATATAAAACTTCATAACATCACACACACACATATATATATATATATATATATATATATATAATATCATAAGAAAAGATCCATGAGTACAACTGTCATCCTCAAAATGAGTAGTGTAAGATACCATGTCCATCGTACTAAAAATACATAAAAAGATCTGAAATATAAGACCTAGACTCTCAAACACTAAAATATGTACAATATAAAACAACTCCAAAAATAAAGTGTCTGAGAGCATGTCAACTGGTCCTCCGTGCATCCATCTGGTCCACAGCAGCTACAAAAGTCGGTCCGGGATCCCTATCATCTATACTATGCAATATACTAGGAACCACTTGGTCCTCCTCGAGGTCTAGGAACCGACTCGACTAGGACATCCTCCTCCTCGCTCTCCCCCTCCACGGGATCCTCCTTAATCCCATCCGATGGAGTAGTAGACCTACCTGTAGGTCCAAAGCCAGTAGATGGTGCAGTCCTACCAGCTCCAGTCGGATCGGATGAAGGAACATCCTCATCGGTGAAAACTCTATATGCCGAGGGGTGAGAACGAGTAGTAGGACGGAAACGAAAACTATGAAACCTACGTACAGGTCGAGCTGGTGGTGGTGGTCCTCTATAAACATAAAAAGCTGGAATATGCATAGTATATATAATAGGTATCCTAAACCTACGAGGGCGCACACGAACGAGGGGGTTAGGGTGGAAGAGTGTAAACTCCACCTCACCCTCGAAAGACGCTCGGTGCTCCTCATACGTCCAAATCCCGCTAGGGATGGGTCTGATCTCGACGCATGCTAGGTAACGTGCCAACACCTAACAAGGGCACAGGAATTTTGGTATAAATAACTTAGTTAAGTTAAAAATGGTATTTTCAACAATCTGACTCAAAAGACTCGAGTCTCTCTCAAAAGACTCGAGTATAATCATTGTTTTCTGAAAAGTTTATGTTTCAGATTTTCCAAAAATACTCGAGTAGTTCATGAATTACTCGAGTCGTTCATCACCCAGAATACTCGAGTAGTTCATGCAAGACTCGAGTAGTTCATCAACATGGTTCATTTGTTACATCAGTCAATACTAGAGTCTTGGCTCAAGTACTCGAGTTCTGGTGCTATCAGATGCACTGATGCATCACGTGTGAAGCAAATGCCCAAGAGATTTTGATGATTCCAAAAAGCAAAGTCCACAACATTGAAGCTTAGACTCAAGTTAGTCCAAAAGGAATTCTTATAAACTTGTAATGTTAATTTAATTCTCTTAGAGTTCCTTAGGTACTTAATGGTTAAGTCTAAGTTAGAATGAAGCTAAATCATAATCTAAAGAAAATTGGTATGCATGATAAGTTAAATCAAAAGTGGGTGATTTTCAAAAATAAAAGAAAGTGATTTTCAAAAATAAAAGGAAAAATTATTAAGAAAATATTTTTTATAAAACTAATAAAATGTTTTTGAAGTCAAGAAAGCATTTTCAAATAAGTATGAAAACATTTAAAACAAATGAAAAAAACGATTTTTAAATGAAAAAGTATATCTGATCAAATATATCTGGATACATCCATAAGTATCCGGATACCCCGTTAAAACAACAGTCAAATTTTTGAAATTAAACACGATGTATCCGAATACTTTCAAAAGTATCCAGATACTGACAGTTAAAACTGTCATAAATATAGTCGTTTGCTGTCCTAACTGATTTATATATAGATTCCAAACGATTTCAAAACACAACATAACGTTCTTGCAAGTCTCAATACTCTCTGAACTTTCTGGAAAAACATAAGCCATTGAGATTTCACAAGTTCTTCATGATTTCTTCTACTTTTAACATATAAACGAAGAACATTTAAGTGTTTGCTCCTTTAACTTTCATAAACCCACTTTGATAAACACTTATCATTCATTCTCTTTACTTTAGACTACATAATTAGTGTTCATATACATTGTACATATTTGGGTTGTTAATCGCACACAAGGGTGCAAGTGACTACAACAACAAACGTTCATACTTCCGCAAGTTTGGTGAAAGGTTTTCATCCAAGTCTTGAAGGTTTCAAGTTACTGAAGGAGGTTCCTTCGGACACAAGAATTTCGCTGGGATTGTGAAGAATTTGGTTAGGGAATTGCAAGTGTGCCAAAGAGGTTCTTTGGTTGTGAAGTCTAAGGGAAAGGTTTTATCTTAAACATTTAAACTTGTACTGACATATTCTTGTTCATAGTGAAGCAAATCTCCCACTTCAGAGAGGGAGGACTGGACGTAGCATTAGTGTTTGTTAACACCCTAATGTGAACCAAGATAAAATCTTGTGTTCGCTTCTCTTTCATTACTCTTTATATTTCCGCATTTAATTTTTGTTATATTTAAGCATAAGCAAAAATTCTTTTTAACTCTGATAAACCGAAACAAGACCATATTAAGTGTGTAATTTTGGCTAAATTTTTTAATTGGTGAAGTTAGTATTCTTCGCCTATTCACCCCCCCCCCCCTCTAGGGAATAATACTACACACTTGTTTTCCAACATCACGAAATACTCGAGTCTCGAGCTAAATACTGGGGTCGTGACAAACAGAATACACTGAAATTTGGGTTTTCACATACCATTTTCAATTGTAACCAAATTTAACCAAAACCATTTATCAACAGAATTATATTTACGCAAGATAAACTTGTTCCAACTCACGAATTACATCAGATTACAGTGAATCATATCCAAGCATCAATTATGCATAAAAACACATTTTTAACAACTTAACATACCAAATTCAAATCTAAGTATATTTGGCATGAAAGTAACTTGCATACAGTACACATGCAACATATAAAACATGTTCCATCAAGTTACAAAACACAAATTGGCCTCCAAGCCAAAAATTTATTTCAAACTAAGCCCTTGAAGCCTCTTGGTGGCTTTCTACACAAATTCATGTAATTAAACCTTATTCTAGCGAATGTATAGATTCACCCTTACCACTAAGTCGTGTAGAAACTGAGATTTGGCAGAGACTCAACCTCCAAGCTAGTTTTCCCAAAAACTATTTGACAGCAACACAGTTTTGAGTAGGGTCATAAGACCAAGGATTTTGATCATTAAATCATGCAAAATAATTGGGGAAAATGATTAGAATTTGTTCTCTGCAACATGCATAAGAGAATGAAACGAAATTGAAGTCTCAAAACTTCAAGAGCTTACCAAAATCAGAGATCCAAGTAAGCTTCCCGAACCACTTTTCAGCAAAGACTTCAATCTTTCGAGCATCAATTCTCTTTGCACACTAACTCTCAGCTCACGAATTTAGTGTCTTTACGAAGCTCAGGATGTAAGCTTCGTAACAGTGTATAACTCTCAATCTAACACTCAAGAACGAAACAGAATCATTGAAGACGAAATCGGAACCCTAAACCCACGAATTCATCAACAAGAGTTCGAATTCGTGGTTGATTGCCTTATATAATCAATTCCCAGTTGCATGCACAGCTCGCCACGATATCCTTGAGGTGTTCCTGAGGTGATTTTGTGTCGAGCTCGGGGATTAATCGCGTTGATGACTCATCAAACGCACTAACTCAAGCAGCACTACCCAGAATACTCGAGTATTGTAAGAAATACTCGAGTCTTTCGACAAGTTTTTGAAAAATAAATATTTTATTCTACTTTCCCTCCAAAATTCTTCTAATATTGCTTCTAGGCCCTACATCAGGGACTAATATGCAAAATTCTAATTTTTGCATAGAAAATAAGTATGGAATTATTTTCCATTTACTCGCATGCTAAACAACTAATCTTAATCATGGATTATTATAATAACAATTAATTATAAATAAAATTTATAATTAACTCTTATTAATCCAGGATTAAAATTTTGAGGTGTTACAATTTTGCCTTTGTACTATGCTGTGCTCGGAAAGTGCTGATCATTCTTGCACAGGTTCCTCCTATGGGGTTGTTCTATCCAGCACTCTTGGTTCCCGATGCGTATCCTCCTCCACCTCACACTTGGTTAGTGTGTTCAACAAGTTCTCTCTGTGTTGTGACTGTGAGCATTATTGTGAACAATTTTTGTTTACACAACCCTTTTGGTTGCCCTTGCTAGGTTTCATGACTATGAGGATATTCTAGAAGATACATGATAGTGCTATACAGGTAGATGTTGCTTTTTAATAAAGGTCCTATACAGAGAATATATTGTTCAAAACCATTGTTTTTAGTTATTTCCATGTTTTTTCCTTCATATTTCAGTGTTGATGTTCTTACAAGTTCTCAAGTTCTCTGCACTTATGAACTGCAGATGCTCTCTTAATCATTGGAAATCCTGATGGTCCTACCGCTCATTTCAAGCTCTCGAAGCTTGTTTTACGCAAGGATTTGAAGGTTTGATGTTTGTCGTTTATAGATTTAACTATATATATATATATATTATTCAGTCTTTTGGCTGATTTTGGTATAAAATGATGTGCATAGTTTAATAGATGAATAAAATTTCACTTAAAATCTTATAGAGAGGAAGAAAGAAAAGATTTTATGATGGCTTGCCATCAGGTGCTCACGGCTCACCGTTGAAACTTATTTTTTGTTCCCTTTATTTTTAGCTTATTTGTTCAACATAAGAAATAGTTTCATTTTGGTTCTTGCAAATTGCTTTTGCTTTATCCATGTTTCTATTTGCACTTTAATTACTACCTTATAATATTCGGAAATAAAAAATTCTTAAAATTCCTCTTTGGCATCAGGGACTTAGAAACATTTTGCGTATGCATGACTTCCTTCCCTCACTCACTCTTAATTGCTTGGTAATTATATTACGTGTCAAGAATGCTATTGTGGTGATTGCCAATTTGCCACTGACTTCTGATCATTTCATATTGAATATATAAACTTTGCTTAGTTAATTAAGTTTGTTAATTGTGTTTTTCAAATTTACTGATGTTTGACTGAAAAGGATTTTTTATTTACTTTCAGAGAAGCTTTGTTGAAGCTAATGAAGTCCAGGATGAATGGACAACATATGTTCTTGACGAGTTATCTTAGCTTAGTTTTTGAATTTAGGGCACCATATATATTTTTGAATGTGACTATGTAGCATCTATATGATCGAGCTTGTTTAGCCTTTTGTATGTATGGAGCCATTTGTTTTGGTTCGGGAGTTATCTATCTTAAATGTGTATTGACATTCACGATTCTAATGTATATAATTATGGCATTTATTTGTGGCAAAAAAAATGTTGATAATTTATTTAAATATATGGATATAGCAAATATTATAAATTAATATATATATATACACTAAATAGCAAATATTATAAATTTAAAAAAATATATATTCACTAAAGATCCCAGTTCATTTTAAAAAACTCAACAGTGATCATACATACTAAAGATCCTGGTTCATTTTAAAAAACTCAACACTGATCATATATATTAAAGATCCCGGTTCATTATTAAAAATCAACAGTGATCATATATACTATTGATCCTGGTTCCTTGTTTTTTATTGATCCCGGTTCCGTGTTTTCTAAAGCACCTGGGATCACAAGTATCAGACTTGTTATACCAGGGGATACAATCCCGGTTCGGAACCGGGATCAATATGCATGCGGAACCGGGATCTTTTAGCATTTATGTTGTAGTGAACCCTACCTGAACCTGTCGGACTAGGAGAATGAGTCTCCTCAGTAACAATCCTCGAAGCTGAGAGATGAGAACGAGTGGCAGCACGAAAACAAATCTGCGAACTGGTCGAGCTGGGGGTGGTCCACGGTACGTATAAAACGAGGGTACGTGCATAGTGTATATAATAGGAATCCTAAACCTACGAGGTCGCAGACGAGTCAAGGGGTTAGGGTGATAGAGTGTGACCTTTACATCACCATCAAAGGTGGCTCTGTGCTCCTCAAATGTCCAAATGCCATTAGGGATGGGTCTGATCTCGATGCAAGCTAGATATCTGGTCATCACCTAATAAGGGAACAGGAGTAAGCAATACACATCTACATAATCAAATGAGAATAAAATCTAACAATCACAAATAATCAGTGACAGATAAAAATGCATAGACATATGAATCACACCCTTTTTTTTTTATTTTTCATAACTTTTGTCAATGCAGGTGGTATGATGCAAGATTTCTATCTCACAACCTGTGGCCTCCAAAACTAATCATCTCTGGATATTCATCCAAATATCCATGTGTTCCCAGAACACTAATAATACGTTCCCAGAACATATGGTGGAAATGCTTGGAAAGTGATTCATAACGTCCCTCCCAGAGTACACGTCATGTTCCCAGAATGTAATAATCACATCAACCGTATCCCTCGATACTGGCCACACTCTATTCCTAGATATGTGTAATTAAGCAAGTCGCAACAGTTTGGTACTCCCAGAGTACTCACGTCATGTTCCCAGAACATAACAAATCAAAATCTTGCCAACCTAAATCATCCCATTCATCATGAATGAATGCACACATTGCATATAACATTTTGGTTGGCTATTAATTATATCCCATAATTAATCCACAATTATTATGACATAATCTCAATATTTCTTTACTCAAGAAAATAACATGTCATAATCCATTTTCATATTTTTAATGATGATCTTAAGGTAGTAAAATAAATGCATAGAACAAATAAAATTTCTTCATGAATTCAACTTGGGAAATTTTCCTTGGTTTTAGGTTAAAAGAGAATAATTAAAAATGGTAGGGACTTCCTTGCAAAAGTCTTTAAAATTTACATTTTTCTGTCAGGCGCTAACCGGTTACTGTTGGACTACCAGCAAGTATACCAGATCATCAAGTAATATAGTCAATAAGACCAGATATCGTCCATCAAGGATTGCAAATTATTCAATTAATTCTCACCAAAGAGTAGTTAAAAGCGAAATCTATAGGTTTGTAACTAATTAATTAAGATTGAATTGAAATAAAATAAAAACAGAAATTAAATAAAAGTGTTGAGCAATTTAAGAAAACTATTTAGGAACATGGTTTCATTGTAGGCGTTGCTTATTTATCATGAGTCTCTATTTTTCCCTAAATCAAGAACAAATTCCTAAGGTAATAATTACTAGATTCCTCTTGTGCAATTACTATTTATTATTCAATTTGATAATCCTTAATCCCTTAAGCGATTAAACCATTGAATAACCATTAATTAAGAACAGTGGAATTTATAACAAGTTATATAATCCCCAAAAGTATCCCTACGAGTTGAGTAATTATATTGTTTGATTGAAGGCCTATTCTAATTCCTAATTTTCCAATTGAAGAATTAGAGATCCAAAACATAGATTAGCTACTTCCATGCATAACAGTGAAAATACAATCAAACACTTGATTTAGAAACGGAAAAACATCAATTCATGAAATCAATAAACTAATCCATACAAATTCACCAATTCCTAACACGAGGGTTTCAGTTACACATTGAGAAAATAAGAACAAAAACAATAGAAGAGTAATCCATAATCATAGACAATTAGGATTACCGCGAAGAGATCTTCAATCTTCCAATCTTCGATCTTCTTCTCCTCTAAAGCTCTCCAAAGTCATGTAATCTCCCTCTCTCAAAGCTGCCTAACCTAATTCTAAAACTAATATAAATAGAAGATTACAAAACCTAAACTAATCCCTCAAAAACGCATCAGAAATTGGCCCAACTGGGCCTGGACGATGACTGTGGGCCTGGGCGCCCCAGGCTCCACGCCTGGGCACGCCCAGCTGATCTGCTGGTGAACAACGGGGGCTGCGCGCCAGGGCGCCCCAGCCTGGGCGCCTGGGTGTGCCAGTCCTACTCCGACTCCGTTTCGCTCCGTTCTTGCGCCATTTTCAAGGTCCTTTTGTCCTCTTTTCAGCTCCATAATTATTTACTTCAATTAAGCTCCGAAAGTACCTGAAACATACCCAAAACGGATCAAAACGTTCAAGGGATTCTAAACTAATAACAAAATCCTGAAACTAATATAAACATCATAAATTTACAAGAGAAACAAGCCAAATCCATAGTAAGGGAGTTTAATTCATGCTCAAAACATCATATGTTGGACCCAAATCAGTTACGAGAAGCTCTAACCGGTTACGAGAAGCTCTAACCGGTTAGCTTCTGCAGCAAAAACACTAAAAATTGGTGTTTTCAATACCATTTTCAATTCTACTTAATTCTAACCAAAAGGAGCCATCAACAGCAGTTTAATACCTTAAAGTAAACTTGTTACATAATTGAAAACACATCAAATAATATTGCATGCAAGTCTTATACATCAAATTGCATAAAACCACATAATTCACAACTTAACAAAACAAAATCCAAAATACTCAATCCAGTCATGAATTCAGCATCAAATAAGCTTGCATGCATCCAAACAAAGTTGCTCGTAACAAGGATTGAGCTCGGATTGGCCTCCAAGCCATATTCCCATTTCAACTTATGCCCTTTAAGTCTCTTGGTGACTCATCCTAAATTCCAACACATTTTAATCTCATTCTAGTAAATGGTAACCTTCTCCCTTACCTTAGAGTCGTGCTTGATGAGTTTGATAACAGGTCTTTGACAAAAATCCACAAAATCCAGAAACTTTACTCTCAGCCAACACAAGTTCAATAGGGTCCAAAGATCACAGAATTTGACACATGCAAAGATGAGACAAATTAGGGAAAATGGTTAGACTTTACTCTATGCAACATGCATGAAAGAATGGAACCAATTTGAGAGTTATAGAGTTCCTGTGCTTACCCAAATCAAGGCTTGAAGTAAGCTCCAGGAACCAGAAACAAAACTTGACAGATTTGGAACCTCAACTTTGCAGGTTTCGTTCTCCTTGCTCAGGGACTCTCAACTCACGATTTTTGTGTCTTTGTAAAGCTTAAAGATAGAGCTTCACGATGGTGTATCACTCAAGTTCTAACTCTCATAGACGAAGGAGAATCAAAGGGACGAACTCAGGAACCCTAAACAGAGCCCAATCTCAAACTAGAGCAAAAATGAACTCAATACCATCAACAATTGAGTTATTTATAGAGAAATCTTGTTGCCATGCATTAGGACACATACCATCACTAAGTTTAGAGTGATTTCGTGGCAAATTCGTGGATTAATAAAGTGATTACTCATCAAAACGCACTAACCCAAATTATGGGTTCATCGTCTAACCTGTTATCGGGCACCAGTAACCGGTTAGTCACGTGAAAAATTAAAAAAATTATATTTTATTCACTTTCCCTCCAACAACCTTTCTAATATTACAATTAGGTCCCAACCCAAGGACTAAATTGCAAAAACTCATATTTTTGTACAAAATATCCATATAAAAATATATCCCATATTTTTATATTTCCCGACACATAATGTACAAAAATGAAAACATTCCAAATAACTTTAATTAATTATAAATAATATTGTAATTACTTTTTCTTATTATTCGGAAAACGAAAATTAGGGGTGTTACAAGTCACCCCTGACGGATGGATCTGGCAAGGCAACACTCGAGTAGAGATCACAGACCCACGACACGTTTTGAGGGGAGCAGCTATGGACTTGCATATCAGAGACATTACCTTAAGGGACTACATGGATGATGGACCACATGATCATTACAAGCGAGCGGCGGAACCTGTGCCACGTACAGTAGTAGAGCCCAAGGAGGAGGACCCAAAGGTTGAGCCCAAGGAGGAGGAACCCGGTGAAAACTCTGACAAGGATTACATTCCGGAGGAGGACTCTGATGCGGACTCTGCCAAGGATCGCGATGATTGACGATGTGCCGATGCATGTTGAAGCTGTGTCTCTTAGTTTAGTTTGGTTTAGGATTGTGTTTCCATGTCTAGGATAATTGTTGTCTATGATGAACTATTGTAACCCCTCTACTATTTTCATGTTATTTTGGTACCCTATTGAACATGTGTCTCTTTGATCAAACTTGAGTAATGATGGTGTGATGATGAACTTATTTTATGAAAGCAATTACGATAATGAATGGTAGGAATGAACCTATGAGGTTTTGTTAAAAAAGTGATGTGGGTTGTGGTTATGTAACACTCAATTTTGATGGAACAAATCGTGGCGATGATTTTGAGAAATTGAATCGTTTTGAACACAACAATCTTTTTGGTAAAGCGAATAATCGAACTCGAGAATGCTACCAAAATGTTTTTTTTAAACTTACCCTCATTTTTACTAACTTTAATAAATAAATCTTATTTTTGGAGTCTCAAAATCGGGGTGTTACAACGCCCGCTTCAAGCTGCAGAGAGAGTGTTAGATATCGTGTGTTGATTGTATGATTTAACTTTAAGCAATACTCCCTCCTCCGTCCCCAAAAGTTAGTAAAAAAATAGCAAAAATTATTGTCCCAAATCAAGGTTAAAACAATGAATAAAAAAAATTAAAAATATTATTCTTTAATCTTTGATTGGTTTGTCATTTAAAGATGCATTAAATAGTTCATTTTGTAATTGGTTGATTTGGAAGACATAACAATAAATGCTTGCCCTCTTAATTTTGTTGATTTTTCAAAGTTTTACTAACTTTTTGGGACGGATGGAGTACAAAATATTAGAATGAAATGCTTTATACCTTCCCGAATATCCCAGGTTGGTATAGGTCTTCCATATCCAACCAATCAAGCATATACAATGCAGAATCAATGTTGTGCGGGAAGGAACACGACACGGTTTATTTGAGTGAAGTCGTAAAGTTAGGATAACAGAAATCACGAAATTTGGCTAAGAAGTAATGTCATGCCAAAATGTTAACCAGAAGGAATTAATTATAGGTAACGTTACATGTATGTTTTTTAAAAAAAGGAAAAAAATCATAGATCAATTAAGTTATACTAAGTATGTAGAGAATACCGTAACTAATAGTAATTAAAGGCGAAGAATGCAAGTCGAACACCGTAATTTAGAGAATAAAATTAGGATATTTGCTATTTTTTAGTAGAGCTGTAAATAGGTTGTACCTAGGGATGGAATGAGCTAGGCCGAGCTAGGCCTTAACAAAAATAGGCGTGGTCTGTGTTCCAAACTCAAGGCCCAAGCCTGCTTATGGGCTCATTATAGGCTAAATTTGAAGCCTAAGCTCGACCTATTTCAAAACCTGATCCATAAGCCCGCTTAAAAGCGTATTATTTTAAAATTCTTACAAAAATAAAATCATACAAAAACATAAACGGCCTCAGGTCTCAAATTAATAAATCAATTTGTAATAGAATCATTTATAAATATTATAAGCATGATGCATCAAATTACTAAAAGTTAAATAAAATCATTATGTGTTTAATTCATCAGTTTAATAATAGAAAATGAAATTAAACAGTCTAAACCAATGACAATAACAAATTTTGACTAAGCCTCCTAAAAAGCAATAAAGATGAGTGCACCACGCAATTACTGTAAATATGTTGTCGTGATAGAGTGACTGCATAGACTGAAATTATTAGGATTTGTGTTTTTTACATGTTAGGATTAGGTTTAATAAAGAGTGAAAGAAATTATATTTTTATTTTTAATTATAATATTATATATAATATATTAAATTTTTTACTTTTAATTTAAATCAATAATAAAACATAATATATTAATATTTAAAAAATTAAATAGGTTGGACTGATGAGCCTAATAGGCTTTTTATAAAGTTCGGGTCCAACTTATTTAGATATATAGGCTTTTTAAAAAGCTTAAGCCTAACCTTTTTATTAAATGACCCGAGCCGAGTCAGGCCTAAAGTGAGTCAAGCCATAGGCCTCCATGAGCCGACCTGGCTCATTCCAACCCGTAGTTGTACCTATTCCCATCGTTTGGAGCCCTAAGTTGATTTTCCATTTTGTAATGTCTGGTGTCTCTTGTTGGCCACAGTTAGTTGTTATGATCGGTGGAAGAACCATTGAGAGGGTCTCCGCATGATATATTTGAAGAAATTAAGTTAAGGTAATGGATAGATGTACGAAATGTTATTGAATTAGTTAATGTACAACGGAGGTTTGGTCATTACCAAGAGTCGGATGTTATTCCTCCGATGCTCATGTTTCCCGCAAGGGCAAGAGGAATCCATCAACCAAATAATTTAATCAAAGAATGAGTGAACCATCAAATACTAGTGATGGTTGTCCTCCAATATTGGTACAAAAACCTGGAAAGGAATACGAAACAACCTAAATTTATTGGTATATGCATTATTGCGATAAAGTTAAGTTATTTAAAGGTTGTGTCGTTGCTTTCGTTACATGTTCTAAGTCATGTGATTCAGGCGTCCAGTCCCCAACATACTTCTCGAGAACTTCTTCCGGGTTGTCCCAATTGAGTATCCTTAAATTTTAGTGAAAAAGTAGTTGTTTGCATGGATATAAATTTATAAAGTAAAAACTTGTACACTTACTAAGAATGTTGGGGGGAGGCCCATAAAACAACCTTATTCGCCTAACGCTATGATAGAGTCATTCTCCAGTAAACAAGTAATATAATCTAATCGGTACATATTATTCCGTTATTAAGATGTTAAAATATTATATAATAATAATAAGCAAGTTATGAGAGTTTTACGTTACTTATGATAATATTATGTTAAAATATAATTTCAAAAACACAACCCGAAAATATAAATTTTTACGTAACTTATGAGAGTCAAATTCCCATGTTAATTAATGATTACAATAATGTCAAATTAAAAAATAAAATAAAATTCTCAAATTACACTACTCAAAAGAAGGGGAATTCCCAAAAATGTTCACAAATTTCGGTCCAATTGGAAAGTTGGTTATTTCTCTCCCAACTTCCCAACACTCCATCTTTCTTTCTTTTACTTGCTTTAGTGTATTATAGGTTATGATTTCTTCTACTCACTTAATATTATATATATATATATATATATATATATATATATATATATTTTAGTAGTAAATTCTTATTTTTTAATAATAGTAAATTTGTAATATTAACTTAGTAAATAATATATGAGATAAAAAAATTATTTAATTATAACCAAATTTTCATAATTCTATTTTGGTTTTAAAAATACTCTTCTTTACTCAACAATTATTAAAATTACAATTATATTTTTAGTGGTCTTCATAAACTATAACAAATTTGATGTAGATTATAACAAATTTTCACAACTCCAATTAGCAATATATCCTAGAATATTATTGGTACCCTAAACCACTAAAAAATTCATATAACATTTTTATTAATTGGGCCATGTTGGGATTATGACGAGCACATTTTGGGAATTATACTTTTGCCATGGAGTTGAAGAATTTTTTTCCATTGAATTATTTTTATCTTTTTGCACAAAATTGTTTTTATCTTTTAACATACGAATTTCCATTATAAGTGAATATCTTCGATTCATTGCTTCATATAATTAATTTAATTCTTTTTTATATATATTCTGCCCATTCCTCATGTTTGACGGTTGATTGACAAATCAGTGCAAATATTTGTCCATGTCATACTCTTATTTTGCATTATTCACTGCATTATATGTTCATGACACTACTTTGTATGTTAAGCACATCAAACTCTTCCTCTGCACATGCTCCGAATACTTTTTTAGGATAGTAATTGCTGTATTTTGTAGTGTGCTGATGTGACAGTACAATATAAACAAGACATTCATATCGTCTTTCAGCCCATTAAACCACACATATTCTTCATCAAATTTTAATTTCATTAGACGAAGGATTTGAATTATATTGTGTGTTTCCAGTGTCAATCTCAACACTTGATTACAATTGCCTAATTTTATCTTTTTTTTTTAAAACCAAATGAGTTCAATTTTTAATAAAAATGCTTCTCACTCACAAAATCTAAACTCAAACCCAAAACACCAAGAGGAATTCAGCTTTGCCTTTTCATTTACTTAACATTATTTACTTTAATATTTTTTTTTCTTGGTAGAGAAAAAAAATCATTACCAACTAGCAAATTCAAGAATACACACCTAAGGCCATTAATCTAGAAATCTTGCCACCTTCTAGGAAGGGTTCCGGATTTAAAGAAAAACGCCAAAAAACTTAATTAGAAGTATGTCACCTTCTATGAAGGGTTCACACTTTCAATTAAGTCAATCTAGTTACAATTCTCCACTTCAATTCGAATTCTATTTCTAAGCATTACATTATTCCAATTCTTATAATCAGGAAAAACAAAACTTAATCTATTAGTCTCAAATCGAAAAATCATTGACTACAATTACTATAATACACTAGTGTTTGGAGTAACTACTAGCAAAAGTTATAACGGAAAACTACACCTTAATTGCCGATAATAAGAAGCTCAAGGACAACAATGATCTAATAATGAGACATTTCAACTTCCATGACATCTATGACTAGATAATTACCCATGTATTGTATCTTCACTCATTAAAATGCCATTCTTGTGTAAACTGTTAATGGCATAGCCTATGTGTATTGCAAATTATTTGTAACAGACTTATCTCTAGCTTCTTGTTGTCAATTCTTCTTTAGGTTTTAAATAAGGAAAATGCTAAAAAGTTCTCTTAGGGCATTGGTTAAGGAAGCAAAAGATGTAGTTTTATCTTGAAAAATGGTGAATTTAAAACTTCAAGAACTTGTAGATTTAGATTTTTAATGCAAGTTTTCCTTTAATGTATTCTTTAACCAATGCCCTTAGGACACTCGTTAGTAATACCCTTTAAATAATTTATGACATTGTTATTCACCACAACTATGATAGCAATTGTGCTTACTAAGTTACTTGACACCATTAACAAAAAATGTATTAACTCATCTCTTTGTAAAAATTTCTCGTGCATAACTACATGTACTATCGTAGACGATTACAAATTCAATTATTATACTTATTTATATCATGGAGCCAAAATTTTCATTGTTGCACAATAACCATGGCCTAAAACCAATGATTAATTACGTTAAAAAAAACCAATGATTAATTCACAAATCTTTCAATATGACAAAATATCGTAATTTACTGTAATTCGTGTACTAAGTGGTATGCCTCACAAACGTATAACACGCCGGAGTTAATATTTGTAATATAACTCATGTAAATGGCATTTTATGAGTTGTAATTGTGACAATATCATAAACTTTATTTGTATTATTACAATTAAATAATTAAATAAATTTTAATTACTGACCATAAGTTTCATATTTTACTCACTATCTTCGAATATTCACTCACGTATACATTCACACGCACCAACGTGAGGTTGGTCAAGTGGTAGCTCACTTGGTCCCTTAACCAACTGGTCTCGAGTTCGAGTCTTGGGTATGGAGCAACCCCCGCTGGGAGACCCCTATCGCTTAGTCCGAGCTCAGTTGGGTCGGATCGGACGAGTCAGATTCTTGGTAAACCAGGTCCGGTATCGGTTGGTGTACACAAAAAAATATACATTTACACGCGTTTCTCATTGGTAAAAAATATAACGGTTCTCCCTTAAATCTACACATTTTTATCTCGTTCTTGTACAATTTCTTTTTTTTTTTAATTTATCTCATCACTTCACTTTCTCTCAAAACTTATGTAATAATTCTTTTTAATTCAACCTAGTCTACAATATTGCAAAGATGTTCTACCATAAAGTTCAAAAAACTTGTCATTTTATCATTCTAACATCCAATTTTTTAATCTTAACATCAAACAAAACTTACTTCTAAAAATTATTTAACACATAAATTAATCTTAAACATTTAAAAACAATTAGAAATAATAATAAAGATGCATAACAAATAAAGATGATAACTATGATAAAATTTAACAGATAAAACTTTTAATAAAGATCCATAAGAGATAATTATAATTCCAAATCACATCACAAAATATCCTCAAAAATAATAATTCAAACAAAATAAAAGTAAAAAGATAAATAAAAAGTTTCAACAATATCTAAATAAAAAGTTTTACCAACGTGGGTTGATTCAAGTGGTGCGATCCTGCCAACTAGAGATTGGGAATGAGGCCTGAGACTAAGAAGTCTCAGGTTCGATTCCCGGTTAACACACTCTGTTGGGAGAGGCATAGGAACGCGACCTCGAGCAGGATTAGTCTCAAGGGTTCCTTGGTATTAAAGATGCTTTCGGGGACACTTGTGGTACTGGCCAAAGAGTACTGACAAAAAAAGAAATAAATAAATAAATAAAAAGTTTCAACACAGTCAAGGATTAACACCTCTTTCTCCAGAATCTGTGGCAACATGGTCCTTACCATCATCTTCCTCTTCCTCTGTCTCTATTGATGCACTTGACCAAAAATTGTACCAATCATCATCATCATACAGGGGCAGATTAGGGTACAAGATACCATTCCATGATGGAATTTCTATCCTGAACCTTTGCCCTCCAACATAGTAGAAGTGGACAGTTTGGCCATGCTTAAGCCCAAACCTCAGTTTGAGGTCCTCCCATACACCACCTCCCACCTTAGCATACTTGCGACCAGCCTGACAAAATATCAACCTCACCACTTCACCATAAGGAATATAGCACACCCGGCCCAATATGCTCCAATATCAAGTCCATATTGAATCACGAAATCTAAATTCACCTTCATGTAACTCTAGAACAAAACAATGGTTTAAAGTGGGTCAACAACTATTTAAAAACAATATTCATGCCATTAATTTGTACATGCAAAAATTGGGAACATAAATTCTTTCTCACTTGATATTTGCTTACAACCATTGGATGATCATACAAAGTTAGGAGTGTTAGGATTGATGGGTTTGTCATTATAACTTCCCTACAAATTAAAAGAGATAACAATCAGCACTTTACAAGGCATACATTATGAAGCAGTGCCAATGCCAATGCAGAATTGTAATACTGAATGTCAGAAGAAAAAATAGGGCTAAAAAGAAAAATCAGGTTTTATGTAAATAATTGGTAAACTCAGATTCACATATTAAAACACATAAGATAATAAAAGAGAGGGTTTGGCAGAGAGAAATTACCTTTTCGTATTCTTCATACTATAATGTTTGACAAAGAGTCTATGTAATATTGTAAAAAATCACAAACCCACGCATGTTGTACCTTATTTAAAAAGCTACATGGAAAAAGACTATGTTGGTAGAGGAAAAATCCACTTAGGTGATCTCTACGCCTCGAAGGGGATCAGTCTTCGGCTATCGGCTGAACGATACCATTGGTGCACACCAAAAAAAAAAAAGCTACATCATTTATTGGGGCTTTTCACTCGAAGGGTTACATCCCTTTTCAAAATATTTCAATTAATTGCTCCACTCATTCATTTTGGGACTGTTACAACCCGTATAAGTATAAGTTCAATCAATGTACCAACCTCTTTCCAAATCAACACTGCTTAAAAAAACGTGAAATACTGAACTGCCTTTTCAAATTAGATTACAGGAATGCTATCATAATATCATTCCATGAATCTATGCTACAGCTAATTCAAATTCACTGACTCATACTCCTAATTGTAAACTTATTATCATACTATATAACTTCATACCTAAGCCTTAACTAAACACTAAACCCTAAATCCTAAATCACAACGTTCTCAAAAAATCCCTCATACCGTTTTCATTACCCAAATTATTCACTAATACTAATAGTATCACAATTCAATTTTCTTAACTCCATTAAATTTTACTTCTTACACTTACCCTACACTAGTATAGAATCCATCGTTGTATTATGTGTCAACGTTGATAAAAGGTATAACACGTGACACACCAAGCCAATCGCTTATTCTAACTTCAAGCATTCTCTCCAAACTCTCTCTAACCAGGTAGTAACGTACTTCTCCAAAAAGGGAATTGCTGCACACTCAACTCCATTACACAACCATATACTAAAAATCTTTCGAAAATTTCCACCACACACCTCAAAAAAGGGAATTAGTGCTTTGTATAAACCATTAAAATTAAAATTATTTAACCAAATACAACAACTCTATATTTATTACCATGTCACATCTCTCCACTCAATCCCTCTTAAATCTTCCCAATATTCAAACTAACATTTACACCACAAACACCGTAAGGCATTCACTACCACCAAATTATTCAAAATTAATTTCCAAATTTTTACCCAAAACAATTATTTATCAGACAAGTTTAACCATCCAACCAACATTGCTTTTGGGTTTAAGTGGGGAATTTTCATTTCCAAATTAGGGTTCACACAAAAAACTTATTAAACAAATATAACTTTAAACATAAATTAAACAATTGAATACACATATTTTTCACAAATAATGTAATGAAGGTCCGTGTTCCCATGGATCCTTCACGCTATCGTAAACGAAATTTCCATGAAACATTAGTATTCAAACCACCACATAATTGCAGCAGCTCCATTATATTCTCTCACTAGTGGGCTATCGATCACCTTCGTCTTCTACAATGGGGATCCGCCATTACTAAATCAATTAAGCTCCATTCAACAAATAACAAAACACACATTCAAGGGAGGACGATGGCGGAATGTCTGGATAAGCATTCAATTGAGATAACATCTGCTTTTCATATTTTCTATGGGGTCTTGAGGCCAAAATACTCTGCACCATTGAATAGTGTCTCCAACATGTCTTCGAAATTAAAGCTACGAGATGAAAATCTTTTAACTTAATTTCAATCATCTATTGGTTGTAATCAAACCAATGGTTTTAAGGCAGAGCACGTAATGAGCCAACCATATGGCTTGAAGCCGAGGCGTGAATAATTTAAATTTTAGAACAAAAAACGATGTCGTTTTTTACATTCATAGTCAAAGTTTTAGATATAACCCCTGGTCAAAGCATTTGTCTACTTCTGCGTTGAAATGTTGACGCTGAAATCCCAACCACTCTTATTTCCGTGACAGTGATCCAACAACCCATCTTTACTTAAGTCAAACGACCATTGATGGTTGTTGAGGAAAATTCCCCATTGAAGAATTCATCTACAAGATGATGGTGTCTATGGTGGTGCATAATATGGTAGGAGCATTATGAAAATTATAAATTTGAAAATAATTTTGAAAACTAAAAATAAAAAAAAAATTGAAACTAACGTTCTAAAACTGGAAACTAGTTTTGACTTTTGAAAATTTGAAAACTTAAAACTAAAAACCACCCGAATGGTAAAGAGGTTGTCATCATAAATATATTTAACATAAAAAATTATTGATAGAAGTAATACATATCACTTTTTTATGCCGTAAACTTGTTTATTAGTTTGATTTATCATAACTCATTTAGCATCTCAAGTTTTTCTCAAGGATTTAAAAAAAGAAAAGAGGAGAAATTGTCCATATCCGGGATATTCGCATTGACCACCACATAATCACTTTCACTTAGTATTACCAGAATAATAATTACCAAAATCAATGGCGTTATATGAGAACTTTGGCATGGCACTTCGATCCTCCTCAAAGCTTCTTCTTTCTCGCCCTTCCCGTCTCTACGCCATTCGCTTGCAGATTCAGGCTACTACTACTCCTTCCATCACAAGAAAGGCAACATCATTCAATCACTTTTTTATTTGCATGCAGTTTCACCCTATTCTGATTTGTTATATATATTATATGCCCATTTGTTGTTTTTTTTTTTTTGTTTTTGTTTTTAATCTTGGATCAAAAGGGATGCTTTATAGCTTCAGATATTTGAAAGTGATTGCAAAGTTATAGTCTTTTTGACTGTTTATTCCGACCCACATGAATTTTGAGCTTTGTTTTATGAGTTTAGGGTGTTCTAATTAAAAACCCATTTGATGATGAACAACTCTGAATTGCATTAGGTTGATTCTTCTGATTATTATCATTATTATTATTAATTATTTTATGTAGTATTAGTTATTCCTACCTTGGGTAATTTTTTTTTTTTGGAGAATTCATGTCTAACAAGGAAGTTACCCACTGTTGTTAGTGATATTTTCAACACTGCCCTTATAATATCATTGAGACACTAAAAAGTGTTGAGTAAATATGATTATTCCTGGAAAGAAATGAATATCATTGGAAATTGGAAAGATGTCTTCACAAGAAAAGTTCCCAAAAGGGTGTTATACTAAGGACAAGAGGGAGGAGGGAGTATTATTGATGATATTGTTGTTGTAAACTACCATTCCAGTCCCTGACTTTGCATGTATCCATCATTTTTGTCCTTGACATTATCAAATTACACAATTCGCAAAAGTTACTCAGGTTGACAAGGATTGAAGTGAATAACGTGGATAGGGTGCCAGAGAGTAACTTGAATAAATTTTATAAATCCCAGGGACAATTGTGTAATTTTGGTAATGTCAGGGACGGAAGTGACAAACTCATGCAAAGTGGCATCCATTTATATATATATTGAGTGAAGTACCACTTTGGTCCCTCATGTTTTTTAGATGGGACACTTTAGTCCCTCAAAATGTGGAAATTCACTTCAGTTGGCGGAGTGGACAGAGGGACTTAAGTGTCCCATAAAAATATCTTCAGGGACAAAAAGTGAATTTCCATATTTTGTGGGAGTAAAGTGTCCCATCTAAAAAAACATGAGGGAGCAAAGTGATGCTTCACTATATATATATATATATATATATATATATATATATATATATATATTAACATGGTCTTTCAGCGTGAGCTTTTTCTACATAAAATTGGTCATTCAATGACATTTTGACATCAAGTTAATTTGATGAAACCATTTTGATGTATTCATTGTTAGAGGTCGAAACTGAGCAAATGTGTTGCCATAATTAAATATTGAAGGACATTTTGATGTATTTATTTTTGGAGGATCAAAGTGATGACCCTAGTTTCTTTGGAGGGCCATGTGTTTACTCATTATTATTCTTTTTCTGGAGTTTGCTTGATTGCTTATAATGATGCATGGTTTTTATTTATTTATTTTATTATCACATCATGTCTGAGTAAGGGGTTTTTTAATGGCAGATGAGCACAGATGCACGGAGTGTTGCTTCTCAGCTTAATAGTTCTGGCCTGTTGAGGACCCAGGGCCTTATTGGAGGGAAATGGAGCGATGCTTATGATGGGAAAACCATGAAGGTTTGACAATGCTGTTATTATTTTCTCTGTTTCTCTTTATTTTTCCTTTTTTTTTGGGCAAAGTGAAAAGGAAGAGGGCAGCATGTACTTCCTGCTCCATTGTCAAATGGCATTGCTGATTGTCACCCTCTATAGCTGCACTTCATACTTTTCCCCCCCGTTTTATCACTACTAGTTCCATTGTTTTGGTTGTGATATTGTGCAAGTGTTTTATATATTCAATACCGTGGCAGGTTCATAATCCAGCAACAGGTGAATCAATTGCAGATGTTGCATGCATGGGTGGAAGAGAGACGAATGATGCGATTTCTTCAGCCTATGATGCATTTCGATGTATGCAACTTCACACTTTAATGCTACATCATTTATATCAGACTAGAAGCAGAATATTGAAAAGAATTAGGGTAATATTATTGTAAATGACTGAATGTTAAGAGTATGGTTACTGGATATCTTACATACTATTGTTTCTTCTATAACATATAGGGAAATTTTGCTAATAGACATGTCTCTGGTATTCTTATTTTGAATAAGAACTGCACATTTGGTTTAAGAATAGGACAATCTCAAGTAAATGATCATTCTTTTAATGTTGTAATGGGCTTGCAGAGCTATTAAGTGTAACGTCTCTCGCTATAAGTCAAAATATTAAACCAAATTGGGGTAGCTTCCAATTGGAACTGAGTGTAGATGTTAGTTGCACTAGGCTTGACAAGAAGTGCAAGTTTGCTAGGGAATGTGAACAGAGTTTTAGTTAACATTAACAGCCATGGTACATTCTAGCATAAAGTGAGTTAATATATTTCCATGTTAGCCGGTGGTGATTATTACTCTAGTTGATTCGGGTCTATCATATTAATCATACCCTCACTGCCAATTTTCCCTTGCTCATGTATTGATGTTGTGTTGGTTCATGATTTTATGTTCATAGGAGTCCTTGTTGGGAAAATGGTGAATTAATTAGTGGTTTGTTGTTGGTATAATGGTATTATTAGATTATTGTTAACGATTACACTTTAGTCTACTAGGAGATTTTTCAATTCTGTCTTGCCCAGATGTGTCTAAGCTGAAACTCGTGGATCAAAGTGATATTACTTTGGTCGAGGAAGTTATTTCTATTAGGCCTTTAGGAATCATATGTGATTTAGAAGGTTCTCGATAACTTCTTGATAAAATGGGATTTTGTTGTTTAATCCTTTGGTAAAGAGGTAAAATGGCCTTTTCACCAAAAACCTTTAGTACTAAGAAGGTTGAAAAGGAACTTCAAATTTTAGCAACAACAGTAAATTATGGACGGCCCAAAGGAAATAGGAGGCTTAAATAGGTTTTATTTTGGAACTTTTGAAGTTGTCTTTCTGCTTAAGCCTATGAATAATTTTTGTGTTTTCTTTTAGCCTTAGTTCTTCACTTCTTTGCAGATGTTTTGTGGAGAGAGTGCTCTAGGAGAGTTTTGGAAAGCTGTGTTGATTTCCTTTTTTGCTTTCTCTTTTGGTTGATTATCTTGTTGGGGGTTTTTCTTTCGCTTTCTTTCAGCTTATTGCCGCTTTTTGGAGGATTAAAAATATATAATAGATTAATAGCTAAAATTTCCTCTTTGTGTAGCATGGAGCAAAACCACTGCTGCTGAGAGGAGCAAATATCTGAGAAAATGGTATAGTTATTATCTGGTGATTTCATGAACCACCTGCTTTACGAAATATTTTACTTATCTGCTTAGATGTATTTGTTTTAAGTTCTGAGACCATTTAGGTGCTGTTATTGTAATTTGATTTAGTCATTTTTGCTACAAATACTGCTTTTGCCAGCATTATTATCTATTAGTTGCACATTGTGTTAAATCAATTCATAAAGTTGTAGCACTAATAAGTTTCTTCTCACTTGATATGACATCAATCATCTCCTTGTAGCCTCTAGAGTTATATGAAACTCCTATTAGGTTTTGTAGGCTAAGCATTGCCAGCATTGGACACCCTTGCAAATGCATATTACAGGGCAGGACAGGAAGGGGGTAGATCCTATCTGCTTGTGTATGCCTATATAGACGGCACATTCGTAATGATAATTTACATCAGGTCGCTAGTAGACGTTTAAATCAGGATGAGTGGACTTTCAAAGTAGATGATTCTTTTAGGCAATGTTCACAGTATTGGGTAAATATTTTGCGTTTTGATTGACTTTTACAGTTTTACCAGACGAATTTCACGGTATGTTTTTTCTTTTACACGTAAGTATATAAGTATAAATTTTTTGGTGTGGTAAAAAATTAGCAGAAATCTTTGTTACTAAGATCATAATTTTAACTTTGGGCAATCTTTCTCTCAGGTTATATCACTTTTTTTTGTTGTGATATTCCAACTTTTAATTGTCTCTGCTCTGTATAATCTTTTGTTGCTCCATTAGTGTAATATTGCGCAATCATGCTAGCCTTTTTCATTGGTGGTTGTGATGTGTTAGAACTCTACGTTGATTGAGTATATGAGCAAAGAGCCATTTATAATCACATGGGCAATCCTCCTCCTATGAGCCTAACTTTTGGAGTGGAGTTGCGTCCAATTATTCTAACACTGGTGATTCATCTTTTATTGTCCGTTATGAGATTTTTGATCTGCGGTTTAGGGTTACTGTATTAGATGTCTGTTGCTAAATTTCACTGGCTAATAATGCACTAGTTATTTTTTGTGATTTATGTTCTGCCTGCTGATCTGGTTGTTGCAATGCACTATATTTTTCCAAGTTAGAGTTATTCCTAACTTGGATGAAACCTGCATTTGTATCCATCTGCGACAGGTTGACTTTATCATGATGAAAGTTCTCTAAATAGATTTTGTCCTGATAATATTTAAATTTTGTTAATTTTCACCTCAATTCGTTGAAGGTATGATTTACTAATGGCACATAAAGAAGAGCTAGCTCAACTTATGACTTTGGAGCAAGGGAAGCCTCTTACAGAGGCTTTAGGCGAGGTACATTACAGAGAAAATTTGATATTGTGTACATTGCATATTTTCTCAAGTTGAAAGTGACTGTTTTATAGGTAAACTATGGGGCTGGCTTTATCGAGTTTTCATCCGAGGAGGCAAAACGTATATATGGGGATATAATTCCTGCACCTCTATCTGATCGGCGGTTGTTTGTTTTAAAGCAGGTAAACTTGAAAAGCCATTTGGCGTCTCAACTTTAATATTCAAGTAGTTTCCATGGGTAGGAAACTTTATAGCTAGATTATATCAATGATTGCAATGCAAATGTGTTAATAATGTGACGTTTACACTTTTTTTTTGATAGGCAAAGTTTTTTTTTCTTTATGGGGATAGGGGAAGGGAAATTTAAATCGACCAACAAACCACCAAATGGTGGTGTCCAGGGTCGAACCCGAGACTTCCAACTCCCAAGCCTTAAGACTTGGTACATGACCATATGGGCTACGCCCACTTGTCAGTATTATATTTAGCATTATTATAATTTATGTCAAAGCATCAGGGTTACATTTTAACCAAGTTTTTTTCCCGATCTAACTTAGTAGTTTTTTAATCTGTAACTTTGTCATGTCTGACCACTTTAGTGCATTGCACCAGTTGTATGCATGGCAATTTAAGTGTTTTATGCTGTTAGTTGCTCTAACTGTGTGTTGTCAGTAAGGTAAATACTCGTGTTTAATGAAATTATGTAAATTCAAACTCAGACTAATGAGGGAAAAGAGTATAGAAACTTGGAAGAACTGGTTTTCTGTTTCCTTTATTCAAGTTCTCTTTAATATCTTCTTTTGGTGGTCTAGAGAAGTTAGTTTTTGATGATTTTAGTTGATTACAAACAATGGTCATACAGCTTTTCACGGAATGTCAACACATCTTATATGACAATGAAGTATTTGTTTTCTTTCTTGCTACCACGAGCATAAAATTTTCGATTTACAACAATGTCATCAAACATTGTTAATGAATATGGCTTTGGATTGAAGTATTTAAACTCTTGACTCTTCTTATGAGCATTTATGCAAGTCCTGTTTCTTTCTATACCCCCACTTCGAAGACATTAAATCTTTTCCTTGATAAACTCCTTTGGAAATCCAAAGCTCCTTTCAAGGTTCAGTGCTTGATCTATGTTGTGATCCCCAAAACAATAAGTACTAATCATTCTCTTCTCTGTGAAGTAGAAGAGCCTTCAAATATCTCTTTTGATATACATGTTGTGTGTGGATCCAGCTTTGAAATGGCTTCTTGAGAATCTCCTGAATAGATGTATAATTGGATCCACAACATTAATGCATTACTGAATTTGTTTATTTTTCTATCTTTCCTTAAGTCATCGCTAAACTTTCTTTTAACTCTAATTATATTTTCTTTCATAAATGAAAAACAGCTTGGTAAATAAAATGACAGTCAAGTGGCAGTGCATTTCATTGTTTTTGTGAAATATGTCTACTAGTGACTAGTTGAAGCTAACTTATGACACTCTCTAACTAGTGCTGAATTTTTTATCCAATGAAGTCGAATCTTAATGATATGGATCAACAAACATTTACCAAGTAGGATCCAAGGAGCAGCCAATGAAAAGTAATTACCTGTTTTACTTTATTTAAAAAAATGAGGTTAGAAGCTAGCTAACAGTTCTACATATTTATGTCTTAACTTCCAACAACTTATTCTATGAGAATGCTGCAAGGATGAATGGTTTTCAATTTCCTTTTATATTTAAAATTCTGGATGAAGATTTTTTTTTTTATTTATTCAATCTGTTTGATAATCCCAATTCTTAATTTCAATATATAGCTTTTATTTACATATTGTTTTGGTATTTGCAGCCTGTAGGGGTTGTAGGTGCAATCACACCATGGAACTTTCCCCTGGCTATGATTACCCGAAAGGTATGTTCAGTTTGAATACTGACTGTCCAGATTTTTAACCCAGTCTCACTTTAAAGTACTTTTAGGAGCAGCTGAATTACAATCATTTTTAGAATTATGCATTTTATCTGAAATTAGGTTGGTCCAGCCCTAGCTTGTGGCTGTACAGTGGTTATAAAGCCCTCTGAACTTACGCCTCTCACCGCTTTAGCAGCAGCAGAACTCTCTATTCAAGCTGGAATACCTGCGGTAGTTTCGTATACCTACTATTATGGTTGCAATGAAAGTTAATTTTGTATTTGGCTAATCGGCTCTGTAGTTTTCTCATTTGATATTCGTATTTTTGTATTTAAATTTTTTAAAATTGCTTTAGAGTCATGACAAACATACATAAGGAGCATACTTTAGATGTGCTTTGGAAGTTCATTGTGATATCTTGGATTCTTGGTTTGAGTCTACCATGTTTTTATGTCAACTGACATGTGCTGTCATTGTAGTTTCCCTGGTTGTCTCTTTAAATATTTCGAATACCTAACTCCACTGCTATTTTTATAGTCCCATTTCAGATACATTTATATTTGAATTTTATCATTGTAGTGTTTATTTCATGTGTATACATTGTACATCTGAAGTGGGTCTGCAGAAGTGAAATACTAAGTTGTTTCCTATTTATGGACTTTGTCATCATTAGTTTCAATCTTACAGCAAGTTTGAGCTCCCAGTCTTTAGCTTTCCTGTCTCTTGTCTTGTTGAATGTTTTCAGACCTTTACTCTGACTGTTTCTTCTTTAATTCTTTCCCCCATGAATGAACTTTCTATTTTTTCTTTCTTGCTCACTTTTTATTATTCTAATGGTTGTGATTAATGTCATAGGGTGTTGTGAATGTGGTTATGGGAAATGCTCCTGAAATTGGGAATGCTTTAGTTGCAAGTCCGCAGGTTCTGTAACTTTGTAATTTTATGAAGCAATTACCTTGCAATTGTAATTGAACATCTAAGGAGGAAATTATAAACCTTATTCAGGTACGCAAGATCACATTTACTGGTTCAACAGCTGTTGGAAAGAAATTGATGGCAGGTTCTGCTGAGACCGTTAAAAAAGTATGCTCAGATGTTATTATGAATTTCTCCAAACACAGAATCTCGTCGTCATTATCTCCAAATGGATTTTTCCCCTTATAAGTGTTTTTAAAACTTCTAGGTATCTCTGGAACTTGGCGGCAATGCACCTTGCATAGTTTTTGATGATGCTGATCTGGATGTTGCAGTAAAAGGAACTGTAAGTTAGAAAGGATGGCAGTGGTTTTTTTTTAGCGATGATTTTAGTTTATGATCCTATTTTATATTGATCTTCTTTGCCTGATTTAATAATACTTAATGTATTTAATGTCTTAGACCTTTTGATGATGACTTAACAGTAGTGGATGAATATTGATTTCTCACTCGATGCCCTCCAAATGATATTATGATTTATGACATATTTGAAATGAAGAAAGTATAAGTTATTGTCTTATTGATTAATGCAGTGTTGTCATTTCTTGGATAGTGCAAGGTTAGTTTGGAACATCTTTGTTCATTAAACAGATGTCTGCTTGCATCTTTTTCCTCTGCAAGAGATTGCAGATTTAGACACCAATGGAAGTGTCTAAAGCAAACCTACCAGAATATTGATATGTTTTGTGCTATTAACTTCAGATTCTTATCTAGTCGGGTGAAGTAAATTTTTTAGCAAACTTTTGGTAGCCTTTTGTGCTTTTTGTCCAATTTGTTAATATTTTCCCTGAAAAATTATCTTAATTGAATGATCAATTATCTTATCAATTAGATGTATGAATTTTTAGTATTTTCTTTAATATTTGAACAATCTATTTTCTCTCTCTGGAGAAATGAACATAATCCCCTTGACTTTGGGGACTCAGCAACCTCACCATGTAATTTTGGATTTTGGAGATTTTGTGTTAACAGGGAATGGCTGATTTTGGAGATTTTGCAAAATTCTTCTGTAGAGTAATCAATGGGTAGATCTGGGGTTGGGGGCCATTCAAACATGGACAACCGGCAAAGATCAAGCTGAATGGAACCATCAAATTTAGGATTAATTGATAAAATTGGAATTTGAGTAGCATTTTGTGATGTGACCCTTCTTTTTTTGTTGATATGAGTAATCATACCTCATTTATTTAATTGCAGATTGCAGCAAAGTTCCGTAATAGTGGACAGACATGTGTTTGTGCAAATAGAATTCTTGTGCAAGAAGGTTAGATTAAAACGATGGTCAACTATCGATTTTACAATTATTATGCATTATTTGATGAGTTTAACGGTTGTGCAGTGACGGTGCAAAGTTTTTTACATTGTCGGCACATCATCTACCATTCATAAGTTTTACTGAACGTTGGATGATGTGCTTATGGTGTAAAGAATCTTTACACTATCAGTGTGGACCACCCATTTTCTCTTATTTGATTTGCCACCTCTTAAACCTTCATTTGATCATAACATGTTTATTAATTCCCTTATGAATATTTATAGGATATTAAATAGTTTTCTATTATCTGATCTTTTATCTTTAAGTTCCTTTTCCTAACTAGTGAAAGTCCTGGGTTTGTGTCAACTTACTAGCTGGTTCATGTGAAGTGCCTTGCATAGCTGATATAATCAATGACATTATAGCTGGATTCTCACATAGCATTTTGTAACCCTGTGTACCTGTATCACCCTAATCATAGGCAGTAAGGCTCATCAGCTTTGATTGCGTCCGTAGTGTCTTATTTAGTTTGGATCTCATAGCCATGACATGAAATTTACTGTCGTTTTGTCTAAAAAAAGTTAAATCAGAAATGAAAATAAGAGAACAATAGATAAGAATAAAAACAGATTGCAGTTACATTTGAGATTTTGCTCAATTAGTAGTGTTGGTGCTGTTTCGAACTCACGAAGATGCAAATGTGAGCTCTTATTTTTAAAAACAATAATTTTAAACAAACTTTCGGTGTGAAGGTATATATGACAAATTTGCAAAGGCTTTGATTGATGCTGTTCAGAGTATGAAAGTTGGGGATGGTTTTAGTGAAGGTGTAGCTCAGGTATTTATTTGATTTTTTATTCATTTTTGGTTTTTCTTTTGAACCATCTATAGAAATGGTTTTCCTTCCCTCGCTGTTACTTGTGGTATTCTTGACTAATTTACACTTCTCACTTTTGAGTACTTTGGATATGATATTCCTTAAGCAATATGTTATGGGTGTCACTACACTTTTAAACCTTCTCCCAAATGGAGAGAAATTGTGAGGTTAACTTTCTGAACCATGGTGTAACTCAATTATCCATTTATAAACAGGGCCCTCTGATTAATGAAGCTGCTGTGAAAAAGGTCTGTTTCTCCTAGTATTTCAATTTCTGTTATGCATTGTTGCTTGGTGTCTCCTCCAACTCATGGGAACTTCTGTGCCTCTTGGTGTGCTCATTTTACCTTACAGGTTGAGTCCTTACTTCACGATGCTACATCAAAGGTTTGTCACTTTACTATTCCACCAAGTATGATTCTCCATTTCACCCACCAGATATTCTACGGAAACATTCTACATAATAAAGCTAAGAAAAGGAAGTCAAATAAACATTTTCATTTCCACCAACTATCAACTGTTTGCCATCTGAGATCCCCTTTGGGATCACTGTTGTAGTATTATATATTAGTATTGCAATTTCTCTATTCAACAAAATCCTCGGGTTCATCCTTAGGATTATGAAAAGAGATTTTATCTTTATAAGGCACTTTTAGGTACTTTGGCATTTTTTGTTGTTTCTTTTCTACTGTGGTATAGGCTCCAGGGACGGAGCTGGGAGATCTTTGGCTTAAGAGAACAATAATTTATTTAAATATGCCAAGTTAAAAATATATATTTTTTTCAAAACATAACTTAACTTTTTTTTTTAAAGAATTAAAGAGGTAGTTGTGTTATTGCACTACAGCTGTCATGCTATGCTATGAAGCACAAATACTTCAGAATAGTTGTTGTGTCCTTGTTAGGCACATTTGTATCAGATACTTACCGGACACTTTTAGAGACTCATAGCTGTATTTTAAAATTCTTTACTTTTATTTTTTGAATTTTATACCAATATAGCTTTAAATATCACAATAATTAGATATACATTAGCCTTTTATTATGTTTATAGTGAATCATGTTAACTTTTGAAACATTATTTCTCTTATTTAATTTAAGATTTGTACTTTTATGTTAATTTTAATAATTTTATATATTCTACGATAGCCACTTTGTGTCTTGTAATTTGTAGAATTTGTTGTATCCCTGCATCGTGACATGTATTGTTGTATCGTATCTGTATTGTGTGCCTCGTTTGTGCTTCCTTGGTCGCTGGTATACTTGAACAACCAAGTATATTCATTCCTTGAGGTGGTGTTGGTTACATTGATCAACCTACACCATTGAGCCATATCAAAAACCAGATTTTCAGAAAAACCCATTGACAAGGTGTTTCTAAATGGTTTCTCATAAAGGTTTTTTGTTTCAATTGTTTTTTAAAGTTCTTTCTCTAACTATGATGTATACTTGAACAGAAAAAAATAAATTTCAAATGATTTTATTTTATTTTTTTTAAAAAAAAAAATTCAAGTGTACATTTCCCTGCAGTATTCTCTCTGGAAAATAGAGCGTGGTGGATGACTATTTCGATTAACAAAATATGATAATTGAGTTCCTTTTTATTGCAGGGCGCTAAAATAGTTCTTGGGGGTAAAAGACATAGCCTTGGATTAACCTTTTATGAACCAACGGTTGTCAGTGATGTCAGCAAGGAGATGCTCATATCAAGGTATGCATTTGAAGATGAAATCTAGTTTTTCTGACTTATTGCTAGTTCACACATTAGACTTTTCAGTTTTTACCAGCAATATTTTAATGAATTTCTTTGTCAATTGATGTAAACATTCAGATCTACCCATTAGATATTTTGTACCCATACATTATATTAATGAATTTAAACTTACTATATACTCCCTCCGGTCTCATTTTTAAGCAATAAGTCAATTGAATGTTTAAATTGAAACATATAATGTATGGGTAAAAAATATCTAATGGGTCAGCAATAATATTGAGGGTCAGCATATAGAAGCCATCCTCAATTAACTGCCCTTGATTTTAGTGTCAGCACTCAACAGTTTCCTTTTTAACTCTTAACAGGTCAATCTTGGTTTCTGTGGCACTACTGATTAATTGAAAAACTGTGGGTCTTGTCTGCTGTGGTTTAAGATAATCAACCGGTTATAATGGGGATACAGATGTCTTTTTTATTTGCATGATGCCAGTCTCTATGATTAAATATAGTAGAAACACGACTTGCGAGAAATGACGAATCCAACTGCGTAAAACCGTTAAATTTTTTTTACTGCTATGCGCTGGCATCTTAAGCTTCTTAAAATCTGGTGTTCACCTGACGTTGCTGATATGATGTTTCAAACCAATGTAGCGTCTATACTTTACATTGCTGTGGTGCAAACTGCCTATATTTTATACTCCCTCCATTCCTATATATAAGCACATCAATTGATTTGCACATGGATTAAGGAAGTTAGTTAATATTGTTAGTGGCATTGGAATTGATAATATTTGGTATATTTTTTCAAAATCACCCCTATAATTATTATTGGGACTCTAAAAAATGTTGAGTAAATATGGGCATTTCTGGAAAAGAAGTAATTAATATCATTGAAAATTGGACAAAGTGCTTATAAAAAGGATCAAAGCACTTCCACTATCTAGTGCTTATATAAAGGAACGGAGGGAGTATTTGCAAAATTTGGATACGGTTGAATTTCACCTTCCCTTGTATTGATAGGAAGGAACTTTATTGTTTATTTTTTTGGTGAACTTTGTTTCTGCTAACTCAATTGTATGATTTGTCTTGCACCAGAGAGGAAGTATTTGGACCAGTTGCGCCCCTTTTGAGATTCAAAACTGAAGAGGATGCTATTGCAATTGCTAACGACACTAATGCAGGTTGTTCTTGGCTCTATTCCCTAATCTGGTTCTTCATGTGCCCTGGAAGAATGTTTCTTTCTTACCCTGTATACTGTAAAATATTTCCTTTTGGTTTTTAGGTAGAAAAAGAAATTCTATTAGAAAATAAGAGAAAATACAAGAAAAGATAAGGTATCCTAAAAAAGAAACAAAGGAAAAAACAACCCATAGGAAAACATAAAAACAAACACTATATATACAGCCGCCATTAGAGGAGAAATTATTCGGTGGTCCAGGACTAATAGTCCCGGATACATCACCACCATCCATTATCAATTTTATGTTTTACCATCTAATAATTTCTCGACGGATCCCCCCCGCCCGCTCGCACACTCATGTTTTTCTCTTTTTTAACTGCCCTCTCCATTTATTATATTATGATGATGGGCTATCTTATAGTATATTTCTAACTGTAACCTTTTTTCTTTTCTTTTTGGAATTGAACGTGAGTGTAACTTAGTAAGCATATTTATGCATGTATGTTAGAAAATTTTGAACACTACCCATTTAAATTATCTTCATAACTAAGATGTATAGAATATTTCTACCATGCAACCACATTTTGGATGGTTGATGTTGAACAACAACCTTTTGATGAACCAGTAGTTGCTTGATAAATCAACTGGTGGGTCCATGTTATTGCCACGTCAGCTCTAAGAGAATCAAAATCGAATTCTTGCAATCTAACCCGAGAACACAGTTGGGTTATTTCAATTTAGTCTTTTGTACTTTTGTGTAAATTATTTTATATATCTAATTAAAAATAATGTTGTTGGAAATTAAAAATAAAATATATAATTTACACAAATGTACAAAGGACTAAATTGAAATAATCCAATTTTGACTCCCTTAGAGTTGACGTGGCAATAACATGGACCCACCAGTTGATTTGTCAACCAACTATTGGTTCATCAAAAGGTTGTTGTGCAGCTATCTAAAATTTGGTTGCATGGAAGTAGTGCCCAGATATATAATGAGTTGCTGTTTTTACTTCAAATTTAAACTAATTTATTATTGTATTGTACTTTAATTTTAAGTTTTTGTGACTTTCAAATTTTTTTGGGCCCCTCCCTCCACCTCTTTCTGGATCCGTTCCTCGATCATTGTGTGATTCACACATACCATTCCATCATGTCTGTTTGTCCTTTGCTCTTTACATTTTTCGTTGACAATCAACATTTTTTGACCATGGAACCTTGCTTATTCATATGAAGGTCTGGGTTCATACGTATTTACTAACAGTATCCAACGTTCATGGCGTGTTGCTGAGGCTCTTGAATATGGACTTGTTGGTGTTAATGAAGGAGTAATTTCAACTGAGGTGCATCTCTTTTCTTATTAAATGAGAATAACTGTTGTTGGATATGTTTTTTGATGGATTTATCTGCATGTTTTCTCTGATCAAGGTGGCTCCATTCGGCGGTTTTAAACAGTCTGGCCTTGGAAGAGAAGGCTCTAAATATGGGATGGATGAATATTTGGAGGTACGTACAAATTTAAAATGCTAGTTATCATTTTCTCTTTTAATTTTAGAAAACAAAACTGTTTCATTGCCCATGTACATTGATTGTAATTAAGCAGTTGATGTCCTTTTAAAGTTTTGAAAAACCATCTTGGTTGTAGTTTGGAGTAAATAATTAATAGAGAAAATGTGGCAAGAATACACACAAATCCATGAAGAAAATTAAACGTGGTGGACAAAATAGATTTGGATTGTGTTGATGGCAATGTAAGATGTTTTGTTTCAATGTAAATAGATTTCACACTCAGTATACGAAATGCTGCTGTTACCTAAATGTTTACAAAATGAAGATTGCACGATAGGGCCACAAAGCAAGTGGAAAGATATAGTGACATATCGCATATTGTAAACAGAATGCTATTGAATATGTCTAGAAAATATTGAAGGGTAAAGTTTTAGATGCAAAATTCTAATATTTTATTTTACTAATAATAACACAGTTCAGACTCAGTTGTCAATGTTGTAGTTGGTGTCAATTTTAAACATATTTGTGAAACATTTATAGTGTAATTTGTCATTTCTTTTTTGTTAAAATCTAGATTTATATGTATGACATTGTTGAAAGTTTTCCTTATTATTACTTTTCCAGATCAAGTATGTGTGCATGGGAAACATGAACAAAAATTGAAGTATGCGAACATATAAGAGGCTGTGCCAAAGTTCAAAAAAATAGAGGCAGCGCCAAGATAATGCTGTTGTGAGTGGCTGTTAAATGTATTTGGAGTTTGGAAGAGGAAAAGGGAGGGATTAACCTTGTGTTAATCACTTTCAAAAGATGCATGTAGCCGCAACCTTGTTGTGTACAAATAAGTGCTGGCTTGCAAAGGATTCTATGGGCTGATCACCTCCATTTTCTTTGTTTCATTCTTTTTCCTTTTCTTTTTGATTTTCTTCTTACTATGGTCTAGTATATTAAAGTACTAGATTTGAAAACTATGCCAATTCCTCGAGGTTTTTTTTTTTTTTTTATTAAACTCTTATGCCAGTTTTTTTTTTCCCCTGCTATTTTTATTGCATGTGCTGTTTGAAGAATGTTATAGTTCTGCTTTTCTGGCTATATTACCAACAAAAAGTGTACCAAAGGATACAACCTCAAGTTCTATTACAAGCCTGACATACACATAGCAGGATTCATGCACCAATCAACAAATGAAATACTAGAGCTGGTGTTACCTACAAACCAATTCAATGATCTTACTTTGACAGAATCTACTAAACCCATGACGTTAATCCCTTCATCTCTTAAAACTGCACCATTACGCACCACCGGCCGCGTATACCGGGTGACTGTAAGTGAAGGAATAAACCCTACCTGCTTCATATTTTTGCCTCTGAACACAGACCTGTGTGCATGAGAAGCGGACAGCATTGGGGCAAATAGTATCATGCCGAGGATATACATGATTCTAAATTCCTATCACTGTTTGGCACTCATCATTATTATATTGCAAAACAAACATTGAGGATCATCAACAATAATAAATCTTCTTATCAATGGTTGGGATTCTTCCATGGAGCAGCTGCCAATTGAAACTGTGCACTTTTCCAAGGGCTTTCACCTTCCACACCCTAGAACAGGCTCAACCGTTTGAGCAACAGCTAGATCAACATGATAACATGAAGGGCTAAAATCGAAGCTTTGAAAAATTAAAGGATTAAAAGCAAATAAAAAAATATATGAGTGAAATCAAAAGTCACTGCATTCTCAAGGATTCTAACTATGTGATATATCCATCTCGAAAGACATTAGTTTTTCGCTAACCCGCAGGACATCCTTGATTCAAAAAATATTAAAAATAAAATTAATATTTTTAAGGCAAATGTAATGCTTTCATGTTTAAGTTATTTTCGGATATCAAGTTGGTCTTAAAAGTATTTCATTTTGGTAATGGTTCAACCAAACTTTATGATTTTAGGATCATTGAGTTCAAAATGAAAAGATATGCACAATTCTTTCATCGATTATTTTAAACTGAAACCATAAAAAAGATATTTAAGGACTCATTTGAAAAATAAATAATAACTTAAAAGACCAATTTGAATAAAAAAAAGTTTTAGGAAACAAATCACTGCTACGGGGTGAGCATGTATATACCACATAAACAAATCGTTCGTTGCAAAAAGATTAATTTAAGAAAAAGTCAATTATTTTATTATTATTATCAACCTGTATTAAGATGTCAGTAGCACAACTTATATTAAGATGTGAATGATTTATGTGTCATGATCTGGTTGGTTTATGCATGAAAACTAAAATTTATATTGGATCGATCATCAACTCTTGTGAATATAAAGAATTTTAGTTGGGAGGGTGTTAACTTGAAGTTGAAATCGACAAAAGGACAAGAATGTCGGATGCATAAGTGATGTCGACGGAAGTGTACTTAAACAATTTGTTTAAAAGTGACTTCGAAGGAGGTGAACGTGTGATCCGACAAGGGGTTGAATTCGACAAAGCAGGGTGGCGTCGATAACATAACTGATGTTGAGGGAGGTGTACTTAAGTCTTACGACTTAAAAGTGACTTCAAAGGACGTGTACGTGTGTCGACAAAAGGAGGAAGACGGAAAGAGAGGTCTGGGTCGAAGGGATAATGACGTGAGAAAAGAGGAAGTCAGAGCAGTCATGTCAGCATTGGAAACGGAAAAGTAATTATACCAACATTTAATGTTTTCCATGGCTATAAATTCTCCACTTCAGAAACTTTCAAAGCCATGAGAGAATATGGAAAGAGCAATGACTCAACTTCATGAGTTTTGGAAAGAAGGAAAAAGATTCGAAACCCATATGATCTTAGTTCATGAAGGATTAAACATGTGGGATTAAGGGATTCGGGAGTTGAAGACAGAATGAAGAAATCCTTACTCCGAATACCCTCCTTGTCCTCATGAATGGTGAAAGACCAAACATGTGAGATTACATATGGATGACCCCTTGTGTGTCAAACCGATGTGAAAAATCCGAAGTGGAGGAAGCATTGAGTTTGATAAATAAGCCTCGGTGGAACCTTTGTAATCTTCCATGGCCCAAAGTTTGTACCTTCTTGGGGTCGGATTTTGGGTGTCTTTCCATTTAAAGAGGGAAAGGAAAAGACCTCTGATGGCATTCTACTAGAGAGATCGGCGGCAGGTCCTTTGGTTGACGGGTGGTAAAACACCGTTAAATCAGAGAACATGTCACCGATATCAATTGAATGCCTTAGAGGCCGACAATAGGTTGAAAGTCGAAAGTCTATGCCGACAGACGACCTTTTTGTCGAAAGGAGCTTGATGTCGATGGGCATCCCACAACCAAAAGGCAGGGGCACAACAATGTGGAAGCTTCAGACAACAAAGAGACTTAGACAAGAGTTTAAGTTGATTGATTTCAGTCGAAGAAGAATGCTTGCCGAAAGGGTCCCAGAGAAGATGTCATCACAAGGCTCGACAGAGTATCCATGAAGCCCAAACCAGACGTGGGCAATTACATCGTGGATAGCGTAGTGGGTAGTTATTTTAGATCGTGGCTGCTGCGGTTATGCAAAACGTGCCAAATAAATTAGCAGTAGCTTAGTGGATTCCTTAGGCTATAAATAGGAAGTCCTTAGGTTGTAATTAAGGTCGGTTGCAAGGTTGACACATTGGCCAAAATCCTATACATCTCACCAGAGCAGGTTGACGGAGAAACACCTTTGTAAAGAGCCTCAACCCTCCCCTTTTTCAATTCAATGCAATCCTTTTTGCTTTCCGATTTACAATTCAATGCAATTTACTTTGCTGCACTTTACGTTCCCGCAACTTTAAATTCACTGCATTTACTTTTCAGCAACTTTTAAATCGCTTTCCGTTTACGTTTCCTACATTGTGTTCTTGGCGTCGGTTTTACTTTCCTACCACTTTTAACGCTTTCACGCACTTTACTTTCCAACCCAAATACAAAAAACAACCAAAAATACGATCAAGTTCCTTTGCAAGATTACCACATAACCTGTCGTTACCCACACCCCACGCACATCGTCAGTTCGGTAGGCGTCGGACGAAAACCCCTCAAACAAATTGGCACGCCCAGTGGGACAGGTTCAGAGTAACTTGTATCCAAGTGTATGCGTTTGAGAAGTGGCACAACTTTGCCATTTTCGTCTTCAATGGCTAACTCAAGCCAAAGTGGCCAACAGGCTACTGTTATCTCAAAGATTGAGACAATTACTGTTTCGGCTGGTGCTCCTCAAGCACCTAGAGGAAGCAGTTCTGCCGTGGAATCAACCGTCGTAACGACAATTCAACGGTCAAACAATGGCCCTAATGGGGGCAATGCGACCAGTGGTTTTACTTTTGGTAGTAACTCAACAAATGGAGGACAAGTTCCTCCCTATGGTTTGCCACTTGGCTTCGTTCCAGGGTCGACCTTGACATGGCATTTGAATAGTTCTGTTGGGAGCATTAATGCGACTACAGCGGCCACTAACATGGCTTTTGCGCGTTTTGCTACGGATATGGCTAGTACAAGCAATACTTCAAGGTATATGCTAATCAATCCCATCACCTATATCCGACAACAGATTGAAGAGGCTAATGTTCAATTGGTTGACCAATTAACGGCTCAGTTGAGTTCAGTAATCAATCCAGCAATGTTAGTGACAAACGAAACTTGTGGAAAAATTGCCCAATACATGAAAAGATTAAACCAAGTTTTAGGTGTCGACGAGAATGAACACAACGAGATTGTCACGACTCCACATGGAGACAGAGTATTGCAAAGACCGATTCTGGTACAAGGGTACCCTGACGGTCAAGATACGCGACATGCTGTTCGAGTTTCATCACCACAGCAAGATAGTAGAGTAACAACTTCATGGGATAATGTTCGTACTAATCCACCTTTCAGTGCAGGTAACATGGTGGCTGAAAATCCTCAAATGGTGTTCCATCCTAGTGTCGAAGCGCCACAATATGTGCAGAATCTGGCGCAAGTTGCATTTATGCAAAGAGGAGAGGATCTCCAAGCAGCGCTAGCCAGGAAAAACTTGGCAAGACACTTACTCCGACAAGGAAGGGAAACACGGGTCGAACCGGATGATGTGAACCGTGTAGTCGAACAAGCATTGAGTAGGATCGGATTCAATATTGGCTTGGCTAACCAGCCAGGTTTCAATTCACCTTTTCCTGAATGGGTGCAACATGCTGAAATTCCAAGAGGAACAAAAGTGCCCAAGTTGTCGAAGTTTGCAGGTGAGTCGGGAGAATCTACTGTCGAACATGTCGCACGTTACACCATCGAATTGGGTGATTTGGCCGCTGATGAGGCAATCAAGATGCGGCTATTTCCCAGTTCCTTGACGAAAAATGCGTTTTCATGGTTCTAGACATTGAGATCCAATTCAATACATGCATGGGCCCAGTTAGAAAGATCCTTCCACGAGCAATTCTATAGAGGCGAATTGAGGGTTGCCTGGACGGATTTGTTGAATGTGAAGAGATTCGCTGGGGAGCCTATCGATGATTACTTATCGCGTTTCAGGCAAATGAGGAGCAGATGTTTTACTCCGATCCCTGAACCGGAAGTAGTTAAGATGGCAGTGACTGGTTTGGAATATCACATTAGGAAAAAACTGATCACACAACACCTATTAGATTTAGCCCAATTAGCCGCTTGTATACGGCAAATTGAAAATCTAAGAGATGAGAAGGTTAGAGGAAAGGATTCTAAGGTTCTCAAGAGAGAGCGAACCCATTACATTGATTCTCAGCCTTCCGATGGGGAGGCATTCGACAATGGCTCAGAGGTGGACACAATAGAATTAGGAGACGGAAAACCCTATACGTGTCATGCCTTGATGCCATCTCAACCCATTAATGAGAATCTACAAGTCTTTGACATGTTGTTAAAGGATAAACAAATTAAATTGCCTGAAGGTCATAAATTGTTGAAAAAAGATGAACTGAAAGGAAGAAAATATTGCAAATATCATAACAATTGCACTCATAATACAAATGATTGCTTTGCTTTCAGGGATTTGATTCAGCAAGGGATTGACAAAGTAAGATTGAAGTTCTTAGAGAAAGAAATGAAGATTGACACCGACCCATTTCAAAAAGAAGTGAATGAGGTCGAAGCCCAAGGACTGTTTCCTTTTAACACGATGACTCTGGCTCACGAGTCAGAAATTTTTCCAAAGTCTGGTGAGTCGTTCCGACAGTTTTATAATAGAAAGCATCATGCAGATCTCCAAATTTGCTCTAGGTTCTGTAAAAACTAAAATTAGTGGGTGAATTAACTAAGAAACACTAGGAGAACACCTAGAAGGTGGGGTTGAATAGGTGTTTAAGAAACCTTGAAATATTTTCGAAAGAAACAAATCAAAACAATTAAAACGAATGATTTTTACAAAATCCTGCAGCCCTTAATCGATTAAGCCTTCGATTAATCGATTAATCCTTTGTAAAACTTTGAGTTAATCGATTGATCAGATCAGTTAATCGATTAGTGCCTGAAAGAAGACTTTTGGTTAATCGATTAATGCTTCAGTTAATCGATTAATCACTGTTAAAACTGAAAAATCACTTTTCAATCGAATACGAAAATCAATCAATTAATACATGAAATCAGAGATTAAGCGGAATTGATTAACACCAATATTCTTATTGATTACCTAGGTTATGAAAATGATTTTTCCCAATTCAATTTGCAAAATTAAAAGCTAATTCATTCAATTATGAAAAATCAATCTTTTCTAGGTTTTCAACCAAGAACAATATGAAATGACAAGAATGTAAAGAGTTAAGGGAATAGAGATAATGCACAGTGATTTATCCCTGTTCACTCACAACCACCATGAGATACATCCAGTCCCCTCTTCAACCAAGAGAGATTCTTCACTAAAGGAATTAGAGTTCTCAAATTACAAGTAAATGCCTCTCAAGACTCCCTTCTTGATAGCCTCCAAGAGATACCCCACTCTTGTCTTGCAATCCTATTGAAATCTAATCTAACCTTCTTCCCTTGTGTGAATTCAATGCTCCTAATTATGTGGATTATGTTTTGATGATGACAAAATAATTAACAAATCATGCCTTGAAGATATTGCAACATCAACATCAACAAGAAGTCAAGAAAAGAAGACAAGTGCCCAATCATTCTCAATCAAATATTAATTGTAAATTTCTAATTTATGTTGAGAGTGGGTAGAAATAGTTAGTCTCTTCTAGGAATAAATTTTTATATGTTTATTAAGTTGAGATTGACCAAAAATTAATACTTGAGAGGAAAAATAAAATTGAAAAATAATTTTTCCCATATCTGATCAAAATACTCGAGTATTTTGAAAAAGACTCGAGTATACACTCAAGTATTTGTAGAAAAACTCGAGTATTTTTGCCAGGTCAGCAAATATGACCGTTAGTCTTGTTCGTGCACCAATTCACTCGTGACCGACCAAAAAGACTCGAGTTTTTACCAAAAGACTCGAGTATTTTTGTCCAGTCAGCAAAAATGAACGTTGGAGAAACTCAAAAACCCAATTGAGGGCATTTGAGTCTCATCCAACCAAAGAGAGCAATTCAGAACCTTATTGTAAAATTTCTCTTTGAATTTGTGCAAGAACAAACAAGACAACAAGATCATATTGATTCAAGCTTTCTTAATTTCTTCTTCTCAAGTGTTAATTCCCAAAAAGCTCAACTTTTCACTCATATTGTCATTTTATTCCAAGTTGAGTTTTAGGCCTCAATTCTTACATTGAGCTGTGCTTATTTGTGCTAATCCATTGTGAGATTAGTAATACACATACAAAAAGCTTGATTATTCAAAGTCTTGGATTGTTCCCAAGCAAACCCTAAGTGGCTTAGGGTGTTGGAAGTCTTGAGAGGTTCTCAAGCACAAGACTAGGAGGTTCCTAGCCCGGTGGAGTTTCTTGAAGGGAGTTCAAGAAAGCTTTGTGAAGAGTTCTTCAATCACCGGAATCAAATTGGGGTAGAAATCAAGAGTTTGGTACACTCTTGAAAGGGTTAGGTTGAGTGAGGCCATTCTCAAGCAATCCTTTGTAATTTCTAACAATTTGATTATTAGTAGAAACTCCTAAGTGATTAGGAGGACTGGATGTAGCTCATTGTTGGAGTGAACCAGGATAAAATTGCTTGAGTGTTGGTTTATTGCTTTTAATCTACTTTCTAGCTCAATAGACTTAAGTCATTTCAATCAATTAGGATTTATACAATTAGGTAGCAAGTTCAAGGAATCTTTGTGTTAAAAGTTATTTAGATTACTTGCTATTCTGTTGGATAAGTTCCTGTTTATTATTGAATTGATTTGAGTTAAATTGCTGAATTTTCGTTTCTGGTCTTTCTGCTATCTGATAGGAAAAACTCGAGTATTTCAGAAAAGACTCGAGTTGTTCATCCTGAAAAACTCGAGTATTTCACAAAAGACTCGAGTCTTTTGTGTCTGATTCCAGAAAATTCAGTCTTAGCTCCATTCTTCAATTATCAATCGAAATATTTGGTATTAGTGCTTCAAAATACTATTCACCCCCCCTATAGTATTTGCTTAGCCCGCTTGTTGGTTTCCAACAAGTGGTATCAGAGCTCGGTCGAAAGATCGAGTGTAACAACTTTTTCGAAAAAGATCCTTTTGGAAACTTAATGGGCTCTAGCAATAACTTTGGTGGAGAAGGAGCTTCAATAAACCGTCCTCCACTATTTAATGGTGAAGGATATGTTTATTGGAAAACTCGCATGAAAGTTTTTATTGAAGCAATTGATATGGATATTTGGGATGCAATTGAAAACGGTCCTTTCATTCCCAAAAAGAAAATAAATGATGAAATTGTTGAAATTCCAAGGAGTAGTTGGAATGATGATGAAAAGAGAAAAGTTTCATTTGATTTAAAAGCTAAAAACATCATCTTTTCGGCCTTATCCCATGATGAATTTTATAGAGTTTCCCAATGTAAATCGGCAAAAGAAATGTGGGATACTTTGCAAGTCACACATGAGGGAACAAGTGAGGTTAGAGATGCAAGATTGAATTCTCTAACTCACGAATATGAATTGTTCCACATGTTGCCAAATGAAACCATTAGTGACTTGCAAAGGTGATTCTCTCACATTGTTAATCATTTGATTTCCTTGGGAAAAGTATTTCGCAATGGTGAAACTACTAACAAAATTCTAAGATGTCTTGATAGGAGTTGGCAACCCAAGGTAACCGCCATCAAGGAATCTAGAGACATAAATAGCATGGACTTAGCCACTTTGTTTGGCAAACTCCAAGAGCATGAGATGGAGCTTACAAGACTTGGGATGCATGAGGAATCGGACAAAAAGAAAAAGGGCATAGCACTCAAAGCTTCAACTAAAGCTACAAAAGAAGTTGAAGAATGCTCTACAAGTGGAGATTCCGATGGTGAACCAAATCAAGAAGAATTTGGGATGTTTGTGAAAAGATTCAACAAATTTTTCAAAGGGAAGAAAGGTGGATCTTCATCCAATTTCAAGAGAACCAAAGACTCCAAACAAAGAGAAAAGAGTACCAATGATGGAGTTAAGTGTCATGAATGTGGAGGGGTTGGTCACATAAGAATGGAATGTGCCACATTCTTGAAGAAGAATGACAAGAAGACCCAAGAGACCAAAGGGAAGCGTGCATACATTGTTTGGGATGCACCGGAGAAGAGCAATGAATCATCTTCAAGTAGTTCCGGTGATGAAAATGCAAACCTTTGTCTCATGGCCAAGAACAATCATGAGTCCTCATCAAGAGCTAATCATGGCATGAGTGAAAGTGATGATGAGGTAACCTCTAGCTCTTCTTGTTCATCTTCAAACTCCATTTCATATGATGATTTGCAAGAAGCCTACAATGAAATGTTAATTCAATTTAAAAGGCTTGCTAAAATTAATAAGGAAAAAGGAAAGAAAATTTTGGAGTTTCAACATGAAATTGATGAATTGCAAAAATCTATAAATGAGTTGAAACTTCAAAATGAATCCTTGGAACTTATTAATTCTAGTCATCAAAGTGATTGTGCAAATCATGAGGAGATTATCACTCCATGTGAGAGATGTGATGAACTTGAAAAAGAAGTGAAAGAGTTGAAAAACAAACTCACAATCTCACATAGTGATAGAAACCTCAACCGGTTGTTGAACTCTCAAAGACATAATCACAACAAAACCGGTTTAGGATATGTTCATAAAACGAACAAAAAGTACAAGGTGGTTGGAACATTTTCTAAGAAAAATTCATCAAAGAGACCAACTTGTACTTATTGTGGAAAGGTTGGACATATCAACATTGAGTGCCACATTAAGAAGTTTGAAATGAAAAAGGGCACTTATATGTGGATTAAGAAGGGAGAAAATCCCAACACTAACCCTAAGGGACCCAACATTGTTTGGGTACCCAAAGTGAACAAGTGATTTCATTTTGTAGGTGTGTCTTCGAACGGGAAAACAATTGTGGTATCTTGATAGTGGATGTTCGAAGCACATGACGGGAGATAAGCGGCACTTCATTGAGCTTACTCCAAAGGAAAAGGGTTATGTCACTTATGGGGACAACAACAAAGGCAAAATCCTTGGTATTGGTAAAATCGGAAACTCTTCAAACTTGATTATTGATAATGTGCTCTATGTTCAAGGATTAGAACATAATCTCTTGAGCATAAGCCAATTATGTGATGTTGGTAATCATGTAGTTTTTACCTCTACCCATTGCCTCATTAAAAGTGACAAAGATGAATCAATCAAATTTGTTGGTAGAAGGTCAAATAATACTTACTTAGTTGATTTGAACAAAGTCACTTCTTTGGTCTCTACTTGTTTAGTGAGCAAAGAAAATGACACTTGGTTATGGCATCGTAGGACCGCTCATATTAATGTAAACCAATTGAAGAAAATACAATCTAAAGATCTTGTAGTTGGTTTACCAAAGCTAAATTTTTCTATTGAAGGTGTTTGTTCTCCTTGCAAGAAATGTAAACAAACTAAAAACACCTTTGGATCAAAAATGATGATGTCCACATCAAGACCATTAGAAATGCTTCATATGGACTTGTTTGGACCATCACAAGTAAAAAGCTTTGGTGGCAACTATTATGCATTGGTGATTGTTGATGACTTCTCTAGGTTTACTTGGACTTTATTTTTAACTACTAAGAGTGAGACCTACAAATCTTTTAAACATCATGTCAAACTTTTGCAAAACCAAGTAAATCAAAAAGTAATTATTATTCGAACCGATCATGGTGGTGAATTCGAAAACCACAAATTTGATAGATTTTGTGCTAAAAATGGTATTGAGCATCAATTCTCCGCACCAAGGACTCCGGAACAAAACGGAGTGGTAGAGCGGAAAAATAGGGTGCTAGAGGAACTTGCTAGAACCATGTTAAATGATTCTCAAGTACCTCAATATTTTTGGGCCGATGCCGTCAATACGGCTTGTTATGTTTTAAATCGTATTTTGATAAGGCCTTCTTTGGATAAAACCCCCTATGAACTTTACAAGGGAAGAAAGCCAAATATATCTCATTTTCATGTTTTCGGATGCCAAGTTTTTGTTTTAAATAATGGAAAAGAACACCTTGGCAAGTTTGATTCCAAATCCGATGAAGGCATATTTTTAGGCTATTCTTCTCATAGTAAAGCTTATAGAATTTTCAATAAAAGAACTTTAACTATTGAGGAATCAATTCATGTGGTTTTTAATGAGTCTTCAAAAGAAGATAGTGTTTTATGTGATGCTAGTGAAGATGGCATTGTCTTTTCAAAAGAAGAAAAAGAGAGAGAGAATTCAAAAGTTGATGAAGGAGAAGTAAGGGAAGAACTTCCTCCAACTTGGAAATCGGTCAAGGCTCATCCTATAGACAAAGTCATAGGAGATATGTCAAAGGGAGTACTTACTCGTAGGTCTATTCAAAACATTTGCCACTATGTCTCATTTGTTTCTCAAATTGAACCCGATTCAATTAAAAAGGCCATTGAGGATGATCATTGGGTTCTTGCTATGCAAGAAGAATTAAACCAATTTGAAAGAAATGAAGTTTGGGATCTAGTCCCTAAACCCGATGATCATACCATAATTGGTACTAAATGGATTTATAGAAACAAACTTGATGAATCCGGGTTGATTATAAGAAACAAAGCTAGACTAGTAGCTCAAGGGTACAACCAAGAGGAAGGTATCGATTATGATGAGACCTTTGCTCCGGTTGCACGTCTTGAAGCAATCCGAATTTTACTTGCTTATGCTTCAATCATGAAATTCACTTTATATCAAATGGATGTTAAAAGTGCTTTCTTGAATGGGTTTATAAATGAAGAAGTGTATGTCAAACAACCCCCCGGTTTTGAAAATAGTGAATTTCCAAACCATGTTTATAAATTGAAAAAGGCACTCTATGGATTGAAACAAGCTCCTAGAGCTTGGTATGATCGATTGAGTTCCTTTCTATTAGAAAACAAGTTTCAAAGAGGGAAGGTTGATAATACATTATTTATTTATAAAACCAAGGATGACATTTTGTTAGTACAAATCTATGTTGATGATATCATTTTCGGTGCTACTAACGTGTCTCTTTGTAGAAAGTTTTCAAATTTGATGAAAAAGGAATTTGAAATGTCAATGATGGGAGAACTCAAGTTCTTCCTAGGCTTACAAATAAAGCAAGTCAAGGAGGGGATTTTTGTGCATCAAGGGAAATATTGCAAAGAGCTCCTTGAGAAATTCGGATTGGACAAGTGCAAGGAAGCCTACACTCCAATGAGCACATCATGCTACCTAGACAAGGATGAACAAGGTACACCGGTTGATGTTAGTAAGTATAGGGGTATGATAGGTAGTCTCCTATATCTCACTGCATCTAGACCGGATATTATGTTTAGTGTATGCATGTGTGCTAGATTTCAAGCTAATCCTAAAGAATCTCACCTATCCGCGGTTAAACATATATTTAAGTATCTAAAAGGAACAATTAACACTGGTTTATGGTATCCTGCTGATGCCAATCTTAGTTTAGTTGGTTACTCGGATTCCGACTTCGCGGGATGCAAGCTTGATCGCAAAAGCACCAGTGGTACTTGCCATTTCTTGGGAAGTTCATTGGTGTCATGGTTTTCTAAAAAGCAAGCTTGTGTCGCTCTTTCTACCGCCGAAGCGAAATATATCGCAGCCGGTAGTTGTTGTGCTCAACTGTTATGGATGAAACAACAATTATCGGATTTTGGTTTGAAACTTGAAAATATTCCGATTAGATGCGATAACACGAGTGCAATCAATTTGACTAAGAATCCGGTGTATCACTCAAGAACTAAACACATTGAAATAAGACATCATTTTTTAAGAGATCATGTACAAAAGGGTGATTGCACAATTGAATTTGTTAGTACCACAAATCAATTAGCCGACATTTTTACAAAACCTCTACCAAGAGACACCTTTTATCATATTAGGAGAGAACTTGGTATTTTAGATGAAGCTAATATAGGCTAATTGCATTGTGTGTCATTTTTGGAAAATCACCATATTAGTCTTACTCTAATGTGTTATTGATTCTTAGTTAAATTGTCCTTGATGATATTTGAAATTGTATATGTTAATTGTGTGTGATTCTGTACTGTATTCCAAGTTGGTAGTGAAGCATTTGTGTTTGATTTGTGTTTGGTCTTTTAAAACTGAGTTTTTATTTTCTGTTCTGTCAAAATACTCGAGTTTTTCCAAAAACACTCGAGTATTTTAATTCAAAATTAAATCAGTTTTAAATTGAAAAAGTTTTTAATCAGGGTCTGATAAAAATACTCGAGTGTTTCTAAAAACACTCGAGTCTTTATTAAAATACTCGAGTGTTTTTCAAAACACTCGAGTCTTTCGAAACCCCCAATTTTTTGAACTTTCAGACCAAACTCGAGTATTTTCCAAAAACTCGAGTATTTTGCGTTTTCCTGAAAATTGAACTTTCGGACCAAAGTCGAGTTTTTCAATTTTTACTCAAGTTTTCTGGGGAAATCTGGGCTGAGTCATGAACGACTCGAGTATATTCTCAAATACTCGAGTATTTTATAACGAACAACTCGAGTATTGTTGAATATACTCGAGTATTTTGGCGAGTTTATATATTCTCCAGCCCCCACAAACTCGAGTTTCACGAACCCCTTTCTCTTCTCTCTCGGTTTTCTCATATCTCTCTCCTCAAAACTCCGTTTTTACTCAAATTTTTGCCAAATCTTACTAGTTTTACATCCTCTAATCACTTTTCTACCATTATTTCAACAAATTTCAACACTTTTCAACCTCAAATCCGTCACCCCCTTTTAAAACCCTAATTTCAAAAACTCCTATTTTCACATCAATTCATCTATGGCTTCTTCATCTGGCAAAGGAAAGAGAGTAAGGATTGCTGACTCATCTTCCGAGGAGGAAATTTCTGACTACTATCAAGAGGATGAACGCTTGGAAAGGATGGAAGGCTTTGCCACCAGAGAATTCGGAGTAATCACATGGATCAATAGTACTTTCCTTGAGAGTAAGGGTTTCCATTTTGTTACTAACCTTAGATATCAGAAACTGATTCAATTTCTGGAATTTCATGGACCTATATATCCTAGGTTAGTTAGAACATTCTATGCAAACCTTAGGCTAAAGGACAATGTCATAGAAACAATGGTTGAGGGTGTTCGATTCAAAATTAGCGCTAAGGACCTTTTTGTTGCTTTTGGGACAACACGTCACGGGGACAATTCTCTAAAGGCCGATGCGGACGGCATTTTTCAAAGTTGTTTGCGCCCCGGTCGTGTATGGACCGAAGGAGTTAAGCATTCCTCATACATGACTGTCCAATCTAGGGTGTTGCATTATATTGTTTGTCATCAATTAGTGCCTCAAACCTCACCCAATTATGCCAAACCCACAAACAATGAACTTAGGCTTCTTAGTGCCATCCTGAACAATGAGAAGCTGAACTGGAGTCGCATAATTTTGGATAGAATGCTCCTTGCTGCTAAGTCCAAACACCCAAAAACCCTGCCCTATGCCATGCATGTTTGTTATCTGTTGAGTTACTTCAAGGTGTCTATCCCACCCAATGAAGAGAAAAAGACTCTTCATGTGAACCAGCATTGCCTCAACAAAGGCACCTTGAGTCACCAGGACATGGCATTCCATGAACCCTCTGGCCAATACTTGTACCGATCTGATATTGCTGAGCTAGAGAGGGTTGCAAATGTGGCAGCTCAACAGGGGATGGATGCCCATCAGATGGAAGAGGAAGCTGCTGCATTTGCCCAGGCTGAAGAAGGGGATCCTATTGATCAGATTAACTTTGATGACTTCGCTGGATCTCAATCTGGGTTTGACAACTCGGGCTGGAGAGAGAATGTGATCACACGTCTGGACACTTTAGATGGGAGAATGGACTCCCTTGTGCATGCTATGGACGCCCAGCGTGATGATTTTGTTAGCCTAGACACTAGGATGAGTGCAGAGTCTGCCATGTTTTATTCTCATTTGGATCAGCACTCGGCCCAGATTAATGCCCGCCTGGACCAGCAGTCAGGGGAGATGCACCGCCGGTTTGATGAGATGATGGCGGCCTTCTCTCGATTTTATCCTCCTTCAGATGATCCAGCTCCTTCCATGTTTTGATGCTGCTGCTTTTGGATTTTATCTTAGTTTTCATTCTGTTTTTATCATGATTGGTCTTTGTTACATTTTCTGTATTTTGAGAACTTGGTGTTTTGAGACTTTGGGTTTATTATTGCACCTTTGATTTGGACCTTTTATGATGTTTTTATGTTAATGAATTTGGTCTTCATTATGATGCTTGTGCAAAGCTTCAGGGGGAGCTCTTTATCGTTATTATATCTCCGTTTTATTTGCATAGTTGGTTATGGGGTTTTCCGATTATGCACCTCTCCTCCCTTGATCTTTTTGGCGTATGACAAAAAGGGGGAGAGATATTATACACTTGTCTTGATATTGTTGCACCTAAAATTCTTTAATTATGGTATATACTCTGATAATTGTTAAATTCTCTAATACCATAGGCTTGGTGCTAAAATTAAATTGTCATAACATCTTGCTCAAGCTGAATTTTTAGATAGGTGAAAAGTATCATATAGTGAGGGGGAGTTGCATTTTCAAGTGGATCAAGCTTAACAAATGGATCAAGTGTTAATTATTTTGTCATCACCAAAAAGGGGGAGATTGTGAATTCAATGCTCCTAATTATGTGGATTATGTTTTGATGATGACAAAATAATTAACAAATCATGCCTTGAAGATATTGCAACATCAACATCAACAAGAAGTCAAGAAAAGAAGACAAGTGCCCAATCATTCTCAATCAAATATTAATTGTAAATTTCTAATTTATGTTGAGAGTGGTTGAGAGTGGGTAGAAATAGTTAGTCTCTTCTAGGAATAAATTTTTATATGTTTATTAAGTTGAGATTGACCAAAAATTAAAACTTGAGAGGAAAAATAAAATTGAAAAATAATTTTTCCCATATCTGATCAAAATACTCGAGTATTTTGAAAAAGACTCGAGTATACACTCGAGTATTTGTAGAAAAACTCGAGTATTTTTGCCAGGTCAGCAAATATGACCGTTAGTCTTGTTCGTGCACCAATTCACTCGTGACCGACCAAAAAGACTCGAGTTTTTACCAAAAGACTCGAGTATTTTTGTCCAGTCAGCAAAAATGAACGTTGGAGAAACTCAAAAACCCAATTGAGGGCATTTGAGTCTCATCCAACCAAAGAGAGCAATTCAGAACCTTATTGTAAAATTTCTCTTTGAATTTGTGCAAGAACAAACAAGACAACAAGATCATATTGATTCAAGCTTTCTTAATTTCCTCTTCTCAAGTGTTAATTCCCAAAAAGCTCAACTTTTCACTCATATTGTCATTTTATTCCAAGTTGAGTTTTAGGCCTCAATTCTTACATTGAGCTGTGCTTATTTGTGCTAATCCATTGTGAGATTAGTAATACACATACAAAAAGCTTGATTATTCAAAGTCTTGGATTGTTCCCAAGCAAACCCTAAGTGGCTTAGGGTGTTGGAAGTCTTGAGAGGTTCTCAAGCACAAGACTAGGAGGTTCCTAGCCCGGTGGAGTTTCTTGAAGGGAGTTCAAGGAAGCTTTGTGAAGAGTTCTTCAATCACCGGAATCAAATTGGGGTAGAAATCAAGAGTTTGGTACACTCTTGAAAGGGTTAGGTTGAGTGAGGCCATTCTCAAGCAATCCTTTGTAATTTCTAACAATTTGATTATTAGTAGAAACTCCTAAGTGATTAGGAGGACTGGATGTAGCTCATTGTTGGAGTGAACCAGGATAAAATTGCTTGAGTGTTGGTTTATTGCTTTTAATCTACTTTCTAGCTCAATAGACTTAAGTCATTTCAATCAATTAGGATTTATACAATTAGGTAGCAAGTTCAAGGAATCTTTGTGTTAAAAGTTATTTAGATTACTTGCTATTCTGTTGGATAAGTTCCTGTTTATTATTGAATTGATTTGAGTTAAATTGCTGAATTTTCGTTTCTGGTCTTTCTGCTATCTGATAGGAAAAACTCGAGTATTTCAGAAAAGACTCGAGTTGTTCATCCTGAAAAACTCGAGTATTTCACAAAAGACTCGAGTCTTTTGTGTCTGATTCCAGAAAATTCAGTCTTAGCTCCATTCTTCAATTATCAATCGAAATATTTGGTATTAGTGCTTCAAAATACTATTCACCCCCCCTCTAGTATTTGCTTAGCCCGCTTGTTGGTTTCCAACACCTTGCTTGTTGATATCCCCACAACAAGTCTTCCAATTGCTTGTTGATTCCTCACAACAAGACTTCCAAATTGCTTGATAAAACACCATGACTTCCAAGACGATTTGCTTGATGAACAACCACCAAGACTTCCTTTGTTGTAGAAAGTTTGTCTCCTTGCAATGATTACAACCAAATTGAAAACAATAACAATCCTATGAATCTCTTTCAAGAACTATGAAAATATCAACATGAGAGATTCAAAGATTCTTGATCAAAGAATGTAAAAATGAAAGCTTTGATCTATGAGAAAGTAAGAGAGAATAGTGTGGCTTTGATCTATGTAAAATTGATATGATAATGATGTTCGTTAATCACAATGATTAGGAAAAGTTTTATATAGAATACCCAAAAGTTAGAAACCTTAAAAACAGATTTTGAGAAGTGAAAAACGTATTTAAAAACCAGCACTGCAGGTGTTAATCGATTAAAACAAAGCCTTAATCGATTAACCACTGTAAAATGTGTGTTAATCGATTAGCTCAACCCATTAATCGATTAGCCACTGTAAAACACTTCTAAAAACTTGTTTTCTCAAAACTAAACCTTTTCTTTTAAACCTTTAAGCCACCTATTGATTTTAGATTAAGTGAATACTCAAATTATAATATAATCATGCACTTGATAGAGATTCACTACCCTCTAATGACTCTACCCAAACTCATCAAACTTTAAGACTCAAACTAAAGATATTACAATATAATACACATTTGAATCTAATGAGCTTGTTCTCTCCATCATTTGTTGTTTGTTGAACTTTGGTGAGCTTCTCCATATCTTGAACTTGATCAAAATATTTGTAGCTTGTTCAAAACCTTTGTCATTATCAAAACCATCACACCGGATCTAATAATCTCCCCCTTTTTGAAAATGACAAACATGTTTTGAAGTTATTTTGAAACATGTTCTGCTCTGATACCACTTGTTGGAATACAAGTGGTATAGTATGAACACGTGAGAACACCTAGAATGGGGGGTTGAATAGGTGTTCAAACAACCTTGAACAATTTTCGCAAAGCACAAACAAAATGTGGTTAAAACATAAATTCTTTAACCAAAGTACCAGTGACTAACCGGTTACTCAACCTGCTAACCGGTTAGTATCTGAAACAGTTTTGAGTAAAATTGACAAATCAATCAAGAGCTCAGACTTAAACGCAAAATTACTTCAACCCAAGATTTAAAACAATTAAACCGACGTTTTAACAAGGTTTTCCCCAAATTAATTTGTACAATTACTAACTAATTAATTCAATTAATTCGAAAATCGCTTTTCTAGGTTTTCATGCAAGAACAATGAATAATGCAGAAATTAAAGAGATAGAGATAGAGATACGACACAGAGATTTATACTGGTTCACTCTCACCCACTTGAGAGCTACATCCAGTCCCCTCTATCACAATAGAGACAGTTTTTTCTATAGAATTAAAGATCCTTGATTACAAGCTAAGCCTCTCAAGATTCCTCACTTGATAGCTACCAAGAGATACCTCACTCTTGTTATGCAACCTTCCTTGATCTTCTAATTCTACCCTCTTGTTATGTGAATCCCTATCCACTTAGACTTCTTCAATTTCTTGATTATTCCTCAACCAAGAATTCTTCACTTTGCTTGATTATTCCTCAATCAAGACTTCCTTTTCTTCAATTTGTTGTAGACTATTTTGCCTTGAATGCAAAGATTACAACACCATAGAAATACAGAAAATCAGAACCTAATGAATCTCAATCAAATAATAATGAACAAGTTGATTATGAGATTCTTGTGTTTGTAGAAAAGATGATAACAAAATGTAAAAGAAAGCTTTTGATCTTTTCAATCTAAGAGAGAGTGTGTGGCTTGTTTTTCTGAATATAAAACGTATATGAATGATTCTATATTTTCATTCTTTATGAGCGGCTCAAAATATACTAGGGGGGTGAATAGTGTTTTGGAGCCTTGATATCAAATTTTCGATTGTGAATGAGAATGGTTTTGAGAAAACAGATTTTCTAACAAAAATTGAACTACTTAATCGATTAATGAATAGGCTAATCGATTAATGCCCGAAGCTTACAAAACAATTAATCGATTAACAAATCAGTTACTCGATTAATGCCTGAAAGGTGATTCAAAACTAATCGATTAACACAAACCCTTAATCGATTAACTATGTGTAAAACAGCAAAAATCAATCTTAATCAGAATCGCAGCAGAGCTCAAATGCCAAGAATGCAAGAACAATTATCTAAAAAATTAATAACAACACTAATTAAATTTACCAATCCAAATTAGTGTTAATTCTCTATGAAATATGAAAATCCCAATTCTAACCTAATTGTTCAATTGGTTTGTTAATTCACTCAAAACTTTAAAGAAAGTAAAAGATAAGAGAAAAGAGATTTTTATCCTGGTTCACTCTCAATCCACCGAGAGCTACATCCAGCCCCTCTACCGCAATAGAGAGATTTCCACTAAAAAACAATTGTGTAGATTACAACGGATAAAAGAGAAAACCTCACTCAAATTATCCTATCCCTTCAAGAGAGTACCAATCTCTTGAAAATCTACCCAACCAATTGTTCTTCAAATCTCTTGAATTGTTCTTGTTGAAGCAACCTCTTCAACCAATTCCTTTCTCCTTGCTTTGAGTTCTTCAAAGACTTCCAATTGTGAATTTCTTCACTTCGTTGAAATTGTTGAATTCTTGAGCTTACAACCCTTGTTGTAGAATGATTCAACCAAACAATTTAGTACTTGAAACTAATATCTCAAAATCTATGTGAATTGAAGAGTATGAGAAAGTGAAGAATGAGATTGGGAAAATAATATTTGAATCTTGATAGAACTCTAGAAATTGAATAGCTCTTTGTGAAAAATGTAATAGCATGAAAGTATCTTGAAAATTATGAAAGTGTGTAACCAAATCAAAGTCACAATGAAAAGCTTTTAAACAATATAATTTTTTCTGTTATAACAGCTATTAATCGATTAAGGTTTAACCCTTAATCGATTAACCACTGTTAATCAAACAGTTTAAAGCAGTTATACACGTGTTAATCGATTAAGCCTTGTGAGCTAATCGATTAACCACTGTAAAAGTGATTAAAAAATAGCTTTTCAATTATGTTTTGATTTCTATTTTCATGTGAGCTATTTTCTATCAAGTTAATCTCATATCACTATATACTCAACAATTCATTTTCCTAAATTGAGATAAACCTAAGCTACCACCCACTCTCATATGCAATAAAATTAAATATTACAAATTAATACAATAACATATGAGCCAACTAATTAATCTTGAGTAGAGCTTGACTTGAAGGTTGTTGATGCTTGAGGTTTGCACATATTGGTTTGTTGTCATCAAAACATCATAAACTTACAAACTCCCCCTTTTTGATGATGACAAACCATCTTCACTTTAAAACTTCAAGTTTTCATATACTCCCCCTAAATGTATGAACACTCAGGAAAAATACATAAAAACAATCAAACCTACAAATCACAACATAAACAACTTTTTCTCCCCCTTTTGGCATCATTAAAAAGAGTATTTAACCATAAAAATCTTTGCCAAAAGATGAGAGGTAAGTAGACAAGTATAGTATATATGGCATGAAACAATAGAAATAAACATCATAACAGACATATTAACCATAAAAACAGTATGTCCATAGCCACATACATAACAACATAGTTCCAAAGAAAAGCCAATATCCAAGCATAACCAAAGTAACCAAAAACAATCCAGCAACTAAAACAACAAAAAACCAGAAACAGTCCAACATAAACATCAATAGAAAAACAGAAAACGATAAAACCAGTAAAATGAGACATAGAGGTGCCTAAGAGGGTGGAGGGGGATGGGTAAAAAATCTAGAAAATGTCTCCATAATCTTGTTCTCCATTGCTCTATCCTGTGCCTCCAATGTATCAAATCTGCTATCGACATGTTGGAGAAGAGCATCGTATGCAGCCTGGTGATCAAAAGGAGGATGCCCGAGATTAGTATCCAAATTATCAAAGTCAATGAAGTCTTCAATATTGACTCCATCTTTAACCAATGATAATAAAGGAAACATGTTTTGAAGTTGTTGATACTTGAACCATTTGATCACTTGGTGAGACTCTTGCTCCCCCTCAATAAATGCTTTTGACATTTGAAATCCAATTGAGTAAAGCTTGATTCTCCCCCTATCTTCAGCAACTTTGCTCAACCTATACAAAAACAACCTTTTCTCCCCCTTTTGGCATTATCAAAAAGTAATATGACAATAAAATCTTAAGCCAAAATAAGAGAATTTACTAATCATTTCTTCACAACATTGATACCAAATAATCAATGATACCAATTGTAAGAAATTGTAACTATACTTTGAGATGTGATACCAATTGGAAAGAAATATAACAATGAAATATGATACTTATTGGAACTAAAAGGTCATCATATCACTTGACAAAGTAAGATATCAATTGTAAAGAAATATCACAATAACCACAATAGCATGATGATCATAAAATGAACACACAATGATACCAATTGAAGAAAATAATATACCATGACAATACTTGTGAATTCTCAACACCAATTGCAAATATCAATGGTAAGAGACTAATAGTAAGATTAGAAGATACCAATTGTAAATCCAACTGTGAATACTTGCAAATTCTTGTGAAGAAATTCACTTGATATCAAATGTGAACTTTTGTTGAAGTAAAACCAATTGTAAAATTTTAACAATTACCAATTATACCAATTTGTAGGACATTCTCTTGAGACTTGAAGAAGCAAATGAATGAATAGTGCTTGTAAGCCTTTTTCTCTTCAATCATACCTACAAAAACAATCATGCTTTGCTTTTTGGTATCCAAATAGTCTTGGATCCATTTTTGTTAGTTAAGGGATTTTCACCCTTCTTAACCCAAACAAAATTTTCTTTAGGTATACTATGCATTTTAATATAACACACATTTTAAGTATGTCCATGAGTGCCACAATAGAAACATGTTGGTGCATTTGAAAAATCAACCTTAGAAAAATCAACAACATTTCTATGAGATTTACTCTTAGCATTAGTATAACCCAAACCAAACTTGTTTGAATTTTCTCTTTGAAAATTTAACAATGTGTGCAATTTAATATCACCACTTGTGAAACTTGCAAGCTTATTTTTCAAAATAGCATTTTCATCTTTAAGCAACTTGCAACTCTCACAATCAACCACAACATTCAATCTACTAGCACAATCACAAGAAGAACTAGCATATATGAGATCAAGAGTTTCATTTTGAAGATTAAGCTCATCAACTTGTTATTGAAGTTCTAAAATCTCTTGTTGATGTTTCAAAATGAGCTTTTTTTCTTTCAATGTTTTTCAAAGCTAGTTTCTTAAGTTATTCATGCATTTCTTCATAAGCATTATATAAAATTTCATATTTAGAAGAAATTTCGGATTTAGTATCACTTACATCGCTTTCCTCGCTTTGTTCATTTGATTCATCACTTGAACTTTCTTCTTCATCTACTAGAGCTAGCAAGTTGAGAGTAGCGATTTCTTCATCATTCGAAGAACTACTTGATGTGCTTTTCTTTTCTTCTTCATCATCCCAAACAATATATGCTTTTTTATGCTTTGGATGTTTCTTCTCTTTCTCCATCCTTTTGAGATACTTTGAACATGAGTACTTGATATGACTGGTTTTTCCGCATTCATGGCAAACCACTCCTTCTTTTGTTGTCTTGGTCTTGTAGTGTGGGGAATTCTTGTCTTTTCTTTTATCTTTGTTCAACCTTCCTTTTCTCCTTAGAAGCTTGCTAAACTTTCTTAGTAGAAGTTTCATCTCCTCTTCATCAATGTACGAATCGGAATCTTCACTATCATGCATTATCGAAACTCTCTTCCTTTTTATATGAACTTTTGGCTTTAAGAGCAATTCTTTTTCTTTCTTTGTTCTTATCCGATTCTTCATGCATATGCAAACGTCCAAGCTCCATTTCATGTTCTTGAAGCTTTCCGAAAAGTGTTGCTAAGTCCATGGTGTCCAAGTCCTTTGATTCAACAATTGCGGTAACCTTAGGTTGTCATTCCCTACTTAGACATCTTAAAACTTTGTTAACAAGTTCACAATTCATGAAAGTTTTTCCAAGAGCAATGAGATGATTAATAATATGAGTAAAACGTTTTTGGATAATACATATAGATTCATTAGGCAACATACGAAACAATTCATATTCATGCATCAAAGAATTTAATCTAGCACGCCTAACTTCACTAATGCCTTCATGTGTGACTTGCAAGGTGTCCCACATTTCTTTGGCATTATGACATTGGGAGACTCTAAAGAACTCATCATAAGATAGAGCGGAGGTGATGATATTCTTAGCTTTTAAATCATATTGAATTTTCCTTTTATCATCATCGGTCCACTTATCTTTGGGGGTTAGTTGAGATACACCTTCTACTTGAGTTGAGGGAATGTGAGGACCATTCTCAATGGCTTCCCAAATGTTCATGTCTATGGCTTCTATAAAAATTCTCATTCTAACTTTCCAATAAGCATAACCCTCTCCACCAAACACAGGAGGACGACTTATTGAAGCACCTTCACCACCAAAGGGATTCGTAGAACCCATTGTAGTTTCCTCAAGGATCTTTACGAAAAAGCTCTATGCTCGTGTCTTTCGACCGAGCTCTGATACCAATTGTAAAAACTACAATTAGTGGGTGAATTAACTAAGAAACACTAGGAGAACACCTAGAAGGGGGGTTGAATAGGTGTTTAAGAAACCTTGAAAGATTTTCGAAAGAAACAAATCAAAACAATTAAAACGAATGATTTTTACAAAATCCTGCAGCCCTTAATCGATTAAGCCTTCAATTAATCGATTAATCCTTTGTAAAACTTTGAGTTAATCGATTAATCAGATCAGTTAATCGATTAGTGCCTGAAAGAAGACTTTTGGTTAATCGATTAATGCTTCAGTTAATCGGTTAATCACTGTTAAAACTGAAAAATCACTTTTCAATCGAATACGAAAATCAATCAATTAATACATGAAATCAGAGATTAAGTGGAATTGATTAACACCAATATTATTATTGATTACCTAGGTTATGAAAATGATTTTTCCCAATTCAATTTGCACAACTAAAAGCTAATTCATTCAATTATGAAAAATTAATCTTTTCTAGGTTTTCAACCAAGAACAATATGAAATGACAAGAATGTAAAGAGTTAAGGGAATAGAGATACTGCATAGTGATTTATCCCTGTTCACTCACAACCACCATGAGATACATCCAGTCCCCTCTTCAACCAAGAGAGATTCTTCACTAAAGGAATTAGAGTTCTCAAATTACAAGTAAATGCCTCTCAAGACTCCCTTCTTGATAGCCTCCAAGAGATAACCCACTCTTGTCTTGCAATCCTATTGAAATCTAATCTAACCTTCTTCCCTTGCTTGTTGATATCCCCATAACAAGTCTTCCAATTGCTTGTTGATTCCTCACAACAAGACTTCCAAATTGCTTGATAAAACACCAAGACTTCCAAGACGATTTGCTTGATGAACAACCACCAAGACTTCCTTTGTTGTAGAAAGTTTGCCTCCTTGCAATGATTACAACCAAATTGAAAACAATAACAATCCTATGAATCTCTTTCAAGAACTATGAAAATATCAACATGAGAGATTCAAAGATTCTTGATCAAAGAATGTAAAAATGAAAGCTTTGATCTATGAGAAAGTGAGAGAGAATAGTGTGGCTTTGATCTATGTAAAATTGATATGAAAATGATGTTCGTTAATCACAATGATTAGGAAAAGGTTTATATAGAATACCCAAAAGTTAGGAACCTTAAAAACAGATTTTGAGAAGTGAAAAATGTAACACCCCGATTTGGCAACTTGAAACTACCACTGTTTATAGTGAAAATTTGGGCCAATTTTTTTTTTTAATGTTATGCAAGATGAGAACATTTGGGTTTTCAAAACATAGTTACAATTTAAAACTCGTGTTATCATTCTGCATAAACCTTTCAAGTTCCAAACCGAGATGTCACAAGACATCGCACTTTGAAACTCGTTTTCAAAAACATTGTTTAAAACACGGCCCGTTTACTTATTTCAAAACATTAATACCAAAATAAACTTTAGTTGGGGTTACAGCATTATAGAGCTAGGATTCCTAAGTAACTGCAATGGAATTACAAAACTCTGAAAGGGGATTACCTAACTTCTAGTCATCGACACTAACGCTTCCGCCGCGCTACTCTGATTCTTGGTTCGTCAAATCCTCGGGTCGCAAGCAGTGTCACCTTCATTAGTCTCCCTTTAATGGAGATACTCCTATCTCCCGTCTGAGCTGGAACTTTGCTATGATCTCCATCTAAGACCATACAGAATTTTCCGAGTACCAACAGCAACATAGGAGAAAGTGAGCTACCCAAAACATGTAATGTCGACTATGTGGATTTACGATAGGCAATTATTAAGATAAAGTAATAAACAGCAAACAAAACACATAGACATACATAATCCTCATCATCACCTTCATATACTCATCGTATACTTCTCATTTCTCGAATCTCGCTCAATACTTCATACCACAACTATACTTTTCTTTTTGAATCTTTGAGTTATTAAGTTTTATCATCTCAGTTCACTCAATGACTTGGGGAACCATCATTGAGGAAAAAAACGTCTCTCACGTCTACATCTCCTCGGTCATCCATCCACACCTAGTCGGAAGCAAACAGGAGTACAGGACCTTTACCACGCGGGCACGACAGCTGTCGCACAACAAATGGTCCCAGACCAGGAGGCCTTGCCTCAAATCATAATCATAATTAACAGCGCACGCTCTCAGCGGCAATCACAAATGCCCCGTTCCAGTCCCTCTCACTGTTCTCGATTTGCAATCTAGGGGGCGACAGTACAGTTCTAGTCTCGAGTGCAGAACTTACCACGGTATTAGACCCAGTCCCCACCACGTTAGTGCACCACTTATGGAGTTCGTTCTGCCTAGAACAGTACTCTAGACTTCTTGACGTATCATCGTCCTCCCCTAATGCAATCTCGTCCTAAGTATCCGCATATACTTATCGTTCCTTCCTCTCCACTACTTCGACACACACTCATACCTCACTGTATTATTCATGTCTTTTAAAGCTTTAAGGATTTTAAAGTTTTATTATCGGCTTAATCCTAATAGTCGGCCCGTCCTTGGTGCATCCCTTCAATGAAGCCCGACCACTAATCGTTCAAACTGTTCCCCAATTCATTACATCACATCTCAACATCTCATATCACACTCTTGCTCATCTCATCTCATCACTTTCACAAAACTCATTTCATTAACTTTCTCATTCCATCCACTTTCTCAATTCACTTCCTTATCTTTCTCCAAAACACTTTTTCGTAAAACTTTTTCATAAATATAATTTCACAAACTTCCTTTCACAAAACGTTTCAAAATAACCTTTTTGCAATCTTCCTCAAAAACGTCCTCTCACAGGATTTTCTTAAAAGTACTATTCCCAAAAATTTCCAAAAAAATCTAATTTCACAAATGCTCATAAAATAGCTTTCACAAACTTTTTCTCAAAAGGGTCATTTCATAAAACTTTCTCAAAAATATTGTTTCAGAAAGACTTTTCTAAAAAGGTTGTTCAAAAAGCATTTTTCAAAATATCATTTCAAAAACTTTATCAAACAGATTTATTCCAAAAACTTTTCTCAGAAACATTTCTTTTTACAAAAATCCTTTCCAAAGATTGGTTCGCAAAACTTTCTCAAAAATATATTCTTTAACAAAAAGCTTTTCAAAATCACTTTTCAAAAATCCTTTTTCAAAAACACATTTTTGCTGAGCGCTATCTGAGGAGCAAGCTCAACTCAACACTAGTCCCAGACAAAAATCATTTTTAAAATCGTATTTTTGGATGAGTGCTAATGGAGGAGCAAGCTCAACTCAACACTAGGCTCTTTCCAAAAATAAAAACAAGAAATCACATCTCCTTTCCAACCTCATCTCACTTCCATAACTCGTCTCACTTCCATAACTCTTTCTCAGTCTCATCTCTTTATCTCTTTGCCATCACATTTCAACTTCTCGTCATTATTCCTTACTTATACCAACTTCATTACAGCTCTTCTTTCTTTCACTTTTTCTTTCTTACTTTTACACTTTAATTCTTATTAACACATTATTCAGCACACCAATGTTTCTCAAATACTAACATGATCACTTAACCAATAAATAAATCATAGAGGAAACTAAACAACTCAACCATAATCAACCAGAGAACATAATATCATAATTGATAACCCAATCTCACTCGTTCGGGTGGATAGCTAAACAAACAATCAAACAAATGCTATCACATACACCACTACGCTAAATGAGATTGGAGTCCAACCTTTGAGATGATTGGACCTCTTAATAAGTTACCTAAATACCACGGCGTCTTAAGGGAAGCCCCTCTCTCACCTCAAATACCGTAAGCTCCCGCAGCTTTCCAAGATCCGTTGATCACTAAATCCGCCTTGTTTCCTTTGCGTCCGTCGTTCGAACTATAGCATTTTTCCCCGTGCGTTAGAAACGTTTTAACGAACTCATTAATTTATTTTAGAAAACACTTGGAATCATTTTCTTTTTTGAAAACAAATTGTTCACTTTCAAACAATTTTCCAAATCCAAATCAAAGATAAAAATGTTTTCACAAAAACCTCGAAACAACTTTAAATTAATTTTCTTTAAAACAGAATTCATTTGCCTTGAGGTAAATTCATGCTGAAAAATTATTATTCTTAATCATTAAACAAAATTCAAGACTTAGGAAAATAAGATTCAAAAATCAAATCAATTTAAGTTTCTCAAACTATACTTTCCAGTAAAACATTTTCAAGCAGCATAAAAACAACACATCATTTTAAAAACATTCACAAATTCACATCATACAATGCAAGTCACACTTTGAATTACCAAAAATCATTTATTAAATCAATTTATTTAGTTTATTTCTTTAAAAACCGAAAGGGATTAAAACAAACAGCACACCAATTCAATCACACACCAAGCATCACATACACAGCACATAGTCATTCACAAAGATTATTTCATGAGAATAATTTTCCTAACTACACTAGTATGCTTAGGCCGAATCATATAGACATAATTTTACAGAGATTAATGCACGCTTAAAAGCACAAAACAATTGAAATTATTTTCTTTTCTCTTTAGGACTAACCCGAGAGCATAAAAAGGAAAATTTAACAGTCTTGAATCAAACAACAAATTAAAATCATGGATCACCTCAAGGTACATTCACATATTTCAATTACTTCATGCATATATTCCGAAGTTCTCAAATTAAGCTAGTCTTATCCTAAATGCAACTTTAACAATAATCAAATATAATTTCCTATTCTTTCTCCTCATGGCCGAATGCTAGCATGCAAGAATACAAGGTTTTATTCACTTTTTCAATTACACAAGGTCACAAAATTTAATCTTCAAGACATGTAAGAATTCAAAACAACTTCTCAAGACATCACACCAAATCAACATGCATCACTTTATCAAAGCAAGATTTTTAACAAAACATAAGTTCATTATTTAGTTTCTAATAAAATCAAGATTACATTTTAAACTCCTAAACCTAACGTGCATGCACCTAACATCACTAGATCTAGGCTCATCATACACATGCATCAACTAAAAACATGAGATTCATTTTTATTTGATATGGCCGAATGGCCTCTCACAAAATAAAGCACACATAAACACTTTAAACTAAATCATGTTTTCACTTCAAAATTATTTTAAACTTGTTTATTTAATTTCTCTTTGAAAAACCGTGACAAGTATTAAACGAAAACATAAATTTTTCTACTTAAAATCAACATGCATGATTTTAAAACTTGGATCACGAAATATATGCACATAAATCAATAAGAACATCATTAAATCAGCATGTAAGGTAAAGGAATTCAACTTTAATTTTAAGCAAACTTAGATCATATTTTTATTCATGGAGAAGTCACACAAACACAATATTAGATCTTCATTTTAAACAAACAAAATTCCACATGCAAGACTAGAAGTTCTCAAAGCAAGTTCAAAGCATAAATTCATTTATCAAATCATTGCTTAAAAACATCATAGCTCACTGTTTTGACAAAGAATTCAACATGCAAAGCCAAATAATTTTAGTAAACTTAGATCATGTATTGATTTGTCAAATAAACACATAAATACACATAGATCATAATTTAGAACAAGAAAAATATTAAGATCTAGCAAGGAGATGCAAACCGAATCACACACATAGAGTTACACTTATTACAAATTACTTTAGTCCATGAAAGTCCAAGATCAAGAAGAAATAGCACATAAATTCACTTTACAAATCATAAAAACAAACATGCATGAAGAAATAGAAAAGAGATCTACAACTAAAATGGGAAAAAGCTAAACTATTACATTTCTTTTCTAGGTTCTTCGAGTCTTCCTACCAAGAAAGGGTTGGTTCCTCAAGCTCCTAACACTTAAGTCTTCAAAGGGTTGCTCTAGATCTAAGTTGAAACCTCCTTCTTTTTTCCTCTACCTCACGACCTCCTCTCTTTCTTTCTTTCTCTATTTCTCTCTAAAGGTTTGATGAGTCCTTTAGAGTAGTGTTTGTGTTTGGAAGGGTGGAAATGAAAATGGGTGAAGGGAAATGGATCAAGGCCATAAACACATATAAGCCACGAGTTCTCCCTCTTTTGCCCTTGGTTCAATTCGGCCAACACACAATTAAGGGAGGGGCGGTTTGGTCCTTATAATTTTGCATGGCTAGATGTCTCCAAAGTCAAGGGGACAAGGAGAAGTGGCCTAGGTCTTAGGGGTCAATTAGGTTGAATGGGTAATTGGCTTCCTAGTTAGGGTTTTTGCCACTTAGTTTGGTTTGGTTACAACTTAGTTGGTTTGGGTTTCTTACTCCCTAAGCACACACACACACACACGGCATATACACACACAATCTACATGCACATACACAAACGTGTAACACATACACATGCACACACCAAAACCGTGGCACACTCACACACACACACATGGCTTCTATTTTTATTTTCTAATCACCTTTACCTAAAATCCTTAAGTCATACAACAATGCCATTTAATTTGTGAAATCACATTTTCATAGTCATTCCCACGCATCACACATACTTTAGGCATACATTGGATCAAGCACACAACATATAAAAATTCATCACATAATGCACATTTTAAATCAAGCACATCAAAATTTCATACCAAGATATCACTACAAAACACATTTTCTTAAAATAAATTTTCGTAAATCAATCCAGAAAAAATCTAAAAATTTCATTTCCAATAAAAGTCACAATTTAGAAAAATCATTTTCCATCTTAACCCAACTACTTACGTTTCTTCCATAGAAATCAACACTTTATTTCTTTCTTATGAAAAATACTTTTCCTGAAAACATGATTTCAAGGTTTCGTTCGTCAAAAACCGTTTACGCACGTATGGCAAAAATGCGGGGTGTTACAAAAAACGTATTTAAAAACCAGCACTGCAAGTGTTAATCGATTAACACAAAGCCTTAATCGATTAACCACTGTAAGATGTATGTTAATCGATTAGCTCAACCCATTAATCGATTAGCCACTGTAAAACACTTCTAAAAACTTGTTTTCTCAAAACCAAACCTTTTCTTTTAAACCTTTAAGCCACCTATTGATTTTAGGTTAAGTGAATACTCAAATTATAATATAATCATACACTTGATAGAGATTCACTACCCTCTAATGACTCTACCCAAACTCATCAAACTATAATACTCAAACTAAAGATATTACAATATAATACACATTTGAATCTAATGAGCTTGTTCTTTCTTCATCATTTGTTGTTTGTTGAACTTTGGTGAGCTTCTCAATATCTTGAGCTTGATCAAAACATTTGTAGCTTGTCCAAAACCTTTGTCATTATCAAAACCATCACACCGGATCTGACAGGTTCTAGGTGGTATACGATGAAACGGCTGCATCACGAAGGGAAAAGGAGGCCAAGAAGGAATATTTGAGAAAGAAGTTAAGAGCCAAGAGAGCTCAGGAAAGGAAACACATCCATCAAGAGACATTCCGAGAGGTCCGTCGACCTTTCTTGAGTGAGAGAATTTTTGGTAGACGTCCCTCAAGGTCACCTTTACGTGATCGAGTTGATCAGAGAAGACGGAAGTAGCAATTGGAGTCAACATCCAGTTCGATTTATGAAGGATTGACCAGGACTCAGAAAAGGAGACTTCAGCGTATCCGTAAACAAGAAGCTGAAGAAGTTAGAATCAAGGAGTTACCCATGAATAATGAAGGATGCCTTGTTGAAACAATGAAGCCGACTACGGTTAAAGGTCGACAAGGGTACAAGCAAAAGAGAAAATGGGTAAGGAAGGATGGAGGGTCCAATCAGATGGACGAATCGTATGACGCAGATTCTGACGACAGCTTAGACATCATTGTGACTGATCAGGACATGGTGGACGCACAAAGTAAGAAGATTAACAGCCTATCGATCAACAATGTGGGGTTACCCTTTGACATGCAAGGAGTCCATCAAGTCGAAGAGGAAGGAGATGATAGTGACGGGTCAGATGACACGTATCTAAGTGACGAAATACCCGACTTGCCTGAGTGTCTTTTTCTGCTTGACAAGGTCCATCTGGAAATGGATATTAGCAATATCGCACAGTTTGAGCCTTTGGAGGAAAGAAAAAGAGAGCATTTGAGGCCTTTACACATTAAGGCCATTGTTGACGGAAAACCTCTAAACAGGGTTTTGGTGGATGGAGGCGCAGTCGTCAACATTTTACCCTGGAATGTGTTCAGAAGGATGGGAAAGTTAGACGCTGATTTAATACCGACAAACGTTGTTGTGGTCGGTTTCACAGGGAAAATTGCTCAATCTCACGGAGTCACGATGCTAAAGATTGAAGTGGGATCTGTGGTCAGAGATACTTTGTTCGTAGTAGTTCCTACCAAGGCCAGTTACAATCTCTTACTTGGAAGAGATTGGATCCATGCTGTGGGGGTCGTTCCTTCCAAGGCCCATCAAAAATTGATTCTGTGGATTTCAAAGTCTACAACCCAAGCATCAAGCCGATACGACTTGATGCCGATCAATTTCAAAAACCCATAGTAGATAAATGCTTAATGGAAAACTATGGGATTGCAATCGTAGAGGTTGACAAGGCCGTCGAGCAGCAGCCTTCGACCAGTAACAATGGTTGATAGACAGTTGAAAAGACTGTCGGCTTACGTGGCCGACAGAATGCAATGCACTATCCAATCAAGTGCGTTCCAGGATTGTATTATTGACAATAGTCCTTTAGGATTCGAAAGAGGATGGACAGAAGAAGAAGAATCGAAGTTCATCAGTGAAGATCCTAGGGATGAAGTGAACTTGGGAACGGCTGAAAAGCCGAAACTGATTTACGTAAGTTCGTTGTTAAAGGAGGAATTCAGAGAGAAACTCATCAACCTCATCAAGGAAAACAAATATTTCTTTGCATGGGAATACGAGGACATGCCAAGGCTCGACAGAGGGTTGGTGGAGCATAGGCTGACTTTACGGCCTGATCACAAACCAATTAAACAATGCAAGCCGTTCGACGCTTTGAACCTGACGAAGTTCTCAAGATCAAAGAAGAAATAGAAAGATTGTTAAAAGAAAAGTTTATCAAAATGGCAAGGTATGTCGAATGGATGACAAATATAGTCCCAGTTATAAAGAAGAATAGAAAGATGCGACTTTGTGTCGACTTCGTGGATCTAAATTCTGCCACACCAAAAGACGAATATCCTATGCCAATAGCAGACATGTTGGTCGACTCAGCGTCTTGCCATGAGGTAATGAGTTTGTTAGATGCTTTTTCAGGTTATAATCAGATCTTCATTGCTGAAGGCGACGTGTCAAAGATTGCGTTTAGATGCCCTGGTGCCATTGGAACCTTTGAATGGGTGATGATGCCGTTTGGACTCAAGAATGCAGGAGCCACATACCAAAGAGCAATGAACCTGATTTTCCATGATATGATTGGCAAGTTCTTGGAGGTATACATTGACGATGTGGTGATAAAGTTCAAAACTCAGGAGGAGCATCTAGAAAGCCTGAAAAAGGCATTCGACAGGATGAGAAAGCATAACTTGAATATGAATCCCATCAAGTGCACCTTTGGAGTCACAGCTGGTCAATTTTTGGGATTCCTTGTCCACAGAAATGGCAGCGAAGTCGACAAGAACAAAGCCAAAGTGATCTTGGAAGCATCTCCTCCAACAAACAAGAAAGAGGTGCAGTCATTTCTTGGCAAAGTGAATTATTTGAGAAGATTTATATCAAATTTGTCGGGAAGGACTAGAGCCTTTTCGCCTCTTGTAAGGCTAAAGCAAAATGAAGAATTCAAGTGGGGGCCAGACCAACAAGCAGCATTCGACGATTTAAAGCGGTACCTGACGACACCACCAGTCATGATGCCGCCTCGACTTGGGTTCCCATTGAAACTGTACATATCAGCTTCTGATTACACTATAGGTAGCATGTTAGCTCAAGAAAATAAAAATGGTGTAGAAAGAACTGTATTTTATCTAAGTAGAGTATTAAATGATGCCGAAACACGGTATAGTGCTATAGAGAAATTGTGCTTGGCACTCTACTTTTCTTGTACAAAACTTAAGCATTATATGAAAAGTTTTCATGTTTTGGTTTTGTCGAAGTCTGACGTTATTAAATACATGCTATCCAAGCCAATTATCCATGGCAGGATTGGCAAATGGACTCAAGCGTTGACAGAGTTTTCACTCCAATATGTTCCATTAAAAGTCGTCAAAGGCCAAGCAGTGGCCGACTTTTTGGCAGATCGTCCATGTATAGATGTGGCATTATCTGTCGATTACGTCGGACTAAGGCCTTGGACTATGTATTTCAATGGGTCATCACACAAAAAGGGGACAGGAGTCGGAATTTTGCTTGTGTCTCCTAACAGAATCCTTACTGAATTCATGTTCAATCTTAAATACCAATGTTCTAATAATGAAGCGGAGTACGAGGCCATCGTAGTGGGCCTGGAGATTTTAATTTTCCTTAAAGCCAAAAATGTGGCTATCAAAGGTGATTCTCAGCTAGTTATTAAACAGTTGGTTAATGAGTATAAATGTTTGAATCCTAGGTTGGCCAAATATTGTACCATGGGGCAAAAAATAATGTGCTAGTTTGATGATGTGTTTGTCGAACATATATATCGACATCACAATCAAAAGGCCAATCACTTGGCTCAAGTTGCATCCAAGTACCGTGTGTCGAGGAAAGTCCAAGATAACTTGATTCAGATCAAGGAATTGTTGTATCCTTCTCACGAAAGAGAAGTTATGGTGAATACATTGGCATCAATCGATGATTGGAGAAAGCCCATAGCTGACTATTTGACGAATCTGTCTCCTAACGCTGAACGAAGTTTAAAGTTTAAAGTTGAAAGCTATCAAGTTTAATATATTGGGAGGAGACTTGTATCATAAGTTAGTCGATGGAAACCTAGAAATATGCCTTGACAAAGAAGATGCTTTTGTGGCTTTAGCAGAATTACACGAAGGAATATGTGGAGCACACCAGGAAGGAGAAAAGATGAAGTGGATACTCCGTAGTCAAAGGGTTTTTTGGCCTACTCTAGTATCGGATTGCATGAACTTTGCAAAATCATGTGAGGAATGCTAAAAACATGACTATATCCAAAATGTCCCAGCAGACGAGTTGCATTCAATTATTAAACCTTGGCCTTTCAGAGGATGGGCACTAGATGTTATTGGTGAAATTGTCCCAAATTCTTCAAAATGGCATACAAGGATTTTGGTGGGTGTAGATTACTTTACCAAGTGGGTGGAAGCTATACCTTTGGCAAATGTCGAACAAGATCAAGGATTTCATTGAAGATCATATTGTCTGTCGATTTGGGATTCCTGAAACGATAACTACTGATCAAGCTTCTATTTTCCTGGGAAGTAAGTTAAAGGGATACCTAGCGTCAAGAAGAATCAAGTTGTTAACATCGACGCCCTATTATGCTCAAGCAAATGGTCAAGCTGAGGCAACCAATAAGTGGATTATCAATGTCATCAAAAAGCAGATAAAAGGAAAACCACGAAATTGGCATGAGGCGTTGACACCAGCACTGTGGGCTATTCGAAATTCCCCAAATGAGGCCACAGGTACGACACCCTACATGTTGACATATGGCCACGAGGCCATGTTGCCAGTCGAAGTAAACTTGGAATCAGTACGATTTCAGAGGCAACATGAAATGCCTGTGAATGACTATTGGAACGCCATGTTTGACGAGTTAAACGAGGTGCATGACGAAAGAATTTTGGCGTTGGAGAATATTGTACGACAGAAGGAAAAGATTGCAAGATATTACGATGTCAAAGTTAAATTCAAGTCGTTTTTACCGGGTGAACTAGTATGGAAGGTAATTTTACCAATCGACAAACGTTCTAACGAATAAGGCAAATGGTCACCTAAATGGGAAGGACCGTTTCAAGTATTAAAGGCCTTTTCAGGCAACGCATACGAGTTAGTTGAAGTCGATTCGGGGAAAAAGATTAAAGCAATCAACGACAAGTATTTGAAAAAGTATAAGTCGACAATGACAGAAGTGAACATGCATTAAAGTTGAAGTTGCAATCCATACAATAAAATCAAAGTACATAAGGGAAATGATACAGAAATAAAATAAAAGTTCATCCAAATAGGTTCCCAAAGGAACGCCATTCTCTGGCGAATGCGTCTCTTCGTCGAAGTCCAGCCTTATAACCCGGCAGATTTGCAGAAAGTGTTTCTGCAACTTGTTGATAAAGAGCAACTAAGGCAGTGACTTTGTCGGATAGCTCTTTTCGGGTGGTCTTGGCCTCGTCAATGAATTGACCCAATTCTGTTTGCTCTCGTTCCGAACGGGCCAATTCGCCTTTCAGCTCTTGAATCCTAGTCTCGTTTGCCTTCACCTGTTGAAGTTTTTGGTCGACTTTGGAAGACCAGTCAGCGTTCTCTCATTCCAGATCAGTAAATTTGGCCTCCAATTCATGCCGATTTGTCTTGACATCTTCATAAACTTTGATGTCTTGCAGGATTTTTGGACTTTCAGTAGTCCAATTATTGACAAATCGTTGCAAGTTGGTCAACTTAGGTTCGACATCGTCAGGAACAGGTTGATGCAAAAGTGAATTGACGGTGGAGGATAGAAGTTCGGCTATTGAGGAATCGGCCAACAATTGGTCAAAAGGACGACAACAGATGTTCTTCAAGGTAGACAAGGATTGATCTAAAGCGGATTCATTGTCCCTTGAAGGAGAATCCCCGGCTTCATCAACAGAACGTGTTTTGGCCATAAGTTCCCGAAGAGTGGAGAAAGCATTGGGACTGGATATCTGAGTTAGAGGAACCATGGTGCTAGAGGAAGGATTGCAAGAAGGCACCACAATGGAAGGATCAGCAGCAACAGAGGTGGATGCAGAAGGAAGTGGTAACTCCCGTCAAAACCTTCAAGTTGGAGAGAGTTGTTGGGAATCTGAGGAATAATAAAACAGAATAATAAACCATTAAAATTAAAATTATTTAACCAAATACAACAACTCTATATTTATTACCATGTCACATCTCTCCACTCAATCCCTCTTAAATCTTCCCAATATTCAAACTAACATTTACACCACAAACACCGTAAGGCATTCACTACCACCAAATTATTCAAAATTAATTTCCAAATTTTTACCCAAAACAATTATTTATGAGACAAGTTTAACCATCCAACCAACATTGCTTTTGGGTTTAAGTGGGGAATTTTCATTTCCAAATTAGGGTTCACACAAAAAACTTATTACACAAATATAACTTTAAACATAAATTAAACAATTGAATACACATATTTTTCACAAATAATGTACTGAAGGTCCATGTTCCCATGGATCCTTCACGCTATCGTAAACGAAATTTCCATGAAACATTAGTATTCGAACCACCACATAATTGCAGTAGCTCCATTCTCTCACTAGTGGGATATCGTTCACCTTCGTCTTCTACAACGGGAATCTGCCATTACTAAATCAATTAAGCTCCATTCAACAAATAACAAAACACACATTCAAGGGAGGACGATGGAATGTCTGGATAAGCATTCAATTAAGATAACATATGCTTTTCATATTTTCTATGGGGTCTTGAGGCCAAAATACTCTGCACCATTGAATAATGTCTCCAACATGTCTTCGAAATAAAAGCTACGAGATGAAAATCTTTTAACTTAATTTCAATCATCGAGTGGTTGTAATCAAACCAATGGTTTTAAGGCAGAGCACGTAATGAGCCAACCATATGGCTTGAAGTCGAGGCGTGAATAATTTAAATTTTAGAACAAAAAACGACGTCGTTTTTTACATTCATAGTTAAAGTTTTAGATATAACCTCTGGTCAAAGCATTTGCCCGCTTCTGCGTTGAAATGTTGACGCTGAAACGGAGTGAAATCCCAACTACTCTTATTTCCGTGACAGTGATCCAACAACCCATCTTTATTTAAGTCAAACGACCAGTGATGGTTGTTGAGGAAAATTCCCCATTGAAGAATTCCTCTACAAGATGGTGGTGTCTATGGTGGTGCATAATATGGTAGGAGCATTATGAAAATTATAAATTTGAAAATAATTTTGAAAACTAAAAATAAAAAAAAATTTGAAACTAACGTTATAAAACTGGAAACTAGTTTTGACTTTTGAAAATTTGAAAACTTAAAACTAAAAACCACCCGAATGGGAAAGAGGTTGTCATCATAAATATATTTAACATGAAAAATGATTGATAGACCTACAAAATAAGTGACACATATCACTTGTTTATCATTAATTGGTTAGCAAGTAATACATATCAGTTTCTTATGCCGTAAACTTGTTTATTAGTTTGATTTATCATGAGTCATTTAGCATCTCAAGTTTTTCTCAAGGATTTAAAAAAAGAAAAGAGGAGAAATTGTCCATATCCGGGATATTCGCATTGACCACCACATAATCACTTTCACTTAGTATTACCAGAATAATAATTACCAAAATCAATGGCGTTATATGAGAACTTTGGCATGGCACTTCGATCCTCCTCAAAGCTTCTTCTTTCTCGCCCTTCCCGTCTCTACGCCATTCGCTTGCAGATTCAGGCTACTACTACTCCTTCCATCATAAGAAAGGCAACATCATTCAATCACTTTTTTATTTGCATGCAGTTTCACCCTATTCTGATTTGTTATATATACTAGATCGCAAGCCCGTGCATGTCATGGAAAGGGTCTGCTAAATGAAGGAGTATTATAATTATTAGTATTATATTATTATTAGTATTAGTATTAGTATTACTATTTTTATTGTTATGATTATTTATTCTTATTTAATATTATTTATTATTACTTATTATTTATTATTATTTATTATTTATTATATTCATCAGTATAATTACTATGATTATAATTTTTATATTGTTATTTTGAGTATATAGTTTTTGGGCCTCTACAATTTGTTTTGTAAAATAAACTTATTGGCATTTTAAGTGGCCCAATACTTTCGGGTTTCTTTGCTTGAACTTGCTTTTATAGTGGTGATCCAGCTCTAGGGTTTCAATACTCTCCGATCGAGCTCCGCGTTGGTTTCTCTATTTTACGATCCACGGAATTGTTGTATTGAACTTGTACACGGAATTGCCGAAGATGTCTTTGTAAGTCGAGTTCATCAATTCTTTCCCTTCTTCATGTTATTCCTAAGATTGATTATTTCGTTTTTCGGTTTACTTTTCGGTTTACTTGATCTTATCTATGCCTTTTCTTTGAAGTTGTACAGGCACCAAGTTTTGCATGTTGCATTTGCTTTATTGTATAATGTCTATAATTTTTGATAATATTTAAATCTCGTAATGTTCTTGAATGGTTGCTATTTCAAATTAAGAAATTTAGTTTTTAGTTTGCAGTATGTATAAAAACAGTAATTTTAGTTTGAGCAAGAAACTTGAACTTAGTACTTATACCGGTATGAATTGATGGATCTACTATGGCATTTCATTTTGAAATGTAAATTTGGGAAATGCCTTAGGTTTTAATAGTTGAATCCCTTTAGTTATTTCGTAATTATGGCCCTGACACTAAAGGTGCTGTCATGAAGGTACTGTCATGAAAACCGAACATTAAGTAATTGTTTCATAAGGCAAGATTAAAGTCTTTGCTTTTAAAGCACAGTGCAGGAAAAAAAATTCTAAGCGAAGGTAAAATGTTCAGAAATTAAAGGATCACACAGTATTATAATGGAAATTGAAAATATCAAAAGCAAATATCTGAAGCTTCTTTTGCAATCTGGTTAGTGTCCCCATCCAAAATTAAAATTCACGAATCTGTAACAGGAAAATTCAACTGAATTAGAAATCAAATAATGATTTTTTTTTCAATGCAAAACTTTCACAATAGAAATGCATTATTCACATACCAAAGTATCAGCACTAATCCATCTTACTGTTGTTGATTGGAGTGGTTATCGTGGTTGAAGAAATTCATTATCACTATCACTTGATATTTTTTTCCTCTTAAAATTAACAGATTCAGGAGTATTGTAATTGTCATGAAAGTTCTCAGAAGATGCTGATTCCATCTCCTGAAATTAAAAAGAACATGCATATTATGTATTGGTAAAGAAACCTGGTAAAAATATGTAGTTGATATTAGTATTGGGTGAATTTATTACTGTAACAGAAGTGTTGTTGTGAGAAAGGTCTCGTGTAGGCTCCTCACTAACAGACTTTGGTGACAATTGCTCAACCTGAAATTTTTTAGTTATCCATGTCAGTTGTTTTCATATTATGGTTGTCAATTGTGCTAAAAAATTGTTTTTATCTGGGTAATGGTCCTCTTTGCATGAAATGCATTTAATATTTCTTCATCATCAGTCATTTGCAATATTGTGTAAGAGTTCTTTTTACGAAATACATTGAAATCCTCGTTTACGTCAATGAGAAATGCATATTCTTTATCACAAAGTGTATATAAGACAGGTGGGAAGCCATAAATGTCTCCAGTCTGAAATGATTTAGATTATTTTATATACCTGTTATATTTTAAAATGGAAATTTGTGATAAAGCAAAAGTGATATTCATAACCTGCTCAAGTTCCTTGAGCATTTCAGCAGCTGTCCTATTGAAATATATGATGGTATATCACAGTTAATGAATTTTATTTTTAGATATTAGTATTTAAAAGAGTATCTTACGTTTAAACTTTTCTTTCAGTGGTTTCTTACACGTTCCACATCCATAGTAATACCAGTTGTAATCTTCTATAATGTAGCTGATTTTGCCAAAAGTAGCATATTTCCCTTTCTGAAATGAAATCATTAGCATTGCATGGAAAATCAATAATATGAAAACAAAAAATTTACTGAAAATTAATTGCATTTACCTGTGTGCAATTTTTGATTTCTGAGATACTCTTTCTAATGCTAGGATCTGTTATGTTCAAGATAATATTGTTTTCACTTCCTGTGTTATATTGTGATGAAGCTTGTGTGAGGATTGGTGCTTGATATTTCTGACGTATGCTGAAAAATTTGCATAGTTAGTATGCTGAAAAACTAAACTCTTCAATAAGTGTATGTGGTGTAATTTCTTACATGGATTGGTATTCTTCGACCCCTGGTAAATTTGGATTGAACAAAATCCTTGTTGTTGTCCACGAAGTGTTAATGGAAATGTTTCCTATAGTTGTTGAAGATAAAATTACAATTTTTATAAATCATGAGGTAATAAGGAAATTAAAAAATATGATAAATTAGCATTTGCTTGGATTTCAAAATTACCATTCCAATCATTAACTTTAGCATACTCCATGACTATAATTTTGGGATGTTCTGGTTTCATGATAAACGAATTCATTTTTTCAGCATGCTCATCAAAAAGGCAAACCTTCATAGTATTGTTCCTGATATAGAAGATGATTTTTTTTTGATGTGATAGAACATGATTTTTTAGTCAAATAGTTAGATATAATAAGAACACATTATTATAATATAATCATATACCAAAAATGATAAATGTATAACCTTGAATCTGTGATATGGAATATCAGTTTTGTTCCTTTGTTTCCATGTTTCTGGTAGCTATCCAAGTTGTTGTGTTCAGTAATGACACCCATGACATCTATACATTTTTTGATAGAAATGTTATCTAAGTAGAACTTTATAATATCGATTTCATCAATTGATAAATTTATCCTATGAATAGCAATAATAAACACAAAGAAGGTCACCTATTAGATAATCAATTTTTTTCAAGCCTGATGGAGCTGGTGAAAGGATGTCTTCAAAAGTCTCAAAGTTAAATCCATGGTGTGGTAAACTTTCTCTACTTTCTTCAATTTTTGTAGCATAAGTGAATTTCAGTCTCCATGTACCTTTGATTACTTTCAGCGTCCCTTCATTTTTTTCACCAATAAATTTGCACACTCTAATACAGATTCCTTCTTTAAGCCATTTTTGAAGCTTATTGAATGTCTCCACTGAGTTGATATAACAGTGTAGCTTTTGAGCCTTCACGTGACAGAGAAAAAAAAATCAAATCATGAATACAATTTTATCGAATATCATTTCATCCTTACTTTATTTAATTATCTCTTAGGACAATGAATTAAGTAAAAAAGAAGTGTTCTTACCTCATTGTCCAATAATATAACATGCATGCATCTCAATGTATTTCCTGGTTGCATTGTTTTCCATACTCTATTAACCCTTGCGTGCAATGAAATCCCAACTACTCTTATTTCCGTGACAGTGATCCAACAACCCATCTTTATTTAAGTCAAACGACCAGTGATGGTTGTTGAGGAAAATTCCCCATTGAAGAATTCCTCTACAAGATGGTGGTGTCTATGGTGGTGCATAATATGGTAGGAGCATTATGAAAATTATAAATTTGAAAATAATTTTGAAAACTAAAATTAAAAAAAAAATTTGAAACTAACGTTATAAAACTGGAAACTAGTTTTGACTTTTGAAAATTTGAAAACTTAAAACTAAAAACCACCCGAATGGGAAAGAGGTTGTCATCATAAATATATTTAACATGAAAAATGATTGATAGACCTACAAAATAAGTGACACATATCACTTGTTTATCATTAATTGGTTAGCAAGTAATACATATCAGTTTCTTATGCCGTAAACTTGTTTATTAGTTTGATTTATCATGAGTCATTTAGCATCTCAAGTTTTTCTCAAGGATTTAAAAAAAGAAAAGAGGAGAAATTGTCCATATCCGGGATATTCGCATTGACCACCACATAATCACTTTCACTTAGTATTACCAGAATAATAATTACCAAAATCAATGGTGTTATATGAGAACTTTGGCATGGCACTTCGATCTTCCTCAAAGCTTCTTCTTTCTCGCCCTTCTCGTCTCTACGCCATTCGCTTGCAGATTCAGGCTACTACTACTCCTTCCATCACAAGAAAGGCAACATCATTCAATCACTTTTTTATTTGCATGCAGTTTCACCCTATTCTGATTTGTTATATATATTATATGCCCATTTGTTTTTTTTTTTTTGTTTTTGTTTTTAATCTTGGATCAAAAGGGATGCTTTATAGCTTCAGATATTTGAAAGTGATTGCAAAGTTATAGTCTTTTTGACTGTTTATTCCGACCCATATGAATTTTGAGCTTCTTTTTATGAGTTTAGGGTGTTCTAATTAAAAACCCATTTGATGATGAACAACTCTGAATTGCATTAGGTTGATTCTTCTTATTATTATTATCATTATTACTAGCTCTCACCCCGTGCAATGCACGGGTTATTGATAATTTAATTTTTTATATTAAATATTTTAAAGTAAAAATTGTTTTTATTTTAAAGTAAAGATTATTATTGCACAACAATAAAAAAAATTATACAAAAAGACAGATACTTAAATCAAACACTACACTTAAAAAAATTAATTTAAATGAGTTTGTTGAGAAATATTGTACTTTTTTGTATAAATAAAAAGTAACACTTTTTATCTGATATCTTCCTTATTTATTTAATAGATAAATTAACATTTTTATATGATTATCAACTTTATTTTAAATAATCAAAAGTAAATCATATTTAAATTTTTTCATCTTTTTTGTTTGGTGGTATTATAAGTAAATTTAAGGATAAATTAAAATATTCCGTATTATTTTTATATGATTATCAACTTTATTATGATAATTAAATACAAATCAGAATAAAATCTTTTGATCTTTTTTGTTTAATGGTATTATGAGGAAATTTAAGGATAAATTGGAATATCCACTATTTCATATAACATGAAGACGACATTGAAATTGTTATTTTTGACTATCTTGGTTAACACATTTCACTTTATTATGAATATAATATTGGCTTTTTTTATATATTTAATATTATATTTGTCTATGTATAGATGAGTATTAAATTAATGTATTCCTTATTTAGTTTATCGATGAATTAACACGTTTTATCATGATATTATGATTAATTATTAGAGTGAAATGAAAATTAAACTTTTTTATATTTTTTTGTTTGATGGTATTATGAGTAGATTTAAAGATAAATCAAAATATTTTCTATTGCATAAGACATGATAATTTAGCATATTTTAAATATAATTATCACATCTAATATGAAAACTTATATATAATTAAACCAAAATTATACATTCTGATTTTTTATTGGATAATATTATAAGATATTTCTTATATTTATTTGATGGATAAATTAATATTTTTTTACCATTATTATTTTTTTAATATAATTATCACATTTATTATTATTATTATTATTTATATTTAAATATTTTGATTTTTTTTATCGTTTATCTTATCTCATGATAAAAACGGAAAAAAAAAATCATAAATAAATCGAAAAACATTATTTCTTCAAATAGGCAAAAGACTCACAAAAACTATTTCTCACCGGAATACGATCAGGGTATTTATTCTTAATCCTATAAGCCTTAGCCATTCTCTTCTTTGAAAAGAGAAAAGGATCAATTATTTGCATATTCTTTCAACAAAGAATAATCAAAGTAAGTATGTATAACAATTTACTAAAATTAAAAAAAAAACACAACTTACCAAGGTCATGCTCTTGTTTAAAGTAACTAATTGATGTCATTCTTCCTGAAATTAGCATTGAGCAAAAGTCAATTAAAAGTATAACAAAATATGCATCATCTAATAAGTAATTCATCAAACACTAAAAAAATCAAAATTAAGAGCTCTAAGTAGAGGAATAAACAAAAGTCAATTAAAAGTATAACAAAATATGCATCACCTAATAAGTAATTCATCAAACACTCAAAAATCAAAATTAAGAGCTTTAAGTAGATGAATGAGGGAAAAAATAAAAATTAAAGAAGGAATTTGGAGAAGAGAATTCTTAAAATTAGATAGAACTTTAAAAATTGAATGGGAGAGCCTATTATATATATATAGTGATTTTTTAAATATTTTTGTTGAGGATAATGTTTTGTTCAACAAATTGAGGATAATGATTTCACATACAGATAATGATTATATAATTTTAAATAATTAATTTAATTTCAAATTGTAATTTTGGTTAGAGATAATGTTATTTACCTACAAACATATAATGATTAAATAAATTTAAATAGTTTATTTAATTTTAAATTGTAATTTTGATTAGAGATAATGATTATCTACCTACAAATTCTCTGCTGCGAGGAAAACTTCACCGGACAAACATGGTGCCTCGAAAAGGGATCCTTTTATATATAGATAGTAGATTATTATTATTATTAATTATTTTATGTAGTATTAGTTATTCATACCTTGGGCAATTTTTTTTTTTTGGAGAATTCATGTCTAATAAGGAAGTTACCCAGTATTGTTAATGATATTTTCAAAACTACCCTTATAATATCATTGAGACACCAAAAAGTGTTGAGTAAATATGATTATTCATGGAAAGAAATGAATATCATTGGAAATTGGAAAGATGTCTTATATATAGCACTAGGGGTGTAAGTGATCCGGTCTCGGACCGCGAGACCGGTCAGATCGGACCGGATCAGACCGAAAAATATGGTCCAGTCTGGTCTCGCGATCCGGTCCAGTCTGGATATTTTTAGACCGTTCTCATGTGGTCCGGTCCACGGTCTCACAAATTTTGAGACCACCAAGACCGGACCGGACAGATAGCTGAAATAAAAAATAAAAAAAAAAAAAAAAAACCTTCACCTCCATAAGAATTGTTAGAGCCCATGGTTTCCTTTTAGGATCTTTTTCGAAAAAGCTTTTAAGCTCGATCTTTTGACCGAGCTCTGATACCACTTGTTGGAAACCAACAAGCGGCCTAACAATTTAGTAGAGGGGGGTGAATAGTAAATTGTAGCAACAATATTAAATTTTTCGGATATTATTGAAATGAATAAGAATAAAAGATGAATTTCTGGAAAAGCATTGTTTACTTGAGTAAAATTAGCAAGGATGTAGAATAGATTGACGAAGCAGTAAGTGAACAAAGCAAAAAATTAATGCAACCTTCAGGGACGAAAAGTAACGGAAAGATTAAGAACTTTTAACAACTTATTAACACTTAATTATTATTTTTAATTCAATTACCCTTGTCTTCAATTAATTTATTTATGCAACTGGAGAAAGCAGAGAAGAAAATAAATAGGCAGCACACAACCAAATTTTATACTGGTTCACTCTCAATTTTGAGAGTTAGTCCAGTCCTCCCTTCAGAGATTGGGAGATTTGCTATTAATCAAATTGTTAGAAAAACAAAGGATTATACAAGTGAACCTCACTCAATCCTAATCCTTCCAAGAGTGTACCAAACTCTTGAATTCTACCCCAATTTGATTCTGGTGATGAAGAACCTCTTCCAAAGCTTCCTTGAAACCTTCAAGTAGCTCCACCAGGTTAAGAACTTCTTAGTCTTGTGCTTAGGAACCTCCTAAGGCTTCAATTTACCTAAGACCCACTTAGGTTGGCTTGGACGCCTTCCAAGACTTGATGCAACAAGCAGAAAATGTTTACAAGCGAATTACAGACTTAAATTCGCATAAAATTAAGCACAGCTCTTTAAAAGAGATTCTAACTCAGTCTAGAAGCAAAATGAAAATATGAGCAGAGACTGAGAATTTTGAATAATACTTGAGAGAATTGATGAAGCTTGTTGTGTAAAAAAAATTATCTTTTGCAAGAGAAAAGAAGCATCATTAAATAGGCAAAGATTTGGAGTCAGATGCATTAATCACCAAAGAGAAAAAATAGCACCTCCAACGCTCCTGTGAAGAAAAATTAGCTTTTGCCAGCGTACATGTTAAAAAAAACTTTATTAATGAGTTGTCTTATAGATTGAGTAAAACGACTTTTGCTGAATAAAATATAATTTATTTTGAAAACTACTATTTAAAAGGATTTTACTTTGAATAACAACTTTAAGTAACAATATTTTGACTCGAGTAAAATGGTGCAGTTTTAAGAAAATTGTTTATTCAATTTTAATTTATTTTCAAGACTTGTTTTTGTTTATTTCTCTCAAGTATATATCAATGATTAATCTCATCCTGACATGCGTATATATCATTTACCTGTAGATTGATATTAATCCTATTTTAAATACTCACACTCAATACTTGAATAAATATTACAAATATGAAACACATAAGTATGAATGTAGAATCTTGATATATCTTTGGTGTTGTTGTTGCTTGGTCTTCAATATGTGAATTAATTATTGTGTCATCATCAAAACCATAGTTTCTTATCCTTGGAGACTTGATTTTACAATCTCCCCTTTTTGATGATGACAAAATAATTACTTGTTGAGGCTCCCCCTTAATGTAAAAACCTGAAAAACCGGTAAGACGATAACAACAGCAACAACAAATACAGCAGATTACAGCAATACTTACTCCCCTTTTTTTCATAATAAAAAAGGACAGGAAAAAAATAGATACCAGCATGTTATTTCACCAGAACATACGTGAAAACAGTATAGATAATTTTTGTGAATACTCACATACGGGAAAGAAGATTATAGCTAAAAATACATGTTCCCCTTGAAAGTGAAAAGCTCCCCCTGAAACTTTGATAAACAGAAATCAAATAATCCAAAAAAAAATTTCAGTACAGACTAAAAATATATATAAGCAAGATAACTAAAAGACATAGTTTTTTTTTTATATAAAAGCAGAGTTTATACAAAACGTAGCGGAAATAAGTGGTTAAAACTAGAAAAAGACAAAACAGGATAGAGAAAACAAGAATCAAGAGGAAGAAGGAAGAGGATAGAAGCGCTGAAGCATGTCTATCAATTGGGTGAGCTGGGCTGATTGAGCATCCATTCTTTCATCAAAATGAGCTTGTAGTTAATTTGAAATAGGGTGTGCAAAGTACCAGCAACCAAAGAGTCATATTTTCCATGGTCACCTCTAAGGTTTGCATAAAATTGTCGCACTAGCCTAGGATAAATATCATGATGAAATTCTAGAAAATTGATTAAATTATGTTTCTTAAGCATAGTAACGAAATCAAAACCATGTTGCTGCATAAAACCAGAATTAATCCAAGTAATAACCCCAAATTCCTGAGTGAGAAAGAGAGACTTAATTTAAAATGTATAATTTAAATTATTAAAAGGAACAATCTCAATTAAGAAGCAAGGCATACTTAATAAGACATTTTAGTTAATTTTTTTTTTAAAATTTTATTTTAAATTTTCAAGTCAAAAACTAGAAAAACTAACTAACCCAAGCAACAACCTTCAATTCATAAGCAGATTACTATATAAGTACTAGCTAGGCTAACAAATTCAAGAGGAACAAAGAGATCAGCAGCACTCATATAGCCTCACATCTCTCATATAAGTGGGTTAAAACATTGCACTCAAGTTCATCAATGAAAATGCACTACCATAAGCTTGACCATAGACCAAAATCTCCACTGAAATTATTGAATACATGCAAGAATCAAAAGGTCTTAAATTGGTTGTAACGTGGACATGGCTAAAGATGTTTGGTGGGATAAAAGAAACAAATGATTATCACAAAAGGGCTAAAATAATGATGCAACAACATAATATCCCTTAAAAATATGAATGGAGCATAAAGACTTTTGGGAATAATATCAACTTCACAATTCATCCTTCATTCCCTTTTCTTTTTCTTTTCATTCTCTCTATTCTATTCTCTTTATTATTATTATTTTTTTTTTAAGAGAGATAGAGATAACAAAAAATTTTCTTTAAGCTTATCACTTTCATTTTTTTTTTTGAAACAACACATTCCCATTTGCACCATTCAAATTTCAAAGATACCAAGAATATATCAATAATGAAAAGGGTACCAAAGAAATCATAATTCAATAGGCTCGAGGTGTGCAACTAAGGGAAAAATGTTAATCAAAATTGATGAAGGGCAGAAAAACACAATCCTAGGTGCCTTAATCATATTCACGCATGCAATCAATTATCAATCTCAAAATGGTCACAGGTCAAGTTCTAGAATACACAATCAAAGAGAACAACTCTCATGAAAAAAATAATATTCATTATGTGTTTACACCTTTAAGGCTCAAATCTTACTAGGTAAGGACAATGTACTGATCAATTATTCCAACAAAAATTTGCAAAACTAGCCAATATCTATAAAGTATCTGCTCAATTCAATTCAGTCAAATGCAAAGAGTTAATCAATTCTCCTAATCAAATATCTACATTATCAACACAAAAATATGGGAGAGAATTAAAGTCAGAATTTTTATTTTTATTATTATTATTATTATTATTATTTTTTATAAAATCGATTTAGCTAACACTTAATTCGTCTAAAATACCTAGTTCCCTTCTTATATGATAGAAGGTGTCCCTAGGTAGGGGTTTTGTAAAAATGTCAGCTAATTGATTTGATGTACTTACAAATTCAATGGTGCAATCACCTTTTTGCACATGATCTCTTAAGAAATGATGTCTTATTTCAATATGCTTGGTTCTTGAATGATAAACTGGATTCTTAGTCAAGTTGATTGCACTTGTATTATCGCATTTAATAGGAATATTTTCTAGTTTTACACCAAAATCCGATAGTTGTTGTTTCATCCATAATAGTTGAGTACAACAACTTCCGGCTGCGATATATTCAGCTTCAGCGGTAGAAAGAGCAACACAAGCTTGCTTTTTAGAAAACCATGACACTAATGAACTTCCCAATAAATGGCAAGTACCACTAGTGCTTTTACGATCTAGCTTGCATCCCGCAAAGTCAGCATCAGAATAACCAACTAAACTAAGATTGGAATCACTAGGATACCATAAACCAGTATTTATTGTCCCCTTTAAATATTTAAATATACGTTTAACAGAGGATATGTGAGATTCCTTAGGATTAGCTTGAAAGCGAGCACACATACATACAGAAAACATAATATCCGGTCTTGATGCAGTTAAATATAGAAGGCTACCTATCATACCTCTATATTTAGTCACATCTACCGGTTTATCTGAATCATCCTTGTCTAAATAACAAGAAGTGCCCATTGGAGTAGCTGCCTCCTTACAATTGTCCATTCCGAATTTCTTAAGAAGTTCCTTGCAATATTTTCCTTGGTGTACAAAGATTCCTTCTTTTACTTGCTTTATTTGTAGTCCTAGGAAGAATGTGAGTTCTCCCATCATTGACATTTCGAATTCTCCTTTCATTAAGTCTGAAAACTTTCTACACAGAGACATATCAGTAGCACCAAATATAATATCATCAACATACACTTGTACTAATAACATATCCTTTTTGGTTTTATAAATAAACAAAGTTGTATCAACCATCCCTCTATCAAATCCTTGTTCTAAAAGAAAAGAACTCAATCGTTCATACCAAGCTCTAGGAGCTTGCTTCAAACTATAAAGAGCCTTTTTGAGTTTATAAACATGATTTGGAAATTCATGATTTTCAAAGCCGGGAGGTTGTTTGACATATACTTCCTCATTTATAAAACCATTCAAGAAGGCACTTTTAACATCCATTTGAAATAGTGTGAATTTCATTATTGATGCAAAAGCAAGTAAAATTCGGATTGTTTCAAGGCGTGCAACCAGAGCATAGGTTTCATCATACTCAATACCTTCCTCTTGGTTGTATCCTTGAGCAACAAGTCTCGCTTTGTTTCTTATGATTGCTCCTGATTCATCAAGTTTGTTTCTAAAAACCCATTTTGTAACAATTATAGTATGATCATTTTGTTTCTAATAAACATCATCCTCAATTGCTTTCTTAACAGAATCAGGTTCAATTTGAGAAACAAATGAAACAAAATGACAAATATTTTGAATAGTACGGCGTGTTAATACTCCCTGTGAGATGTCACCTATGACATTTTCAATTGGATGATTCCTGTGTGTTTTCCATGCAGGAGGAAGTTCTTCTTTAGCTTCTTCCTTATCATCATTAATTTGATCTTCCTGGCTGTACTTTTCAATTAAGTGCTCAAAATTTCCAGCCTTGTCATCAAGACTCAAAGTATCTCCTTTCGGAGATTCATCAAATACAACATGAATTGATTCCTCTATAGTTGAAGTTCTTTTATTAAAAACTCTAAAAGCTTTACTATGAGAAGAATAACCTAAAAATATACCTTCATCAGATTTGGAATCAAATTTTCCAAGATTTTCTTTTCCATTATTCAAAATAAATACTTTGCATCCAAATACATGAAAATGAGATATATTTGGTTTTCTTCCTTTGTAAAGGTCATAGGGAGTTTTCTTTAACATTGGTCTAATTAAAATTCTATTCATAACATAGCATGCAGTATTGACAGCATCAGCCCAAAAATAATGTGTAAAATCAAGTCTCCAAGGATAAGAAACTATGGTTTTGATGATGACACAATAATTAATTCACATATTGAAGACCAAGCAATAACAACACCAAAGATATATCAAGATTCTACATTCATACTTATGTGTTTCATATTTGTAATATTTATTCAAGTATTGAGTGTGAGTAGTTAAAATAGGATTAATATCAATCTACAGGTAAATGATATATATGCATGTCAGGATGAGATTAATCATTGATATATACTTGAGAGAAATAAACAAAAACAAGTCTTGAAAATAAATTAAAATTGAATAAACAATTTTCTTAAAACTGCACCATTTTACTCGAGTCAAAATATTGTTACTCAAATTTGTTACTCAAAGTAAAATCCTTTTAAATAGTAGTTTTCAAAATAAATTATATTTTATTCAGCAAAAGTCGTTTTACTCAATCTATAAGACAACTCATTAATAAAGTTTTTTTTTTAACATGTACGCTGGCAAAAGCTAATTTTTCTTCACAGGAGCATTGGAGGTGCTATTTTTTCTCTTTGGTGATTAATGCATCTGGCTCCAAATCTTTGCCTATTTAATGATGCTTCTTTTCTCTTGCAAAAGATAATTTTTTTTACACAACAAGCTTCATCAATTCTCTCAAGTATTATTCAAAATTCTCAGTCTCTGCTCATATTTTCATTTTGCTTCTAGACTGAGTTAGAATCTCTTGTAAAGAGCTGTGCTTAATTTTATGCGAATTTAAGTCTGTAATTCGCTTGTAAACATTTTCTGCTTGTTGCATCAAGTCTTGGAAGGCGTCCAAGCCAACCTAAGTGGGTCTTAGGTAAATTGAAGCCTTAGGAGGTTCCTAAGCACAAGACTAAGAAGTTCTTAGCCTGGTGGAGCTACTTGAAGGTTTAATGGAAGCTTTGGAAGAGGTTCTTCATCACCAGAATCAAATTGGGGTAGAATTCAAGAGTTTGGTACACTCTTGGAAGGATTAGGATTGAGTGAGGTTCACTTGTATAATCCTTTGTTTTTCTAACAATTTGATTAATAGCAAATCTCCCAATCTCTGAAGGGAGGACTGGACTAGCTCTCAAAATTGAGAGTGAACCAGTATAAAATTTGGTTGTGTGCTGCCTATTTATTTTCTTCTATGCTTTCTCCAGTTGCATAAATAAATTAATTGAAGACAAGGGTAATTGAATTAAAAATAATAATTAAGTGTTAATAAGTTGTTAAAAGTTCTTAATCTTTCCGTTACTTTTCGTCCCTGAAGGTTGCATTAATTTTTTGCTTTGTTCACTTACTGCTTCGTCAATCTATTCTACATCCTTGCTAATTTTACTCAAGTAAACAATGCTTTTCCAGAAATTCATCTTTTATTCTTATTCATTTCAATAATATCCGAAAAATTTAATATTGTTGCTACAATTTACTATTCACCCCCCTCTACTAAATTGTTAGGCCGCTTGTTGGTTTCCAACAAGTGGTATCAGAGCTCGGTCGAAAGATCGAGCTTAAAAGCTTTTTCGAAAAAGATCCTAAAAGGAAACCATGGGCTCTAACAATTCTTATGGAGGTGAAGGTTCTTCAATAAATCGTCCTCCACTATTTAATGGTGAAGGATATGCTTTTTGGAAAGTTAAAATGAGAGTATTTATTGAAGCAATTGATATTGATATTTGGGATGCAATTGAAAATGGTCCCTATGTTCCTAAAAAGAAAATTAATGAGGAAGTGGTAACAATTCCTAGAGCAAGTTGGAATGATGATGACAAAAAGAAAGTCTCATATGATTTAAAAGGTAAAAACATCATCATATCTGCCTTGACTCATGATGAATTTTACCGTATCTCTCAATGTAAAACTGCTAAGGAAATGTGGGACACTTTGCAAGTTACACATGAAGGAACTAGCGAAGTAAGACGTGCTAGATTAAATACCTTAACACATGAGTACGAATTGTTTCGCATGTTACCAAATGAAACAATTAGTGACTTGCAAAAGCGGTTCACACATTTAGTTAATCACTTAATTGATTTAGGAAGAACTTTTCGTGATGGTGAAACTATTAACAAAGTTCTGAGATGTCTTGATAGGAAATGGCAACCCAAGGTAACAGCTATCATCGAATCCAAAGACTTGGATAAAATGGATTTAGCTACTTTGTTTGGAAAGCTCCAAGAACATGAAATGGAACTGTCAAGGCTAGGAATGCATGAGGAATCTGATAAGAAGAAAAAGAGTATATCGCTCAAAGCTTCAACAAAGGTCTCTAAAGAAGTGGAAGAATGCTCAACAAACGAAAATTCTGATCATGAACCAAGTGAGGAAGATATGGGTATGTTTGTTAAAAGATTCAATAAATTCCTCAAAGGTAAGAAAGGAGGTTTCACATCAAGAAACAAAGGTAATAAAGTTTTTAAACAAAGAAATATAAGTTCTAAAGATGAATTAAAGTGTCATGAATGTGGTGGAAAAGGTCACATAAAAATGGAATGCCCTACATTCTTGAAAAAGAACGACAAAAAGAACCAAGATACAAAGGGCAAGAAAGCCTACATCACTTGGGATGCACCAAATAATGAAGACGAGTCTTCTTCAAGCAGCTCAGATGATGAAGAAGCAAATTTGTGCTTAATAGGAAGATATGATGAAGAAGCATCGTCTAGCCATAGCATCAAAGAGCAAGGAGATGAGGTAACTTCTGACACCGAATCCGATATTGAATCTGAATCTTTAAATTATGAAGAATTATACAATGAATATATTGAAATGCATAATGAATTTAAGAAACTTGCTAAGTTATATGTTGAAAGAAAGAAAACAATTTTGAAATACAAAGAGCAAGTTCTAAATTTAGAAAAATGCATTAAAGTGATGAAAAATGAAAATAAAATCTTGGAACAAACCATTGACACTTTAAAGATTCAAGAAATCCCTGCTTGTGAAAGTTGCAAAAGTCAAGAAAAAGAAATTTTTAATTTAAAGAAGACTATTGCAGCATTCTCAAGAGGAGATAAATTGCTAAATCAATTACTTGTCAATCAAAGAGACAATTCAAACAAAGCTGGACTAGGCTATGTGAATGCCAAAAAGAAACATTTTAGAAAAGTTGGCTCGTTTTCAAAAGTTAATAATTCTAAAAGGCCAACTTGCTTTTATTGTGGTATTCATGGACACACATCAAATAAATGCAACATTAAACATCATGGTGTGCCTAGTGGTAAATTTATTTGGATTGTTAAGGGAGAAGATCCCTATGCTAACATGAAGGAACCCAAAACCATTTGGGTACCCAAAATGAACAAGTAATCATTATTTTGTAGATGTGCCTTCGAACAAAGAAAGATCTATGGTATTTGGACAGCGGATGCTCAAGGCACATGACTGGAGATAAGCGGAATTTCATTGAGCTTACTCCAAAAGAAAAAGGATATGTTACATATGGAGACAATAACAAAGGTAAAATATTGGGTAAAGGTAAGATAGGTAATGCTTCAAACTTGGTTATCGATAATGTTTTCTATGTTCAAGGATTAGAACATAATCTTTTAAGCATTAGTCAGTTATGTGACATCGATAATCATGTGTTATTTACTTCCTCTCACTGTTTTATTAAAAGTAACAAAGATAACTCTATCAAATTTGTTGGTAAAAGGTCAAACAATACCTATTTGGTTGATTTAAATGAAATCACTTCTTTGGTATCTACTTGTTTAGTTAGCAAAGAAAATGATATCTGGTTATGGCATCGAAGGACAGCTCATATAAATATAAATCAATTAAAGAGATTGCAATCTAAAGACCTGGTAGTTGGTTTACCAAAGCTGAAATTTGATATCAAAGGTGTTTGCACTCCTTGTAAAAAGTGTAAACAAACTAAAAATAATTTTCCATCTAAAAATATGGTATCCACAACAAGACCATTGGAAATACTCCATATGAACTTGTTTGGTCCTTCTCAAGTTAAAAGCTTTGGTGGTAACTACTATGCCTTAGTGATTGTTGATGACTTTTCTAGATTTACATGGACTTTATTTTTAGCCTTAAAAAGTGATGCTTATGAAAGTTTTAAACATCATGTTAAAAGAATCCAAAACCAAGTCAACCAAAAAGTTATTGCTATCCGAAAGGACCATGGTGGTGAGTTCGAAAACTACAAATTTGATAAGTTTTGTGAAAAATATGGTATTGAACATCAATTTTCTGCTCCAAGAACTCCTGAACAAAATGGAGTTGTGGAATGGAAAAATAGAGTACTTGAGGAACTTGCAAGAACTATGTTAAATGATTCTCAAGTACCACATTATTGTTAGGCCGCTTGTTGGTTTCCAACAGTACAATGATTTACAACACATTTACATAGACTCTTATTAGGGAGTCTGTCAGTGACAAAGATTTTTTTGTTTTTTTTCCCATTTCTACCGCTGGATATGAAAGAATGTATGTACAATGTGACATAGTTGTTGCGGCTGTTTACATTGTTTTAGGGTTAAGAAATTGAAAATAGTAGGATTAGGCCAGTGGTTTGTTTAAATGGAGCCTGATGATGCTTTTTATCTTAAATAAAATTAGTCTAATTAAAATCTTTTTGATTCTATGTATTAAGATTAGACTATCTTTTTTTTCCGAATTTGTTAAATCATTACTTTATCATCAGCATGCGTTACGCAAATTATAATAAAGTTAATTCAATGTAGTCAATTGACATATAAGTATTTGATGGAGTTTGATTGGAAAAGGAAAAAAATTGAAAAGGGATTAAAAAGAGATTGAGTCTGATTCGAATGGAACACATTTAATCATTTTTAGTAACTCATGCATAATCTTAAAATACATTATACAAAAAATGGAAGGAAAATTTATTATAAAAAATGGTTTTTACATGGAGTGATTATAAAAAATAAAACCCCAAAAGGTCTTATAAACAGGATCGGAGGAAGTATAAATATTGTTCATTTAAGCAAAGAGTAATATATGCACTTTGTTATTTCTCCATATATTTTTGAAAGTATCATGCTCCCTTCCTTATCATTTTTAAGCAAAAAAAACTACATGCACAACTATAAAAAAAAAGATAGTTAAATGTGCTCCCTCCGTCCTTAATTATAAAATCCTTTTGGGAGATTTCATGTCTATTAAGAAAGTTGACTAATTTAGTTAATTGTATTGGAAATTTGAATTTTTTATGTGTATTTTCAAAATTACCCCTATTAATATTATTGGGAATCTAAAAATTGGTATGAGGTCTTATAAATAGGGACAAAATAAAAGTGTCAAAATGGTCTTATAATTAGAAACGGAGGGAGTATTTAATTTTCTTGAAATCATGGAAAAAATATATTTTTTACCTAAAATATTCTTCCACACTTATGCAAAATAAATATTATTTTTCATGTTTGCCCCTATTTAATATGTTTCGGTTTATGTAAGTAGTGAATAAAAATTAACAATTATAGAAAGATAAAGGGCATAGTAGAAAAAAATTATAATTAATGTATTTAAAATCTAAATAATAATTAGATTTCTTAAAAAATGTGTTTTGTTTAAAATATGACAGATAAATAAGAACGGGAAAATATTTATTGGAGTAATAAAGTACTATTAGTAATGAAGGATATTTTTGGGATGTTAATATTTATAAGTGCACGAATAAGTGGTTTTTACTTATATATGAGACCGTTTCATGTATGTTTTTTCTTATAAATCATGCAGAAGAAAATACATGTTTTTTAATTATTGTAATTGTTGGGATATTTTTTATATGATTTTGACCTTTTTTTAATTGTGGATAGATTGTTTTTTTTATTGGGAAGATTTTGATCGCATAAATGTTGGGTTATAATTTATTCATAAGGTTTGGGAAGATTTTTTTAAATCTTTAAAGATATAATTTTTTAGATATAATTTTTTATACAAGAAATGGAAGGAATACTAATTATAAAAGAATGTATGACGGTACTACACTGTATGACGGACCAATACTTCTTCTACAGTTCCTTTGCCTTTTCAGTACCTGTGCCTATGTCCAAATGCCCACGGAGTAATTGATGGTTTTCGTTACCTGTGCCTTTTCATTTAGAGTTATACTCTGTTCGTCTCACGTATAAGACTCGTTTGGATGATTTCATGTCTATTAAAAAAAGTTGGTTAATTAAATTAATGGTATTAAAAATGTGAATATTTGATATGTATTTTCAAAACTATTCCTATTAATATTATTGAAAATCTAAAAAATGTTAAATGAATAGGGGTGTTTGTGGAAAGAAGTAATTAATAGTCATTGAAAATTGGTACTTGGTCATATAAATAGAGATAAAATAAAAATGCCAAAGATGTCTTATATTTAGGAACAGAGGTAGTACATTGAAAACCAACTTATTAATTACTCCCTTCGTATCTTATTATTTGTTCTTTTTAGGAAAGATTTTTTTTATCTTTTTATATGTCTTTTGAGGATTTCAAGAGTGAAATAAATATTATCTTTTGAGGATTTCAAGAGTAATTAATAGTCATTGAAAATTGGTACTTGGTCTTATAAATAGAAATAAAATAAAAATGTCAAATAAATCTTATATTTAAGAACGCATGTAGTACATTGGAAACCAACTTATTGATTACTCCCTTCGTATCTTATTATTTGTTGTTTTTAGAAAAAAAATTTTGTATCTTTTTATATGTCTTTTGAGGATTTCAAGAGTGATATAAATATTATTTTTCATGTTTGCCCCTATTTAATATGTTTCGGTTTATGTAAGTAGTGAATAAAAATTAACAATTATAGAAAGATAAAGGGCATAGTACAAAAATATAATTAATGTATTTAAAATCTAAATAATAATTAGATTTCTTAAAAAATGTGTTTTGTTTAAAATATGACAGATAAATAAGAACGAGAAAAATATTTATTGGAGTAATAAAGTACTATTAGTAATGAAGGATATTTTTGGGATGTTAATATTTATAAGTGCACAAATAAGTGATTTTTACTTATACATGAGACCATTTCATGTATGTTTTTTTCTTATAAATCATACAGAAGAAAATACATGTTTTTTAATTATTGTAATTGTTGGGATATTTTTGATATGATTTTGACCTTTTTTTTTTAATTGTGGATAGATTGTTTTTTTTTTGGAAGATTTTGATCGCATAAATGTTGGGTTATAATTTATTCATAAGGTTGAAATTTTTAAAGATATAATTTTTTAGATATAATTTTTTATACAAGAAATGGAAGGAATATTAATTATAAAAAAATGTTTTTACATGGAGTGATTATAAAAAATAAAAACCCCAAAAGGTCTTATAAATAGGACCGGAGGAAGTATAAATATTGTTCATTGTTTATAGGATTTTAATTTTTATAGAGATATTTGGATATTTTTTAAATTAGTAATCTTTAGCTTGATTTCTTTAGTAAATTTTATTGCATAAATATTCTGGTGCAATACATAAATAATAATTATGGTTTTCTACAATAATGTTTTATGCATAAAAAATTATATATTTCTATTTTTATTCATATAGATAAAACTTAGTGAAATGTTTAAAGGATAATTACCCCACGTCCCCACCCAAGAACTATACCCCGTGCATCGCACGGCTACATATACTAGTAAAAATAAAGCATACAGCCCTCCTCTCTCAGCCATTCAAAAGAAACCTTATCTTTGAAGACTTAAACTCAAACCCTCTCTATCTCAGTACACACCTTCTCTCTTCACCCTCTCTCTCGGTGCACACTTTCTCTCTTCCCACAAAACCCTAAGCGCCGCCGCCGCCGCCCCTCCGCCCTCCCTCCGCCTTCCGTCCGCTCTCTCTCTCTCCCTCCGTCTCAAGAGCTCGCCGCCTCTCTCTCCCTCCGTTCTCATTTCTCAAGCTCTCTGCCGCTCGCCGCTCGCCACGCTCCGGTTCTCCCTCACGCTCCAGTTATCAAGCGCCTCAGCCACGCCGTCTGCTCGCCACCGCCGTCTTCTTTGCTTCTCCTCATTTCTCACTTCCAGATCCAGTTCTCACTTCCAGCCCCAAAGCAGAGGCCTGAGGACATTGCTCCACAACCAGAATACTAGTCAAGTAAAGTCCATTAAGACGATTGACCATTTTGACTAGCCTCTCCATTCATCATGTCGGTATGCTCAGCATGACCATTTGATCAAAAGTTGATGGAAATTGTAGAAGAGCTCTATAATCTACAAAAATAATCTACGTCTTCTTTGCCGTCTGTTCTCAGTTCCAGTGGAAAAAATGAAATAAAATAGGTTTTTATTTATTTTTTATTATTATGGTCTAAATAGACCGGACCGAACCGGACCATTCATGAACGGTCCAGTTCGATCCGGTCTTTACATATAGATAACGTCCAGACCGGACCAGACCGGATCACATTAATTTAAACGGTCCGGTCCCTAAAGTCCATGAAAGACCGGACCGGACCGTTACACCCCTACTAGTAGCACAAGAAAAGTTCCCAAAAGGGTGTTATACTAAGGACCGGAGGGAGGAGGGAGGGAGTATTATTGATGATATTGTTGTTGTAAACTACCATTCCAGTCCCTGACTTTGTATGTATCCATCATTTTTGTCCTTGACATTATCAAATTACACAATTCGCAAAAGTTACTCAGTTAGTCCTTGACAAGGATTGAAGTGAATAACGTGGATAGGGTACCAGAGAGTAACTTGAATAACTTTTATAAATCCCAGGGACTATTGTGTAATTTTGGTAATGTCAGGGACGGACGCATGCAAAGTAGCATCCATTTATATATATATATATATATATATATATATATATATATGAGTGAAGTACCACTTTGTATGTATCCATCATTTTTGTCTTTGACATTATCAAATTACACAATTCGCAAAAGTTACTCAGGTTAGTCTTGACAAGGATTGAAGTGAATAACATGGATAGGGTACCAGACAGTAACTTGAATAACTTTTATAAATCCCAGGGACTATTGTGTAATTTTGGTAATGTCAGGGACGGAAGTGGCAAACGCATGCAAAGTAGCATCCATTTATATATCACTTTGGTCCCTCACGTTTGTTAGATGAGACACTTTTGAGAAATTCACTTCAGTTGACGGAGTGGACAGAGGGACTTAAGTGTCCCATAAAAAAATCTTCAGGGACTAAAAGTGAATTTCCACATTTTGAGGGACTAAAGTGTCCCATCTAAAAAACATGAGGGAGCAAAGTGATACTTCACTATATATATATACACACACATATATATATTAACATGGTCTTTCAGCGTGAGCTTTTTCTACATAAAATTGGTCATTCAATATGGCATTTTGACATCAAGTTAATTTGATGAAACCATTTTGATGTATTCATTGTTAGAGGTCGAAACTGAGCCAATGTGTTGACATAATTAAATATTGAAGGACATTTTGATGTATTTATTTTTGGAGGATCAAAGTGATGACCCTAGTTTCTTTGGAGGGCCATGTGTTTACTCTTATTATTCTTTTTCTGGCGTTTGCTTGATTGCTTATAATGATGCATGGTTTTTATTTATTTATTTTATTATCTCATCATGTCTGAGTAAGGGGTTTTTAATGGCAGATGAGCACAGATGCACAGAGTGTTGCTTCTCAGCTTAATAGTTCTGGCCTGTTGAGGACCCAGGGCCTTATTGGAGGGAAATGGAGCCATGCTTATGATGGGAAAACCATGAAGGTTTGACAATGCTGTTATTATTTTCTCTATTTCTCTTTATTTTTCCTTTTTTTTTTTGGCAAAGTGAAAAGGAAGAGGGCAGCATGTACTTCCTGCTCCATTGTCAAATGGTATTGCTGATTGTCACCCTCTATAGCTGCACTCCATACTTTTTCCCCCGTTTTATCACTACTAGTTCCATTGTTTTGGTTGTGATATTGTGCAAGTTTTTTATATATTCAATACCGTGGCAGGTTTATAATCCAGCAACAGGTGAATCAATTGCAGATGTTGCATGCATGGGTGGAAGAGAGACGAATGATGCGATTTCTTCAGCCTATGATGCATTTCGATGTATGCAACTTCACACTTTAATGCTACATCATTTATATCGTACTAGAAGCAGAATATTGAAAAGAATTTGGGTAATATTATAGAAAATGACTGAATGTTAAGAGTATGGTTACTGAATATCTTACATACTGTTGTTTCTTCTATAACATATAGGGAAATTTTGCTAATATACATGTCTCTGGTATTCTTATTTTGAATAAGAACTGCACATTTGGTTTAAGAATAGGACAATCTCAAGTAAATGATCATTCTTTTTTGTTGCAATGGGCTTGCAGAGCTATTAAGTGTAACGTCTCTCGCTATAAGTCAAAATATTAAACCAAATTGCGGTAGCTTCCAATTGGAACTGAGTGTAGATGTTAGATGCACTAGGCTTGACAAGACGTGCAAGTTTGCTAGAGAATGTGAACAGAGTTTTAGTTAACATTAACAGCCATGGTACATTCTAGCATAAAGTGAGTTAATATATTTCCATGTTAGCCGGTGGTGATTATTACTCTAGTTGATTCGGTTCTATCATATTAATCATACCCTCACTGCCAATTTCCCCTTCTCATGTGTTGATGTTGTGTTGGTTCATGATTTTATGTTCATCGGAGTCCTTGTTGGGAAAGTGGTGAAATAATTAGTGGTTTGTTGTTGGTATAATGGTATTATTAGATTATTGTTAACCATTACACTTTAGTCTACTTGGAGATTTTTCAATTCTGTCTTGCCCAGATGTGTCTAAGCTGAAACTCGTGGGTCAAAGTGATATTACTTTGGTCGAGGAAGTTATTTCTATTATGCCTTTAGGAATCATATGTGATTTACAAGGTTCTCGATAACTTCTTGATAAAATGGGATTTTGTTGTTTAATCCTTTGGTAAAGAGGTAAAATGGCCTTTTCACCAAAAACCTTTAGTACTAAGAAGAAGGTTGAAAAGGAACTTCAAATTTTAGCAACAGTAAATTATGGAGGGCCCAAAGGAAATAGGAGGCTTAAATAGGTTTTATTTTGGAACTTTTGAAGTTGTCTTTCTGCTTAATCCTATGAATAATTTTTGTGTTTTCTTTTAGCCTTAGTTCTTCACTTCTTTGCAGATGTTTTGTGGAGAGAGTGCTCTAGGAGAGTTTTGGAAAGCTATGTTGATTTCCTTGTTTGCTTTCTCTTTTGGTTGATTATCTTGTTCGGGGTTTTTCTTTCGCATTCTTTCAGCTTATTGCCGCTTTTTGGAGGATTAAAAAGATATAATAGCTAAAATTTCCTCTTTGTGTAGCATGGAGCAAAACCACTGCTGCTGAGAGGAGCAAATATCTGAGAAAATGGTATAGTTATTCTCTGGTGATTTCATGAACCACCTGCTTTACGAAATATTTTACTTATCTACTTGGATGTATTGTTTTAAGTTCTGAGACCATTTAGGTGCTGTTATTGTAATTTGATTTAGTCATTTTTGCTACAAATACTGCTTTTGCCAGCATTATTATCTATTAGTTGCACATTATGTTAAATCAATTCATAAAGTTGTAGCACTAATAAGTTTCTTCTCGCATGATATGACATCAATCATCTCCTTGTAGCCTGTAGAGTTATATGAAACTACTATTAGGTTTTGTAGGCTAAGCATTGCCAGCATTGGACACCCTTGCAAATGCATATTACAGGGCAGGACAGGAAGGGGGTAGATCCTATCTGCTTGTGTGTATGCCTATATAGATGACACATCTGTAATGATAATTTACATCAGGTCGCTAGTAGACGTTTAAATCAGGATGAGTGGACTTTCAAGGTAGATGATTCTTTTAGGCAATGTTCACAGTATTGGGTTAATATTTTGCGTTTTGATTGACTTTTACAGTTTTACCAGACGAATGTTTTTTCTTTTACACATAAGTATATAAGTATAAATTTTTGGTGTGGTAAAATATTAGCAGAAATCTTTGTTACTAAGATCATAATTTTAACTTTGGGCAATCTTTGTCTCAGGTTATATCACTTTTTTTTTGTTGTGATATTCCAACTTTTAACTGTCTTTGCCCTTTATAATCTTTTATTGCTCCATTAGTGTAATATTGCGCAATCATGCTAGCCTTTTTCATTGGTGGTTGTGATGTGTTAGAACTCTACGTTGTTTGAGTATATGAGCAAAGAGCCATTTATAATCACATGGGCAATCCTCCTCCTATGAGCCTAACTTTTTTAGTGGAGTTGCGTCCAATTATTCTAACAGTGGTGATTCATCTTTAATTGTCTGTTATGAGATTTTTGATATGTGGTTTAGGGTTACTGTATTAGATGTCTGTTGCTAAATTTCACTAGCTAATAATGCACTAGTTATTTTTTCTGATGTATGTTCTGCCTGCTGATTTGGTTGTTGCAATGTACTATATTTTTCCCAGTTAGAGTTATTCCTAACTTGGATGAAACCTGCATTTGTATCCATCTGCGGCAGGTTGACTTTATCATGATGAAAGTTCTCTAAATAGGTTTTGTCCTGATAATATTTAAATTTTGTTAATTTTCACCTCAATTCATTGAAGGTATGATTTACTAATGGCACATAAAGAAGAGCTAGCTCAACTTATGACTTTGGAGCAAGGGAAGCCTCTTACAGAGGCTTTAGGCGAGGTACATTACAGAGAAAATCTGATATTGTGTACATTGCATATTTTCTCAAGTTGAAAGTGACTGTTTTGTAGGTAAACTTTGGGGCTGGCTTTATCGAGTTTTCATCCGAGGAGGCAAAACGTATATATGGGGATATAATTCCTGCACCTCTATCTGATCGGCGGTTGTTTGTTTTAAAGCAGGTAAACTTGAAAAGCCATTTGGCGTCTCAATTTTAATATTCAAGTAGTTTCCATGGGTAGGAAACTTTATAGCTAGATTATATCAATTGATTGCAATGCAAATGTGTTAATGATGTGATGTTTACACTTTTTTTTTTGATAGGCAGTTTTTTTTTCTTTATGGGGATAGGGGAAGGGAAATTTAAATCCACCAACAAGCCACCAAACGGTGGTGTCCAGGGTCGAACCCGGGACTTCCAACTCCCAAGCCTTAAGACTTGGTACAACTCCCAAGCCTTAAGACTTGGTACATCACCATGTGGGCTATGCCCACTTGTCAGTATTATATTTAGCATTATTATAATTTATGTCAAAGCATCAGGGTTACATTTTAACCAAGTTTTTTTCCCGATCTAACTTAGTAGTTTTTTAATCTGTAACTTTGTATGCATGGCAATTTAAGTGTTTTATGCTGTTAGTTGCTCTAACTGTGTGTTGCCAGTAAGGTAAATACTCGTCTTTAATGAAATCATGTAAATTCAAACTCAGACTAATGAGGGAAAAGAGTATAGAAACTTGGAAGAACTGGTTTTCTGTTTCCTTTATTCAATTTCTCTTTTATATTGTTAGAAAGTGAGAGAGAGAGAGAAAGAGAGAGAAGAGAGAGAATCTGAAAATGTATTCTGTTATTGTTAGTTAGAAAATGAGTACTCCTATCTATTTATAGTAGGAGTCTCAACTAACTTAAGTTACAATGTACAGCTGTCAACACATAGTGTTACAGCTGTGAATTCTAAACTACTAAACTATACAATATGAAAGTACATAAACTATACAGTATCTAACATTCCCCTTTATAAACTAAGCTATCCTATTAGATATTCTCTAATAGTCCCCCTTGAAACTTAGCCAGGAGAATCTGTATAGGCTGGGCTTTTGTCATCTGTCTTTGCAACATCTTGATTTGAATCTGAACTTAGTGGAAATAGAGAAAAAGAACCAAGAACAGACTTGCTGTGATGAGCTTTAGCAAGAGCTTGAGACATGTCTGTAACATTCAGCTTTCCCTTAAGAAGACTGAATCTAGTATTAGAGAGGGCTTTTGTAAGTATGTCTGCAACCTGATGCTCTCCAGGAATATGTGCAACAATTAACTTCTTGCTAAGTACCTTTTCTCTAACCCAAAACAAGTCCAGCTCAATATGCTTAGTTCTAGAGTGAAGAACAGGGTTTTTAGTGAGCATCACTGTACTAAGATTGTCACAATATATGACAGGTGTGTTAGTGTTGAAGTTGAGCTCACTCAATAGACTTTGAATCCACATTAGTTCAGTAGCAGTGTTGGCAAGGCTCCTGTATTCAGCTTCAGCTGTAGAACGAGCAACCCACTCTTGCTTCTTAGACCACCAAGACACTAGGTTAGAGCCCAAATAAATGCATGAGCCGGAAGTAGACTTCCTATCATCCGGGTCAGATGCCCAATCTGCATCACAGTATGCAAATAAAGGCAAAGGACCATGCCTAGAAGTAGGTTTCAGCAATAATCCCTGATCAACAGTACCACTGAGATACCTAAGAATCCTCTTTAAAGCCTTCCAATGCTCCTCTAAGGGCTGAGAGAGAAATTGACACAATCTATTGACACTGTAGCTGATTTCAGGTCTAGTAGTAGTCACATACTGAAGTGCACCAGCCAAGGATCTGTATGCAGATGGATCAGCCATGTAGTTAGAGCCTTGTTTAGTCAATTTTTGTCCACCCACCATAGGTGTAGGTTGACTCTTCATATCTGTGAAGTGTGCTTTCTCAAGAAGATCCTTGATGTACTTAGATTGAGTAAGTAGGAGATCACCAGTAGGAAGTCTCTTTATTTCAATTCCCAGAAAATAATCAAGTGCACCAAGATCTTTAAGAGCAAAAGCCAAATTCAGCCTCCCAATCAGATCTTTAATCATGGTAGGAGAAGTGCCCGTGATGATAATATCATCCACATAACACAAAACATAGAGTCTATGAGAGGAAGTGTTGTGAATAAAGAGAGAATGATCACATCTACACTTTCGGAACCCAAGAGACAAGAGTGTGCCAGCTAGCTTCTCAAACCAAGCCCTAGGTGCTTGTTTCAGACCATACAGTGCTTTATTAAGTTTGCAGACCTGAGAATTATCTCCAGAATGAAACCCCTCTGGTTGTTGCATGTACACCTCTTCTTCAAGATCACCATTAAGAAATGCATTATTCACATCAATCTGCTGAATATCCCACCCATGAGTAAGTGCAAGAGTAAGAACAACTCTGACTGTGACTGGTTTCACCACTGGTGAGAATGTCTCACTATAATCACGACCATATTTCTGATGAAACCCCTTTGCTACCACACGAGCCTTGAATTTGTTGAGTGTGCCATCAGGATTTTGCTTCACCTTATAAATCCACTTGTATCCTATAGCCTTCTTTCCCTTGGGCAGAGGAACCAAAGTCCAGGTATTATTTTTAATTAAGGCCTGATATTCCTCCTCCATAGCACGTTTCCAGTGAGGAATAGTGAGTGCTACCTTTGCTGAAACAGGTTCAGCATATATATCCTTTGGTGCTGCAGATTTAGAGTGAGCAGTATAGACTCTTGGAATCCCAGAATTAGTACCAGCTTTTGATCTTGTGATCATAGGATGAGAATTAATAGGAACAGATATAGAACTAGTGGAAGAAGTATTATTAGAATTAAGAGAAATAGTAGGAGATGCTGTAGATGGTAAAGAGGAAGAAGGAGTAGGAATGGGAGATATGTGATTATTTTGTAGAGAAGAAGAATTATCCTGTAAATCAGAAGAGGAAGGTGTAGGTCTAGGTGTAGCAGCAGCAGTATCTGACACAGATTGACTCAGAACAGTAAGTTGAGTAGGAATGGGAGATGAAAAAGGAGAAGAATTATCAGCTGAAGTAGCAGAAGGAAAGGAGTTTTCATCAAACACAACATCCTTTGAAATATACATTCTACCATTAGAAGCAAGACACTTATATCCTCTATGACTAGGTGAGTAGCCTAAGAAAATACACTTGGTAGATCTAGGTTGTAGTTTGTTATGAGTATAAGGTCGAAGACAAGGAAAACAAGTGCAGCCAAACACTCTAAGAAAACCATAATCAGGTTCAGAATTAAAAAGAACAGTGTATGGGACTTTTCCTTCAATAGATGAACTAGGCAACCTATTTATAAGATAGACAGCACTTATGAATGCATGATCCCAATAGGATGTGGGTAAGGAAGCATGAGCAAGCATTGTAAGACCCATTTCTACTATATGTCTATGTTTTCTCTCAATGACACCATTTTGATGATGTGTATGTGGACATATAACCCTGTGTACAATACCTTGGGACTCAAGAAATTTTGTAAAAGGTCGAAATTCACCCCCCCAATCTGTTTGAACAGACTTAATAGTAAGTGAAAACTGAGTTTTCACATACTGTAGAAAATGGTTGAAGGTCTGAATGGCTTCAGATTTTTGTTTTAATAAAAATAGCCATGTAAATCTAGTACAAGAGTCAACAATTGACATATAGTATTTAAATCCTGTAGAAGAAAGAATAGGAGCAGGACCCCACAAATCAATGTAAACTAAATCAAAGGCAGACTTATACACAGTAGGGGAAGGGGTTGAAGGTAGTCTATGAGATTTTGCTAAAGCACATGCATTACAGAAATCAGAATTTTTATTGATAGTAGATGAGAATTTACAATGCTTCAAAACAGAATTTACAGTACTTTCACTAGGATGGCCAAGTCTATTATGCCACAAAGAGTAAGTATTAGATGAGGCATGAACAGTGTTTACACTACAAGAATCAGAAACACTACTACTAGGTGTACTAGTACAGGAACCACTAGTTACACCATTATTTAGCAACTGAGACTTAGAAACACTAGAATCAGAAAGCTGCTGAGCTGTAGAAGACAGTGGCTGTAGAAGACAAAATAGGCTGAGGCTGAATGGCATCATGAAACCTATAGAGACCATCAGCTCCAACATATCCTTCAAGAAGAATAGAATTGTTGTCCTGTGATTTCACACAACAAGAATCAGGATGAAATTCAAAATAAACTGAATTGTCTCTGGCAAACCTACTGACACTTACTAAATTCTTAGTAATTGAAGGAACCAACAGTAGATTATTAAAAGACAGATTAGTTTTAGGACAAATAGGAGAAGGAAAAATACTGGTACCAACTCCTGTTATTGGAATTCCAGAACCATTACCCATGAAAATCTGGTCTTGACCTGAAAGAGGAGGTCTCAAGTGAGTGAAATTTGCTGGATCAGCAGTCAGATGATGGGTAGCACCAGAGTCTGGATACCAAACTTGAGAGTTGTAGGACTGTGGTTCCATGAGTAGAGCTTGAGGAGCTCTAATGGCTGGAAATGAGGGTTGAGGGGCCCAAGAGGAGGGTCCAGGCCCTAGGATAGAAGGTCTAGGTGCAATGAATGGTGGAGCAACCATTTGCTGAAAGTGCATGGGTTGCTGATATGGAAAGTAAGTAGCTGGATACTGAGAGAACTGAGGAAAAGGAATCATAGGAGCAGTTGTTGATTGTCCCTTGTTGGATTTCTGAAATCTGGATGCAGACTTGTTTGAAGACTGATTATCATTGTTGGAACTCATGACAATATCAACACGATTCCAACATTTCAAGGCCTCATGGCCTGGTTTATCACAGAGTTGACATCTCACTCTGTTTTTCCCAGATTTTCCTTTGTAGGAAGTCTTGGAATTATGCTTTGGTGCAGCAGAAAGATCAGCTGAATCAGAGCTATCTGAATCAGAAGCAAAAGGATTGGTTGACTTTTGTGGTTTTGTAGCAGTAGGTTGAGGCTGATTAGTAGCATTAGGAACAAAGCCTACACTTGTTGCTGACTGTGTAGGTGCCACATACTGCTGTGGAGGATAGTGAGAAGGAAAGGATTGTAGAGGAACTTGAGGAGAAGGTTGATAATATATCACACCTTGAGAGGCTTGCTAAAATTGTGTAGGTGCAGCCTGAGTAGGTTGAGCAGAGGGCTGAGTTTGACCCTGAGCAAGATGCACTGAAAAAGCATCATTGACAACCGGATGTAACTTTTCTAAGTAAGCTTCTTGTGCCACCAATAGGGCCTCCAATGCACCAATTGTTACTGGAGTGTCCCTAATCAACAGAGAAGTGACAAAGGCTTCATATTCTGAAGGTAGACCATTCAGAACAATTCTAACTTGTTCCTTTTGAGAGATTGGTTCTCCAACAGCAGCCAAGGAGAATGCCAATGCCTTTATCCTAGCTACGAATTCAGAGATAGTCTGAGATCCCTTCTTAGAGGAACGCAAATCAGACTCAAGCATCTGACTGCGTGCTTTTGTGAGAGAACTGAAGTAGTTGTGAAGTTCATCCCACACTTGATAAGCATGAACACAGCCAAGTACTCTAGCTTGAACAGGTTCAGATAGAGATTGTAACAACCAAGATACAATATGTTGATCTTGTTCTTCCCAATTCAAGTAGTTAGGGTTAACTCTATCAAACTCAATATCATCATCAGTAAGATATTTTGCTGGAATTTGAGGACTCACAACAAAACGTTGAAGTCTGTGAGAAGCAATCACAGCTTCAACTTGCTGCTTCCACACAAGATAATCCTTATCTGTGAGTTTTGCAGAAATAGAGTGTGAGAAAGTAACAGGAGTGAACACCGTAGTTAAAGGTGGTGGAGCGGAAGCCATTGAAGAAAATTGAAGGATCGAAGATAGAGAACACGCGCAAACCAAAAAATATTGAAGAATCAAAATCAGCTTGTGAAGAATCAGAAGAAATGCACTCGCAAGTGAGAAGATGAATTTTCAGAATCGCCAATGGAAGAAGATGAAGATCCAGACTCGCACAACAGAATCGCTGAATCCAGAGAATAGCATAGCTCAAAATCGCACTTGAGAGGAAGCTACAGAATCGCAATTGAGAAGAGAAGAGGAAGAAACAAATCGCGAGCTCTGATCTTCAAAGGAGAGTCACCATCGCAAGTGAGAAGAGGAAAATTCTGAATCGCGAATGAGAAGTGAAGAAGCAGAACCAGATCGCAATGGAGAAGAGAAGAATCAGAACCAAATCGCGAGCACAGGTCTTCAATGGAGAGTCACCATCGCCAGTGAGAAGAGAAAACTCAGAATCGCACTGAAGAGAGAGAGAGAGGTTGGCGCGTAGAAGCTCTAGCTACCATGTTAGAAAGTGAGAGAGAGAGAGAGAAAGAGAGAGAAGAGAGAGAATCTGAAAATGTATTCTGTTATTGTTAGTTAGAAAATGAGTACTCCTATCTATTTATAGTAGGAGTCTCAACTAACTTAAGTTACAATGTACAGCTGTCAACACATAGTGTTACAGCTGTGAATTCTAAACTACTAAACTATACAATATGAAAGTACATAAACTATACAGTATCTAACATATATCTTCTTTTGGTGGTCTAGAGAAGTTAGTTTTTGATGATTTTAGTTGATTACAAACAATGGTCATACAGCTTTTCACGGAATGTCAACACATCTTATATGACAATGAAGTATTTGTTTTCTTTCTTGCTACCATGAGCATAAAATTTTCGATTTACAACAATGTCATCAAACATTGTTAATGAATTTGGACTTTGGATTGAAGTATTTAAACTCTTGACTCTTCTTATGAGCATTTTTGCAAGTCCTGTTTCTTTCTATACCCCCACTTCGAAGACATTAAATCTTTTCCTTGATAAACTCCTTTGGAAATCCAAAGCTCCTTTCAAGGTTCAGTGCTTGATCTATGTTGTGATCCCCAAAACAATAAGTACTAATCATTCTCTTCTCTGTGAAGTAGAAGAGCCTTCAAATATCTCTTTTGATATACATGTTGTGTGTGGATCCAGCTTTGAAATGGCTTCTTGAGAATCTCCTGAATAGATGTATAATTGGATCCACAACATTAATGCATTACTGAATTTGTTTATTTTTCTATCTTTCCTTAAGTCATCGCTAAACTTTCTTTTAACTCTAATTATATTTTCTTTCATAAATGAAAAACAGCTTGGTAAATAAAATGACAGTCAAGTGGCAGTGCATTTCATTGTTTTTGTGAAATATGTCTACTAGTGACTAGTTGAAGCTAACTTATGACACTCTCTAACTAGTGCTGAATTTTTTATCCAATGAAGTCGAATCTTAATGATATGGATCAACAGACATTTACCAAGTAGGATCCAAGGAGCAGCCAATGAAAAGTAATTACCTGTTTTACTTTATTTAAAAAAATGAGGTTAGAAGCTAGCTAACAGTTCTACATATTTATGTCTTAACTTTCAACAACTTATTCTATGAGAATGCTGCAAGGATGAATGGTTTTCAATTTCCTTTTATATTTAAAATTCTGGATGAAGATTTTTTTTTATTCAATCTGTTTGATAATCCCAATTCTTTCAATATATAGCTTTTATTTACATATTGTTTTGGTATTTGCAGCCTGTAGGGGTTGTAGGTGCAATCACTCCATGGAACTTTCCCCTGGCTATGATTACCCGAAAGGTATGTTCAGTTTGAATACTGACTGTCCAGATTTTTAACCCAGTCTCACTTTAAAGTACTTTTAGGAGCAGCTGAATTACAATCATTTTTTGAATTATGCATTTTGTCTGAAATTAGGTTGGTCCAGCCCTAGCATGTGGCTGTACAGTGGTCATAAAGCCCTCTGAACTTACGCCTCTCACCGCTTTAGCAGCAGCAGAACTCTCTATTCAAGCTGGAATACCTGCGGTAGTTTCGTATACCTACTATTACGGTTGCAATGAAAGTTAATTTTGTATTTGGCTAATCGGCTCTGTAGTTTTCTCATTTGATATTTGTATTTTTGTATTAAATTTTTTAAAATTGCTTGAGATTCATGACAATCATACATAAGGAGCATACTTTAGATGTGCTTTGGAAGTTCATTGTGATATCTTGGTTTGAGTCTACCATGTCTTTATGTCAACTGACATGTGCTGTCATTGTAGTTTCCTGGTTGTCACTTTAAATATTTCGAATACCTAACTCTACTGCTATTTTAATAGTCCCATTTCAGATACATTTAAATTTGAATTTTATCATTGTAGACTTGTAGTGTTTATTTTATGTGTATATATTGTACATCTGAAGTGGGTCTGCAGAAGTGAAATGCTAAGTTGTTTCCTATTTATGGCCTTGGTCATCATTAGTTTCAATCTTACAGAAAGTTTGAGCTCCCAGTCTTTAGCTTTCCTGTCTCTTGTCTTGTTGAATGTTTGCAGCCCTTTACTCTGACTGTTTCTTCTTTAATTCTTTCCCCCATAAATGAACTTTATTTTTTCTTTCTTGCTCACTTTTTATTATTCTAATGGTTGTGATTAATGTCATAGGGTGTTGTGAATGTGGTTATGGGAAATGCTCCTGAAATTGGGAATGCTTTACTTGCAAGTCCGCAGGTTCTGTAACTTCGTAATTTTATGAAGCAATTACCTTGCAATTATAATTGAACATCTAAGGAAGAAATTATAAACCTTATTCAGGTACGCAAGATCACATTTACTGGTTCAACAGCTGTTGGAAAGAAATTGATGGCAGGTTCTGCTGAGACCGTTAAAAAAGTATGCTCAGATGTTATTATGAATTTCTCCAAATACAGAATCTTGTCGTCATTATCTCCAAATGGAATTTTCCCCTTATGTGTTTTTAAAACTTCTAGGTATCTCTGGAACTTGGTGGCAATGCACCTTGCATAGTTTTTGATGATGCTGATCTGGATGTTGCAGTAAAAGGAACTGTAAGTTAGAAAGGATGGCAGTGCTTTTTTTTTTTTAACGATGATTTTAGTTTATGATCCTATTTTATATTGATATTCTTTGCCTGATTTAATAATACTTAATGTATTTAATGTTTTAGACCTTTTGATGATGACTTAACAGTAGTGGATGAATGTTGAGTTCTTACATGATGGCCTCCAAATAATATTATAAATTATGACATATTTGAAATGAAGAAAGTATAAGTTATTGTCTTATTGATTAATGCAGTGTTGTCATTTCTTGGATAGTGCAAGGTTAGTTTGGAAATCTTTGTTCAGGAAACAGATGTCTGCTTGCATCTTTTTCCTCTGCAAGAGATTGCAGATTTAGACACCAATGGAAGTATCTAAAGCAAACCTACCAGAATATTGATATGTTCTGTGCTATTAACCTCAGATTCTTTTCTAGTTGGGTGAAGTAAATTTTTTAGCAAACTTTTGGTAGCCTTGTGTGATTTTTTGTCCAATTTGTTAATATTTTCCCTGAAAAATTATCTTAATTGAATGATCAATTATCTTATCAATTAGATGTATGAATTTTTAGTATTTTATTTAATATTTCAGCAATCTGTTTTCTCTCTCTCTGGAGAAATGAACACAATCCCCTTCACTTTGGGGATTTAGCAACCTCACCATGTAGTTTTGGATTTTGGAGATTTTGTGTTAACAGTTTTGGAGATTTTGCACAAATTCTTCTGTTTAGTAATCAATGGGTAGATCTGGGGCTGGGGGCCATTCAAACATGGACAACCGACAAAGATAAAACTGAATCGCTGCTATCATATTGCTCTTAATGGCGTTGTCTTAAAATGGGGGGTGTACGCTTTGGTTATATTGCGTTTTGTTTTCTGCTGTTCTCTTTTGGTTTGAGGCTGTATTGTGTTTTCCTGTTCTCAATTTTTTTTGTGTGTTTATGCTTTTGTGGTTCTTTGGGTGTGCTTGTTGTTAGCACTTTTCTTGGGTAGGGTGCTGTTTAGTTTTTGTTCTTTGCCTGTTTTGCAGGCTTTCAGACCTTTTGTACTTGTTTTCTAGGAGTATTTCTCAGACTTCTAGTTTTTTAATAAATTTTGTCTTATCCAAAAAAAAAAAAAAAACTGAATGGAGCCATCAAATTTAGGATTAATTGATAAAATTGGAATTTGAGTGGCATTTTGTGACCCGACCCTTCTTTTTTTGGTGATATTAGTAATCATAGCTCATTTATTAAATTGCAGATTGCAGCAAAGTTCCGTAATAGCGGACAGACATGTGTTTGTGCAAATAGAATTCTCGTGCAAGAAGGTTAGATTAAAATGATGGTCAACTATCAATTTTACAATTATTATGCATTTATTTGATGAGTTTAACGGTTGTGCACTGACGGTGCAAAGTTTTTTACACTGTCGGCACATTATCTAGCATTCATATGTTTTACTTTTAGTTAAGAGTCAATGGTCAATAATACATGAATGTTGGATGATGTGCTGATGGTGTAGAGAATCTTTACACTGTCGGTGTGCACCACCCATTTTCTCTTATTTGATTTGCCACCTCTTAAACCTTCATTTGATCATAACATGTTTATTAATTCCCTTATGAATATTTAGTTTTCTATTATCTGATCTTTTTGCTTTAAGTTCCTTTTCCTAACTAGTGAAAGTCCTGGGTTTGTGTCAACTTACTAGATGGTTCATGTGAAGTGCCTTGCATAGCTGATATAATCGATGACATTATAGCTGGATTCTCACATAGCATTTTGTAACCGTGTGTCCGTGTCCCTGTATCACCCTAATCATAGGCAGTAAGGCTCAACGGCTTTGATTGCATCCGTAGTGTCTTATTTAGTTTGGATCTCATAGCCATGACATGAAATTTACTGTTGTTTTGTCTAAAAAAAGTTAAATCAGAAATGAAAATAAGAGAACAGGAGATAAAGAATAAAAATAGATTGCAGTTACATTTGAGATTTTGTTCAATTCGTAGTGTTGGTGCTGTTTCGAACTCATGAATATGCAAATGTGCGCTTTTATTTTTAAAAACAATATTTTTAAACAAACTTTCACTGTGAAGGTATATATGACAAATTTGCAAAGGCTTTGATTGATGCTGCTCGGAGTATGAAAGTTGGGGATGGTTTTAGTGAAGGTGTAGCCCAGGTATTTATTTATTTGTTATTCATTTTTGGTTTTTCTTTTGAACCATCTATAGAAATGGTTTTCCTTCCCTCGCTGTTACTCGTGGTATTCTTGACTAATTTTCACTTCTCACTTTTGAGTACTTTGGATATGATATTCCCTTAAGCAATATGTTATGGGTGTCACTACACTTTTTAAACCTTCTCCCAAATGGAGAGAAAGTGTGAGATTAACTTTCTGAACCATGGTGTAACTCAATTATCCATTTATAAACAGGGCCCTCTGATCAATGAAGCTGCTGTGAAAAAGGTCTGTTTCTCCTAGTATTTCAATTTCTGTTATGCATTGTTGCTTGGTGTCTCCTCCAACTCATGGGAACTTCTGTGCCTCTTGGTGTGCTTATTTTACCTTACAGGTTGAGTCCTTACTTCAGGATGCTACATCAAAGGTTTGTCACTTTACTATTCCACCAAGTATGATTCTCCATTTCACCCACCAAATATTTCTACGGTAACATTCTACATAATGAAGCTAAGAAAAGGAAGTCAAATAAACATTTTCATTTCCGCCAACTATTAACTGTTTGCCATCTGAGATCCCCTTTGGGATCACTATTGTTGTATTATATATTAGTATTGCAATTTCTCTATTCAACAAAATCCTCGGGTTCATACTTAGGATTATGAAAAAAGATTTTATCTTTATAAGGCACTTTTAGGTACCTTGGCATTTTTTGTTGTTTCTTTTCTACTGTGGTATAGGCTCCAGGGACGGAGCTAGGAGATCTTTGGCTTAAGAGAACAATAATTTATTTAAATGGGCCAAGTTAAAAATATAATTTTTTTTTCAAAACATAACTTAACTTTTTTTTTTTTTTAAAGAATTAAGGAGGTAGTTGTGTTATTGCACTACAGCTGTCATGCTATGCTATGAAGCACAAATACTTCAGAATAGTTGTTGTGTCCTTGTTAGGCACATTTGTATCAGATACTTCCCGTACACTTTTAGAGACTCAGCTGTATTTTATAATTCTTTACTTTTATTTTTTGAATTTTATACCAATATAGCTTTAAATATCACAATAATTAGATATACATTAGCCTTTTATTATGTTTATAGTGAATCATGTTAACTTATGAAGCATTATTTCTCTTATTTAATTTAAGATTTGTACTTTTATGTTAATTTTAAATTTTTAATAATTTTATATATTCTACGATAGCCACTTTGTGTCTTGTAATTTGTAGAATTTGTTGTATCCCTGCATCGTGACATGTCCTGTTGTATCGTATCTGTATTGCGTGCCTCGTTAGTGCTTCCTTGGTCACTGGTATACTTGAACAACCAAGTATATTCATTCCTTGAGGTGGTGTTGGTTACATTGATCAACCTACGCCATGGAGCCATGTCAAAAACCAGATTTTCAGAAAAACCCATTGACAAGGTGTTTCTAAATGGTTTCTCCTAAAGGTTTTTTGTTTCAATTGTTTTTTAAAGTTCTTTCTCTAACTATGATGTATACTTGAACAGAAAAAAATAAATTTCAAATGATTTTTTAAAAAAAAAAATAAAATTCAAGTGTACATTTCCCTGTAGTATTCTCTCTGGAAAATAGAGTGTGGTGGATGACTATTTCGATTAACAAAATATGATAATTGAGTTCCTTTTTATTGCAGGGCGCTAAAATAGTTCTTGGGGGTAAAAGACATAGCCTTGGATTAACCTTTTACGAACCAACGGTTGTCAGTGATGTCAGCAAGGAGATGCTCATATCAAGGTATGCATTTGAAGATGAAATCTAGTTTTTCTGACTTATTGCTAGTTCACACATTAGACTTTTCAGTTTTTACCAGCAATATTTTAATGAATTTCTTTGTCAATTGATGTAAACATTCAGATCTACCCATTAGATATTTTGTACCCATACATTATATTAATGAATTTAAACTTACTATATACTCCCTCCGGTCTCATTTTTAAGCAATAAGTCAATTGAATGTTTAAATTGAAACATATAATGTATGGGTAAAAAATATCTAATGGGTCAGCAATAATATTGGGGGTCAGCATATAGATGCCATCCTCAATTAACTGCCCTTGATTTTAGTGTCAGCACTCAACAGTTTCCTTTTTAACTCTTAACAGGTCAATCTTGGTTTCTGTGGCACTACTGATTAATTGAAAAACTGTGGGTCTTGTCTGCTGTGGTTTAAGATAATCAACTGGTTATAATGGGGATACAGATGTCTTTTTTATTTGCATGATGCCAGTCTCTATGATTAAATATAGTAGAAACACGACTTGCGAGAAATGACGAATCCAACTGTGCAAACCCGTTAAATTTTTTTACTGCTATGCGCTGGCATCTTAAGCTTCTTAAAATCTGGTGTTCACCTGACGTTGCTGATATGATGTTTCAAACCAATGTAGCGTCTATACTTTACATTGCTGTGGTGCAAACTGCCTATATTTTATACTCCCTCCATTCCTATATATAAGCACTTGAATTGATTTGCACATGGATTAAGGAAGTTAGTTAATATTGTTAGTGGCATTGGAATTGATAATATTTTGTATATTTTTTCAAAATTATCCCTATAATTATTATTGGGACTCTAAAAAATGTTGAGTAAATAGGGGCATTTGTGGAAAAGAAGTAATTAATATCATTGAAAATTGGACAAAGTGCTTATAAAAAGGATCAAAGCACTTCCACTATCTAGTGCTTATATAAAGGAACGGAGGGAGTATTTGCAAAATTTGGATACGGTTGAATTTCACCTTCCCTTGTATTGATAGGAAGGAACTTTATTGTTAATTTTTTTGGTGAACTTTGTTTCTGCTAACTCAATTGTATGATTTGTCTTGAACCAGAGAGGAAGTATTTGGACCAGTTGCGCCCCTTTTGAGATTCAAAACTGAAGAGGATGCTATTGCAATTGCTAACGACACTAATGCAGGTTGTTCTTGGCTCTATTCCCTAATCTGGTTCTTCATGTACCCTGGAAGAATGTTTCTTTCTTACCCTGTATACTGTAAAATATTTCCTTTTGGTTTTTAGGTAGAAAAAGAAATTCTATTAGAAAATAAGAGAAAATACAAGAAAAGATAAGGTATCCTAAAAAAGAAACAAAGGAAAAAACAACCCATAGGAAAACATAAAAACAAACACTATATATACAGCCGCCATTAGAGGAGAAATTATTCGGTGGTCCAGGACTAATAGTCCCGGATACATCACCACCATCCATTATCAATTTTATGTTTTACCATCTAATAATTTCTCGACGGATCCCCCCCGCCCGCGTGCGCACTCATGTTTTTCTCTTTTTTAACTGCCCTCTCCATTTATTATATTATGATGATGGACTATCTTATAGTATATTTCTAACTGTAACCTTTTTTCTTTTCTTTTTGGAATTGAACGTGAGTGTAACTTAGTAAGCATATTTATGCATGTATGTTAGAAAATTTTGAACACTACCCATTTAAATTATCTTCATAACTAAGATGTATAGAATATTTCTACCATGCAACCACATTTTGGATGGTTGATGTTGAACAACAACCTTTTGATGAACCAGTAGTTGCTTGATAAATCAACTTGTGGGTCCATGTTATTGCCACGTCAGCTCTAAGAGAATCAAAATTGAATTCTTGCAATCTAACCCGATAACACAGTTGGGTTATTTCAATTTAGTCTTTTGTACTTTTGTGTAAATTATTTTATATATCTAATTAAAAATAATGTTGTTGGAAATTAAAAATAAAATATATAATTTACACAAATGTACAAAGGACTAAATTGAAATAATCCACTTTTGACTCCCTTAGAGTTGACGTGGCAATAACATGGACCCACCAGTTGATTTGTCAACCAACTATTGGTTCATCAAAAGGTTGTTGTGCAACTATCTAAAATTTGGTTGCATGGAAGTAGTGCCCAAATATATAATGAGTTGCTGTTTTTACTTCAAATTTAAACTAATTTATTTTTGTATTGTACTTTAATTTCAAGTTTTTGTGACTTTCAAATTTTTTTGGGCCCCTCCCTCCACCTCTTTCTGGATCCGTTCCTCGATCATTGTGTGATTCACACATACCATTCCATCATGTCTGTTTGTCTTTTGCTCTTTACGTTTTTCGTTGACAATCAACATTTTTTGACCATGGAACCTTGCTTATTCATATGAAGGTCTGGGTTCATACGTATTTACTAACAGTATCCAACGTTCATGGCGTGTTGCTGAGGCTCTTGAATATGGACTTGTTGGTGTTAATGAAGGATTAATTTCAACTGAGGTGCATCTCTTTTCTTATTAAATGAGAATAACTGCTGTTGGATATGTTTTTTGATGGATTTATCTGCATGTTTTCTCTGATGAAGGTGGCTCCATTCGGCGGTTTTAAACAGTCTGGCCTTGGAAGAGAAGGCTCTAAATATGGGATGGATGAATATTTGGAGGTACGTACAAATTGAAAATGCTAGTTATCATTTTCTCTTTTAATTTTAGAAAACAAAACTGTTTCATTGCCCATGTACATTGATTGTAATTAAGCAGTTGATGTCCTTTTAAAGTTTTGAAAAACCATCTTGGTTGTAGTTTGGAGTAAATAATTAATAGAGAAAATGTGGCAAGAATACACACAAATCCATGAAGAAAATTAAACGTGGTGGACAAAATAGATTTGGATTGTGTTGATGGCAATGTAAGATGTTTTGTTTCAATGTAAATAGATTTCACACTCAGTATACGAAATGCTGCTGTCACCTAAATGTTTACAAAATGAAGATTGCACGATAGGGCACAAAGCAAGTGGAAAGATATAGTGACACATCGCATATTGTAAACAAAATGCTATTAAATATGTTTAGAAAATATTGAAGGGTAAAGTTTTAGATGCAAAATTCTAATATTTTATTTTACTAATAATAACACTGTTCATACTCAGTTGTCAATGTTGTAGTTGGTGTCAGTTTTAAACATATTTGCGAAATATTTATAGTGTAATTTGTCATTTCTTTTTTGTTAAAATCTAGATTTATATGTATGACTGTTGAAAGTTTTCCTTATTATTACTTTACCAGATCAAGTACGTGTGCATGGGAAACATGAACAAAAATTGAAGTATGCGAACATATAAGAGGCTGTGCCAAAGTTCAAAAAAATAGAGGCAGCGCCAAGATAATGCTGTTGTGAGTGGCTGTTAAATGTATTTGGAGTTTGGAAGAGGAAAAGGGAGGGATTAACCTTGTGGTAATCACTTTCAAAAGATGCATGTAGCCGCACCCTTGTTGTGTACAAATAAGTGCTGGCTTGCAAAGGATTCTATGGGCTGATCACCTCCATTTTCTTTGTTTCATTCTTTTTCCTTTTCTTTTTGATTTTTTCTATAGTACTAGATTTAAAAACTATGTCAATTCCTCGAGAATTTTTCTTATTAAACTCTTATGCCAATTTCTTTTCCCCCTGCTATTTTTATTGCATGTGCTGTTTGAAGAATGTTATAGTTATCCTTTCCTGGCTATATTATTACCAACAAAGAGTACTAGATGTACCAAAGGATACAACCTCAAGTTCTATTACAAGCCTGTGACATACACATAACAGGATTCATGCACCAATCAACAAATGAAATACTAGAGTTGGTGTTACCTACAAACCAATTACATGATCTTACTTTGACAGAATCTACTAAACCCATGACGTTAATCCCTTCATCTCTTAAAGCAGCACCATTACGCACCGACCGCATATACCGGGTGACTGTAAGTGAAGGAATAAACCCTACCTGCTTCATATTTTTGCCTCTGAACACAGACCTGTGTGCATGAGAAGCGGACAGCATTGGGGCAAATAGTATCAAGCCGAGGATATACATGATTCTAAATTCCTATCACTGTTTGGCACTCATCATTATTATATTGCAAAACAAACATTCAGGATCATCAACAATAGTAAATCTTCTTATCAATGGTTGGGATTCTTCCATGGAGCAGCTGCCAATTGAAACTGTGCACTTTTCCAAGGGCTTTAACCTTCCACACCCTAGAACAGGCTCAACCGTTTGAGCAACAGCTAGATCAACATGATAACATGAAGGAGTAAAATCGAAGTTTCGAAAAATTAACGGATTAAAAGCAAATAAAAAAATATAAGGAGTGAAATCTAATGTCGTTGCATTCTCGAGGATTTTAACTATGTGATATATCCATCTCGAAAGGCATTAGTTTTTCCCTAACCTGTAGGACATCCTTGATTCAAAAAATATTAAAAATAAAATTAATATTTTTAAGGTAAAGGTACTGCTTTCATGTTTAAGCTATTTTCGGATATCAAGTTGGTCTTAAAAGTTTTTCATTTTGGTAATGGTTCAACCAAACTTTATGATTTTAGGATCATTGAGTTCAAAATGAAAAGATATGCACAATTCTTTCATCGATTATTTTAAACTGAAACCATAAAAAAGATATTTAAGGACTCATTTGAAAAATAAATAATAACTTAAAAAGACCAATTTGAAATGTTGCAAAAAGATTAATTTAAGAAAAAGTCAATTATTTTATTGTTATTATTATCAACTTGTATTAAGATGTCAGTGGAACAACTTATATTAAGATGTGAATGATTTATGTGTCATGATCTGGTTGGTTTATGCATGAAAACTAAAATTTATATTGGATCGATCATCAACTCTTGCGAATATAAAGAATTTTAGTTGGGAGGATTACCTACGAAAGAGTCAAACACTACGTGAAGGCAAATCTTTTACAGTTGGTGGCTTACTTGTGATTTGTGAATATAGAAAAACCCACTACAACTGGTAAAATTATTTAATTAGGAAAAATATATGAGACAAAAATGAATATTTTATAGAAATTGTAAAATATAATGACTTATAAAAAGGATTACTGAACCTTTTATATATAGTGCCTCACAAAACATTTCCCATACAAATTGTTGAATCTTAGGGTTGGAAATAATTAAGTCAAGTCGAGCCTAATTTGGTTTAACCCAACTATACTCGATAATCAATAGTTTGACTCAAAACTCAGCAGAGTTCGAGATGAACTATTGTTTCATTTTGAACTCGGTTTGACTTGAGTTTGCGAGCTGTTTGACTTAATTCACTAGCTTAAATTGGTTCAGTTCGTTAGCTCAAATGATGATTATTTATTTGTAACATACACTAAATGGAACCTAATGATCAAAACTATACTTAGCTCAGGTCAATCTCATTTATTTAAGGAACTTAATTTTTAGCTTAAATTTTACTTATTTAATTCATGACCTATTGAGCTAATTAACAATTCAAGTGTCTAAATATGCCTTTGAATTGTTGGGTTCATTAGAAGCCCAATTGGTGTTGATGGGTGATTTGAAGATATAAATAAAAGTATATCATGCTAATATATAAGATTAGTTAAGTTTTATTGTCAATCAGGAAAAGTGTTAACCAAAGCAAGCCAATTATTGTTATCCAAGTTCTTTTGTAGCCAAAAGCCTTTGCCAAGTTTAAAGTAGTTTGTCATGGCATAGTGGAATGGAAGAAACATATTACTTTTGTTTAGGTTGGAATTTTAGAGGGAGCTTTGTGTGAAGGGGTTTGACATGAAGTGATCATGGTTCTACGTATCCAATTAATAAAGGAATCAAGGTTAACGTAGTTCTTTGGAGAAGATGAGATTTATCGCAAATTTCTCTAGCTTCCTTATTGTTGAGCCTCTCAAGGGTTGTTAGGATACCTTTGGTATGTTTCTCTTCGAATCTCCTTATTTCTGTAAGATATTAGGATACCTTGGAAAATAAAGATTTGTTTGGGCGAGCTACTCTAATATGTTATTATAGACCTCTCTCACTCACTCTCAATTGAATATCTATTTGGGCTTTTCTTCTCATGGCTCATCCCCTCATTGCATGTCTTGGAGCTGCCATCCCACTTCCTCCCTTCCTCCTCACATGAGCTACTAAGGTTTTCAACTTTTTTAATAGACGTGAATCTCATAAACCCTAACATGAAGCTTGTAATTTCAGTTTTGAAAATGCTTGAAATTGGCTTTGAAGAGGACCGCTAAAGAAGGCATTCGAGCTATCTTCTATCCAAGAGGAAAGCTTTATGAATTTTGTAGTCTCTTGGTATCATTTTCTCTTTTCTAATATTGTTACTTCTAATATTGGTCATATTTTTATATATATTCTATTGTTTGATTGAAGTTGAATTTATTACACTATATATATAAGTACCTCAAGGAATAATTTTTTGGTCCAAATTATAAATTAAAAGAACTAATAAAAATATAGGAAAAGGAAAATGTTCATGGTTGTGGTAGTTCTTCTGTGTTGTCTTTGTTCTTGCTTTGAAATTATAGTGTTAGGGCTTTATTAGGGAATGAGATGTTGAATTTGTGCATTACCTTTATTCTGTTGAGAGTCAACTTAACAACTTTTTCATTTCTATTAGTATGAAACAATAGCACAACCATTCTACTATTACCATATTATTGGTACAAAATTTTTGCAATGTTGATGTACTCTTTTTTTTGTTAATTTCTGTTTTTGTTGATTAGTTTATCTAATCTATTATTGCCAATTTCTTACTTACAACTGCCTTAAACAAGTTTTGGAGAGACAATATATATGCATACCACTGGCTCAATAAAATGGACTTAATATGCTGTACTTCATTTTTGCGTGAGGTCTGAAATTCTAGTATATGCTTGCATGGCATTATATACTTTGGTTTTAAAGTTCCAGAATCATTCCTATTTTTTATTTCTATAGTAGTAAATTTATATTTTCAATACAAGCTTTTTTTATTATATTTACTGACTAATATTTTTAGAGCAACGGTTTGCAAGACCTTAAATTATTTGATAATTAAGTTTACCATTCATCCATTTATAGTCGTTGACTTTTAAATTAAAGTAATACAAATGAATGGTGGATGATGGACTGATGGACGTGATGATGTAATAAACTTTACACCGTCAACGTCAATACATATTCATTAATTTCATGTTGTAATTAATTAATTTTAAAGAAGTTTTTCTCTCTTAGATTATAATAACCCTTTTATGTCTAAACGCAAGGAAAAAAAAAAGCATATACTAATAGAATCAAATCTCTCACGTGTTTAAGAAAGATGAAGATGACAGAGCAGCGCAAACATTTTTGTACCATTTTAATGGTAAGTCTTTTTTATACACTCATGTATTATTATAAAGGTTGGATTCAAATCAATTGTCATGAGAATCTTCTCGCACTGTTATTTGTCATGTTGTCTTGACGAGTAGAAAATGAAAAAATACACATTACATGCAGGATCGTCTCAAACATTTTGGGGCCTGTGCGAGAATAAACAATGAGACTCTTTAAAAATTATTTCATATAAATTAATCATTATATATAAAATATTTTATTACATAACTTCTCAACTCTCTTTTACAATTAAATCTCACTCGAAAAGTTGTAGTTTAATTTATTCGTTACAACTACAATAATAAGGATCTTGAAATTACTTTCACATATTATAGAGACAATAAGGAATACGATTACTAACCTCTACCCATTGCTAGAGTTGAAAGAGAGTTCTCCAAACGCCCTTTGATCAAAAGCCACGAAACACGTTTCTATTCCTTTGCCTCTTATGTTATTCTTTTCTATGCTGTTTGTTTAGCCGTTTTGTGATGGGGAGAGAAAAGAATACCTTATGGCCAGGAACAGGACCTGTTTCCTATAAATAGGTAAAAACCCTAACTATTATCCATTGACTTCCATCAAGTTAACGGGCCTTCAGAAACAATCTCTTCTTATCTAAATATGATTTAGCTCATTAATATTTAATCATTTATTTACTAAACACACATCAATACATGTCACATGCACATCACATGAGACATACTAAGATATTAAAATCTTACATTCTCCCACTTGGCTCATGTGACATAATTCAACATTATGGTCTAATAAACAAAATAATTAAATAAACAATTAATGCGCATTTACATAGCTAAATCATTTTATACTTAGATACTCTATTAATCATAATTAAAGATAGGAACTAATTCGGGTCATGGCGGTTGTACATCATTTGTTCGACATAATTCCTTCCATGTACCACAAAATAGTCTTTTCTTTAACACGATCTATAATTGGGAAATATATAATTGGTCCATAATGTCTTTATTTAAGACAATACCTGTTTACATTACTCTAATACAATAATGTGTGCCGTTCTAGATAACAAGTAATCAGAAACATATCAAACATATCATAAATGAGCTCAGCGTGTCAATTACATCATACATAAGGATGTCAACATCAAATTCAATTTTACTTAACAACAGTAATGCCTATACTTTCAACATGTTAAATAAATGTTTAGGCAATAACCCTTCTTTCAAGGGATTAGCAATCATAAGATTGGTGCTAATATGCTCTATTGACAATTTTTGTTTCTGATCTCATTCTTTAGAGACAAAGTACTTCATTCACATACTTTTAGCACCTTTATAGTACTTGTCATTGCTGCAAAACACCACGGTACGTTTTCAGCGGCTAAGCAATATTGTCGACAGTTCTAAGCCCCGAAATAAAATTTTGCAGTCAATTAGTTTGAATTGTAACCTCAAAACTTGTTACAAATTCAACATTCTGATCACCTTAATGTGATCATTCATTACAGAAGTAAGCATGCATTTATTCGTTCCATGCTAATACCTCAAGACTTTATGAGTATAGTTAATACTTCCTTAACGTAAATTTTATTCATTCTAAATCATTCTAGTACTTTAATGATATATGCTTTATGAGATAAGCCTAACAATTCATGTGACATATTCTAGAATATTCATTTTCTAATCACATGGCTCGACTCACCTATGTCTTTTATTCAAAGTTACTAGAAAAAACTTCTTAGTCTAGTGTAAAAGACCAAGATAATAAGTTGCAAGCAGAATTAACATAATAAACTCACTCCCACTGACCTTCAGATACTTACACAAGTTAATTGTGTTTCCTTAAATCTAAAAAGAACAATAGTATCATTGACTATCTTTCAGATACTATCTGTGGGATGTATGTTTAATTTTGTATATTAATTTCCTCAAATTTGCACATTATGTGTTCATTCTTTTCAATTGAGAACCACATTAGTGGATCATCCAAGTAAACTTCCTCCTATAAAATTCATAAGGTTGTTTTCACATTCTTCTACCGCAACTCCAAATCATTACGGACTACATGTGTCATTATGATAATGCTGAATAAATCTTTCAGGAAATTGGTTAAATACCTCATTTATAGTTAATGTCAACATTGTGAGGGAAATCCTTCACAACAAATTTGGACTTGTAACGTTCAAGGTTGTCACGAGAGTTATATTTGGTCTAAAAGACTCACTTACCCCCTCAACTCTCGTGCAACCTTTAGGCAATTCCACAAGGTCCCAAAAAAAAAAAAAAAATTAATACTTTCATGACATCTAACTATTTATCAGTATTATCACAACTTACGACATGTGAAAATAACACATTATAATCATTAATGACTAATTCAAAAATTCATATTCTTGTAGATAAACCACTCAAACGTTCGAAATAACAATTTTTTTTAATACTATTTCTCATGGTTCTTCTACAATAAAATCATGGTGAATAGTGAATTCATTTAAATGTTTTCGTACTTTATTGTTATACGATTCAACGATGAAAGAAACAATTCTTGTTGAGGTAGAAGAAAAAATTACAGGAACTTGCACCCTAACTCCGTTAATTTCCACATTATGTGGAACTATACTCCCACTAATTTCACCATTCTCAATGAACCTGTCATTCTCAGTTTGAATAATTCTTGTACTATGGTTAGAACAATAAGGTCTATACCTTTTGATTTATTTGGATAATCAGTGAAATATTCACTGATGTTTTATATCCATTTTCTTTTATTGTGGATTGCAATCCTTGTTTCTGCCCGACAACCGCAAATATGCGGGTGCCTTAAATTGGGTATCCTATTAGCACACGGTTTAAAATTGTCTTTGGCACTGTCTTACTAGGACCCTGTTCAATAGACAAATGACAGTTTCAAAACATACATTCAGCATTGCGGGTAAAGACTAAATACCATACCCTTAACCATAATCATTAATGTTCTATCATGCCATATATACACCATTTTGTTGCAATGTAAATGGCATTGTGTATTACACACAAATAACTAATTTCTTGAGGAGTTTAACAAACAGTCATGGATGTTGCCCATTTTAATTACTTCTTTTATGGCGGTTATCACCTTTGTCGTAACTGACAACATTCACTTATATGTCTAATTAACTTTCTACTTTTTCAAGTAAATTTTCAATGCATCCTCTACTTGAGATTTCTCACGATACTAGTAAACATATAACTATAATATGAATAGTAATCAATAAAGATGATGACATACCTTTTCCTTTCTAAAAGAAAGTTAACATTAGAGGTCCACAAGTTTTGACAAACACATTTTCAAGAAGCTGGGTACTTCTTGTTTCTCCTTTCTTTGCGTGTTTGGTTTTCTTTCCTTTAATACAATCTACACAAATAATTAGGCCAATAAAATCCAAATCTGGAAAGACTTTGTTCCTTTTAAGGCTTTCCATTCTTTCCTTGAATTTATGACCCAAACACTTATGCCACGAATTAGCAAAAAAACATTTAAAATTCAATTTATATAACTATCACAAAGATACAAATACCAATGTGATGATTATACTTAAATAAATTGAAACATCCATAACCAAACATAGAAGAGTATCTAATAACATCAATCCTAGATAATGAACCAAACTCCTAGAAAAATAGGTACCTAAAAGGTCTCCAATGAGTCTAGGTGATGCCCAATGTCAAGGATTAAACATTAAATCCTAAAAAGTTCCACTAGAGCCTTCACTTTATTCCCACAAACACGTACTTTACATGTGAGTTTATTATGGTATGGATTAAACAAAATTCATTATGCTAGAAACATGTTTCGATTAATCCAGGATCAATCCACCAAATTTTATGTGAATCTTTGATTAAGTTTGACTCAAACATGCATAAGCTTTAAGCTTATCTTTTCTAGAATCAAGATTTTCATTTTATGCACTTCTTATGAATTCAACATTTTTGCACAAAATGACATTTATGATAATGAGGTTCTTTCATATAAATTTTCACATATGCCTCATTAATTCTAAGTGATCCTTTGCCCTTATCACGTTTCTTCATAAATCTATTTCCAGCTCCTTGATGTCCTTAAAGGTTGGATAAAGAGATTTCTTATATTCTTAAGTCTCGTTTCCTCTTAAACTAAGATATTGTGCAATTTATTGCACAACTCATCCATTATCTTTCATGGTGTTATAGCTCATTCAAAAGAAGTAACACTCAATCGGTAATGAGCGAGGATAAACTATAATAAGAAGTTCTCATCCACAACTATTCTCAAGGACTTAAACTTAAGTCTTGCTACAATAATTGTTGTCTTAATGATACATTCATAAATAGTACACAAATCACCAAGCTTTATGGGGTTATGATACTCATTAATGTCCCAGAAAGAGACTCACGAAAAATATTGGGCACTCTAACAAAATTCACTTAATTTTTTTTAATTACTTTCAATTTTTGGAGAGAATTATCTTAATGTTATCTGCAATATTTATCCTCATGATCATTGTGAAATCTTTCTCAAATCTTATAATAAACTTTATCTTTATGGTTGCTAACACCATTAATAGCAACAAATTTTTTTTTACATGATGAGAAAGACTTGCAAACTCTAGTCAGAAAGTTTAGCAAATAACACCTGACACATACAAGTCATGAGAATGCAGAAAATTAAGAACATGTGCTACATAACATAAATGTTTTGAGACATAAGGTACATGTTACTTAAATAATTAATGTACACTAACGCTCTCCTTTGGGTTACACATTAGTACACGACATTCAAACATAATGATGCTAATAAAATTAATAATCAATAATTGGCAACAATATATGCACCAATTAGTATTATCTATTGTCTTTGGATGTATAAATAAACCAATGACACAAACATATTGCCTACAATCATGTCCATTAATTATAAGAACAACTAATCAAACCTTTGGGCGATCCATAAATGTCTTATAACAATGAACTACAATATACCCATAGAACATCAAATCATTATGTCATTCATATAGCATCAAATCTATGAGTAATTGAAAAAACATCATATGATTTGAAATTAATTTACTTACTGATTTGACCACTTTGGTGATTAACAAAATCAACATACAATTAACTTCAAATAAAATTCATTATTATAATAAAAATTATACAAACGGAATTAATATCTTTATTATGATTTGACAACTTTAATGATGATCAAATCATCATACATTAATATCAAATCAAGCAATGCCAATTCAAAAAATTAATTTTTCTAATAAAAAAACTCATATTAATCCCATATATATATATATAAACGTAATTTGTCCATGACATACTGGACTTGTTATATATATTCATTATTATGCAAAAGGAATATATAATTATTCGTTATTCACTGTAATGTGCTTTTATACAGTAAAACGAATCATAAATAGTGATGAAAGCAATACCTAATGATGCTTTTCACATATATCAATTAATAGTTTTACCCCAATTAGAAAAAACTTGATGAACTTTAAAAATATATTATTGAAAAACTGGGTATACATTATACCCAATTGGAAAACAACTTGATGGGTAAAACAAATCGATAAACAATCAAGTTTCAAACAATCCTAATATTTCATTTAACAATAATGCGGAAGCATAAAAGTCTAAATTTCATAATAAGGGTTCATACTGAAACAAAGCACTAAATTTCATAATTAGGGTTCAAAGTTCCCAAATTTCATAATTTGGATTTATACAAAAATTCGTTCCCTAAACACCATAATTAGGATTCAATCCAAATCCTAAATCTTAATTGGAAAGTCATGAATTTCTTAACGTGGCTATTATACCACATATAAGTTGTAGTTTAATTTATTCGTTACAACTACAATAATAAGGATTTTGAAATTACACGACTTTCACATATTATAGAGACAATAAGGAATACGATAACTAACCTATATCCATTGCTAGAGTTGAAAGAGAGTTCTCCAAACGCCCTTTGATCAAAAGCCACGAAACACGTTTCTATTCCTTTGCCTCCTATGCTATTCTTTTCTATGCTGTTTGTTTAGCCGTTATGTGATGGGGAGAGAAAAGAATACCTTATGGCCAGGAACAGGACTTGTTTCCTATAAATAGGTAAAAACCCTAACTATTATCCATTGGCTTCCATCAAGCTAACGGGCCTTCAGAAACAATCCATTCTTATCAAAATATGATTTAGCCCATTAATATTTAATCATTTATTTACTAAACATACATCAATACATGTCACATGCACATCACATGAGACATACTAACATATTAAAATCTTACATTTCTCTCTTAGATTATAATAACCCTTTTATGTCTAAACGCAAGGAAAAAAAAAGCATATACTGATAGAATCAAATCTCTCACGTGTTTAAGAAAGATGAAGATGACAGAGCAGCGCAAACATTTTTGTACCATTTTAATGGTAAGTCCTTTTTTATACACTCATATATTATTATAAAGGTTGGATTCAAATCAATTGTCATGAGAATCTTCTCGCACTGTTATTTGTCATGTTGTCTTGATGAGTAGAAAACGAAAAAATACACGTTACATGCAGGATCGTCTCAAACATTTTGGGGCCTGTGCGAGAATAAACAATGAGACTCTTTAAAAATTATTTCATATAAATTAATCATTATATATAAAATATTTTATTACATAAATTCTCAACTCTCTTTTACAATTAAATCTCACTCGAAAAGTATCATTCTTTTAGTGTTTTTGATTGTGGGTTAGTTGACTACGGGTCTGCGCGCGTGGTGGTTCGTTGATTGCCGGTCTGCGCACGCGGTGGATTATGAGTATACGACTGTGTGACAGCGGTCAATGGGGACGAGGGAGTGACATGCGGCGAAGAGGCTATGTCTGTGACGGCGTGAGACAACGCGTTGTCGTTGTGGTGTGAATTGTGGCCTGTGGGTTTGATTTTTCACAAAGGAGATGTAAATTGAAAACGTGGTAATAGGCATAGCAAAAGTCAAAACGCAAAATGTGAGCAGAGTTGTTGGTTGCTGTACGTGATGATTGTATAATAATAGAATTCCTTAGTAGTTAATTCTCACTGTTTTGTAATGTAAGAAATACATGGTGAAACTATTTTTTTTTACTTTTAGTTAAAGTCTCAAGACCCAAATAAAATTAGGCCCTATTGTTATATAAAATATTTTTAATTTTTCATATATTAATAATAATTATGTTTTTCTTTTTTTAGAAGTATACTCTAATATACTATAACGGAAAGAAATTTGGGGTCTTGTGCTGTCACAAACCTCGAACATGTGCCGAGACGACCCTGGTTACAAGGAATTGACCATTTGCTGGACAGAGTCACGATTTCAAGGCAAGGGTGCCAAAATAAATAATATATAACTTATAAAAAGAAAAATTTAAATACATAAAAAAATTAGATGATAACTAACATAATACAATAAAAATTAGGGGATTACTTCGGTACTCTATGTAAATAAAGGGTTGATATACCCTTTATAGCTAATCCAATCAAATAGCTTGTGACATATGTGCTTACTTATCACATAAATGTTACATTAAATAGACATAATCACAAATTATTAAATTTGCAATAAGCTCCCGAAATATTTATGCAAAACCAACATTCCCAAAATTAAAAATCTTCCTGATCTTTTTTTCATCCTCCGAAACTAACCTATGAATTTAGGAGCACCATGTCCAGTTCAATTTAAGTTCAGCGAGAAAGGCTTTCCACTTGATAAGGGATTATTACTCTCGGGTTTGGATTTTAAGCGGCATAATAGCATAGCGGACGAGTGAATAATGATAGCTTATTGCCATTTAAGCCAAGTTTGGTTATTTGTTACACTTTTTTCCCTATTTGGGGAGATATACGGGCATCACCCCACAACAACCATTAGATTAGAAGGACCAATCACATGTTCTTTGTCACAATATCTACGGGACATTCTTTGGTACATGTTCACTTTGAAAAAATTATAAGAACATCAAGAACCCTATTACTTAAAAACGAATTACAGATATGATATGTGGAAGATGTTTGAAAAAAAAAAACATAAATACTCCATAATCTTGATTGTAAAATTTATAATGTGTGATTGTGCTTATTTAATGTGACAAGTAATCACATGTGTAATTATTTTATTGGATTAGTTGTAGAGGGTACAATAACCATTTATTTACATAGGGTACCGAACTAATCCCTTAAAAATTGTTTAACATATTAATAACTAATGACTCTATCAAATATATTATAAAAATCAAACATGTACTAAGGAAACTAGCTTATAATAGTTGGAAATACAAGTAGGTTAGGTATGAACACAAAAGAACACTAGAGACACCTCGAAGGGGAGGTTGAATAGGTGTTAAAGAAACCTTAAAAGATTTTTGCACGTATCAAATCGAAACGATTAAAACGAATGATTTTCACAAAACACATAGGACCTAATTGATTAATTCTCCCTCCAATTTTTTAATGCCTGAAAGCACAGACTTGGTTAATCGATTAGGCACAGTCTTAATTGATTAATCACTGCTAAACCAGAAAAATCACTTTTCAACCAAAACCGAAAATCAATCAAATATCGTAGAATATCAGAGATAGCACGGAATTAATTAACACAAAGATTGTTAATAATTACCTAGATTATGAAAAAGGTTTTCCCCAAATCAATTTGATATAACAAAACCTAATTCATTCAATTATTAGAAAATCAATTTTTCTAGGTTTTCAATCAAGATCAATTCACAAGTGCAGAAATTAAAGAGTTAAGGGAAAGAGATAATGCACAGAGATTTATCTTGGTTCACTCTCCTCCACTGAGAGCTACATTCAGTCCCCTCTAGCATAAGAGAGATTTTCTTCACTAAGGAATTAGAATTCTCAAATTACAAGCAAATGTCTTTCAAGATACCCTACTTGATAGTCTCTAAGAGATAACCCCGCCCACTCTTGTCTTGTAACCCTATTGAACTTCTAATCTAACCTCAAAACTTGAAAGAACATCCTTCAAGACTAAGAACATCTTAGCTTTCTCTTCCCAGAAGTGGATACCTCACCACTCTTCAACTTGCTTGATACTAATCCACACACCAAAGCTTCTTCTTCTTTGTTTGCTTGATGATAATCCACACACCAAGACTTCTTCTTGTTGTATTTGAGCTTGCCTTCTTGCAATGAATACAAACAATAGAATACAATAAAACCTATTGAAAATCCTTCAAGAACCATGAACAATTAGAACTTGAGATTCAAGAGCTTCTTGATCAAAAGATATGAAAATAAGAACTTTGATCTTTGTAAAAGTGAGAGAGAATGTGTGGCTTGATCTTTTCTAAAATGATATGAAAAATGATGTTACTTGTGTGAGATGATTTCTAATGGGTAAGAAAAGGTTTATATAGAATACCCATAAGCTTTGGAAAACATAAAAACTGATTTTGCCAAGTGAAAAATCTGTTTTAAAACTGACCTCTGCTTGTGTTAATCGATTAGCCGCTGATGACCAAAACTGGTTAATCGATTAGCTTCATATCTAATCCATTAAGAGCTGAAGCAAAGTTTATGTTAATCGATTAGCATGTATGTTAATCGATTAGCACCTGAAAAATTTGTATAAAAATTTGTTTTCTCAAATTTAAACATTTTCTCAAAAACCTTTAAGCTACATAGTGATTTTGGTTAAGTGAAATACTCAAGATTAATATGATCATGCACTTGATTGAGATTCACTACCCAAACTTAAACTTTACCCAAACTCTAGGACTCAAATCAAAATATAAAACTAATAACATATGGGTTTCCTTGAGCTTTCTCTCTCTTCATCATGTTGCTTTTGTTCTTTGTCATTGGTTGAGCTTGATCAAAACTTTGTCTTCATCAAAACCATCAAATCCTTGAATCATGCATATGTGCTCTTGCAATCTTCATCATGCATACTTACTATCTCCTCACATGCTTTACAATAATGTTACATTTCCAATTTTGAGTTGTATTTTTTTTAGTTGTGTCGTTGCATTGCTTTTGTTTTTCTTTTTAAATAAAGAATATAATGGCTTGGTAATGATAAGATAAAAGAATGGTTAAAAGCCAAGTCACAACTCATTATTAGACATAAAATCATTATGAACTAAAATAATTAGGGAATTGCTTTGGTGCCTTTTTTGTTTTAAAAGGCATTAATGTCATCTTTAATTTTACTAATCACATAGTGACATGTAGGATTTTTTTGCACAATTATTGCTTAGTTGTTTGCTTATGTGTCATATAATAAGGTATTTTTTGCAAATTTTAAAAGTTTCACTTGAGTATGATTACAATTAAATTAACATTTTATTTCTAATTATTAAAAAAAAAACAAATTCATCTTTCAACTTTTCTGGAGTAAATTCACACGCCTTACTTTGCCAAAAAAAAAAAAAACCGCCGTTCGTTTCGAACAAGATGTATTCATACGCCTTACTTTGCAGCAGGACTAAAATTTGTCTTTCATGAGTGTAAATCTTTCTGGTATATTCATACGCCATGCTTAGAAGATTTTAATAAGTGTTTAAGATGTGTTCATCTTTCATCTTTTCTGGAAAGAAATGCTAGGAAGAGATGGGGATGGTGGGGGATGGGACGGTGGGGCTCCTACTCCCGCAATGACTGGAGCGGCTAGGACGGCGACGACATCTCTTCTCCCATCAGGCTCAGTCCTAACCTAATTTGGGTCTTAGGGCGAAAAAAATTTGGGGCCCCTAATTCACAAAAATAAAAATTATTAAAAGTAAATCAATTAAAAATTTAGTATATATACACGAATAATCAATTAAAACAATGACAACAATTAATAATAGAATTAATTATTAAAAAATAAGATTTGAAATAATATAAAAATTTATTTAGTAAAGAGGTTATAAAATACCTTTTTCATGTTGGATTACAAAAGTAAAGTTCATTACTTCATATATTTTTAAATTAAGTGAGCAAATGAAAAAACAAATTAAAATATTATGCTAAAAATCATTAATAGTTATTAAAAGATAAAAAGAACTTGCAATTATTATTTTTTTTTCAAAAATAAATGTACCATTAAAAAAAATTATGGGCCCCTAAATTTTTTGGGTCCAGGGCGGCCGCCCTTGTGGCCCTCCCTCAGGGCCGGTCCTGTCTCCCACGACCTGGAGCGGGACGGCAACGCCATGGCAGTTTTGCCGTCCAAAGTAATGAGTGAAGGGTTGTGATTTTTAAATTAGGATTAGGTTTTAGTTTTAATTTTTTTTTTTGTTTTAATATATATTTTTTTAAATTTTTTATTTTTAATCATGGTTAACTTTAAAGTTTAAAAATGTGCAAATCAATCCTCAAATATGACACATAAGGTGACACATAAGATAATCACTGCGTAAATATAACACAAATGTTAATATATAATTGGTCCAATTGAGTTGACATTAATGTCTTCTCTCACTAAAAAGCATGAAAGCATTCACCAATTAATTATCATCACTTTGGGAGGACTTTATCTCTTTGAACTAAAATCATTATGTCAAATGGTCACAACTCACAACTCATTTATGTGAAGCATGAGGAAATAAAGGTCAATAATTTATTTTTTTTGTTTTGAAATTGGTCAGTAATTTAATTTAAAATGCATTTAACCTTAAGTCTTAGGTCACTCACCATTTTGTATGCATTCCTGGAGGAGATTCATCATGAGGCGTCAGGAGTGGTATGAAACTCCATATACAAACTATTTGTGAAATTTTTTCATTAATTAGAATTTGTCAAACATAAAAGCCCACCTTCTAGGAAGGTTGACAAGCCCCACCCAACAATGTGCTAAGCGTAGCAGAAAGCAAACTACAAAAATGCAGCATAAGGAAAAACAAAACTCGGCAGAGGGAATATCAAGTTGAGCAGCACAAGGAGCAACAACAACACCACAAGGATCCAATAACACTCATACTCGTGAATCCAACCAACAACAGCACAAGGAGCAACCTCACCCTGCGAGCAACAAAAAAAAAAAAAAAAGGATTCCACACAAACCAAAAAATGAAAAAAAAAAAAAGTGAAGTACCGACTTAGTCTTAAAGTGTTTTTAATGTATCAACTTAGTCTCTTGAAAATTTATAAATCCAAATTTAATTTCTCAAAATTTTTGGATGTACCAATTTGGTCCCTCAAAATTTTTAGATGTATAAATTTGATAGTTTAAACATGTGAGACCAAATTGGCATGTAAGAAAATATTGAGGAAGCAAATTAGCACATCCAAGAATATTGATGGACTAAATGTATATTTATAAATTTTCAGAGACTAAGTTGGTATAGTGAAAAATATCAATGACTAAATTCGTACTTCATAGAAAAATTTGTTTGGCAAGTAGTCAAGTACTCCCTCTGTACCTTTATATAAGGATTAAAGAGTGGAAGTGCCTTGATCCTTTTTATAAGTATTTTGTCCAATTTTCAATGATATTAATTATTTCTTTTTCACAAACATCAGTATTTACTCAACACTTTTTAGATTTCCAATGATAATTATAAGAATAATTTTAAAAAAAATATATAAAATATTATCAATTTCAACTTCATCACTAACAATATTAACTCATTTTCTTAATTAACGTGAAAGGAAATTTTAGGAGCTTACATATAGTCACGGTGGGAATAGATTTTAGAAAACATAGCAGCAAATCACACACGTCCGGAAGTGGAATGTCAAGTTGAGCAGCAGGAGCAGCAAGACTGCAAATCCACCAAAAGATAATAAGAGAGGTCAAATTGTTGTAAACTTGTAATACCATTGCTATTCACCCGTTCGTTAGCGAGACTTTCAATTGAAGAATTAAATTCTTTGAATACTCATCATTTTGGACCGTTAATTCAATCACAAATGATATAGCCATAAACTAGGCTTCATTGAGGTCCTTATACCAATAAGCCTTGGGAAGAAACATAGTTGTCTACCATCGTCATTTCTAATAACACACCCATATTCAGCCTTGCACGGTTTCTCATTTGTGGATCCATCAATGTTTCTTTTAGAGGAGGCAACCATTATTCATCGGTGTTCTGATTTTTTTTTATTCCTACACTAGGATCTTATTGCAGACAGATTATTCACTACTTGCTTGTTGCTGAGAGTAAAGAAACTCTGCACACCATCCTTTAATCCAAAAACCAAGTCTAAATTTAATTGAACACTGAATATCCAACCGGCTAATTGTCTTATTATTGTTGAAGATGACATTGTTTCTTTCTTTCCTTATTGTCAAATTATCACGAGAAAAGTAGACTGAATATCCAACCGGTTATAGGAATTCTACCCATCGAGAGGAGGCAAAACCCTTCCATACTCTGTAAGAGGAATGTAAGTGTAGTAAGTACAAGAACTATATGCTTAGAACGCAAGTAATCAAAATTCACTGAATTTCCTCCTCTGTGGGTTCGTATGGGATCACAGGCAAATAAGAACAAGGCAGTACAATTTGCAATACAAGATTAGCAATGAAAAGAAGAAAATACAATAGAAAGAAGGAATCTTCTCCAATTATTGCCTACATTCTCTCTCCTATCATTTTCTATTTGTACTATTGCTACCCCATCGATACCCTGCTAAACGTGTGCTTGGCATCCTTGCATGCACTATCCTTCCCTCTACTGCTGTCCTCAGATTGAGTGTCACCTGTCCTGAGCCTTTAACCGAATTGTCCATGCAATGAGTGTGAGTGAAATCTTCTATAGCTGGACTATTCTGCCCTTCCTCATCAGCAGAGGTTGTTATGTTACCTCCCCTTTAAAATTAACCTTGTCCTCAAGGTTTAAGTTTTGGTGCTGCTTTTGAAACTGATTTAAGTCTTCCCAAGAGGCTTCTGAACTGTCTTGGCCTTTCCACTGTACTAAAATCTGAGGCATTGTAAATGAGCCTTTAATTAGTTCTCTTGTTTTCAACACGCACTTTGTGAGGACTTAGTAGTGGTCCTATATCATTAGTTGTAAGAGGAGGAATGTTCACAGAATTTCCCTTTCCTTTACATTCTTTTAATTGAGAAATGTGGAACACTGGATGAATTCTAGCATGCTCAGCAGAAACTTGTAAGCAACTTTACCAATTTTCTCAATAATTGGAAATGGTCCAAAATACCTCATTTCTAGTTTCTGGTTCTTCCTTAGAGCAACTGAATGTTGCCTATAGGGTTGTAATTTCCCTAGGGCCAAGTCTCAAACATTGAATTCTTTGTGAATTCTCTTCTTATCAGCATTTTTCTTCATTCTGTTTTGAACCCTCAGCAAGTTAGTTTTCAATTGAGATAGGATCAAATCTCTTTCTTGCAGTACCTCTTGAACAGAAGGAGGGTCTAGCTGAGTAAGGAAGTATTTAATTATGGTAGGAGGATCTCTACCATAGACAACTTTGAAAGGTGTCATTTGTGCACTGTTGTGATAAGATGAATTGTACCAAAATTCAGCCCAAGGTAGTAGTCTTGTCCAGCTTTTAGGATTTTCAAAAGTAAAGCATCTTAAGTAGATATCAAGACACTTGCTTAGTGCCTCGGCTTGACCATCAGACTGAGGATGATATGTTGTGCTCATTTTCAGGGTTGTTCCTCTGAATTTGAATAGGTGTTGCCAAAGTTGGCTTGTAAATATCTTATCCCTGTCAGACACAATTGTGTTAAGAAAGCCATGAAGTTTGATCCTTGTGTTGAGGAATACTTGAGCTACATGCTTGATGTTGAAGTCAGTTTTGAGAGGAGCAAAATGAGCATGTTCTGATAGTGTATCAATCACTACCAAAATAATTGTAAAGCCATTTGAGGGGGGAAATCCAGTGATGAAATCCATTGTTATGTCATCCCAAATCTGATTAGGAATGGGAAGAGGTTGTAGTAAACCTGCAGAATGTGATGTCTGAAGTTTTGTTTGTTGGCAAACTAAGCATTGTTGAACAAAATTAGTAACATCCTTGTGCATCTTGGGCCAGAAAAAGTGTGAAGCTACTCTAGCCATAGTCCTGGCTATGCCTGCATGTTCTTCTAAGGGAGAGGAATGATACTCCTGTAGGATCTGTTGTATCAATTCTTGCTTTTGAGGAGTGACCATTATGTGTTTCCAGTACAACAACCCATTCTGCAAAGTGTAGTTGTAGTTGTCAGGCTTTCCTTGAATGCACGTCTGAATTAGAGTTTGTAATGATGCATCAGATGCTAAGGCAAGTTTGATTGCTTGAACGAAATCAGTTTGCATAGTAGACCATGCCATGAAGAATGACCTGGAAAGAGCATCAGCAACCAAGTTGTATTTCCCAGGCTTGTATTCAATGATGAAATCATAGCCTAAGAACTTGTAGAGCCATGCTTGTTGTTCAGGGGTTTGCAGAGATTGATCAATGAGGCTTCTCAAGCTTTTCTGATTAGTTCTTATGATAAATTTTTGGCCAAGTAAGTAGTGCCCTTGTATAAGATTTTCTTATGATAAATTAGTTCTTATGAACTTTGCAATTGCTTCAGTGATTGCATAGAATTCTCTTGTATAAGCAGACTGTTTCTGGAGTTTGTTGGACAGCTTCTTGGAGAAGTAAGCAATTGGATGCTTATCTTGGCTAAGGACAACACCAATTCCGCTTCCAGAAGCATCAGTTTCCAACACAAAAGGCTTTGGGAAGTCTGGAAGGAAGTCTGGAAGAGCTAGAACATGAGTAGTCGTGATTACTTTCTTGAGATTGTCAAAAGCTACTAAAGCTTCACTCTGCCACTTAAAACTGTCCTTCTTGAGCAAGTTTGTTAAGGGATTTGCTATTGATGCATACCCTTTCACAAATCTTCTATAGTAACTGGTTAGCCATATAAAACCTCTAAGTTGTTTTAGAGTAGTTGGAGTAGGCCAATTCAACACAGCTTGGACCTTGTCAGACTCCATAAAAACTCCAAAACTTGAGACTGTATGGCCAAGATAGTCAATCTGTTGCTGTCCAAAAGAACATTTGAACATTTTGGCATACAAATCATTTTCTTCTAGGATTTGTAACACTTCCTGCAAATGTTGTAAATGATCATTCCATAATGAACTATAGATTAGAATGTCATAAAAAAAACACCAATACAAACTTCCTCAATAAGCCTTGGAATATATCATTCATCAAACTCTAAAAAGTAGCTGGAGCATTTGTTAAACCAAATGGCATGACTAACCATTCATAATGCCCTTGGTGAGTTCTAAAGGCTTTTTTATGTCTGTCAATTGGATTCACCAAGATTTGGTGGTAGCCAGACCTCAAATCTAGCTTGGAAAAGTACTTAGCACCAAACAATTCATCAAGTAGCTCTTCCACAGTAGGAATAGGAAAACTATTCTTTACTGTAATGGCATTTAATGCCCTGTAGTCTGTTGAAAATCTCCATGTGCAATCCTTCTTTTTGACAAGGATTATAGGTGAAGAGAAAAGGCTTGAGCTAGGGACAATTATGCCCTCATCTAACATCTCTTTAATCATGGTTTCTATTTGCTGTTTTTGGCTATGGGGGTATTTGTATGGTCTGACCTTCACAACATTGCTGCCATGAAGCAAGGGAATTTTGTGGTCTTATGATCTGTGAGGAGGTAGGCCTTTGGGTTTAGAGAATATTTTTTGTAGGTGTGAAGTAGTATGGCTATTTCAGGTTCTAAGTTGTCGGGTATCTCATGCCATTGGTCAGTAGGATTAAAAGATGGAATTAATTGGATAGTGTATAGTTCTGAGATTGCATCAGTATGATGCATTCTCTTCATGTGGTTAAATTGAGCTTGAGCAGTAGGTTTCTGTGTTTCACCAGAGATTGTGATTAGTTTTTTATCCTTATAGAACTTGATATTTAGAAAGCTGTAGTCTGCTATGTGAGGTCCAAGTGTAGCTAGCCAAGCTGCACCAAGAACAAGATCATCTATAGAGACAAGTAATAAATACATAGGTAACCTGAGTGTATGGCCCTGAACCAAAACCTCAATTTCATTGACTAGCCCTTCAGTGGTCAAGGAATGACCATTTCCTACTAACACATGAAAGCCTGAAGTAGGTTCCACCGGAAGTTTTAAACAATGAGCTAGCCTAGGTTGTAGAAAGTTATCACTACTACCACTGTCAAGAAATATTTGCACCTATTTGCCATTAATAGACCCTGTGAATCTCATTGTACCAACATCTAAGGATCCTTTTAAGGCATTGAAGGACAGAAGATGAATCAATTCCTCTTCAGTATCATCAGGAACTTGTTCTAATTCTCTGTCAGCTTCTTCATGATAATCAACTTGAAGAATATAGTATTGTTTGTTGGGGAATTTATGAGTGGCAGAAAACTTGTCATCACAAGTAAAACACAATCCCTTTTCTCTCCTTGCTTGCATTTCAGCTGCACTCAATTTTTTTATGTTTTTGTTTCTAAAGGTTTGTGGGTTAGGTCTGCTATTAGGTGTCTGTAATATTGGCAGTTGGGAATTGTTTGTATAGGATTGGTTAGGAGGGTTGTATTTGGTTTGTGTGTATGGTGTTTGTCTAGGTTTGTAGGTATATTTCTCTTCAAACAATCTAGCTAAAGAGATGGCCTTAAGCAGCGAGTTAGGAGCTTGTGCAATTACCTCTCTCTTTATGTCAGCCTTTAATCCACTAATGAAATAGTCAAGCAATGCCTCAACACTCACACCATAAATTCAATTCGCTAATGCAGTAAATTCAACATAATAATCATTCACAGATCCAGCTTGTTGCAATTTAAATAGTGTAGATCTAGGAGAGTCAAAAGGTGAGGGACCAAACTCAAGCTTTAGTGATATGGTGAAGGTATTCCAAGATAGGAAAGGATTGTTCCTCTGCATCATCTGAAACCATGGCACTGCTGTCTTCTCCATGTGAATGGATGCAATTGTTATGCGTTGCTCATCTGGTGTGTTGTAATAGTCGAAAAAACTGCTCAGCTTTGAAGATCCATTCCAACACATTTGAGCCATCAAATCTTGGAAAGTCCAGTTTTACATTCCTCACTTGAAAGGAATTGTGAAATCCCCTTGAGTTCTCAGTTCCAAGGGGCAAGTTGGCCTTTAGATCATCAATTGCAGTTCTTAATTCATCCATCTCTAAGGCATGCTCTCTATCTCTTTTTTCCACGAGATCTAAGATTTGTTTTAGCTCAGATGTACCTCTAGCTTCAGCCATAGTGGAATTTATGAAAGCACCAAAATGTAAGAGGAATGCAAGTGCAGTAAGTACAAGAACTAAAATGCTTAGAACACAAGTAATCAAAATTCACTGAATTTCCTCCTCTGTGAGTTCGTATGGGATCACAGGCAAATAAGAACAAGGCAGTACAATTTGCAGTACAAGATTAGCAATGAAAAGAAGAAAATACAATAGAGAGATTGAATCTTCTCCAATCATTGCCTACATTATCTCTCCTATCATTTTCTATTTGTACTATTGCTACCCCACTGATACCCTGCTAAACATGTGCTTGGCAGCCTTGCACGCACGATCCTTCCCTCTACAGCTGTCCTCTGATTGAGTCCCACCTGTTCTGAGCCTTTAACCGAATTGTCCATGCCATGAGTACTGTGAGTGAAATCTTCTATAGCTGGACTATTTTGCCCTTCCTCATCAGTAGAAGTTGTTACATATACATTTAAAGACATTACTAATCAATGCATTGTCTTTTGAAATATTTAACCGAGAATGCCTGATCTGAAGAATATCTCCAAAATGTTTTGTCATTAAATTCCTTTGAAATTTGAACTGCCATGATCAAAATAAACAATTCCTAATAAGAGAAAGAGTTAATAGTCACATAGATCCCCGAAAGATAGTCCTGGAATCGATATGGTCCCTGAAAGATTTGTGGAATCTCTTAAACTCTCCAAAGATGAATTTGGCATCACGTTAGTCCCCCCATCCAATTTCATCAAGAAGGACCTAACGAAATCCTATGTGACACGTTAAATGCTTTGTTGGCCCCAATGCCATGTTGGACTGTTAAGAAAGTGTCACGTTTGGATCAACAAAGCATTTAATGTGCCACGTAGGATTCTGTTAGGTCCCTCATAGGGGGATTAACGAGATGTCAAATTGATCTTTGAGGAGTTTAAGAGATTCCACAAATCTTTTAGGAACTTAACTGATTCCAATATGATCTTTGGGTGGTCTAAGAGATTCCACAAATCTTTCAGGGACCTAATTGATTCCACATGTATTTTTCGGGGACCTTTGTGACTATTAATTCTAAGAGAAATTTCCAAAGGAGATTGCAGTTCTAGGTGAGACTAGAATATACAAAAAGCCTAGGGAATTTATCCCTTAAGCTAAAATCACCAGGCCACTGTTCAAGCCAGAATGTGATATTTTTACCCTCCCCCATGCTATACAGAAATCTTTTCTGAATCACCTCATTAATTGGTTTGCTGCATTAGTTAACTGTAGTGATTGATTCCCAAATTCGGCCTACAAAGCTATTTTTCCATCCAAAGATTAATTGGGACATTTGGGTTAATTAAAAACAATAATTATTTTTTAAATATCATTGATAAAAATAATTAATTTGATTTGTACAATGAGTTTATATAATTTGATTTGTCTATGTAATTTGAAGCTTAATTATTTTTTCTGTTAATATTTTATCAACTTTTTTTTTAAAGTAAGAAATTTCAACTAGGTTTCTGAATGTGTGATATCTGTGTCATGGTGTTGGTCATGTAAACACTTAGTTAATTTGGTCATGTAAACACTTAGTTACCTTTTAGATGGAGGAGCTAAAATTGCAAAATATAAAAACATGTTTTAAAAATTAAAATCAGCAAATAAAAACTTTGAGAACTATAATCATCAAATTAAGCCTGAACAATGAAAATTGCATTTAAGGCTTAATTTTTTAAAATCATAGTAAAATTCATTTTCTAGTAGTAAAATACGATTTTTTTTTTAAACTGCGTACCAGATGCATAAGTTAAACAAACTTTAAAAAATAACTTAATATGGGAAAATAATATTTTTAGTAACGAATGAAAAAATGATTTTTAGTTTCCTAACATAAATTTACTTTTTATACTAACTTATTTTGTGCCTCATATGCATAGGTTAAATAAATTCATATAAATAATCTCACATTTTAACATCACCGTGCCTTGACAATCATTTCACTAGTTTTGGTTTCTTGGATTTTAAAATTATAAACCATGGGACCGAGGAAAAAATTAAAAATAAATAGTAAACCATGGGTGTATAAAATGTGACCCGGGCTACATACGTAAATATAACAAGTGAGTTTCCCAACATAAATTCTTTACATCTATAAAATATCGAACTTGAAATTTAATTTAAATAAAATTGAGCTACTTGTGGAAAGGAGGTGTAGAGGGGTTTTGGAGAAGAAAATGTTTGAGTGTAGACAGTAAAAAACTAAAAATGACTTTGAAAAATATGTGGTAAAATTAAAAAAGGTATTTTTAAAAATTTAAGTAAAAATTTAAAAAATTATAGGTTAAATTGTAAAAGTTGGGTGTGGATAGAAATTCTCATAAATAAAACCAGAAAAATATGTCATACTACTATGTGAACCCACTTCATGATAGTTTTTGTCAAACCTAATTCCAATTTGGATACAGATCGATACAGCACGATTAAATCAAGTAAAAAACATATCCTATGTGATATTTCTATGATTATCTGGTTGTTGTGATTATCATTAGTATACTGCATTGGTAGTTGACACTTGTTTTGAATTAGTATATGTCTTTGTGATTATCATTAATATTGAGATTAATATAATTATGGAATACTTAACCAAAAACCTGTATTACTCCCTTCGATCCTTATTAAAAGGGGCTTATAATAAGAACAAGAGGGACTAATATACACTGCTTTGTAGTTGACATTTAACACGTTTAATTGAATATATAGTACTTATTGCCTATTGGTTTTACAAAGTCAAGAAAAGACAACTATCCTATCAAATTTCCCACCAAGTATTCACACATTTGAAAGTAACACTTTCCTTTCGTACAAGTCCTTCTGTTTTTAAAATTAAAATAAGTGAACAAGCTTCCTCGAGGGTAATATGTGTGCAAGGCAAGAAGGTGTTTCGTAGGAAAACATGATATTAAGAAGTCGCGTACACCACAAAAAATAATCTACTTGCACGTTTTATTCACTTTGTTAATGACTATCATATAAAATTATCCCAACGATCATAAGAGTATATACTCTAAAATATACTTCTTCTTATACCAATCTGTATAAATTTAAATGGAAAGAGCTTGAGTCACTTAAATACGAAGTATTCAATTGCTAGATTTATGTATAAGTTAAAAAAAAAATATTATATAAAATGATTTTAACTTAAATACTTTACCATACTTCTAGAAATTAGTCTCTTGCCGATTGGATTGAAGAGAGGATACTCTCCAAAAAATAATAATATACTTGTTAGTTATTACATTATTTGTTGCTTCTCTATATAAATGCCAATGAACCTCATCCTCCACACACAATACTCAATCTTCTTTTAAAAAGAAAACTCACCAATATGGGGAATCAAACTTCTTCCAACAAGAACGAAACTCTTCCCATTGACACCACTTTCCATCTTCCCGCTAATGTACCAGTTTGGCCACAAGGTGCATATTTTCTTCCCTTCATTTCTTGATATCATAGCGTTACTGTTATTAACAAAAATGTTCTATGTACACCAGGACTCCAGGAGCCACACTTTTCTGACACTTTTACTTTATGCTATAAATGTAAAAAGTGTTAGGAAAATGTATTGCTAGGTGTACAAATAACATGGCTGAAATTAAATATTAACTATTTCGATCTGCTAATATAAATTTCTATATGTGTAGGTGGTGGGTTTGCTAGTGGAATAATTGATCTAGGTGGGTTAAAGGTGACTCAAATCTCAACATTCAACAAAGTTTGGACAACCTTACAAGGTGGACCAAACAATGCAGGTGCTACATTCTTTGAGCCAAAAGGAATACCTGAAGGGTTCTTCATGTTAGGAAGCTACAGCCAACCCAACAACAACCCTCTTTTTGGAAGTGTCCTGGTGGCAAAAGATGATTCTTCAGAAGCTTTAAAGAAACCAGTTGATTACACATTGGTATGGAGCAGCAAGTCCCAAAACATCAAACAAGACAAAGATGGTTATGTTTGGTTACCAACAGCACCTGATAGCTATAAAGCCTTAGGCTATGTTGTCACCACAACACCAGAGAAGCCTTCTTTGGAAAAAATCAGGTGTGTCAGGTCAGATCTCACTGACCAATGTGAGACATACTCATGGATTTGGGGACCAAGCAAGAAAATTGATGATAAAGGTTTCAATGTTTTTGATGTTAGACCAAGCAATAGAGGCACTGAAGCTCCTAGTGTTCTTGTTGGCACTTTTTTTGGTGCCACAGGTACATCTAATAATAATTCTCTCCCTATTGCTTGTTTGAAAAACAACAATTTTCTCAAATTCTCATCCATGCCTAATGTAACTCAAATTGAGGCATTAGTCAAAGCTTACTCTCCATTCATGTATTTGCATCCTGATGAAAAGTACCAATCTTCCTCTGTTTATTGGTATTTCTTAAATGGGGCTTTGCTTTATAAGAAGGGGGAAGAGTCCAATCCAGTGCCATTAGACCCAACAGGCTCTAAACTTCCTCAAGGGGGAGGCAATGATGGAACCTATTGGTTGGACCTGCCTGCTGACAAAGCCAACAAAGAGAGGGTTAAGAAAGGGGATTTCAAGACCACCCAAGCTTATGTTCATGTAAAGCCCATGTTTGGTGGAACATGCACTGACCTTGCCATGTGGGTTTTCTATCCATTCAATGGGCCTTCAAAAGCAAAAGTTGGGCTCATAGATATTCCACTTGGGAAGATTGGAGAACACATAGGTGATTGGGAGCATGTCACATTAAGGATAAGCAATTTTGATGGAGGATTAAAAAAAGTATATTTCTCACAACATAGCAATGGTCAATGGGTGGATGCTTCTAATCTTGAGTTCCAAAGTGGTAACAAGCCAGTTGCTTATTCTTCCTTGAGTGGTCATGCTTTTTACCCAAAAGCTGGGCTTGTTCTCCAAGGGACTAGTGAGATTGGAATAAGGAATGATGCTGCTAAGAGTAATATGGTGATTGACTGTGGGGTGGGTTTTGAAATTGTTTCTGGGGATTATTTGGGGTCAGCAATTATAGAACCACCATGGTTGAACTATTTGAGGGAATGGGGTCCAAAAATTAGCTATGACTTCGCAGATGAGTTGAACAAGTTGGAGAAGGCATTCCCTGCTTTGCAAAAGCTACCATCTGAATTGTTGGGTGAGGAAGGACCCACAGGACCAAAGGTCAAGAGAAATTGGAGTGGGGATGAAATTTGAAGACTTGGTGGCATTATTGAGACCAAGCAATTAAATAGGGACAATGTGGTTGGTTGTTTGTATTTATATTGTTTTTTTTTTTAATATTTTTTTTTAATTTGGTGTACATCAACAGATACTCGGATTTGGTTTACCCAGAATCCGACTCATCCTGTCCGACCCAACTGAGCGCTAAGCGAGAGGGGTTTCTCAGCGGAGGTTGCTCCATATCCAAGACTCGAACTCGAAACTAATTGGTTAAAGGATTAAGTAAGCTACCACTTGACCAACCCACGTTGGTAGTATGTATTTATATCGTAGAACTGTGATTTGATATAGGTGTGACAATTAAATAAGATCTTCCAATAATGCATTCATTTATATTGTTTGTCTTGAATATCCACATTACATCAGGGAAAATAATTTTTAGACCCCAAATATGATATATACATGGGACATCACTTCTAGTTCTATGCATATATCTAAAAGGAGTGTATCTTATATTCCCATTGTTTATTAAGTGCTATTGATTGAGAAATTTTGTTCCAATTAAATTATCTTTATAATATGTAAGACAATGTTAATTACTTCCACTGGTCCTTATAATAAGAAAAATGGTGCATACATATTTTGGTCCAAAATATGAGAAAAAATTAACTAACTTTCAATCTTAATACAATTATTCCTAAAATGTTTTTAGAAAGTAGTGATCTCATTTCATTTTTGTTTCATTCTCAATATAACTTTCCAAAAGTAGTGATATTTTTTTATGATTTTGAGAAAATCAAATACATTCAACAAAATTTCTTAATAAATGTGATTTCGATTATTTTTTCTTATAATTATAACAAAGGGAAGTACGTTTTTACGAGTTATACGCCTATACGGCTATACCTTTCCCCTCGTAAATGTTGTGAGAGAAAAATATTTCTTCTCATTCTTGTTATAATTTATCTTTAATTAAATTGCGCAAGTCAAAATAATAGTTAATTTTCTTATTTTTATAAAAAATATTATAGCATTACAATTTTATATTTCTTCTTAGAAAATTCACAAATAATAAAAAAAATAAACAATAAGCATAGAAAATCAAAGTATTTGATAAGGTCAAATGAGAGACAATAATAAACGCATCATAGAAAATGAAAAGTGCCTTTTAAAAATATCATAAAAACCATAAAAAAATGACTTATAATAAAGATTGGAAGGAGTAATTATGATGTAAAGCAGAGAGTGGATTCATTAAATATGATGTCTCGGGTTCGATCCCTGTCGTATATATAAAAAATGTTTTATGGATAAAGACAAAACCAACTTTGATAATCTCTCTATCCAACTGATAATCAATTTAGTCTTTGCAATTGTATTCAACTTTTATTTCAGTTTCAAAAATCATGAAATTTTTTTATTCCTAAATGAAATTGTCAAAAATTATTTACGTTGGTCGGTAGGACCGTGCCCAATTTAACATCATTTAGCACCAATACCGAATATCAATTAACACCACTAAAATAACGTTGTTTTTTAGGTTTAATTTCTTTTACTTTAGTCCATAAATTTTTAACTTAATTTACTTTGAGCATTGATTTATAGGCAAATGCTCATTAAAGTTGAGGGACCAAAACAAAAGAAATTTACAAATTCTTGAACTAAAATTAAAGTAATTAAAAAAAAAAACCGTTTTAGGGCATTAACACACATACGTCTTTTAACGGGTTATATGACCCATGCAGGACCGATCTTGACATTTTATAGGTCCGAGACGAGAGAAAAAAATTGGGGTCCCCTAATTTAAGATATTTGCTAGTAATATTGGAAAAATTTGTAATAAAAAAATTCTAACGACAAAGTTTGAATAACATTTCTCTTAAAATAGGGACTTCTCCAAAATACTATTAATGTCTATCAACTCTTAAGAGTTACAACAATAATTAATTCTATGATTAGAAAAATTTAAAAATAAAGAAACTTTTGATGCGGAGCATGAACAAAATGCTAAAAAAGAGTCGAAATAAAAATAAAAATATTATATAATAGTATAATTATATAAATACTATTTATAATTATTATCAGCTTTTCTAACCTATGCTCCAGGTTTATAAAATAAACAAATGTTAAAAAGTAAATATTCATGAGAAAATGATGATATGTTTAGTGAATTAAAAAATGATTATTTAAATTTCCAACACTTGTTTATTATTATTGTTTGTTTATTCTATATACTTGGTGCAAATGTTAGAAAGACTCAATTATAACTACTACGTCCATTCCACTTTAGATGTTCTTTTAGAATATAACGCTCATATTAATAAATATAGTATCTTTTTGAATTAAATTAATATGGTGTTTACCTAATTTGTCTTTCATCTCTCTTATAAATATACTTACATTATTTTTCTACATACTATCTCCCTTCTTAATCATGTGTAGACAATAAAATTGTCAAAGGAGTAATGGTTGTACTCCTTCCGTCCCACAAAGATGGTAAAAAATATTTAAATTTTTTGTCTCAAACTATAGTTAAAATAATTAATGAAAAGTTTAGAAATTGTAAATTTTGAATTGTGATTGGTTGATCGTCCATGCAAAATGCATTAAATTAGTTGTTTGATAATTAGTTAATATGTTAGACAAACCATTAAATGTATGTCGCCTTAATTTTTTGACTTTTGAATTTTTTAACTATCCTTGTGCGACGGAGGGAGTATTTATTTTCTAAAAATTGACTTATATAGAAACAAATTTTTATGCTAAAAAGACACTTAAAATGAAATGGAGGGAATATATATTTTAGAAATATTATTATTTAATGTTCAAAATAAGCTTTTTTTTTTAAAAAAAATAATTATAAAAGTGATTTTTTTGTTATTTAGGCACTAGAGCAAGAATAATGACATTAGTAAACTCACTTTTATTGCCTAAAAAATGAAAATATCCAGCAATGAGATTCGAACCTTTTGAGTGAATTAAGGGGCAATGACCAATTCAACTATAATATGGTATTGTAAGGAACTTATTAAAAAACATTAATATACTTTCTCAATCTCACAAGGATGGTTAAAAATAACAAAATTTTTTAATTTGTCCCAAACTAAAATTAAAATTAATGAAAAGTTTAGAAATTGAAAACTTTGAATTGTGATTGGTTGATCAATGTATTAAATTAAGTGTTTGATAATTGGTTGATGTGTTAGACAAATCATTAAATATATGCCTCCTCAATTTTTTAATTTTTTTGACTTATCCCAATTTATTACCATCTTTATAGGACGACGGAGGATGTACATAACAAAAGGGAATTAACTTTTATTTGAGACCTCTAAAATTCATGGGCTCAGGATGGTCGACCCCTATGATCCTGCCCCTGGGCCGGGCTTGGTTGAATGACCCATTTTGGGAGGCGTTAATAGATATCCGTTAACGGCTTTACACATCATATGTTCGAAGGACTCATGTGAATACCATTTGATAATTTCGGAGATCGGAAAAAAGTATTCATAATTTTAGGAATTAAAGTGAAAATTAGGTATAATTTCAAAAATCAAAATGATAATTTAATCAATTTTTTTTACAACTTATATGATACTTAGTTTTGTCAATGTTAAACCATCACAAATTAATTATGAGACAAATATTAATTGAATACCAATAAAGTCCAGCATAGTTGATAGATGATTGAGTTCTTTAAGTATGATGTCAGAGGTTTGATCCCTGCCGTGAGTATGAAAAATGCTTTGTTGGTAGAGGCAAAACCCACTTCGATGATCTCTGCATCTCAGAGGAGATTAGTCTTCGACTAGAGGATACCCTTATTATTAAAAAAAAAAAAAACTGAAATATTACAAGACTATTACTATTATATACGGAAAAACCTCCATGTGGAAACCAAAAAAATTTATTAATTTAGCAATATATTAAAACCAAAAAATTTATTAATTTAGCAATATATTAATTAATCGATAAATTATTAATTTATTATTTTATAGGGTGTATTCCCTATTCAATGAATATAAGTTATATTTACATAAAGTCATTGAATTGTAAACTTATGTGTCATATTTATTGAATTAATGACTAACCTATCATGTTGGTCTCTGAATTTGTACCAATGTGCATTTATTTTAATCCTCAAAATTAAGGAAATTATTTTTTAGTTCTTCAATTTGTAAATTGTTATATACTTTAGTCCATCGGTTATGTCATTATTTATGTCCATTAATGACAAGCTGACATAACCAGTTAAATGGACAAAACAATGTCGTTAAGGCCAAAACGACATGGTTTTGGCTTAAAAAATAAAAAAAATTTAACGCAAATAAATAAGTAAAAAAAAAATCTGTTAGTCTTATACATCTTTTTATTTCTTCACTAACATTAAGCCACAATCAACATCAATGAATATCCCTCAATTACCTCCACAACCTAACAACCTTCAATCTAATCCTTCAACCAACTCCCTCATTCCCTTCTCTCATGCCTTTATCCTCTCACCTTTAACACCCTTCTAATATTTACCCTTAATTATTTTATGACCTGAAAATTTTCTTTTAAAGCTACATTAATTCCTTTTAGTCTTATAAAAACCCACGGTCAAATGGACGGAGGTTCCTTAACTTTTCCAAAGTTTAATTTTCCTTGCGTCGTTTCTTCAAGCACACCTCTAAACCAAACCAAATCAAAGAAATAAAATTTATTTGTGCAAGATGCTCATGGAAACCGAAACATACATATAGGTTTTGGTTTGATTTTTTTTCAAGACACACCAACAAAACAACATGCATCAAAAATCAAAAATCATTTCCCTATGTTCTTGCTTTAGCCAAATTACCTAATAGCTATTAACACAACGATTCAATTTCCATATGCATGCTCTCTAATCTAAACCATTTAGCACTTATCATAAGTATTCACAACCAAAATCAATTCAATCATTCATTTTCTTATAGGGATCGAAAACACCTCAAGGAATCAACAAAGATTTACAAACCATGAACATGCATCAAGAATAAAAATTATTTGGGCATGGACATCAATGAAACCGTATGGCCTTCATTACTAACCAAACAAAGATAAAAAAATCAAATTATCAATTCATTTCCTCATACAAACCGAAAAATTCACTAAGACATAGCAAAGATTTACTAATCCTTAACATGCATCAAAACCAAAATTCATTTCTCCTACATTCAAGCCCTAGGCCGAAACATAGCTAAGAAAAATTGGGAGTTTTCACAACTAAAGTCAAAACAATAACATGCACTATAAAATAACTTGAAATCTATTCATATTTACTCATTCTAAACATAACTTATTCAAAGAAATAAAACAAAATCATTGGGACCAAAAATAATGCAAAACCGTAGGGGACCTCATAGTTCCTAAATCAAAACGAAACCAATTTAACAACTTAATTTCTTGTGGGAACTGAAAATAAACTAGAAAATAACCAAGATTAACAAATCTATTACATGCATCAAAAACAAAATTAGTTTCCCCTATGTTAAAACCCTAGGCCGAATATGCTTGGGAAAGATTGGGGATTTTACAAACTAAAATTCAAACACTAACACATATATTCCATGAACAACATAAATTAAATCAACTCATATTTCATCATTGTGAACACAAATCAAAAATCAAAATTTTTTTGGACACAAAGGGACCAAAACCGTGAGCTTCAAAGTCATGGTGCATGTCCATTTTTTTGATTTTAAACTTCAATATATATATTCAAGCATAGAAAATCATGAGAAAGCTTAAAAACATACATGCAAAAGCTTATGTTCATGAAACAACAAAACCTCTTTGCTCATAAAAAAACGAAAATAAAAGTGAAAGAGAAGAATAACAATAAGCATCAAGTCAGTACCTAAGGGAGAGGAATGAAAATGAGCCAAAAATCCAAGTTTCATCCCCTTCCTTCTTCCTTTCTCCCACGCGGTTCTCCCCCTCTTCTCACTTCTTCTTCTTTTTTTTTGTTCTAAGACTAAGAGTGTAGGAGTGGGTCTTTGGGGCATTGGGTAGGTATTTATAGGAATTAATGTGGGTGGGGTTTAATTTATTAATATGGGGGTCTAAAATTTAATTAGAGTGGGAGAGTGTGTAAGAGATAATTGGGTAAACTCCCCATTGGCCGAAAATCTTTCTTAGATAAGGTCATTAATTGTTAGTCTTAATTAGGGTGGTTTAAGAGATAAGTTGTATTAATTGGGTTGCCCTAGGGTCTTGTACATTAATAAATGAATGTTTCACAAATTCAAAATTCAAATGCACAAAAACATATCAAAACCGTGCACCTCATTTAGACAGAAGAAAATAACATTTTTCCAATACAGTAAATAATACTTAAAATCATAACTCAATTTTATCAAATAATGAAGCATTATAATTTTCCCAAAACAATGAAAATTTCGTGGACTGCAAAATAAATTCCAAACTGTACAAAAATAAATTATACATTTCATTATGATCGTTTTGACTGTAAATTTATCAGATTCTGATTTACCAGTAAAAAGTTATGAGTTTTCAAAGTTAAGTAAATCAAAGAAATTAATAAATAACCATTTCTCCAAAACAAAATAATTTCTTACCACATTATAAATCCTTTAAATTACTAAAATTCAAGAATCAGATATTTAATCGATTTAAAATAATTTTCTTCATTTTCACGTATTATTGTAATTCAATTAATGTTTTCATCTAAATCTAAAAGAATTGACCAATCAGAAAACTCCAAAAATCAATTTGTTAAAATTGGTGAAAGTTGCGGGTATTACAATAGCCAGTATCCAAATACCAAATATTTTCGTCTTCTGCAAAAAAGTTACTTGCACAAAATAAAGTTTCATGGTTATAGGAACTTTCACCAGTATTATGATTTTGATTTTCTGCAACGTTTGTTTGGTAATTGTTCTGAAATCTAGATCGACAATCTGCAACTTTGTAGTCATACTTTCCTCACTGAAAACAAATGAAATTACCTCGTCCTCTTCCAAGACTGGCCAAATTTTTTTTTTGAACAATAAAGAAAAAATTTATTTCACCAACACAAAACTACCAAACATCACTATACACCAAAGCCCCACCTTCTATGAAGGGTTTGCAATAGAGTACAGTCATGTGCTCAAAGTATATCCAAAACAACCAAAGTTACACCTGAGTCTTCTTCACAAAGATGTGAAGGAAAATTACAACCATAATACAACTACATTGGAGTGACCCTTTCTATATCTACCTCCCCATAACATCATAATGACACCTTAACTATATATCCTACTAAACTAGGAATCCTATCTCCTTAAAAACGTTGTGATAAAAAAATCCCAAAGGGAAAAAATGAAAGCAAGGAAAAAAGAGCATAATGATTCCCAATAGTCATTGTCACCAACATACCAATTTGAGGTTTTTTTTATCCCATTACCTTACTGAACGAATACATCCATATGGGAACATCCGTCAATCAGGATACAACACTTTATGTTCTAGTATCACATTTATCCATTGTCAGATTCTTACTTTCACCATTTCTACTACTTCCACTACTTGCATGGATTCTCTTTGAAAATTTCTTTAGAGCCAAATTAGCCATGTTTTAACCTCTTCCTCGACCAAGTGGTTTTACAGTTGTTGTCTCGCCATTGATTAAAATTGCCGCGTCCTCTTTCTTGAAAGTTTCCTCCACCTTTGTCTCTATAACTACCTCTTCCTCCATTATTGAAGTTACGATCTCTGTCACATGTACTTTGGATGGATTCAGCCATATTAACTTGACTGATTAAAACTTCTGCGATATTTTGACCTTTCCGTCTTCTCTATAAGATTCTGTTCATGTGGCCTTCCATACTTCCTTTCAACTTTGCTACTGTAATCGTGTTTGCGTCATAAGACTCAATTATTATAGTCAGCACATAATCAAACTTAATCGGCATGGTGCGAAGGATCATCTCTACCACCTTACTTTGTGGAATATCTTGTCCATGCAAGAACATATTGACCTTCATGATTTCTTATCAAACCTCCACAGTCAACCTTGCCGGGATTTCCTTTTGATGCTCCATCTGTATTGAGCTTGAACCAATTCTCTGGAGGAAATTGCCATCGGATGAAGATAGTATCCATACGGCAAACATGATCGGTAGGATTTAGATTGTTGGCTTGGAAAACCTCCTTCACCTGCTTAGATATAAAGGGATGCATATTGTGAGGAAAGGTAAAGGAAATATCATTAATATAATTATTACGCCAAGTCCAAAGATAATAAAGACAGCAAAGGAAAGTACTTCCCCAATAAACTCTTGTGTGATTTCCACATCTTTTTGGATATTGATACGAAACCATTCATGAAGGTCGTATCTGAAGAAGGATGATAATTCAACAGGTGTGACGAGCATGTGCCAAAGCTGAAGGATGATAATTCAACAGGTGTGATGAGCATGTGCCAAAGCTGCTTGGCTTTGATACATTCCCTTAAAGCATGAATGGTAGATTCAGTATGGTAGTGACAAATCATGCAAGACGGTTGTCCTAGACCCCATTTGTATTTTGTCTCATTAGTCATAAGCCGATTGTGCCCAACCTTCCATCCATGAATTTTCCATTTATCCAGCGCCTTTATCTCCCACATAGGTTCTGCCATGGTATCAGATCCACAGTCGCTCCCTCGCTGTTAAGGATTCCATAGGCACTAGGCACTGTTAACCGTGAATCCTCCATTTTCAGATGGTCCCCACATTAAGCTGTCCTGGTCCATATCATCGATTGGAGTAGGGATGGCTCTTAAACGTAGGAGACCTTCGTCAGATAGAAGACCTTGTAAAACCGTATAATTCCAATCTCCATCAGCTGTTACCATATCCCTCACCAGGGTCAAGTCATTGTTCTCGTCTAAAGGATTGGTTGCATACTCATTGAGTGTCATATTGTTACCCATCCATTTATCCCACCAGAAGCATGTGCTTCTACCATTTCCTAAGTTGTGTTCCACATTAGAAGTCAACACGGGCCAAAGTTTCACCATTCTCTTCCACAAACTCGAATTCATAGCTTTATGAGCAGCTCTTTGAATCAAGACATGACCTCGAGCATATTTACCTTTGAGGACCCGAACCCATAATGATTCATAAGAAGTGATCACTCCCCACCTGAGCTTTAAGAGGAAGGCATCGTTGAAGCAGGAAATTCTTCTAAATCCAAGGCCACCTTTGCATTTCGGTAAGCACAACTGATTCCATCCTAGCAAATGAACTTTCTGCTTTTCTCTGGTACTTCCCCAAACAAAGTTCCTTTGGAATTTCTCCACCTCGTTGCATATACTTTTAGGTAGAGCTTCATGTTGCATTATATGATTCATCATTGTCCCTAAAGAGAAATGAATTTTTCTTTTACTATGCATATATATACATTTATAGCTTAATATGAGGCACTTTGAGAGTGAAAAATTGAGTATGGTATTGTTTGCTTTTAGTCTTATTATCTTCTTCAAAAATTATAATACTTTAATACTATTTTTAAGAGTTAATTAAACAAATTGTTCCTTGAGACTTCATCAGTTATTCTGAAAGATATTAGCCATTGGAGACTTTTTACATTAAGCGATTCATTTGTAGTGACAAATACTCTTAAATATAATATACTTATGCATGCCTCAATCAAAATTTTAAAATGATAAGTTATTTTTATTTATAAATAATGTTATTATAATTATTTAATATATTTTTCTATTTTTCCTACAGTATCACTGATAGCAATAAACGCAAGATGCTCACTAACTCTTTATTGTATCTGGCCTTTCTTTTCTTTGAACTCTTTTTTCTAAAAAAAAAACTTTTCTTTAATGTGATTCAGTTTGTAACAATAATTACACTCTAAATTCTTGTATTTATCCTTGGAACTACTCTTGCTATTTCTATTGCTACCATTAAAAGTTTTATTATTTGGCTTCTCAGTAATAAAGACAGGATCATGAAGCATCTTCACAAATAGTGAATCCTCTATCTTTCTCTTCTATATGAGATAATTAGTGTCATTCAAAGATATCATTCTACTTACATTTGCCTTCATTGTTCCAGCAAATCAAATAACCCTAAAACATTCTCAACTCTGATACCATTTACTCAGCTTTGATATCATTTACTGGGAATAAGAGGTCAACCCCCCACTTGCAAGAACATGTCAAGAGCAACTAACAAATATACAGCAAAATAATGAAACTATAACAACACTGGGAGAACACACCATGATATCAACTTGGGAAAACTCTCTCAAATTGATAGTAAAAATTCCACAGGTCTTTAAGACCAATAAACAAGCTCCATTATGATAATAGTCACAATCAAGTGCACAAATATGTGCAAATAACATGCCAAACTAAGGCAACAAAGCATACAATAGAGCACAATGAAGATGAAAAAGCCCCATCGAATAACGCACTCTCCTGGGATCAAAACATGCAAGTTCCAATATAGGATTTGAAGAGAAGGTGTCATGAATCTATTGTCTAAATTTTACCAAGATTGGACGGTTAACAACTTGCTGAACCCAACCTAAAGTTTATGGTATATGTGGAAAACGAAATAGTTTTATATGATGTGAATTTCACTCTTTTTTCTTGTTTTGGCTACTCTTTCTCGCTTGAATGACTCACACGCAAGCTCTAATATGATTCTACACTAATGTAGCACACAGTGGACTTACAAGTTACAACTTTTAGTCTCTCTTTACATAGGAAGAGAATCCAAACCCTAATAATATAATTAACTACAGAAAAAGTAAGTACATATAAGCTTTTACCATAAGACTTTAAACAAAATCACTTGTAATTTTTTAATAAATAGAGGTTATCTAACGTTCCTAGGTTACATTTTTTGTCTTGTCAATTGTTTATGCTCGCAATTATTTGGATTAATAGTTAATCTAAGGAGTTAAATATTTTCACTTGAAGAAACTAGGAGAAGTTTAATCATCTTTTAATTTTATTTGATAAAACTTATTAGCTTAATTATTACTTAGAAACCAAAGTGCAAGAAGTAGCATTTCATATGTACTAATTGTTGGGATATATTGACTAATTTTTAATCTAGCAGTGTGTCGAGAAAAAGATGTATGCAAACGAAAAATATATACTCTCCCTTTTTTTATAAGGATGATAAAAGATTGCACAAGTCAAAAAATTAACAAACATGTATTTAATGATTTATTTAACACATCAATCAATTATCAAATAATTAATTAATGAATTTTACAATGATCAACCAATCACGATTTAAAATTTGCAATTTCTATATTTTTTTATTAATTACTTTAACTTTAATTTACGACAATTATTTTTTTCTAATTTTTTATAAGACGAAGAGAGTTTGTAATAAAGAGATGTAATGCATGTTACTGAACCAAAAATACAATTCAAGTTTCATGGTTATCAAAATATATAACTTAAAGGTGGCGAGGAGAGGGGAATAGAGAGACTTTGCAAAAGTACTAGAATTTAACTTAAAGGTGGGCCCAATAAGTTCACCTAAAGAAGGAATATATTCATATGGAAGAATATATTCATTTGTAGCCATAAAGATGCTTGAAATTCAAGCAAACATGCCCTTAGGACTCTAAACCGAACCCACTTTTCCACCGAGTTCTACCTTTTTCTAAACGCAATATGAGTGAAAAGTGAAGCTCCTTGGCTTTGCTTCGTTAAATCACAAAGGCATATAGCAACCATTTTATCAGTACACTCTAGAAGAGACCACTAAAACACATGGTATATTTAATTATGCCTGTTTATTGTGTTGTAAGAGTTTTCATAAAATAACATGAACAGAGAACGACATGGATCTTAGAATTTCATAATTCTCACAATTAATCAGTAAGGAGAGAGCACATACCTTTATCCATAGCAATAGCAATAGTAGTAGCAGTCTTGATGTGAATCACTGGTTTGATGATTGAGAAGCAAGATTTCTCTTCCTTTGTGTTATCCTTATATGCTCTGATCTTTAGTGATGGGGAGGAATTCAGAGAATGACATGATTGCCAGGAAGATGATCTTGTTCTGATATTTAACTTTTCTGAACTGATGCATCCCATCATGCAACAGTTGTTATCATAACTAAAAATAACTTCTCATTTTAACACAATTATTATTTAGTCCTTTAGTATTCTATTATTTATTTATTAGTCCTTCTTATAAATAAGTCACATGTTCCTCACATGAGACACTTAAATTTTACATTCTCCCACTTGGCTCATGTGACATTAACCAACGTTATGAACTAATAAATAACTTAATTAAATTAAATTACATAATGCGCATTGATAGAGCTAAATAATTCTATACATTGAATACATCATAAATCATAATTAAGAATTATAACTAATATGAGTCATGGCGATTGTACATCACTAAATCGACGTAGTCTCTTCCATGTACCACAAATTAGTCATTTTCCTTAACATGACCACTAATTGAGAAATACTTAATTGGTCCAACAATAATGTCTTTCTTATAAAGACAAAACCTGTTATCACAATAATCCAAACTCATTCATGTATACACTCGGAAAAAACAGGTATAGCAGAAACATGTTCATTCTTAAGCTTAAGTGTCATAATACATAAACATAAACAAATTAAACATCGTCATAATTTACACTAATGATACTTGTCAACAATGCCCATACTTTCAACATGTTCATTAAATATTTTGGGCGGTAATCCCTTTGTCAAAGGATCAGCAATCATACGGTCGGTGCTAATATGATCTATTGACACTATTTGTTTCTGCACTTCTTCTTTAACGGCAAGGTATTTCATCTCTATATGTTTAGCACCCTTGGAATACTTGTCGTTTTTAGAAAAGAAGACAGCTGCAGAGTTGTCACAATAAATTTTCAGCGGCTTGGCAATGCTGTCGACGATTCCAAGTCCTGAAATGAAGTTCCGCAACCATTTACCGTGAACCATGGCCTCAAAGCATGCCACAAATTCAGCTTCCATTGTGGAAGTAGCAATGACCTTCTGCTTCGCACTCATCCATGATATCGCTCCTCCAGCTAAAAGATACACATAACCAGATGTAGACTTTCTTGTATCTATACAGCCAGCAAAATCAGAATCTGTATATCCCACAACCTCAAGATGATCTGATCTCCTATAAGTAAGCATGTGATTCTTTGTTCCTTGCAAGTACCGTAAGACTTTCTTTGCAGCCTTCCAATGATCCAATCCTGGATTACTCTGATATCTCCCCAACACACCAACTGCAAAACTAATATCAGGTCTCGTACACATCCGAGTATACATTAAACTCCCAACGACAGATGCATAAGGAATTGCTTCCATCTGTTTTCGTTCCAAATTATTCTTTGGACATTGCATGAGATTAAATTTATCTCCTTTCTGAATTGGAACAGGGGATGCAGAGCATTTGTCCATTCTAAATCTTTCTAGAATTTTATTAATATAAGCCTTTTGTGACAAGCCTAACAGTCCCTGTGATCTATCACGAAATATTTCTATTCCAATCACATAGCTCGCCTCGCCCATATCCTTCATTTCAAAATTGCTAGATAGAAATTTCTTAGTCTCACTTAATAGACCAAGATCATTAGTTGCAAGCAAGATGTCATCAACATACAGAATTAGAAAGATAAATTTGCTCCCACTGACCTTCAGATATATACATCGATCAATAATGTTTTCCTTAAATCCAAAAGACACAACAGTATCATTGAACTTGAGATACCATTGTCGGGAGGCTTGCTTGAGTCCGTATATTGACTTCTTAAGTTTACACACCATATGTTCTTTCCCCTTAATTGAAAAACCCATTGGTTGATCCATATAAACATCTTCTTCTAAACTCCCATTAAGAAAGGCAGTTTTCACATCCATTTGGTGCAGCTCTAAATCATAATGAGCTACCAATGCCATGATTATCCTGAGAGAATTTTTCTTGGAAACTGGTGAAAACGTTTCCTTATGATCAATGCCATCTCTTTGAGTTAAACCTTTGGCAACATGTCGGGCCTTGAAACGTTCGATATTGCCAAGAGAGTCGCGCTTAGTCTTAAAGACCCATTTACATCCAACTTTCTTGCACCCTTCAGGCAATTCCACAAGGTCCCATACATCATTTTGTTCCATTGATTTAAGCTCATCTTTCATAGCTTCTAACCATTTCTCATAATTATTACAATTAATGGCATCTTCAAATGAAACTGGATCATTACCCATTCCTAAGTCTTCTTCTGACTCTTGTAGATATACCACATAATCATTCGAAATAGCAGGTCTCCTGTCTCTTTGGGATCTTCTTAATGCTACTTCTTGTGGTTGTTCTACTAAAGGTTCATTGTCAACTTGAGGATCAATTATTTGTTGTTCTTCTTGATTGTTTTGCGGTTCAACAACATGAGGAACAACAATTGTGGAAGTCGAAGTTCGAGCTATAGGAACTTGCATTCTAATTTCCTTAATCTCCACATTTCTTGGAGTACTACTCCCACTGGTTTCACCATTCTCAATGAACCGAGCATTTCCAGATTCAACTACTTTTATACTATGGCTAGGACAATAAAATATGTACCCTTTAGACTTTTCTGGATAACCAATGAAAAATCCACTGATTGTTCTTGCATCCAATTTCTTTTCTTGTGGATTGTAGACTCTTACTTCTGCTTGGCAACCCCAAACGTGCAGGTGCCTTAAACTAGGTTTCCTTCCTGTCCACAGTTCAAAAGGGGTCTTTGGAACTGCCTTACTAGGAACCCTATTCAATAAGTACATCGCAGTTTTCAAAGCGTACATCCACAATGATTCAGGTACACAAGATTTATTTAACATGCTCCTAACCATATCCAATAAGGTTCGATTACGCCTTTCAGATACACCATTTTGTTCCGGTGTACCTGGCATTGTGTATTGAGAACAAATACCACGCTTCTCAAGGAATTTAGCAAATGGACCAGGGTGTTGTCCATATTCATCATACCGTCCATAATACTCACCACCTATATCTGATCTGACTATTTTCACCTTTCTCTCTAATTGTCTCTCAACTTCATTTACAAAAATTTCTAAGACATTTACTGCTTGAGATTTCTCATGCAATAAATAGATATATCCATAACGTGAATAGTCGTCAATAAAAGTGATAAAATACTTTTCTCTATTGAAAGAACTAACGTTAAAAGGTCCACATATATCAGTGTGTATGATTTTAAGAAGTTGACTGCTTCTAGTGGCACCTTTCTTTGTGTGCTTTGTTAACTTTCCTTTGATACATGACACACAAATATTAAGATCAGTAAAATCCAAATCTGGAAGAATACCATTACGTATCAACCTTTCCATTCTTGCTTTAGAAATATGACCTAAACGATTATGCCACAAGTAAGCAGAACGTTCATTCACTAAATTACGCTTAGTGCCAACATTATGATGCAAGGTCATAAGAGTTTCAGCATACAAACTATCAAGATTTAATTTATATAAACCTTCACAAAGTATACCAGATCCAATCATAAAGGTATTCTTATACAAACTGAAACAACCATTACCAAACCTAAAAGAGTATCCAGAAACATCAAGTTTAGATACAGAAATTAAATTCCTAGAAATATTAGGTACATAAAGAGTTTCAAACAAATCCAAATGATGTCCAGTGTCCAAGATTAAACGATAAGTCCCGACAGCTTCAACTAGAACCTTCACTCTATTCCCCATGAAAACAAACTTCTCATTTGGGCTTATGGTTTGGATCGTAAGAAATCCCTGCATCGTATTAGAAACATGAGTTGTGCATCCGGAATCTATCCACCACGAATTATGTGGCACTTCCGTTAAATTTGATTCGAAACATACATAATAAGCATTTAACTTACCTTTCTTTTCGAACCAACTCTTACGTTTTGGGCAATCTTTCTGGAAGTGTCCAGGTTTCCCACAGAAATGACATCTATCATTCCTTTTTTCTTTCTTCTGGATTTTGACAGACGAATCATTAATCTTTAGTTGTTCTTTGCCCTTTTCCTTTCCCTTTCCATGTTTCTTTCCTTCCTTCTTTCCAGCTACTTGATGATTGACATAGTGAATGGAGTGATTTCCTTGATTCTTAATCCGAGTTTCCTCCTGAACTAACATACTATTCAATTCATGAATATTCCATTTATATTTTATAGTATTATAGTCATTTGGAAAGGACCATACTCAGACGGTAATGAGTTCAGAATAAACTGCACAAGGAAATTCTCATCAACCTCCATTCCTAAAGACTTAAGTCTTGCTGCAATATTTGTCATTTCAATGACATGCTCATGCATAGTACGAGAACCATCAAACTTCATTGTGGTTAAGGTACTCATCAACGTCCCAGCAAGAGACTTATCAGCAGTTTGGGAGCGCTCTTCCACAAATTTCATAAATTCCTTTGCACTTTCAGTTTTGGGAAGAGCAGACTTGATATTATTTGCTACACTCATTCGCATAAACATTAGGCCTAATCTGTTTGACTTTTCCCAAGCTTTATAATAGGCTTTCTCTTCATTGCTACTCTCATCAGTAATAGCAGCAGGTTTCTCAGTTTGGAGTGCTTGATCAAGGTCCATTAGACCAAGATGAAAAAGAACTTGCTCACTCCAATCAGAGAAATTAAGCCCATTAAATATTGGAACAGACATAGCAAACGAGTGCAACGAAGTAGGGGCAGATACGGTAATTTAACACATGCATTTCATTAATACTTTGAGACATAAAATAACATAACATACAAATTCTAATAACAAAATTACTTAACATTCTATGTATATTATTGTTCTCCTTTGGGTGACCATCAATATACAATAACAAAAATTGATTCTAATTAATTGAACGTTTTTAGGAAATTGCATATACACTAACTAGCAATATTCATATTCTTTGGATATATAAATAAAACTAATAATGCATATAAATTTTCAACAATTATGCTCATAGATTATAAAAACAATTAATCAACCTTTGGGTGATCCAGAAATGCTTTATAACAATGAACTTCAATTTACCCACAAACCAATAATTGTCATGTTTTATATAGCATCCGTTCTATGGGCAATTGAAATAATAAATCATGAATTTAGAATTAAAAATTACTTAAAGATTTGACCACTTTGGTGATTAACTAATCTATCATACAATAATTCCAAATTCCCTCTAAACAATTCAAAAGTTTCACATGAATTTCTGGAAATCATACGAATAAAAATAAAACTATTCCAGAAAATAATAAGATAAAAACTTAAATGATATTGCAATTTAAAAAATCATACATAAATTAACAATTATGCCTAGATTATCTGTGATCTATGCACACGAACACTTGCTATTCAATTAGACTATATCATATATAACAAGTAACAAGTATATAAAAACAAGCGCACAAGTTACATTGTAGTGCATGAACTTTATATATATTGAACATATAATAGTCATGAGACTTGAAGACTTGCAGCGATGGGTAATAACCAAAGAGACAGGAGAATTATAAGAGTGGTTATAATTACTTGGTTATTGAACTTTACACACATTCTAAGAGTGGTTATTGAACTTTACACACATTCTAAGAGTGGTTATTTTATTAACGCAATTGACATACATGTTGCAGACTTGCAGCGGAAGAATTATATCAATCCCGTAGTTCTTTATCCACAGAAAAAGAAAAAAATAAATATCATCATCATTGTTAATGGAGAATCACAAATTTCATAATCATGTGCTCTGATACCACATGTAAGAGTTTTCATAAAATAACATGAACAGAGAACGACATGGATCTTAGAATTTCATGATTCTCACAATTAATCAGTAAGGAGAGAGCACATACCTTTATCCATAGCAATAGCAATAATAGTAGCAGTCTTGATGCGAATCACTGGTTTGATGATTGAGAAACAAGATTTCTCTTCCTCTGCTTTATCCTTATATGCTCTGATTGTGACACCCTAATGTATATTCCCAGTAAATAATACAAATATATCTCTTACTCAGATAAAATATGGACTTGTTATTATTTAGAAAATGTAGAAATAAAAATTTTCTTTTATTTTCTTTAAAGGCGGGTGCACAACCAAAACATGGAATTCTTGGAGAAAATAATTCATATCGTTTTAAACATTGTGTAGAATTCGGCATTTTCTAAAACCTTTTCAACAAACTGGATAGCATCGGTACTTTGAAATCCTATTTACATAATGTAGATTTAAGCGATACCATCCATCCTTTCGTTTCGCGGAACTGATACCATTCTTTCATATCGTAGCCGAATTCTTTAAATAATTTCAATCAGAGTAAGCGGAAATAGTAGGACTATGAATATTTGTAATATAAACATAAGCTATATATATATAAGTAAGACAGAAAATACAGTCTCAAGGTCATATCTCCAAGATCCAAATACAAGTCCATAACAGATCTATAAAACCATAACCCTAGAGCTCTCAAAAGCATATCTACAAAATATACATCTCAAAAATATGAAACTCTAGAGGTGGTCACGTAGATCTGGTAGCAGCAGTAGTAGTAGTCTCCAGGTAGCAAAAGTAGTAGTCATCATCAAACATCATCAACAGCAGCAGCAGTATCTCCTCCACAGCATCCCCACACCGGATCCCTCGATCCTCATCATTTACCATACGCACGTACCTAGGGATCATCGTCCCTCCACTGACTCCCGGTCGAATGAACGACTGGCTCGCCTCCGCTCTCGTCCTCCACAGGATCCTCCTCAATCTCATCCGATGGAGTGGGTACTCTACCACTGGGTACAGGGTTAGGAGATGGTGAGACCCTAACAAGGCTCCTCGGATCAGATGGGGGAGTCTCCTCGCGGACGACTCTCGAAGAAAAATGGTGTGAGCGGGTAGGTCTAAAACGGAAACTGTGATATGAGCGAGCTGGTCGTGTGGGAGGTGGTCCATGGTATCTGTAAAAGGGTGGTACGTGCATAGTGTATATGATAGGAATCCTAAACCTACGAGGACGAAACCGGATCAGCGGGTTCGGGTGGTAGAAGGTAACCTCTACCTCTCCCTCGAACACCGCGCAGTGGTCCTCGTAGATCCATATGCCACTAGGAAGTGGCCGGATCTCGATGCAAGCGATGTAACGTGACATCACCTACAAGGGCATAGGGGTAAGCAATTCTATACACATAATCAATAGAACATAAATATATGTACAATGTGAAAGTATAAACATGCAGCAATAATCAACAACCACAATTAGCATTTAGCAGATATTGGATGCAAGTAAAATGCTCATACCAATTTCATTTATCAACTTTTAGATTAAATGAGTGGCATGACGTATGAATCTAGCTCTCAAGCTTAACTCTATCATTCCATGTCACTCTCTGACGTCCATCCTTTACTCCATCCAGTAGGTGTACAACATTCGTACATTCACCAAGAATGTACACGACAAGCTTGGAATTCGTGCCACCCGAGCAACGTCCCGTCTTCCAAACGGTATAACCATTTCATCAGCATCTGACAGTACTGACCACGTCGTCAACCATAACGTGTCATCAAGCGAGCCGTCAATTGGCACTCCCAGAGGCCCTCCTCATGTTACCAAAACATGATAAACGATCTATCATCCAAACTCCAGCATGAATGCATTATCTTTAACTTAAAGGAATTGATTGGTGTATTTCTTTTTAATAATACCTAACGTGCCACCCGAGCAACGTCTCGTTATCCAAAAGAAATTACTATATCGTCAATCAATTTCTTTTAAGTCTTAGATCACTTGGATTATTGTCATTTAAGTATTAACCAATGATTCAGAATTAGAAACGGTATTTTTGATATTCTGGGCAAACTACTCGAGTGTTCTTCAGAATACTCGAGTGGTTCTTCAGTTTTTTTTCCAAATTACTCGAGTAGTTCCTGGTTACTCGAGTCGTTCATACTTTCAGACAATTCAGATTTCAGATTCTTAAAATTACTCGAGTAGTTCATGAGTACTCGAGTGTTCTTCATCAAATCCAGAATACTCGAGTGACTCGTGCATTACTCGAGTGGTTTATCAGAACATGTTTTTGTACATCAGTTGATACTCGAGTTCTGGGTTTGGTACTCAAGTGTTCTAACACAAAGATACACTGTTTTATCAAAAATTACTCGAGTATCTAGCCAAGTACTCGAGTCTTTTCTTACAGAACAGACTGGAAATTTGGTTTTAACATGCCATTTTCAATTCTAACCATTTCTAGTCCAATCCAATGATCAACAGAATTTATATGTCATATACTGAACATGCTCAAACACTTAGAACACCTCAATTTACAGATTTGACAGAAAATCAAGAGATTATGCATAAAACATGCAAATTCACAACTTAACATATCAAATTGCAATATACTCAATAAACTTGTGAATTTAAGCTCAAAACAGCTTGCATGCATCATATGTGACTTGCTCAAAACAACCATAGAGCACAAGTTGGTCTCCAAACCAATTTTCCTATTCAATCTAAGCCCTTAGAGCCTCTTGGTGGATCTCTAATTAAATTCATGAAATTTAAACCCTATCTAGTGAATAGAAAGCTTTCCCCTTACCTCACTGACGTGAATCAACAGAAAATTCACAAGAGAAACTCCTCCAACACCAAAAACGACTTTAAGCATCACATGCAGGACAATTTGAGTGAGGGTCCAAAATCAGAACATTCGAATGGATTAACATGCAAGAGAATTAGGGGTTTTGGTTAGAATTCATTCTCTGCAACATAGACTAAGATTTAAAACAAGTTTGAAACGAATTGGATGCAAGAGCTTACCAGAATTTGAATTCAAAGCAAGCTCCAGAAGCTGGTTTGACAGCAACAACTCCAACTTCCAAGCTTCAATTCCTCCACCACACACACTCTCAGCTCACGATTTTTATCTCTATACAAAGTTCGAGATGCGAACTTTGTGTTGGTGTATAGTTTGTTACTCAAATCCAAACACAGAGAGAGAATCGATTGCTTAAACTCAGGAACCCTAACTTAAGCAACAAACCCAAATTTGACCAAATGCCTCAACAATTCGAGTTTAGATGGCTTAAATAGAATGGTTAAAGGCTCATGCACGACGACACGAAGCTGTTGAGGTGTTGAGGGTGGTGTTTTCGTGTCAACGGAGGGGAATCGCTGGTGGTGACTCACCAAACGCACTAACTCATGCAACTCTGACCAGAATACTCGAGTAGTCACGAAAATACTCGAGTATTTTGGCCAGTTTTTGAAAAATAATAATTTTATTTTCTTTCCCTCCAAAATCTTTCCTATAATTACCTCTAGGTCCCAAATCAGGGACTAATGTGCAAAAATGTTTATTTTATGCATAATTATACTTATTAATAAATTCATACATCCACTAATAACATAATCACGGATTTTAATCAAAGATTAAAATTGAAATAATTAATTATAATAAAATTTATAATTAACTTTTCATTAATCAGGGATTAAAATTTTTTCTGAACTGATGCATCCCATCAGGCAACAGTTGTTATCATAACTAAAAATAACTTCTCATTTTAACACAATTATTATTTAGTCCTTTAGTATTCTATTATTTATTTATTAGTCCTTCTTATAAATAAGTCACATGTTCCTCACATGAGACACTTAAATCTTACATGTGTAAGTTGGATAAGATTGGCTAAGAAACAATTAAGGCATTATCTTACCAAAGGCCAGTAGAACAAATGGTTGGCCGGGTCGGTTATGCGAGTTGATAGTTTAAAAGTTAAGGATTTTGTTTGTTAGTGTTTTAAGAAATCATTAAAAAAAGTAATTTTTCATAAAGAATACGAACATAACATTTGTCAATTTATAAAAAACAATACTTCTCAATAATAATTTACTTGTTTTGATTATTTAAAAAAATCCCCTTTGACACCCACTAACATTTTCCTAAAGTTAAAACTTAAAGCTGCCAAATGATCGCTTACTTGCCTACCCAACTAGCAGAATCAAGAGTGTAAATTAGTTATGACTCTAATTGATTTGCAGAAAATTGCAATTTGCGATTAGAGTATCTTTAGCTCTTAGCATACATAATATAAAATGTTTAAAAGATGATGAATATAGATTTCCAAGATTTTATTACTACTTTTGTAGCTCTTATCCTCAATCCTAAGGGTTAAGGTTAAGCAATCCCTTAATTTTTTAGCAAATTGATGAACCTACATATCAATTACAATAATTCTTCATTCATTATTTATAAGATGGATCGATATGCTCCTCAATTTCTAGTCTTGGTTGATTAGCCTTGATTCACTCATTTGCTTATTGAAATATATTTCAGCATCGATCTCTTTCCAATGCTAATGTGCTAGTTAACTAATAAGCTAAACTCCTTAGCGCGTCTTTTCTAGCTAAGAAATAAAGATGCTCTTAAGAATGACTCGTGATAATTGATAAGTTAAGGATTCAATTATTTCCCAGTTAAGCTTTTTTTTTCTTTTTTCTGTTACAAGTGTCATCCATGTGAGATAATCATGTTCAAAATGAAAACATCTATAACACAGTATAGCTAATTTTTATAGCCGGATCCTTCATCCACAGGACTTGAACTTATGTATTTGCTTAAGGAAAAACAATTATATACCACATGAAGCAATTTCTTTTTTTTTTTTTCAAATAAGTTGAAGACACATGAATTTAGATTTTGTTTTTTATAATATTTGTTAGAACATCTGTAAATATTTATGTTATAAATACTACGGTTGTTGCTAAAGAGTAAAGACAACTAAAAAATAATATGATGTGAAAAATTTTACAACACATAGACTACTCTCTTCTTTATCCTAATCTATTCCCATTTTCTAAAGCAATATATACACACTATACCTCATAATATTCTAATCTAAGAAAATAAAAGAAGAAGGCAAAAAAGCTGGATATGAGCTTAAAATATTTTTCAACTGGAACAAATTAAAATAAGGAACTTGTTGTGAGACTTGCTAAAATAACATATTTCAAGCAAAACATACACAACTGGATGAAAGCCTTCCATTCTGTTTGATAAAATGATAGACGTTTTCTCCTTGGTATGTCATTTATAGTTGTATTTAATAGATAACACTTTCTTGAATTTGTATAGAGCAATGATTCAAAGATCCACATAAAGAAACCTACTCATAAATCTACACAATCTTGACATTTGTCATTTAAGTTCTTTTATTTAATTTTTTTTAACTTGAAAATAACAAGTGTCATAATCTTATGTGTAGGTTTGTAGGATTGTAGGTCTCTAAATCATTTTTCATTTGTATATGGAAGATATGTTGATGTATTATATTATTGGTGGTACACAACTTGATTTTTTTTCCTTTTTAATGTTGCTTTATGCTTAATATATTATTAATTTATCAGCGCTATGACAAATGTCTTCTTTTTAGTGGTGTTTAGTAACAAAAATTCCTTGAAGACTTGTTAACTTTATGATGTAAATGAATATTAAGCGATAAGTAAAGTTGGTACGAGTTATGTAGTAATCATATGTTATTAAGAAATACTCAAGGTCGACACAATGCCCCAAATCACTAATTGTGGAATTAATTAATTATAATTAAAGATTTTTGATAAAATGGTTTGAGAAACTGAGGGTAACTTTCAATTATTGACGAGGCTGATTATTTAAAAGATTTATAGGTTTATCAAATTAATTTTTAAATTAATAACGTGTTCATCTTTCACGGAAATGAATCTCAAGTGCATAGTGGGATAGAAATTAATTAAAGACTTGAATAATCATACGGCGGAAATGAAACTTTAGAAATCGCAATGCCAATCCTAGATTCGAAAAGTCACATTATTAAAACGAAATTTTTTTACAACAACGTAAAAATTAGGCTAATTCATTATTAAAAGGTGTAATAACTGAAAATATTATTTTTTTATTATTGTTTACAAAATTACTTTAGACTTAGGCAATATTGTAATTTAACGTTGGATTTCAAAATCATATTTTTTTCCCTCTTTCATAGGATTCTTCTATGCTTGAGGCGTTTTACTAATAAAATCTAATAAAGATCGAATACAAGATTGTTCCAGACTTGTTGCGAGCTAAGGACACCTATCTTACATGATAGCGTTCAAACGATCTATTGTGACCTTCAGGAAAGGCTTAAGACAAGACCCGAGCTCAAACGACTTATATCGAAGGACTTAGAGCCTGGACTAGTTCAGAAGAGCTCGGATATGGTCTTAATCTATCCATGGATAAGTCACGAGACTTATTTATGAAGATAATCTCTAGCATATAAAGCACTAGATCAAAGGAGATTATCATTGGATTATCTACAATTATAAGGGATCATCGCTTAACTGAATAAGATATGATCACACAAAAAGTATCCTCAGAAGTAGAAGATTTATCAATGAAAATATATTAGGCCAAGCAGCCCATGCTAGAAAAACTACGTTTCTAAGAGAGAAGACATATCGCTGAACTCTCTTAGGAACAACTCGAAGCCATTTGTGTTTCTCCCATGCCTATAAGAACTACGTAGTCTTGGTCCTCAGAACATAGTTTGAACAGGTATGTAGGACCAAGAGTTTCCTCTTGCCAGACTAAAAATCCTTAACAAGGACCCCTATCTGATTTGGATAAAACATTGGCGCCGTCTATGGGAAACCATAAATTACAAATCGCACTAACAACAACCCGATGGATTACCTGAATCGAGATTCGATCAATCCACCCCCATTTAACACATCAAACCAACCCTACTGCTCAAACTGCTGGGCCCGATTCACGCACTGTAGATCCACTAACAGAGAATAATCCTCGATATAGAGCGGACACTTTGAGAATTAGAGGAAGAAGGCCTACTGCATTTCTTGGTGTCCATGGATTGAAGTCGGTCCAAAGCGCCAGTCATGTTTTTTGCAAATCAGATTGAAAGTTCAACATCAGAAAATAAATTGAGTGCACAAGAGATCACCTAATGGAAACTACAAGTACCTAGATGCCCATGAAGAATAGTGATATCTGTACAAATACACACATCATTATCAAGAGGTCCATGGTTTGGGGCCAAATCCATTAAAGCCCGGAGCATGATTCGGTCAACCTCACTCAGGTCGACTACCAAAATGATAGAAGATGTAGGGTTTAAAATATTATCTACCCAACTCATACGAAGAAAGGGGACGACACCAAACGAGTTCCTTGAGGGTATCTTAAAAAATTCATGTTTGAAACCCTTGCCGAACTCCTTTACGAAGAACAAGGGAAAAGAAGTGTTTCGGAGGCATACTGTCCAACACGTCTTGGGTTCAGTACTCTCAACAACCAGATTGAAAGCTCGGTGGAGAAGGAGGAATAGAGCATTGGAGCAATTTTTATTTGTAGGAGGAGGCCTGCGCTTTAAGAAGTAGGCATCCCAAAAGTTCTTGAAATTCACCAACACCTCCTAGGGGTTAGGATGAATCTAGTTGGGGCCAAGTAAAGGACATTCAGAATGTTTATGAAGAAATCATCTAGGGGAAGTTTCAACCCTAAGTAAACCTATACATCATTCTTAAAGGGGGCTCAAAAGAGTTCAAATCACGGCTTGACCATATTCGCTCATTAGCTTATAGAATGGAAGTAATAAAATGCTACGAAGAGGATGCATCATAGATGGTGAGGTCATGAAGTTCAAAGGTCTGGGTAAAATTTGATTTGACATGTGATACGCTATTGCGCACCTACTCGAAATCTTCTCAATTTTTTGGTTTCTCAATCAAGTCCCGGCCTCTTGAATTTGATTTTTCCTAAAATAGTGGAAGCGAAAGGGAAAGTTCTGGAATAACAACGTCCTAAGAGAATGTCCATCATCAAAGCATCCTTGACTTCTAGAAGACCATTCATGGTTAAGAATCTAAGGTTTGAAGAACATGATTCACCTAACTCTATAGTTGAAAAACCAGAATCATTGTGGCAAGCCTCCTCTATTTCATTATTGGTGTAGTGTTTATAGTCCATTTTATAATCTTTTTCTTTGGCATTCTTTCCCCTTAGCTTAGTTTTGGTTGTGTTTCCTAAGTAATCTTTGATTTTTAGTAGTTTATGTGTGTTTAGTTTGTGAATAAGTCACTACTACAAAAAAGCTTTTTCAGACCGGTTCCGAACCATTTTTCAGACCGGTTCCGAACCGGTCTAAAAGCCCCTGTTGTAAAAAATGCATGTTAAATGAGACCAGTTATGAACCGGTCTTGTTTATATTAACGAGACTGGTTATTAACAGCTCTGAAACTTAAAAATGAACCGCTCTGAATTAATTTGTGAACCGGTCTGAATTATTTTTTGAACCGGTCCAAAAAAAATTCTGAACCAGTCTGAAAAAATTTCTGAACCGGTATGAAAAAATTTCTGAACCGGTCTGAAAAAAATCTGAAAAATTTTCTGTACCGGTCTAAAAAAAAATCTGAACCGGTCTGAATTAACTTCAATATGCCTTTTTTCTTTTACAGCCCCTGCAATACTACTTAACCACTTCATTTAAATTAACTTGATTTAAATTAAAAAAATATAAATACTCAAAGATAGGTATACAATTACAAACATAACCACTTCAAATTGTTTATCTACACAACATATATATAAAAAACCATAAAAACCTAAAAAAGTAGTAGATAAAAGAATACATAAAGAATTATATTATTCACTTAGTTTACTTAGGCTATACTCTTTGAAGGACGGAACCTCTAACTCTTGTTCAACAACATCTTTGAAGTGTGCAGGATCAACACCACCAAAAACAAGCTCACCCCCTTGACCTTTTCCTAGTTTACGATTAAGCCAGAATGAAAATACTGGTTCCTTAACAAGACTTTGTTCAATCATATTGTACCTACAACAAGCAAGTGCCTCATAAGTCATAACGAAGTAGAGATCGATTAAATAAATATTAACAAAGTGACAAATCAAAGTTTAAATGTGGAAAATCAAAGTCATAACGATGCAGATCAGAATGTGCACTTTTAGACTTGAGTTCATCAGATGGAATGAAATCTAAATCATCTCAAAGAATAGTAGGAAAAGTTGAGGGAGTAAGGGAAAAAAGGTTTTGATTATAACCTTATAGGATTTTCATAAGAAACAAGATCTAGAACCATACTGCTAGAATGATCTGGAGGAAAGCAAGAGGATAACTCCATCAGCTTCAAAATGCTATGTTTGAATGAATTCAATATTCTAAACAAGTTTAAAAGTCAAAAGGCCTTTATCAATTTACTTTTAAGAAATGTATTGGATTAACCATAATGAAATGGATTACCTCTCCCATTACGGTCAGTACCTAATACAAACAACTTTGACAATCCAAAATATTTGAAACTGTCCAAATGACATTTTCCTTTTACAATTGTAGCAAAATATGAAATTAAACCCAAGCCAACAGTTTTTGGGAAAAAATCTATTTTGCCTATATGTTAGGTAGAACCAATCCATAAAGATTACTATGGCCATTTTGTCCCCAAGTGCAAAAGACTATTTTTAAGAAAACTATTAGACATGTCAACAATTATAACTGAAAATAGCACAGGAACCACATCATCACTAACAGGAAACTCTATTGCAAAATTTTGCATAAATACCTCTTCAGGCATAAGGGGGCATAGAAACTAACTAAAAAGTCACCAACTTCTATTGTACCCAATACTACTTAAAAGTTAAAATAACTTGGAGGAAAGGAACCCCTAAATGATGTATGCAATGTATAAGTAGACCCATGGCTCCAATTTTTTAGGCAATGATACAAAAGATAAAGCAAGAGCAAACCTGAAAAAGTTCAGCACAACCATTGTATGCCAAGATATATATCTCTCAATAAACCAGGATGAAATTTAAAGATTATTTTTTAATGAGAAATTTAAAGAGACACATGGAATTGCGCAATTTAAAGATTATTTTTTAATGAGAAATTTGGCACCACTGAAAAACAAGGGAGTTGGTCTATGTGATAATAAAGCAAAAATGCAGACCAAATTATTCAAATGAAATGTAATCATACTTGTTAACCATCCGACGGCCAAGCATTTGAATTTATGGATGAAATTGAAGGGCATGGAAAGCAACCCAAAGAATCTCCAAAACTTGGACTCTCTGGGAGGACACATGCATGCCTGTCACAAAAAAGAGCTCAAGTCATTATTATGAAACAAAAGAAAATCAATTATAGTCAACTTCCTAAACCAACTTGTCTGCATGTCCCACTGGCTTTGGATATTTTTATCCAGGTTCATCTTACTCAAAAGTCTAAAGTTTTTATCAAAACAAAAATCTTTGTTTCTACTTTCCATGTTTCAGCACCATTGTCCTGCAAATTAAATGATTCTGTTAATTCAAAAACTCAACAATTTAACAATAAAGTTCTAAACTTATCAAATTGTGGTCTCCTGCATGATGGTGACTGAAGGTGTGAGTGGGGACCATATATGCATTTTTTCCAGCAAAATGAAGGTTATTCAATTATATCATAAAACCAATGTAAATTATTAGATAATCACATTGATTTTCATTGGAGTGTAAGAAGTAAAGATTAGAAGGACTAATGTTGTAATCCATACAAGTCTGGTGCTATCAAGTTGAGGGGGAGGCGAAGATCTCTCATTCTGAAAACACAAGCCTCAGGGAAGAACAAAAATCAGAAATACAACCTTTGAACATAGAATCGACAAATTTAGCAGTTGAGCCAACCCTCCTCATTGACCATATCCACCACTTATAGCAAACAAAATATAGAGACACAAGTATGGGTTGACGCAGGCAAATTTTTGAACTATTTACTTATGATTCAAAACCAAATGAAATATTCAAACACCAGTCAAAGACTAATAAGGGCATAAGGCATTGAAGTATTGAACCATAACATAGAATACAAAAATTTTATCAATAAACCAGGAATGGACTAAAAACAGAGTAATAGTACCTGAACTTCAACAAGACCAGTGCTTTGAGCAATCACAACTTCAATGGTGCCATCAGGTTTAGGACGCCGGTATCCACTCTCAGCATGCATTGGCTCTCCAGAGCTGAGCTTCCATGTCTTCTGGGTATACCCTATTACTGGCTACACCCATTTTACACACCAACAACCAAAACAAATTGAATAAACCATATGAGACAACGGTTATACAACGATGCACAACAGCAGATATGAGACAGCATATCAGTTCACCTCGGTTTGTGTTCGAACCACTAACGAACCTTGGTTCATATTGTCTCCATGTCCAGATTGAAGGAGGAGAGAGAGCAGAGGCAGCAGATCGCGTTGTTGGGAACGCAAGGACCAGTGGCGGCGGCGGCTCGGTCTGAACCAGCAGCTGACGCCGGCGGGGCGAGGAGCGAAGATCGTGGTTGGTTCGTGGTCGTTGCTCGAAAGCTACAAGCAGTGGTGGCGGTGGTTCTAAGGGAGGCGATCGACACCAAGAGAGAGAACGGGAAAGAGAGAGACGAAGGTGAGAAGACACCAGGGAGAGAGAGAGAGAGAGAAAGAGATAACGACCGAAGGGAGAGGCGAAGAGCGATGGTCATGCTAAGGCAGTGGCGGCCATGAGAGCAAACGCAAGGAAGAACGGAGGAGGGAGACGGTGGTTGGAGCTTGGCTCCTTATTAGGGTCGGCGTGAGGAAATAAAGAAGAACGGGGAAGAAGCTACGAAGTAGTGAACCCTTGCCCGTTCGGTGCACAGGGCAGTCAATTTATTTATTTTTCAGACTGGTTGTCAAAATGAACCACTCTTGTATAAACCAATGGCAACTTCCAGACCGGTTCCGCATCTGAACCGGTTTCAATTAATATATTTTTAGACTGGTCATTTAAATGAACCAGTTTGGTTTAAACTAAAGCCAACTTTCAGACCGGTTCCGCACGGAACCGATCTTAATGAAGTGATTTGAAAAATATATTTTGTACTAGTGAGTTCATCGCCTAAAAGTTACTTATTTGTCATGATTTCAGGTGTTTTGAGGCCTAAACGTGAGGATCATTGATAAAGGAACATCAAAGGGTGATTAAAACCTAAAAAATGAAGCAAAAAAGGCGAAGCGGGCCTTTTTGGCCTAGTCAGGTGCGCCCAAGCACCCAGTCCTGCGCACCCAAGCGCCCGCGACAATAGAAAACCCAATTTTTGGAAAATTTTAAGTTCTGTTTATTTAAAATTATTTAAAATTAATTATAAAGTGAATTTATGGTTCTGTTTTAATTTTATGCAATAATTGATTAGTTGGACATGGTAATCGATTACATGGAGCTCTAATATGAATATAAAAATTCTAGTTGATAATACATGAGTCCTATTCGGTTATTTTGTAAAATTTACACTAAGATAATCAATTATCCCTCGACAGTCAACTGATTATTGTGAAATCTCTAATGAAAATGTTGAAATTCTATACTTCAATAATCAACTATTATTAGTTTCAAAAAAAAAAATAATAATAATAATCAACTATTATTACCAGGCTAATCGATTAGACTATAATATTATGCAGAATACTTATTACAATCATTTGCAATTCCTTTTGTTTCTTGCTCAAACCACTAGAACACTTACATACGCAATTTTAAAGCATCAAAACTAACACGATACTAGCTTTCAGTCATGCCCTCTTCGTCAATTTCAAATGGCAAGACGTAAAAGACAAAGTTTTGGCAATTAAATTAAAAGAAAATCGGTAAACTCGATTCTTGGTTACGGTGTTTATGCTAGTCTTAGGAAATCTTTTTTTTAGCGATTCCATAGCCTTAATAAACATTAGGATCATCATTGGGGTCTTCACAAGGCTAATATTTGATGCAAAAATTCAAAGATAATTGAGCTTAGGTTGAAGGATTCAAAAAAGATGATCAACAATACTTACTTAAGGATCCTTAGCTCCTTCAAGTATGTTTTCAGTTCAATTTCCAAAGAAAGCAAGTGATTTGTTCTTGGGATCTTGCTCTTTTTTAGAATTCAAGGATTGAGGACTTGGAATCTGTTATTTCTGCTATAACTTAAGGGAGAGAATGAGTGAAGCTTTGGCATGTTCCATCCATCAAAAGGTAGCAAAGAATGACAAGAAGTAAAGCTTGATAAAGCCACTTGTGTTTGGAACAAAACCAATTCGAATGGCAATTAAAGAATGGTGATATGATTCTGGTTTCGCTGTTGGGGAAAAAACTCAAGCAATTTTTCGAAAGACGACAATGGGTTGTTGTCTTAGTTTTGCTCAAAAACAAGGAGATAAAGGAGAGAAAGTTAGAAATTGTTGTTGGATTTGATTATTTGAAAGGCTCGAGCAGCTCAAAACAACAAGGTCAAAGGCTGATATTTGGATAGCAAGTAAGAGGAAAGAAAGAAGAAAGCAATTGGTGATGAATGGGTTTATGCATTGTATTTAATTCTTGGTGAGGACGGGAAGAGTGAAAGATAGTGAGGGAAATTCTGTGAATAATTTGAGAAGCAGTTTAGAGCTTTCTTTCTTTTTCAGGTAAACCTTGCCACATTGCAACAACACCATTCATGATTTACTTTCCTAAAGAGGAATATCTGAGGTGTGGGAGACAATGTGTTCGATTAAAATAGGATCATAGGGGGTTTCAGACGGTCCTAAAATAATTTTATATATATGTTTTGTTATAAAAATTTCGACTATTAAATTGCTTGAATTGATAAATAAATAATGACAACGTTAGCCCTATTCGAGTTAAAATGGGATCGCAATTTAAAATACGAATTATCATATACATTTTGTGATTAAAGTTCTCAAAATCAAAATATGAACAACTTTTCTTAACCTTGAATTTGAAAGTGACAAAATGTGTAAACTAGAGTTTTGTAATAATAAATCGTTAATTTTGACTAATATATATCTGTAAGAGTTGAAATCAGTCCGATAATAGAAATTAAAATGATCTCAAATCTGACAAAAAATGGCAATTAGCTTCGTAAACTTAAGTTTCAAATATCCTCTAAAACATAATCTTGCAAAAATACTTATAAAAATAGACATCTGAGCTCGCGATCGAAATCGAATTTGAAATCGAATATAAACAAATTTTCACTTTCCTAAAGTTAATTTAATAAATTAACGCTCATTTTCACTAGAAATTATGTAACACCCTCACAAATATTTACCTTAATTACTATTAATTAGATTAAGTTTATTAAGTACTTGACAATTTCATTTAAAATTCGACAGAGTTTCCTCTGTTTTTCGGACTTCCCTACAATTCCTTGCAAAATACCTGTTCAGTCCAGTATAGTTTAAAACATAAACTTATATATTAATTACAGCCACCTTATCACTAATGCCTTGATTCACAAAATAATACAAGTTTTAGGGCTACAACTAGTGAATTATTTTTAGATCAAAGTGAGCTGACTTAAACCTAATCCACTATACTCCTCTCATAACTAAGTTACACTCGATGGGGTGAAGTATACTCCTGTTCGGCCTGAAACAGTGCAAGCTCTGTTTCTGGACTTGTATAAAAATAACAAGAAATGTAGCATTACACAGAACTTAGGAAAATAGTTTCTAAAGAGACATAGAAATAAACCAAGTATAAACATTAAGCAAACAACATACACTAGATTTAAACACACATTTTACTTCTTTTATTTTCTCGATTTCGTTACCCATTCTTAGTCATATTTTCATTATTTACTCCTCTTTTCGTTTCTTTTATTCCCTACATTTTTTTTCATTATTTCCCTCTTTATTAATTGTCCCCAGGGTCCATAGGGCCGCCTGGGTTATGTTTCGTTTTATTAATTGTCCACAGGGTCACATGGGCCACCTGTGTTGATTATCCTAGCCCACAAGGTCACATGGACCATCTGTGCTGATTATCCTAGCCCACAGGGTCTCTAGGACCACCTGTGCTCTATTTTGACTGAGTCTAACTGACCTCCTATCGCATCTTATTCTTCTCTCACTTTCTAATCTTAATTCTATTTCACTGCTTACTTATTCCTTTCTCATTTCTTAATTTTTATCCCTCTTCCTTTATTAACTATCCTTAGTCCTCTTTCATTTCCATTATTATTAACTATCCACTCTGTTACTCTTATTGTTTCATAACCTGCTTTCTAATTTACCCATCATCCATTTCTTTATTACTATTCCCTAAATTCTCTTGCCTCTTCCTATTTGTTGGCTAGAATCTAATTCATGTTTAATTCTTTCCTCAAATCTCCATCAATCTTAATTCCATCCAATGTACCCCAGTTAGTTCATTTATGCTTAAGACATTTTTAACTAATCCTCAATTAATTCTCATCTATATTAACTTTCCGTATGCATAATTCACTCTAACTAGCCTCGACTAATTCCAATAAACTTAAATCCCTTATTCTAACCTTAATTGATTCTCATAAGCTTAAATCCCTTTTACTAACCTCCATTGATTCTTCGACCCCAAAAATAAGACTATCAATTAACTTACTAATTCTATATTATTCATCTAGTGTCCATTTCCAACTACCCTAAGGTTCTATCATATTCTATTTAGTCCAATCCTTAACTATCCATCTATCTCAGTTGGTCTCTCTACTTTCACTTATTCTTTTGACACATTTCCTAGGTGGTTCTAACTCACTTTTAACTATTCCCTTGGCCCAAACAATCCCAATTTACTTTATTATCATTTTAATAGGATTTTCTCTCAAGTGTTTACTTAGTTTTATTACAAACCTAATATACCTAGTGATTCACTCACCTTTTCATAATACTCATTATTTCATATAAATCAATATAACCTATGGAAACAAAATATCATATACATAATCAATCATCAACATAGTGGGTTCTCTCACCCAAATATTAAGTAATTAGTTCCTAACCAAATACAATGCCCTAAGGGTTATTATTATCCATATTTATCTACACTTGGATATCAATATACTCTATTTAGAATCTACTCCCTAAGTAAGGGTAATACCACCTCCTTACCTCAAAGAGAGAGAAAGAGAAAGGTAAAACCTTAACCCCTTACGCTCTTTTCCTTTCCTTGGAGTCTGATCCTTAGATCCTCAACCGTTTGATCCTATCTTGTATCCCAATGATAGCTACCCACAAATATGTACGAATAGTGTCCAATGGAGAGCTTGATGGAGGTAGGGGTTTCTCTTGCACTACTTGTGAGTTATGTGGCATGAGGGATAAAGTGAAGTCATGGGTGTTGCTAAGAAGTTTGAGAGGGAGAGAGAAAGCTTGGTTGTGATGGGGAAGAGAGGGAGAGAGCTTGGGAGTGATGGATCTTGCACTTGGAAAGCTTGAGAGAGGCTATGGAAACTTGGCTTGCCTTGGAAGCTTTGTGCTTTAATTTGGGGAGGAAGAATGAGGCATTACATGAGCCCCACACCTTTTATTTTTTTCACATTTGATGCGTGTTAATCGATTAACCATCAAGCCTTAAATAATCGCGGGTTTACAACCAACAAGCCTTAAATAATGCGCTAAACACTCCAAGTTAGACTTAGAACACAAGAACTCCAAAAAAGAAAGAAATGCAAAGTTGCAAGTAAAATGTAAACAAAAATAAAGGAAAATGAAAATAAAAATAAATCAAGTTTGCATTAAAATGTGAGTGGACAGAAGTGCACTACATCCATCCTTTAATCTGCTTCATTTGATATTGTTGCAGTTTGCATGTTTTCTAACCTCGATTACAATAAGTGAAATTAAACCCCAATTTATAGACCTATTCACCTAGTAACTACCTCCTAATCTACTGCCACACGTACAACTTATGTATGTACAAGGTACCGCCTCCTAACTCTTGCGTCATGACTACCTTAAATTGCTTTTAGACCTTCAACAACCTTCTTTCGACACTTAGATTCTTGTGTGCTTTTCGCCAAGCTTTTTCGATACTATAACTTCAGCTATAGCATCTCAATCTCTTTAGTCCTCATCAAGTGTTTCCTGACATCTCAGTTAGTGCAAATTATTTTTTGTTGAGCCACACTTTTATGCTTACCTCGACTAATACTTTCAAACACTTGGTACGTTTGTTATACAAAATGGACTCATCTGTCCTGGCCTGAGATGTCCACACCTCTTTACTTTTTCTCCTTTTTTTTTTAATTCAAACTAATGTTCCATGAGCTAGGACAACATAGGAATGAACTTCATCATCAAGTTAGAGTGTAAAGGATTCCCATGGAAGAATAGATGATTCCAATGAGGAAATGCATGTCCTTCTGGGAGGAATGAATGTCTCCCATGGTAGGTAATGCTAGCATCAATGATGATTCGTCGAATTTCACATTGGATACTAGCATAATTCTTGAAGGAATTATCTTACCATAGGCTTAAATCCTTCTCTTTCGCATTAAGTACATTCTTCAACCTTACAAGCTGGGTTAGGAGAAAACATGATACCCTCAAGTGTTTCACTCATACTCATTGATCATTTTGGTTCATGGAAGGTTTCCAATCAACAAGATGACCAAAATTTGCACTTGTGAATTTCGACACTTATCATTTTACCAAAATCCACTTTATCTTCTTCTAAGCAACTAACCTTATTGTTCATTATTTCAACCTTATCTAGGTCCATTATCCATGATAATAGGCTCGACAGCCCCTCTCCCCTAAGAAGTAGATTCATTTTTTAAGTTCAAACATTAGTTGCCTCTTTCATCATGTTGTCGAACTTTTCACTTTCCTATTTTGCAAGTAACTCCCTAACTAAACCTCATTCCGCAAGTTCCGTGAGAGACTATGGAATCTTATATGAGATATTTTGATCGAATCATTTAAATTCACCATGAGTTGTGTTAAATAAAACTTGAGAAACAACCAAGAAAGGGGAGTAGAGAGAAAGAAAGAGCGAAAGATTTTATTTTGCTTCTAATAACATATTCAATTTGGTAGTTGAAAAATGAATAAAACTTACATTGGTCAAACTGAGAATTACATCGTATAGCTAGTGTCAACTAATTTGAATTTGGAGCCAAGTAACTAATTGCTAGGTTGTAAATAACGGGCTATAACTAACTCAACACCTAACTTAGCTATTGCAATTAATGACATGAATAGCCTAATAACTGAATTTATAAGTCTTTTTTTCCTCTTAATCAGTGGTACCTCTTCACCATGTGAACAAAGATATAAATCATAATTGGGTTATTTCATATTCCACTCTTCACCATGTGAACAAAGATATAAACCATAATTGGGTTTTTTTTTTCATATTGTGCCCAGGACGGATCTTTGCATGGCATAGTGAGGGCAATTGACCGCACTAAGTTTTTAGTACAATTTTTTGTCTTCATACACATATACTGTTTTTCTATTGTATATTTTGTAGTATTTGTTAAAAACACTTTAAAAAGTATCTTACATGGAAATATGAGATATTTATTTTTGGGAAGTTGATATTTTTAGTTTTGCTATGAGAATTTACTCAAGTAATCTAAACATATGTCATAAAACAAACATTAGAAAATCTCATATACATACATAAAATTGTAGAACCCAAAAATTTGGTTAAGTTAAAGAATAAATAATAAAGGCCTATTAGCCCAAATTCTTGCTTTTTTGTCTTTGAGTGAAGGCTAGTAAGGGCTCAAGTTGAGGCAATTAGTTCATTTGAAGGGAGGATGCATCAAAAGTTGTGAATGCATTAAAAGGCAACTTCAACTCAAATTCCCCAAATCCATCATTATATGAGGCAATTTGAACTTGCCCTCAAATCTCAATGCAAAGGCAATTTGAAAGGAGTTTTTTATTACTGTAATTTCAAAAACAAGTTCTCATCATAAGCTTTTGGTATATAGTTTACCTTTTGTAAAGACGGTTGAGTATCTTTAGCAATGAATGTTTTTGTTTATAAAAATATATATTATATTTTTAATATTATTGATTTATATATGTCGTCCTCACATCCAAAAATTATGGGTCCATCCCTCATTATGCACTAAGGCATATATTAAGAAATCTATATTGAATAAGTCTGAATTGGAAATTGATGTAATTAATGTAAATGAATTTTATAAATACGTTAATATTCAATAAAGACTTACTAAATATAAATTTCTTAAAATGTATAATATGACACGCAATAGAAAAACTCATCATAATTTCATATCCTTTTGTCGTATAGTTATCGTCATTAAAAATTAATACATTAAAACAATAGAACAAACTCTAACAAAAAGTTGAGAGCAACACTTGATTACAGGGACAATCATGCACTTCGAAAGGAATTAGTTCATTACTCATATAATGATGAGAAGTTACTCTTGCTTTAAAAAAAAAACATTGGAACAAAAACTTTTTCAAGTACTTGGTTATTTTTTATTTTTTATTTTTTTTTATAAGTTAAAGGGGGTAAGCGTTGTCACCTAAATTTGAACTCGGAAATATTCATTTTAGGAAATTTCTAAAATGCAATCAAAAATTGAATGGTTGCTATGCAATATATTCTTAAACCAATAAAACCTTGCCACCTAAGACATGTATGCCATATCATTACTTAAATAGTCAAAATTAAGTTTTGCAATTTAGTCCAACATAAAAACCAGATTATTGTAATTCAGTCCTTTTGTACTTTTAGACAAATTATAAATTTTAATTTTTTTTATATAAAAAATAAATTTAAACCCATAACTCGTCTTCACTTCTCAAAACCCACCGCCACCGCCACCCGCCACCCGCCATTCCCTTTCCTTCCCTGCTTCCTTCGCTCATCTCCCTTCTCCGTATTAGCCAGATCCACCATCATCTTCATCAATTTTTCTAAAAGTACAAAAGGACTAAATTACAATAATCTAGTTTTTATGTTGGACTAAATTGCAAAACTTAATTTTGACTAATTTAAGTAATGATGTGACATACATGTCTTAGGTGGCAAAGTTTTATTGGTTTAACAATGAGTTGCATAGCAACCATTCAATTTTTGATTGCATGGTAGTAACACCCTTCATTTTATATTTCATAACTCTACGGTCTACAACTTAAGCTGACCGATCATAAATATTCCATTTTATTAACCTTTGTTATCTTATAATATGACTATTATGTTTATACTTTTTTCACAAGTAATAGAATATATTGTTAGTATTAGGGTATTCTATCTATATATTATAAACAATAGACTTATACCAAAGGGCCAACTAACATGTTGATATTCAAGTTGGTTTGTTAAGATTAAACATCTAAAAATTGTTCATTTTTAATCAAATTATTTATAAAAATACTAACAAGTAATTTTACGATATTGTTAAAAAAAAATTAAATATTTTTGTATATATTTATAAATGATTCGATCAAAATATCAATCCTGAACTTGAATTTTCAACCAACGCGTTGATATACAATTTTTTTTAATAATAAATAAATGCCCCATCAGTTAGTATTGGCATTGTTCTTGTTTTATTTAACTCACCATTTTACTTTCCATAAGGTCAACCCAGTTTTTTTAGAAAATAAAAATTAAAAGACAAAGCTCCTAATTTGATTCTTTCAATTATTTATGTTTTCACTTTCATCTTTAAGTTTTTTTTGTCAAATTTTTTTTTTTAAGTTTTTTTTTTCAATTTGTTCTAAAAGTTTTTTTTCTTTTTCCTATACGTCTTTTTTACATTTTAGAAAAGAAAACATGATGAATGTTTTTAGTAGATCCGTTCATTCTAAATTATTCATTAATACCAACATTATGATTTTTTGTTGAAAATCAAAATATTTACCAGGATAAAAAAATATACTAAAACCTAATTGAAAATAAAAATAACTTTTAAGATCAAATTAAAAAAGTTAAGGACGAAATTGAACACCAAAAATAATATAGAGAATCAAATTATGAGTTTTAAAAAAAAAAAATATCAAACCACCAACATGACCCAATTATTAATCTGGGTAGTTGCTGTTTCCTTTATTTGTCCTTTTCTTTAATCTTTTACGTTTAGAAATTTGAGTTGATAAAATTGTTACATTTTTTATAAATTCTTTTATTTAATATTTTCTTGATTTATTAAAGTACTAAAAATAATTAATAATCATAAAGAGAAAAAAAATAAATTACAAAAAGAAAATTAATTTATTTGAAATTAACACACTTATTATATTTTCAAAAAATTATATTTCTATGTAATATGACATATAAATAAAAAATAAAGAAATACTACTCCCTCCGTTTCGTCAGTTATGTCTTTTAGAAACTTAATACTTCATCCGTTTTTCGATGTTTGGCCTTTTAGACTTTTTTCCTTGTTTCACAATGTTTGATCTTTTACATATTCAATACACAAACATATTTTTTTTCCAATATTAACCTTTCATTCAATCATTTCTCTTACTCCTCATTAATTCTACTTTTATCACCTCTCTCATCTCTAAACCACTATACATTAATTAATGGACACACTTACTAATAAAAATTAAATACTATTACAATTTTCAATAAGGATTAAATATGGGCATTTTAGACAAACTATACATAATACTTACAATAATTAACAATTTCTTAATCTGTGTGCTCAGACCTAAAAGGGCAAACATTGTGAAACAGAGAGAGTACTAATTTTTACTTCTTTTTCCAACAAGTATACTCTTATTTATTGCATTCTCTTTTTCACCACTTATTTCTTTTTTCTCTTCAATATAATCTTCATATAATTGTTATTACTCTCTCTCCTATTATTAATGGAGGGTAATTTAGTCAAAATATATCAAATTCTTACATCATTTACTCATTTTTTAATATATGTACAAGAGCCTAAAAGAACTTAACTTATGGGACAAAAGGAGTATTGGTTTAGATTAGCAACTCGAATAATACTTCCTCCGTCCTTTATTATAAGACATATTTTTGTAGATTTTTTGTCTATTTTTATAAGTTGATTTTAGGTAGTATTAAAGAGTTTTTTTTCAAAATACCCTCATAATGTTATAGGGATAATAGGTTAATAATAACAATAAAGATAAATAAATAAATAAAGTTGTAAATTTTTAAATAAAAATATTTTTGGAATGGTATCATATTTTTTTGATAAATCTAAAAATAATAATAATATTTTTAATGTGCATAAATTAAATAAAAGTGATTTAGTATAAAGTATCCAATCGAGGTCGAGAGGAATACAGAAGGCATGCATTATAGAGTCTTATCATCTAGATTTCCATTGTCTCGTATCAGATTTACTATCCACCTGGAAATCATGGACTGGCTTATAGCTTGTTAAGTGATCAGGTCTGGTCAAAGACTATTAATGGTGGGACCGATTTATTATGCAAAATTTGACGGTTTTGCAATAAAATGATTGTTGAGAGATTATAATTAAAAAGAAGTTTTGCTATTTATTGTTTTAAGCTTAATGTATAAATAATTTAAAGTATAAAATTAATTTTCGAAAATTAAAAAAATTAATTTTTAAGTATTAAATATAAGATTTTGCAAGGCATTTGTTACGTTCCTTAAATAGAAAGAGTAACATATGTTTATAATTTTTTTTCTCTCGAGAATATCAAAAATTATATTTTTTTTTAATACTTAACAAGTGTCCTAATATTTTTATTAAATATATTATTTTCTAGATTAACTTTCTATTTTTAGTTGCGTAATGTTACTCTAAAAACAAATAACAAAATCTTTTAAAAAAAGTGTTTGAGGATAAAAATTTAAAACATAATAACTAAGTACCGAAAAATTAAGTTTAATAGTTTTCATTGCTGTAAATTTTTTTACACAAAATTTCTATTTTGATATCCTTATTCTTAACCTATAAAAAAAATATTAAATGAGCAATTTTGTATATTACAGTCACTTTTACACTTTTTGGGGAGGAATCTTTTATTGTCAAAGGAGAATGCAATTATTCTCGTTAAAAAGACCCATTAAAGTGACTAACAGTATTTAATAGCCGTGATTGTAAGTTACAAATTAGTTAAAGGATGCAAATCCATAAGTATTAGCCAGTGAAAAATAGGGTTTGTTCAACCATGACTTGTATTTACTTAAAAACGAGATAGAATTAATATTTGAGTTTCGTTTATAAGTCAAAATTCACTTCAATAATCTTTATGCCTTGAAGGAAATTAATCATCGACTGTTGACTGAAAAATACGCTTGTTACACCCAAAAACAAATTAGTTTCACTTATTTCAAAATCTTAGATTCGAGCTCAGTTCAACAAAACATTTACTATTTCTTTTATCTAATTTCTCAAAAAAAAATTTGTTATGTTTATTAACATTTAGCATTGACAACTTATATAATACTCCCAAAATAAAAGCATTGCCAAATATATTTAAACTATAAAAAGAAATTGAGAATAGAAAGAAAAAATCCATATTCGTATTAAAAAGATGTTACTTGCATAATATTCATGAGACACTTAGGATTTGTTTAGTTGCACGATCGCGAGAGAAAACGGGAAGAGAGAAATAGGGAAGAGAGAAACATGGAAGAAAGATCATGGTGAAAAAATGGGTAAATTTTGTGGTTGTTTTGGTATGAGAGAAAATGTGAAGAAATGGAGAAGAGAAAAAAGTTGAGTTTTCTTTCTTTTCGTTTTGTTGGAGAGAATGCAATCTCTTTAATACTCCTTATTGAGTTTTTCAACTCATGCACCATCTAATACTTTTGAGTGAAAGCCCTTTTCTACCCTTAGCTTGTTTTCACCTTCAACCTCCTTCATCATCCATCTCGGCAACTTGCACATGCTAGAATTGGCAGCCGTCACCCAAGAAGGAGGCGAATTGGGGGGTTTTTACAAAATCATTAATAAATATTTGTTTTAAATCGTTTTCAATAAATTTAAATAAATTTTACAACGGAAAACAATATAACGTTGAAAAACGATTGTAACACTCCTTGTATATCATCTTACTTTATAAGAAAAGTAATAAGTTTATGAATACTTGGACTTGTTATCGTTGGAAAAAGATCTGAAAATAAGAATTTTCCCTTCCCTTGAAAATTCCTTTTCACAAACACTTGATTAATAATGAGGTTGACTAACAAAATCAGAGTTTGTGGAAACATAGTAAAATAATCATATTATGGCCCCAAAATATATTCAGTGTAACAAGTCCATGGATACCAAATAAATATTATTATGAAACCGAATTCATCTTATGATACCTCTTTCAAAATGTGTATCATATAAATACTATATAAAATAGAGATGTTATAGAGATGGTCACTGGTCCTCTGTCCAAACATTCATCTGAACGGATCCTCAATATCTGCACAACGGGTTCCCAACCCACACTTTCTACACTCTGCATGCACCTAAGGGACATCTCCCTTTACTGATTCTTGTGCAAGCTAGATGCACGATCAACACCTAAAAAGGGCATGGGGGTTAGCTATACATATTCGCATAATCAAATGAGAATAACACTAACATCCACAAGTCAACATGTAGCAAATCATGATGCATATTCATACGAGCACACCCGGTTAATCATAATAATTCTTTCATTGCAGGTGGCATGATGCATGATTTTCATCCACAACTGAGGTCTCTAACAAAGTCCATCTTGGACGTCCATCCAATACACCGTTGTGTTCCCGGAACACTGACATTCGTTCCCAGAACGTAATGCCAAACCATACTTGGATAAATAAGCATCACTCCCAGAGTGTGCATCACGTTCCCAGAAAGCATAAAAACCAGGTCCCAGACACTGGCCACATTCCCAGAATGTATCATCAAGTAGGTTGCATATCAATGTGTTCCCAGAACACTAACATACGTTCCCAGAACGTATATAACCAGGTCCCAGACACTGGCCACATTCCCAGAATGTGTCATCAAGTAGGTTACAAATTTGGTACTCCCGGAGTATCCTCCTCATATTCCCAGAATATGATAAATGTTCCTACCAACCCATCTTCCATTCTATATGCGTGAATGCACAATCATTAAGGTTGGTTTTTGTCTTTAATTCCATTATTATACCAATGTGTTCCCAGAACACTAACATACGTTCCCAGAACGTATCGCAAACCATACTTGGAATATAATCAAGCACCACTCCCAGATTGTGCATCACGTTCCCAGAACGTATCAAAGAAACCATGTCCCAGACAATGGCCACATTCCCAGAATGTGTCATCAAGTAGGTTGCATCCGTTTGGTACTCCTAGAGTACAGGGTCATGTTCCCATTAATTCCATTATTATGACTTAGAAAACACAACTTCGGAATGATATCTTGAGGTATGACTTTATTCATAAAATTCACCTTTGAATTTAAGTTTAACATATGCTCATAGACCTGGATTGAGAGAGTATAATCATTGGTATTAACAATCCTTACTCAAAAACTTAACTTTTATGTTTAAGTTTCAGGTACTAACCGGTTACATCATCACCTAACCGGTTAGAATTACAGACCTGAATACAAACCCACTGATTTTCAAAGAATCTTTTCTTGATTTCTCTACTCAATCCAATAACAAGGTCTTAGCATAACAGAATACCTCAAGTTCAACACATAATATCATCCAAAAGATCTAAGTCATAATCCAATTTCATTTATGCATAATTTCCTCTTGAAATTATCATTTGATATTAAGGTATTAACTCATCACCTCCAATCTAAACCAAACAGAGCTCAATCACATAGTTTTAGATTGGTCTTTGTATGAAATTATAGCTTAAACTTAAGTACAAATGGTATGGACACTTAGCCAATTTCAGAAATTCATTTTCTTTGAAAATTGACAGTATCTAACCGGTTACAAATTTCGACTAACCGGTTAGATTATGCAGTCTGTACGTTGAAAAATGAGGATTTGCATACCATTCTTTTCAATACTCAAATCTAACCAATTTCATCAATCAAAAGAGTTCACATACCTTAATACTAGTATGTTCAGCCACAGAAACATATCTATCTTGCATGCATTCAATTTAGATACTCAAATTGCACATAATTGCACATATTTCACAACTTAATGCATCAATTCACATAATATCCAAATAAGTCATGAATCCAACATCAATATAGCTTGCATGCATCTAGATAACATTGCTCATAACAACAATTGAGCTCAGATTGGCCTCCAAGCCACTTAACCATTTTAACTTATGCCCTTTGAGTCTCTTGGTGACTCATCCTATGTTCTACAACAATTTATTCTCATTCTAGCAAATATTAAGCTTCCCTCTTACCTCTAAATTGTGCTTGATGAATGTAATCACCGATTCTTCAAGAAAATCGATTAAATCCCAAAAGCTCTGCCTCAGCCAGAACAGATTCAATAGAGTGATAAAACCAGCAAAATTGACACATGAAAAGGTCAAAGAAATTGGGGATAATGGTTAGGTTTTACTCTATGCAACATGCACTAAAGGATTGAACAAATTTGAGACTCAAAAAGTGCATGTGCTTACCCAAATCGAAGTCCAAAGCAAGCTCCAGGAACTCAGAATCAGTGTTGACAACTTCAACACTCTTACTTTGCAAGCTTCGTTCTCTCAACTCAGGGACTCTCAACTCACGATTTTTATATCAATACAAAGCCCTTGATGTGAGCTTTGTAACAGTGTATCACTCATGTTCTAACTCTCAGAAATGAAGGAGAATTTCAGAGACGAATTCACGAACCCTAAACAGAGCCTCCAACACAAACTCAGAGAAACAACCCCAAATCCTTCAACAATTCATCCTTTTATAGAGGGATTCAAGCAGCATGCAAGACGACACGTCTATCTCCACTCAAGGAAGGAAGAAATCGTGACAATTTCTGGATTAATTGGGTGATTACTCATCAAAATCCACTAACCCAGTTTCTGAGTTCATCGTGTAACCGGTTACACAGCCCTTCTAACCGGTTACATACTGATAAAACTCAAAAATTAATAATTTAATTGCTCTTTCTTCAAGAACTTTTCTAATATTGCAATTAGGTCCCAACCCAAGGACTCAATTACAATATTCATATTTTTGTACAAAATAACCATATAAAAATATATCCCATATTTTTATACATAAAAACACATAATGTACAAAAACTAAAACCTTTAAAATTAATATAAATCAATTATAAAATAATTATTATAATTAATTTCTTGGTTATTTGGGAGACGAAAATTAGGGGTGTTACAACGATTATGCGGAAGCGATGATAATAATAATAATAATAAAAACTAATATGCGCGAAACCAAATAAATCAATAACAACGAAAACCGTTACCGTGCTTATTAATTTAAAAACAATTAAATTAGATTATTATGAAAGTAGTTGTTATGTTGCAAGACGAATAAATATAACAACAATAAACATAAGCAACTATAACAACGGTAAATAAAAGAGATAAGGGATAGAGAGATTGCACCAGTGATTTTTATATTGGTTTAGCCTTCCAGCGAAAGGCCTACGTTCAGTCCCCAAGCGCCACGCTTAATAGTTTATCAATTATAATTGTGATATCCACAATTTCCTCAATTATTTCTGTATTTAAAAATGAAATAGAAATTTATTTATTTGATTTATTAGATGGAATTTTATTTTCCTAATTTAATTAAATTAGTATTTAATTTGATTTTTCATGAATTTATAATTTGTGAATTTTTGTGTCCTTATTTATTTAAAAACCGTGGGAGTATATTTATTTTATTTAAATTAGATTTTTATTTTGTACTTCCTTTAAAGTGAAGAAGGAAAATTTTATTTCCCCTCTCCAATGTGTGCCATGGTCATGACCTAGAGTAGGAAGAAAAATTTTAAGTTTACCCTATAAGTTAAGTGATGAGATGTATTTAGAGTCATAATTCAAATTCAAAAAGAACCTTAATTATTTGTCACTTCATAGAACACTTAGGAGACAAAACATTAATTACGTATTGATTATGTCTCCCACTAAGATGTGTGTCATACAGCCTAAACTATTAAAATTTTGCAAACAAGCCCCTTATGACTCCTAGCATGTTTCGACCTCCTCTTTTAGCCATAGACCCCAACTTAACCAACTAATATAAATACCCCCTATGCCTTATTCTTACACCCTTGCTTCATGAACCCTTAAGACAAAATAAAAAAAAGAATGAGAGGTGAGAAGAAGAAAATGAATGATTGGATTGATTTTGACTTGATTTGTTGCTTTAGGGTTCCATACGGTTTTGATTAGGGAGGAAATGCATGAGTTAATTGATTTAAAATTTTGTACTATTTTCGTATGTATATTCTGTTGGAAACCAACAAGCGGGCTAAGCAAATACTAGAGGGGGGGTGTATAGTATTTTGAAGCACTAATACCAAATATTTGGATTGATAATTGAAGAATGGAGCTAAGACTGAATTTTCTGGAATCAGACACAAAAGACTCGAGTCTTTTGTGAAATACTCGAGTTTTTCAGTGATGAACAACTCGAGTCTTTTCTGAAATACTCGAGTTTTTCCTATCAGATAGCAGAAAAACCAGAAACGAAAATTCAGCAATTTAACTCAAATCAATTCAATAATAAACAGGAACTTATCCAACAGAATAGCAAGCAATCTAAATAACTTTTAAACACAAAGATTCCTTGAACTTGCTACCTAATTGTATAAATCCTAATTGATTGAAATGACTTAAGTCTATTGAGCTAGAAAGTAGATTAAAAGCAATAAACCAACACTCAAGCAATTTTATCCTGGTTCACTCCAACAATGAGCTACATCCAGTCCTCCTAATCACTTAGGAGTTTCTACTAATAATCAAATTGTTAGAAATTACAAAGGATTGCTTGAGAATGGCCTCACTCAACCTAACCCTTTCAAGAGTGTACCAAACTCTTGATTTCTACCCCAATTTGATTCCGGTGATTGAAGAACTCTTCACAAAGCTTCCTTGAACTCCCTTCAAGAAACTCCACCGGGCTAAGAACCTCCTAGTCTTGTGCTTGAGAACCTCTCAAGACTTCCAACACCCTAAGCCACTTAGGGTTTGCTTGGGAACAATCCAAGACTTTGAATAATCAAGCTTTTTGTATGTGTATTACTAATCTCACAATGGATTAGCACAAATAAGCACAGCTCAATGTAAGAATTGAGGCCTAAAACTCAACTTGGAATAAAATGACAATATGAGTGAGAAGTTGAGCTTTTTGGGAATTAACACTTGAGAAGAGGAAATTAAGAAAGCTTGAATCAATATGATCTTGTTGTCTTGTTTGTTCTTGCACAAATTCAAAGAGAAATTTTACAATCAGGTTCTGAATTGCTCTCTTGGGTTGGATGAGACTCAAATGCCCTCAATTGGGTTTTTGAGTCTCTCCAACGTTCATTTTTGCTGACTGGACAAAAATACTCGAGTCTTTTGGTAAATACTCGAGTCTTTTTGGTCGGTCACGAGTGAATTGGTGCACGAACCAGACTAACGGTCATATTTGCTGACCTGGCACAAATACTCGAGTTTTTCTATAAATACTCGAGTATTTTGATCAGATATGGGAAAAATTATTTTTCAATTTTATTTTTCCTCTCAAGTATTAATTTTTGGTCAATCTCAACTTAATAAACATATAAAAATTTATTCCTAGAAGAGACTAACTATTTCTACCCACTCTCAACCACTCTCAACATAAATTAGAAATTTACAATTAATATTTGATTGAGAATGATTGGGCACTTGTCTTCTTTTCTTGACTTCTTGTTGATGTTGATGTTGCAATATCTTCAAGGCATGATTTGTTAATTATTTTGTCATCATCAAAACATAATCCACCTAATTAGGAGCATTGAATTCACAATCTCCCCCTTTTTGGTGATGACAAAATAATTAACACTTGTACCATTTGTTGAGCTTGAATCCACTTGAAAATGCAACTCCCCCTCACTATATGATACTTTTCACCTATCTAAAAATTCAGCTTGTGCAAGATGTTATGACAATTTAATTTTAGCACCAAGCCTATGGTATTAGAGTATTTAACAATTATCAGAGTATATACCATAATTAGAGAATTTTAGGTGCAACAATATCAAGACAAGTGTATAATATCTCTCCCCCTTTTTGTCATACGCCAAAAAAGATGTAACAATTTAGGAAAAAGATCAAGGGAGGAGAGGTGCATAATCGGAAAACCCCATAACCAACTATGCAAATAAAACGGAGATATAATAACGATAAAGAGCTCCCCCTGAAGCTTTGCACAAACATCATAATGAAAACCAAATTTATTAACATAAAAACATCATAAAAGGTCCAAACCAAAGGTGCAATAATAAACCCAAAGTCTCAAAACACCAAGTTCTCAAAATACAGAAAATGTAACAAAGACCAATATGATAAAAACAGAATGAAAACTAAGATAGACTGCAAAGGTCAACATCATCAAAACATCGAAGGAGCTGGATCATCTGGAGGAGGATAAAATCGAGAGAAGGCCGTCATCATCTCATCAAACCGGCGGTGCATCTCCCCTGACTGCTGGTCCAGGCGGGCATTAATCTGGGCCGAGTGCTGATCCAAATGAGAATAAAACATGGCAGACTCTGCACTCATCCTAGTGTCTAGGCTAACAAAATCATCACGCTGGGCGTCCATAGCATGCACAATGGAGTCCATCCTCCCATCTAAAGTGTCCAGCCGTGTGATAACATTGTCTCTCCAGCCCAAGTTATCAAACCCAGATTGAGATCCAGTAAAGTCATCAAAATTAATCTGATCCTCAATAGGGTCCCCTCCTTCAGCCTGCGCAAATGCTGCAGCTTCCTCTTCCATCTGTTGGGCATCCACCCCTTGTCGAGCTGCAACATTCGCAACCCTCTCCATCTCAGCAATATCAGATCGGTACAAGTATTGGCCAGAGGGTTCATGAAATGCCATGTCTTGATGACTCAAGGTGCCTTTGTTGAGGCAGTGCTGGTTCACATGAAGAGTCTTTTTCTCTTCATTCCGTGGGATAGGCACCTTGAAGTAACTCAACAGGAAACAAACATGCATGGCATAAGGCAGGGTTTTTGGGTGTTTAGACTTAGCAGCAAGGAGCATTCTATCCAAAATTATGCGACTCCAGTTCAGCTTCTCATTGTTCAGGATGGCACTAAGAAGCCTAAGTTCATTGTTTGTGGGTTTGGCATAATTGGGTGAGGTTTGAGGCACTAATTGATGACAAACAATATAATGCAACACCCTAGATTGGACAGTCATATATGAGGAATGCTTAACTCCTTCGGTCCATACACGACCGGGGCGCAAACAACTTTGAAAAATGCCGTCCGCATCGGCCTTTAGAGAATTGTCCCCGTGACGTGTTGTCCCAAAAGCAACAAAAAGGTCCTTAGCGCTAATTTTGAATCGAACACCCTCAACCATTGTTTCTATGACATTGTCCTTTAGCCTAAGGTTTGCATAGAATGTTCTAACTAACCTAGGATATATAGGTCCATGAAATTCCAGAAATTGAATCAGTTTCTGATATCTAAGGTTAGTAACAAAATGGAAACCCTTACTCTCAAGGAAAGTACTATTGATCCATGTGATTACTCCGAATTCTCTGGTGGCAAAGCCTTCCATCCTTTCCAAGCGTTCATCCTCTTGATAGTAGTCGGAAATTTCCTCCTCGGAAGATGAGTCAGCAATCCTTACTCTCTTTCCTTTGCCAGATGACGAAGCCATAGATGAAATGATGTGAAAATTGGAGTTTTGGAAATTAGGGTTTTAAAAGGGGGTGACGGATTTGAGGTTGAAAAGAGGTGAAATTTGTTGAAAGAATGGTAGAAAAGTGATTAGAGGATGTAAAACTAGTAAGATTTGGCAAAAATTTGACTAAAAACGGAGTTTTGAGGAGAGAGATATGAGAAAACCGAGAGAGAAGAGAAAAGGGTTCGTGAAACTCGAGTTTGTGGGGGCTGGCGTATATATAAACTCGCCAAAATACTCGAGTATATTCAACAATACTCGAGTTGTTCGTTGAAAAATACTCGAGTGTTTGAGAATATACTCGAGTCGTTCGTGACTCAGCCCAGATTTTCCCCAGAAAACTCGAGTAAAAATTGAAAAACTCGAGTTTGGTCCGAAAGTTCAAATTTCAGGAAAACGCAAAATACTCGAGTTTTTGGAAAATACTCGAGTTTGGTCTGAAAGTTCAAAAATTGGGGGTTTCGAAAGACTCGAGTATTTTGAAAAACACTCGAGTATTTTAATAAAGACTCGAGTTTTTTTGAGAAACACTCGAGTATTTTTCTCAGACCCTGATTAAAAACTTTTTCAATTTAAAACTGATTTAATTTTGAATTAAAATACTCGAGTGTTTTTGGAAAAACTCGAGTATTTTGACAGAACAGAAAGTAAAAACTCAGTTTTAAAAGACCAAACACAAATCAAACACAAATGCTTCACTACCAACTTGGAATACAGTACAGAATCACACACAATTAACATATACAATTTCAAATATCATCAAGGAGAATTTAACTAAGAATCAATAACACATTAGAGTAAGACTAATATGGTGATTTTCCAAAAATGACACACAATGCAATTAGCCTATATTAGCTTCATCTAAAATACCAAGTTCTCTCCTAATATGATAAAAGGTGTCCCTTGGTAGAGGTTTTGTAAAAATGTCGGCTAATTGATTTGTGGTACTAACAAATTCAATTGTGCAATCACCCTTTTGTACATGATCTCTTAAAAAATGATGTCTTATTTCAATGTGTTTAGTTCTTGAGTGATACACCGGATTCTTAGTCAAATTGATTGCACTCGTGTTATCGCATCTAATCGGAATATTTTCAAGTTTCAAACCAAAATCTGATAATTGTTGTTTCATCCATAACAGTTGAGCACAACAACTACCGGTTGCGATATATTCCGCTTCGGCGGTAGAAAGAGCGACACAAGCTTGCTTTTTAGAAAACCATGACACCAATGAACTTCCCAAGAAATGGCAAGTACCACTGGTGCTTTTGCGATCAAGCTTGCATCCGGCGAAGTCGGAATCCGAGTAACCAACTAGACTAAGATTGGCATCAGCAGGATACCATAAACCAGTGTTAATTGTTCCTTTTAGATACTTAAATATATGTTTAACTGCGGATAGGTGAGATTCTTTAGGATTAGCTTGAAATCTAGCACACATGCATACACTAAACATAATATCCGGTCTAGATGCAGTGAGATATAGGAGACTACCTATCATACCCCTATACTTACTAACATCAACCGGTGTACCTTGTTCATCCTTGTCTAGGTAGCATGATGTGCTCATTGGAGTGTAGGCTTCCTTGCACTTGTCCAATCCGAATTTTTCAAGGAGCTCTTTGCAATATTTCCCTTGATGCACAAATATCCCCTCCTTGACTTGCTTTATTTGTAAGCCTAGGAAGAACTTGAGTTCTCCTATCATTGACATTTCAAATTCCTTTTTATCAAATTTGAAAACTTTCTACAAAGAGACACGTTAGTAGCACCGAAAATGATATCATCAACATAGATTTGTACTAACAAAATGTCATCCTTGGTTTTATAAATAAATAATGTATTATCAACCTTCCCTCTTTGAAACTTGTTTTCTAATAGAAAGGAACTCAATCGATCATACCAAGCTCTAGGAGCTTGTTTCAATCCATAGAGTGCCTTTTTCAATTTATAAACATGGTTTGGAAATTCACTATTTTCAAAACCGGGGGGTTGTTTGACATACACTTATTCATTTATAAACCCATTCAAGAAAGCACTTTTAACATCCATTTGATATAAAGTGAATTTCATGATTGAAGCATAAGCAAGTAAAATTCGGATTGCTTCAAGACGTGCAACCGGAGCAAAGGTCTCATCATATCGATACCTTCCTCTTGGTTGTACCCTTGAGCTACTAGTCTAGCTTTGTTTCTTATAATCAACCCGGATTCATCAAGTTTGTTTCTATAAATCCATTTAGTACCAATTATGGTATGATCATCGGGTTCAGGGACTAGATCCCAAACTTCATTTCTTTCAAATTGGTTTAATTCTTCTTGCATAGCAAGAACCCAATGATCATCCTCAATGGCCTTTTTAATTGAATCGGGTTCAATTTGAGAAACAAATGAGACATAGTGGCAAATGTTTTGAATAGACCTACGAGTAAGTACTCCCTTTGACATATCTCCTATGACTTTGTCTATAGGATGAGCCTTGACCGATTTCCAAGTTGGAGGAAGTTCTTCCCTTACTTCTCCTTCATCAACTTTTGAATTCTCTCTCTCTTTTTCTTCTTTTGAAAAGACAATGCCATCTTCACTAGCATCACATAAAACACTATCTTCTTTTGAAGACTCATTAAAAACCACATGAATTGATTCCTCAATAGTTAAAGTTCTTTTATTGAAAATTCTATAAGCTTTACTATGAGAAGAATAGCCTAAAAATATGCCTTCATCGGATTTGGAATAAAACTTGCCAACGTGTTCTTTTCCATTATTTAAAACAAAAACTTGGCATCCGAAGACATGAAAATGAGATATATTTGGCTTTCTTCCCTTGTAAAGTTCATAGGGGGTTTTATCCAAAGAGGGCCTTATCAAAATACGATTTAAAACATAACAAGCCGTATTGACGGCATCGGCCCAAAAATATTGAGGTACTTGAGAATCATTTAACATGGTTCTAGCAAGTTCCTCTAGCACCCTATTTTTCCGCTCTACCACTCCTTTTTGTTCCGGAGTCCTTGGTGCGGAGAATTGATGCTCAATACCATTTTTAGCACAAAATCTATCAAATTTGTGGTTTTCGAATTCACCACCATGATCGGTACGAATAATAATTACTTTTTGATTTACTTGGTTTTGCAAAAGTTTGACATGATGTTTAAAAGATTTGTAGGTCTCACTCTTAGTAGTTAAAAATAAAGTCCAAGTAAACCTAGAGAAGTCATCAACAATCACCAATGCATAATAGTTGCCACCAAAGCTTTTTATTTGTGATGGTCCAAACAAGTCCATATGAAGCATTTCTAATGGCCTTGATGTGGACATAACCATTTTTGATCCAAAGGTGTTTTTAGTTTGTTTACATTTCTTGCAAGGGGAACAAACACCTTCAATAGAAAAATTTAGCTTTGGTAAACCAACTACTAGATCTTTAGATTGAATTTTCTTTAATTGGTTTACATTTATATGAGCGGTCCTACGATGCCATAACCAAATGTCATTTTCTTTGCTCACTAAACAAGTAGAGACCAAAGAAGTGACTTTGTTCAAATCAACTAAGTAAGTATTATTTGACCTTCTACCAACAAATTTGATTGATTCATCTTTGTCACTTTTAATGAGGCAATGGGTAGAGGTAAAAACTACATGATTGCCAATATCACATAATTGGCTTATGCTCAAGAGATTATGTTCTAATCCTTGAACATAGAGCACATTATCAATAATCAAGTTTGAAGAGTTTCCGATTTTACCAATACCAAGGATTTTGCCTTTGTTGTTGTCCCCATAAGTGACATAACCCTTTTCCTTTGGAGTAAGCTCAATGAAGTGCCGCTTATCTCCCGTCATGTGCTTCGAACATCCACTATCAAGATACCACAATTGTTTTCCCGTTCGAAGACACACCTACAAAATGAAATCACTTGTTCACTTTGGGTACCCAAACAATGTTGGGTCCCTTAGGGTTAGTGTTGGGACTTTCTCCCTTCTTAATCCACATATAAGTGCCCTTATTCATTTCAAACTTCTTAATATGGCACTCAATGTTGATATGTCCAACTTTTCCACAATAAGTACAAGTTGGTCTCTTTGATGAGTTTTTCTTAGAAAATGTTCCAACCACCTTGTACTTTTTTTCCTTTTTATGAACATATCCTAAACCGGTTTTGTTGTGATTATGTCTTTGAGAGTTCAACAACCGGTTGAGGTTTCTATCACTATGTGAGATTGTGAGTTTGTTTTTCAACTCTTTCACTTCTTTTTCAAGTTCATCACATCTCTCACATGAAGTGATAATTTCCTCATGATTTGCACAATCACTTTGATGACTAGAATTAATAAGTTCCAAGGATTCATTTTGAAGTTTCAACTCATTTATAGATTTTTGCAATTCATCAATTTCATGTTGAAACTCCAAAATTTTCTTTCCTTTTTCCTTATTAATTTTAGCAAGCCTTTTAAATTGAATTAACATTTCATTGTAGGCTTCTTGCAAATCATCATATGAAATGGAGTTTGAAGATGAACAAGAAGAGCTAGAGGTTACCTCATCATCACTTTCACTCATGCCATGATTAGCTCTTGATGAGGACTCATGATTGTTCTTGGCCATGAGACAAAGGTTTGCATTTTCATCATCGGAGCTACTTGAAGACGATTCATTGCTCTTCTCCAGTGCATCCCAAACAATGTATGCACGCTTCCCTTTGGTCTCTTGGGTCTTCTTGTCATTCTTCTTCAAGAATGTGGCACATTCCATTCTTATGTGACCAACCCCACCACATTCATGACACTTAACTCCATCATTGGTACTCTTTTCTCTTTGTTTGGAGTCTTTGGTTCTCTTGAAATTGGATGAAGATCCACCTTTCTTCCCTTTGAAGAATTTGTTGAATCTTTTCACAAACATCCCAAATTCTTCTTGATTTGGTTCACCATCGGAATCTCCACTTGTAGAGCATTCTTCAACTTCTTTTGTAGCTTTGGTTGAAGCTTTGAGTTCTATGCTCTTTTTCTTTTTGTCCGATTCCTCATGCATCCCAAGTCTTGTAAGCTCCATCTCATGCTCTTGGAGTTTTCCAAACAAAGTGGCTAAGTCCATGCTATTTATGTCTCTTGATTCCTTGATGGCGGTTACCTTGGGTTGCCAACTCCTATCAAGACATCTTAGAATTTTGTTAGTAGTTTCACCATTGCGAAATACTTTTCCCAAGGAAATCAAATGATTAACAATGTGAGAGAATCGCTTTTGCAAGTCACTAATGGTTTCATTTGGCAACATGTGGAACAATTCATATTCGTGAGTTAGAGAATTCAATCTTGCATCTCTAACCTCACTTGTTCCCTCATGTGTGACTTGCAAAGTATCCCACATTTCTTTTGCCGATTTACATTGGGAAACTCTATAAAATTCATCATGGGATAGAGCCGAAAAGATGATGTTTTTAGCTTTTAAATCAAATGAGACTTTTCTCTTTTCATCATCATTCCAACTACTCCTTGGAATTTCAACAATTTCATCATTTATTTTCTTTTTGGGAATGAAAGGACCATTTTCAATTGCATCCCAAATATCCATATCAATTGCTTCAATAAAAACTTTCATGCGAGTTTTCCAATAAACATATCCTTCACCATTAAATAGTGGAGGACGGTTTATTGAAGCTCCTTCTCCACCAAAGTTATTGCTAGAGCCCATTAAGTTTCCAAAAGGATCTTTTTCGAAAAAGTTGTTACACTCGATCTTTCGACCGAGCTCTGATACCACTTGTTGGAAACCAACAAGCGGGCTAAGCAAATACTAGAGGGGGGGTGAATAGTATTTTGAAGCACTAATACCAAATATTTGGATTGATAATTGAAGAATGGAGCTAAGACTGAATTTTCTGGAATCAGACACAAAAGATTCGAGTCTTTTGTGAAATACTCGAGTTTTTCAGTGATGAACAACTCGAGTCTTTTCTGAAATACTCGAGTTTTTCCTATCAGATAACAGAAAAACCAGAAACGAAAATTCAGCAATTTAACTCAAATCAATTCAATAATAAATAGGAACTTATCCAACAGAATAGCAAGCAATCTAAATAACTTTTAAACACAAAGATTCCTTGAACTTGCTACCTAATTGTATAAATCCTAATTGATTGAAATGACTTAAGTCTATTGAGCTAGAAAGTAGATTAAAAGCAATAAACCAACACTCAAGCAATTTTATCCTGGTTCACTCCAACAATGAGCTACATCCAGTCCTCCTAATCACTTAGGAGTTTCTACTAATAATCAAATTGTTAGAAATTACAAAGGATTGCTTGAGAATGGCCTCACTCAACCTAACCATTTCAAGAGTGTACCAAACTCTTGATTTCTACCCCAATTTGATTCCGGTGATTGAAGAACTCTTCACAAAGCTTCCTTGAACTCCCTTCAAGAAACTCCACCGGGCTAGGAACCTCCTAGTCTTGTGCTTGAGAACCTCTCAAGACTTCCAACACCCTAAGCCACTTAGGGTTTGCTTGGGAACAATCCAAGACTTTGAATAATCAAGCTTTTTGTATGTGTATTACTAATCTCACAATGGATTAGCACAAATAAGCACAGCTCAATGTAAGAATTGAGGCCTAAAACTCAACTTGGAATAAAATGACAATATGAGTGAGAAGTTGAGCTTTTTGGGAATTAACACTTGAGAAGAGGAAATTAAGAAAGCTTGAATCAATATGATCTTGTTGTCTTGTTTGTTCTTGCACAAATTCAAAGAGAAATTTTACAATCAGGTTCTGAATTGCTCTCTTGGGTTGGATGAGACTCAAATGCCCTCAATTGGGTTTTTGAGTCTCTCCAACGTTCATTTTTGCTGACTGGACAAAAATACTCGAGTCTTTTGGTAAATACTCGAGTCTTTTTGGTCGGTCACGAGTGAATTGGTGCACGAACCAGACTAACGGTCATATTTGCTGACCTGGCACAAATACTCGAGTTTTTCTATAAATACTCGAGTATATACTCGAGTCTTTATCAAAATACTCGAGTATTTTGATCAGATATGGGAAAAATTATTTTTCAATTTTATTTTTCCTCTCAAGTATTAATTTTTGGTCAATCTCAAATTAATAAACATATAAAAATTTATTCCTAGAAGAGACTAACTATTTCTACCCACTCTCAACCACTCTCAACATAAATTAGAAATTTACAATTAATATTTGATTGAGAATGATTGGGCACTTGTCTTCTTTTCTTGACTTCTTGTTGATGTTGATGTTGCAATATCTTCAAGGCATGATTTGTTAATTATTTTGTCATCATCAAAACATAATCCACCTAATTAGGAGCATTGAATTCACATATTCGGCCAAGCATGAAAGAATGATTAAATGATTTTGTTACATGAAAATAAAATTAGTGTTTGAATGCTTGAGATGAATCATGATGATTTAAGTGTTGGTATTTTTAGTTTTTAGTTTATTCCCTCTTGATTAATTCGGTCATGCATGTGTTTTGGATAAAATGATTTTTATATTTTGAAAATAAATTTTGCATGTTGGTTCTTGAAGTTGATTAAGTTGTTTGAAGCATGTAAAGCTTGTATTTTTGGCTTATTTCTTTGATTAAGATTCGGTTATGCATGTATACATGTTATTTAAGTGATTTTGTTCTTGAAAATGAACTTGCATGCTAAAGCTTGGAAGTGGTTAAGTTGATTTAAAGTTTTAAAACTTGTAATCATTGGTTTATTTGGTTTGTGCAATTCGGCCTCATGGTGTATAAATAGATAGATACGAAAATGAAATTATTTTGAAAGTGATTATATGTGTCGTATAAGCGAATTAGTGTTGATTAATTGATTATAAGCTTGGATTTAATTGAAAAAGTGTTGTTTTAATGTTTTAAGGAATGTCAGAAAATTTATAAATATTGTTTGGCCTTGAGGTGCAATTCGGCCAAGGCATGATTAGTAGGATAGGAATTTATTTTGATAAATGCTAATTGATATTTGAAAAGTGTATGATGATAAGAGTTTGATATATAGTGTTTTTGAGCATTAATAAACTCTCTGTTGCTATGGATTTTTGGTTTGTTTCTTGAGTAAATATTAGGTCTTTGTTATGTTTTTAGGAAAGTTAGGCAAATTAGAATCCTTGAACGTTTGATCCGTTTTGGGTTTGATTTCAGGTATATGGAGCTTTTAATTGTTGATTAATGTTTCGGAATGGAAATGAGATTTGAAGACCTGAAGATTGGAGCTAGAATCGAGAGAAATGATGTGCTTAAATGTTGCCCACGTTTGGGGTTTAAATGTCAAGAGCTGGGGTGCAAAAAGTCAGATTTTATTGGAGAAAAACTCAGTCAAATTCAGTGGGTGTCATGCCCAGGCGCGTGGTAGGCTGCGCCCAGGTGCGACTGGTGCGTACAAAGGGAGCTGAGAATATTTAAAGCCATGCCTAGGCGTGGCCTAGGCGCGTGACGCCTGATTGGACCTACGAATTGGGCTTATCTATTTCACTTTTGAGGATTCTGATAGATTAGTTTTAGGATTAGCTTTTTCTATATATTCTAAGTCTTAGCATTAGGTTTAGGTAGCTTTTAGAGAAAGAGGGAGCTTACATAATTTGTGCGTTCATTCAAGGAGAAGAGTTTAGGTAATCCTTATTGTCTATGATAGAGTATCTTATTCTGTTTCTTCTAATTTATTCTTTTGTAATATGTAACTAAAACTCTTTGTAGTTAGGAACATGTGGATTTGTATTGATGAGTTTATATATTTATGAATTGATGTTTTTCATTCAAAACCTATTGTTTGGTTCTGTTTTAATTCCAATTCATAAAATTGGTCACTTTATGTTTTGTTTAGAATCTCTAATCCAACAAGAGAAATCTGAGGATTAGAATAGGTCGTTCTTCCAAATATTATAACCACCTAGTTTGTAGACATACATCTAGGGCTTATATGACTTTAATATTCCAGTGTGCTTAATTGTGGTTATTCATATGTCAAATCCAACAAGAGACATCTGAGGGTCTCATATTAAATAAGAAACATAAATTCAGACATCTGGTTTTATTATCTCTGTGATGTCGTGGGTTTAATGAAAAATAGATATTCATAAGTAGTAAATAAGTCTTGCAATAAAACTAGTTCCTAACGCGTTTCTTTATCTGTCTCACAAACCCTATTTTAATTAGTTTATTTTTAATGGTTTGTTTAATAAATAATAAAAGTTTATAGATTTCTATTTTAATTACCTTTTGAAGAGAATTAATAGGAAACAACTCACAATCCCAGAGTGGAACGATAATTTACTTACTCATTACTACTTGTGCACGATCTAGTATACTTGCTAGTATCAAGCTAACCAACATATGACCTATGTGAATGTGAAAACTAAGTGTTTGTTGTCAAAGATGTTTCTTTAAAAGTGAAAGATTGGTTTATAATCAAGTTAATAAGATGTTAAGCATGTTGTTTGATTAATGTATATGTATGTATGTTTAAATGATTAATGTCATAAAAGAATATATGCTATGTGACTATGTGAATTGATTTATTAACGTATCGTTTATCGTTTGTGTGTTAGTTGATGATTTGAAAATGTTCGGGTACGTAATTAGCTTTGAAAATTAATTGATTTTAAGTTTGATTGATTTAATTTAATTGAAATCGTGAGGCAAGTTTGGTGGCTGTCCTAAGATTTGTTTGATGTTAAAAAGCTTTAATTTTAAAGTGTTTAAGTGTTTGCCTTGTGTTGAAACATGTCTTGAAGCAAAAAGTACTTTTACGTTGTTTTTGAATTTTCTAAAAATGATTTTGTGAATAAATCCTTTGCTGTCCAGAATTTGTTTGGTTTGTTTTCCAACTTTAAAAGTGTTTTCAAGTGACTTAAAGTATAGCTTTCAAGTGGTATTTGATTTAGGAAAAAGCTGGAAGTGAAAACGTGAATTTTTCGGTGTTTTCGAAGTTGATTAGGGTGCTGTCCAAGGCGGACCAGCAGCCTCTATTTGTTTCTAAAATTTATTTATGGGGTATTTTCAATGCATTTTAAAGTATGTGAGTTGTCGCTTTACTTGGAAACAATTTGAGAAAAAGAAATGTGTTTTCGTTTTACCCGAAAGGATTTATTTTAAATTTTAGAGTTTTGTGCAAGTGATAAAGAACGAATAAGTTATTTGGAATTTTATATTAATACGTTATGTTTAATTTGAGGAAATAAAGGTACCGCTCTCGAGCGTGATAGTGGGAATCAGAGTTTCGTGGATCCTCAGAGAGTTTCTGTTCGCAATCAAGGTGAGAATAATAGCTTGTCTGGAATGTATCCCATGATTAAATGATTTTAGTTTCGATTGTTTAAATCGGAACCGTGATCGGATTAAGGTTAAGTAGTGTGAGGGCAATTGGTTTGTTTGATTGTTTGGCTCCTCGCACGAAAGACTAAGATCACTATTGTATTTACGTGTTGTTGCTTGATTGATTTATTTTTAACATGAGAATAAGAAAATATTATGCCTGCTTATGCATGATGATTCATTCTGCCTTATTATGTTTAGCATGATGCATGACATTGAAAAATGAAATTAAAAAGTGATGAATAGATGTTATGAGTTTGGGGAATTAATTTAAGGAAAGTAGTGATTAAAAGTGAATCTCCCTGATGAGCACCAAGATGGATTTATGCTCTCTAGGTGAGTTTGTGCTGGCCACGAGAGTGATGCTCCATGAGTTCGAGCCTTCAATTAGCAAGTGTTATTGGAAAAGAATGGATGTGGTAAAAGATTGTTTAATTAGAGGTCAAGGATCACCGAAGAATGGATAAGGGTGACTCGTCCGCAATTAGGTTAATAAGCCTTAATAAAATATTTAAAAGACATTAATTATAATGTGGTGAGATGAGAGAGAAGTAATGGAGAGGAAGATACCCTGTTTATCTGCGAATATTCAGGTGTGTGATTGTGATAGGGGACGGTGATGACGGTGACTCGTCAAGAAACCTAGGGTGTTTTTCTAGGAAGAACTAGACTATATGTGATCGGCACTTAAGACCCAAGGGATCGTAGCATGTTCTACACCGCGAACTAGACAATTATTGTTGCCCCCTTGATCAAATCTGAAACGGTGAGAGGGAACCTAAACGAGGCGGGCAGATCGACTGGTTGTTGGGCTCTTGAGGTACCGCATAAAATATTAATTGTCATTATGGTCGGCCCGTACGGTTGTGGCCTTGACATACATATTTATATGTTGTTGGTTTTTCTCGGCTGTTCGACTGGCGTGGGTTAAGGTTTCTGAACGTCTTGTTTGCTTCCGACTAGGTTTGGGAGGATGTGGAGGAGATGTAGACGTGTGTGCTAGATAGATAAATTTTCCCAATGATGTTTTATTATTCCCTGACATCATTAGTGAAGTGAATCAATAAGACTTAATAAAATACACTAAAATTTTTAATTGTTTATAAGGATTAAAGTGTGGTGACGCAAGTGATGGAAATGAATTTGTGATAAGCGTGATGATGCGAGATCAATGAATTATTTATCTAATGATGATGATGATCATGCATTCACTTCATATTCATGTGCATCTGTACTGTTGTTTATTCTGCTTTACGATATGTTGGTGGTACGTCTCTTTTGCCGACGTGTCATGCGTCCAGAAAAGCTTATTCTTTCTCCTATTCGTTGTTTTTCTTTGTTCTTCGTGGTGAAGCAACGGGCAGATGGTGTACAGCATCGCGATCCAAATGTGACCCCTAGCGGGGGATTGTGGGAAGCTACCCCTAATGGTTGGATCTGGAGAGGCCCTACTCGGTTGGAGATAAGAGACCCGGAGCATAGGTTGAGAGGAGCAAGGATCGACTTGCACATCGCTAGCATTACCTTGAGAGACTACATGGATGGTGGCCCTCAGACTTACTTCGCACGGCGTGCGCAGCCTGCACCGCCTGTTGAGGTTAAGACTGAGGAGGTTGAGGAGATAGCACCGGAGGACGACGAGGATCAGCCGGCAGCTTAGGTGTAACACCCTACTTTTATAAAATATTTATTTAGAAAATAATAATAATTTGAATAGTTCATACTTAAATTTGGAATTTAGGGACCAAATTTTTTTTTTAAAAAAAAAACTTGTGACTATTTATGATTTTCCCAAACTTGATAATTATTTTCCTAGAAAATCGGACAGAGTCTCCTATGTTTTTCCGACTTTCCCAAAATTTAATTTTTACCTGTTAGCTGTCATAATCAATTATAACAAAACAACATACAGAAATGAACATCATACGCCTCTTATGGGCCATCCAGAGTGGGACTTAGAGTGTCGTCACCACTTCATCATAGTATCAACATCATGAACAGAGTATCAACAGCAGAAATATAAGTAACATGCTAGTAATCAAAATAAAACTCTAATCCCATCCCAAAGGTAGACAGATCCCGGGCCACCCCAACCTGAATATGTACGACAAAAAAATATCATACAAGCCTCAACATCGTATCATACAAGAGACTCAAAATAAATGGGCCCGGAATCCCATAGACACTAACGGCACTATCACACTCCCTCGGCGAGAGTGGGGTCCTGGTCGGCCTCCAACTCAGTATGCTCATGCTCAAAACCTGAAATGTTTGTAAGGGTGAGTGCTGCTCTAACTGATAATGCATAAAACGTATCGAGTCAAACACAATTAAATTCAAGTAGTCACATAAATGCAAATATACATGTATGGTCACACTCTACGCTACAAGTACATACATCTCCAATAATCTTATCTCATTTTCATGAACCTAGTCTATTTTCCCAACTTCCATTTTCTTGTCTCTTTTCATCTTTATTTTCTTATTCAATTCTTTCCTTTCTCGTTTTCTTTTCTATTCGGTATTGTGGACATCCTTCCACTGCGTTCCCAAGACCAGGGATACGTCTTACCGATGCGCCAACTCGTTGGTTGGTCGTCTTAATCAATCCATGCGCACGGTCGGCTCGCGGCTTACTGCAGGTGTTGCGCGCCCGACTTGTTGCACCCCGCCGCACGACTTCTAGGACTAGTCTCCACAATCCGGGGAATGGGTGATGCGAATCCCTCCACTGTGTTCCCCAAGACCAGGGATACGTCTTACCGATGCGCCAACTCGTTGGTTGGTCGTCTTACTCAATCCATGTGCACGGTCGGCTCGCGGCTTACTGCAGGTGTTGCGCACCCGGCTTACAGCACCCCGCCGCACGTCTTCTAGGACCAGTACTCGCATACCCGGGGTATTTAATCATTTTCTCTTTTCTTTCTTTGTTCTTTTTATTATTTATTTACTTCACTCTCTCCTTTGTCCCATAACTCTTAGTTCCATTTCATTCCTTCTTAGTGTCTAAGTCTCACTCTCTCCCCCTTTATTCAACTAATTCTAAGTGTCTCTAACCACTAACCCCAATTCATACATAACATTGCAATTTATATAAAATACATAATTCAAATAAACATCATTTAAATTAATGAAAGCAACCTTCAATTTATGCAATTAAAACATTTACTAAAGTAAAATTCTAAACCCCTTATGTTTTCTAACTCCTAGTCTCACCCTTATTCCTAATTTCTCCTAATCACACATAACAAGTAATTCTCAACATGATCACACACTACCAGTTATACACCCACCGTACAGCAAACACACCCCTTACCTTGAGGATGGAAAAGATAGAGAAAACCTTAGTTGGGTTTTGAACCCTAGAGCCAGGAGGTATGTCGAATAAGCTTAATCAAAGTCCGGAAGATGGGGGAATAAGCAGGAATCCACCGCAATAGAGAATAATAGGAGTCTTGGGGTGATCCTTGCTTGCTCCTAGAGATATGTGAGTGATCAAGGAAAAGGTGCCTTAGCTTCTAAACATGAATGAATCAAGAGGATGATAATGAGTATGGCGATAATCATTCTAAAATCACATAGAGAAAGGAAGAAGAGAGCCTTGATCACTTACCTACACTCTTGGAAATATGGGATGATCAAGAGTAAGGATTTATGCTTAATAAAAACAGAGGTGCGACTGCCACCCCATGAGAAAAGAGGACTATGCTTGAATCTTGATGTTCTTGGTGTATCAGAGAAAGTGAAGCTTAAGGATTGAATGGGAGCTGCTACAAATCCATCACACCAAGACTTAGCCCTCTTAGCTTTTAGCTCCCACGAAGAAGACAAGATATGGGGGAAACTAATTGAGTCTTAATGAGTAAGGAAATAAGAGTAAAGTTTATAGAGGTGTTTGGGGCACAAAAGCCCGTTTTTTTCTGTCGTAAGGCCTTATATGGCCACAACTACTTTCCATTTCTTTCCTTAATTCTACTTCTTCTGCAGGTCTTCACGTGGTGGCCTTTTGGCCACTACTTTCTATTTTTTTTTAGTTTATGTGTAGAGTATTATACTATTGTTATTATTATTATTATTTTATGTTTTATACTTATTTTGACTAGAGAACATATTTCAATTATAATGATGAAATCAAAATTTAATTACAACAATCAAATATTAAAAACATCATATTAAATCATTTAATTATTTTATTAAAGGTGTTAGGAATAGCGGGATGTTACATTTCTCTCCCACTTACCAGAATTTCATCCGCGAAATTCGTCGAAGGCGAATAATTGTGGATGTAACTCCCTCATTTTATCTTCCATTTCCCAAGTTGCCTCTTCTACATTATTCCGGTGCCATATAACCTTTACCAGAGATATCTCCTTGCCCCTTAGCCTCTTTGTTTGTCGATCATCAATTCGGATAGGGTGGACTTCAAAAGTGAGGTTGTCCTTCAAAGGTAATTCATCTGGAGCTATCACATGGGAAGGATCATAAACATACTTCCGAAGTTGGGAGACATGGAAAACATTATTCAATCTAGACAAATGTGAAGGTAGAGCAATTCTGTATGCCACGGGTCCGATTTTTTCTAGGATCTGGTAAGGTCCAATGAACCTCGGTGTCAGCTTTTTGCATTTCAATGCTCTACCAATCCCTTTAGTAGGAGACACCCTTAGAAAGACATGATCCCCAGTATCAAATTCTAGAGGCCTCCTTCGGCTGTCTGCATAGCTTTTCTGACGATCCTGGGAAGCTTTCATTTTATCTCTGATCATGGTAATTTTCTCTGTAGTTTCCCGCACAACATCTGGACCAGTCAATAGATTCTCACCAATTTGAAACCAACACAAAGGAGTCCGACACTTCCTGCCGTAAAGTGCCTCGAACGGAGCCATGTTAATACTGGAGTGGAAGCTGTTATTATAGGTGAATTCAATTAATGGCAAGAGTTGCTCTCAGCTACCAGATTGCTCTAGTACACAAGTCCTCAACAAATATTCTAAGGATTGAATGGTGCGTTCAGATTGCCCGTCAGTCTGAGGGTGGTAAGCTGTACTGAAGCTCAATTTAGAACCCAAGGATTTCTGAAGGCTCTGCCAGAATTCAGATAGAAACCTGAGATCACGATCAGATACTATGCTTGCGGGAATACCATGTAATTTTACTATATCCCGAATATACAACTCTGTCAGTTTCTCCATTTTGTACTTCATGTTCATCGAAATAAAGTGTGAGCATTTCGTCAATCTGTCAACAACAACCCAAATGGCATCACAACCAGCTCTAGTCCTTGGTAACCCAGACACAAAGTCCATAGCAATACTGTCCCACTTCCATTCAGGGATGTCGAGAGATCGCAAAGGGCCACCGGGTTTCTGATGCTCAATTTTTGCTTTCTGACACACCAAGCAATGAGAAACATAATCCGCCACATTTGTTTTCAACATGGGCCACCAGAATAGCTTCTTCAAATCCTTGTACATTTTTGTGGTACCCGGATGAAGACTTAGTTTGGTTTTATGAGCCTCTTCAAGAATAGTCCTCCTAACTTCAAAATCCAGCGGGACACAGATCCTTTTTCTGAACCTGATAATCCCATCTGAACCTCTTGTGAAGTCGGGGTCTGCATCATTAGCCACCCTTAACAATTGCTGCTGGAGTTCCTCATCATCCACCTGTCTCTCCTTAATTAAGTCAATAAATTCATTTGTAACTTGTAACATTTCAAGAACAATGCTTTTCTCCTGTCTTTTCATCCCAAGATTGAGGTTACTAAATTCTTCCATCAATTGCATTTCTTTCACCATTAAGCTACTGACATGCAGGGTCTTTCTACTTAAAGCATCAACCACAATATTGGCCTTGCCGGGATGGTATTGAAGTTGAAAATCATAGTCCTTCAAAAACTCCATCCATCGTCTCTGACGCATATTGAGTTCTTTCTGATCAAAGAGATATTTGAGGCTCTTGTGATCACTAAAGATCTCAAAAGTAGTGCCATAAAGATAGTGCCTCCAGATCTTAAGAGCAAAGACCACTTCTACAAGTTCTAAATCATGTGTGGGGTAGTTTTGTTCATGTGGTCTGAGCTGCCTAGATGCATAAGCAACAACCTTACCCTGCTGCATTAGTACACAACCTAACCCCTGCTTAGAAGCATCACAGTATACTTGAAATGGCTGAGTCGGATCGGGTAGGATTAAGACTGGAGAGCTAGTCAACCTTTCTTTCAATTTCTGAAAACTCTGCTCACATTGAGGTGACCAATCATAAGGCACATCTTTCCGAGTAAGTGTAGTTAAAGGAAGAGCTATCTTGGAGAATCCTTCTATGAATCTCCGGTAATATCCTGCTAAGCCAAGGAAACTCCTCACTTCAGTTACCGTTTTGGGTCTCTCCCACTTTAACACGGCGTCCACCTTAGATGGATCAACGGCAACCCCATGCTCAGAAATTACATGGCCTAAGAAGTGAACTTCCTCAAGCCAAAAACTGCACTTTTCAAATTTGGCATAGAGTTGTTTCTCTTTCAGAATCTGTAGCACGATCCTCAAATGTTCCTCGTGTTCGCTTGAACTCTTTGAATAAATCAAGATATCATCAATGAACACTATCACAAAAGAGTCTAAGTAAGGCCGAAAGATCCTGTTCATATAGTCCATGAACACTGCAGGTGCATTAGTCAGACCAAAAGGCATTACTACATGTTCAAAATGCCCATAGCGAGTCCGGAATGCGGTTTTTGGAATATCTTCCTCTTTGATGCGAATTTGATGGTACCCTGAACAGAGATCAATCTTGGAGAAGATGGCAGCTCCTCTTAGTTGATCTATTACATCATCAATGCGAGGAAGGGGATATTTATTTTTCACTGTAACCGCATTGAGGCGTCGGTAATCAGTACACATCCGGAGACTTCCATCCTTCTTCTTGACAAATAGAATGGGAGCACCCCAGGGTGACACACTAGGCCGAATAAATTTCTTAGCCAAGAGCTCCTCTAGTTGCTTCTTTAATTCTGCAAGTTCTGGAGTGGCCATTCGATATGGAGGAATAGAGATTGGTCCCGCACCGGGAACTAGATCAATATTGAATTCAACCTCTCTATGAGGTGGTAGTCCAGGGATATCGTCAGGAAAGACTTCTGGGAAATCTTTGACTACCGGAATCTTGCTAATACTCATTGCCTCATCAATTTCCATGGCAGCAAGAGATGGAGAATTAAAGATTGCAGATTTCTTCTTACAATCGATCAAGACATGATGGCGTGCCATCCAATCCATGCCGAGAATAATATCTAGCTTGGTCAAAGGGAGACAGATAAGATTGACAATAAAGTCCCGTCCTAAGACTCGAAGAGAGCAATCTAAGCATATCTAGGATGTGATAACAGGAGTTTCGGCAGGAGTAGCCACAGATAATGCGAAAGGCATCTCTACAGATGTTAATCCCAGTTTCTTCATGCACGCATGAGAGATAAAAGAATGGGAAGCACCACAATCAAAAAGGATGCCGCAAGATTTATCATTAACAAGACAAGTACCTGAAATGAAAGGAATGGAAATGGCACAATGTAAAGCAATTATTACTTGAAATAATTCTAATGTAATGATTACCTCTAATGAGTTCGTTAGATAGGTCCACCTCTTCGCCATCCATAGTGTAAACCTTGCCTTTTTGTATGGGTTGTCCTCCACCAGCACATTGCCCCTGAGTTCCATTACCTTCCTTCTTGATAGTGCCTTTAGGTCACTGAGAGGCAAAATGTCCAGGCTGTCCACATGAGTAACATAAACCCTCCCTCTTTGGTTGGTCCTGAAACCAACACGGCCCACGATGAAACTTCCTGCAACTAGGACATGGGGGAATAGGGTTAGAAGAAACAGCGCCTGGCCCAGCAGATCGAGGAGGTGCCTTGGTAGTAGGATAGGGGCCTGGTCTCTGAGCGGGAGCTTTTCCTCGGACCGGACAACTAATCCTTTGAGCCAACCTACTACGATCTTCTGCTGCTTTTTGTTTGAGACCCTTTTCATAAGTACTGGTCATATTAACCAGTTGAGAGAGATTGGAGATATTCTGATATTCAAATGCAAGCTTGATTTCAGTGCGCAGGCCAGACTCAAATTTAATACATTTGGTGCGCTCATCGGTGTAACACCCCGCAAATTCCTCGTAATAATTTAAAATACTAAAGATAATTATTTTTGAGAAAAGTGTTTTGAAAGGGTATTTCCTTAACTGATTTTCCTAATTCACGTTTTAAAATGATGAGTAATTTCAAAGAAAGGATTTTTATGAACAAATGTTAAGAGATGAGAAATTGAGTTTTTAGAAAAGATTTATGTACTTGATATTTTTATGATTTAAAGGAAATTGTGACTTTTACGTGAGTCATTTTATGAGAAAAGATCTATTTTCTATGTGTATGTATATATGTATGGTACGTGTATACGTGTGCATGCATATATATGTATATGTGCTACGTGTATGAACATGTATGTGTGCGTATTCTATGTGTGTATGGATGCATAAAAATATGCTTAGGATTAAATGAAAATGTAATTAGTAGAAAAATATGATGATGAATGTTTGTGTGTGTTTGTATGTGATACGTGTAGGCATATGTGTGCATGCCATGATTTATTCATTTTGAAAATAAGAAGCTTAAGGACTAAGATTTGAACCATGAGGAACTAAATGGGTAGAAAACCCTAACTAGAAACCAAGGAGCAACCAAACCAAAGAGACCTAGTTCCTTGAATTCCTCCACCATGTTCCCCTAAGCTTTGATAACATCCACCCATGCAACTTTTTGAAGAACCAAAACTACCCTCCACACTCCTTCATGACCGAATTTTCATGAGGGTAAAAGAGGAAGTACACCAATTTCTTATATAAGCCATCACCCTTAGTTCTTTCACCCATTTTTCCCATTCATTTCTTCCACTTCCCTTCATTTTCTATACACATGTGTTGAGAGCAAGAATCAAGCTCTCAACACCCCCAAGAAAAGAGGGAGGCCGTGAGTTAGAATAGAGAAGAAGAAGAGGAGATCAACACCAAAACTTAGAATTTTTATTGAAGAACCAAGACCTAAAAAGCTAGGAGACCAACCCTTTTCCTTGGTGGGTAATTCGGATGAAAGTGAAGGAAATTGTAATAGTTAGATTTTTCTTTTGATCTTGTAGTTTTTCTTCTTCTTTTCTTTGCATGTTAATTTTCTAAGTTTTGTTTATGTTGATCTTGGACTTTTAAGATTGAAAGTGTCTTGTAAATCTCTAATCAACGGACTTCATAACTCAATTAAATTTTTCATTAAAGATCTTAAAGTTTTCTAACATAACTCTTAAAGATCTCAACGTTTTTCAAGTTGAATCCTCTAGATCTAAAGATTTGTTGAGATTTTTGTGAATCTAAGGTAAAAACCTCTTTGCATGTTGAATTTTCTTTCTTAGGACCGTGATTTGTGATGTGTTTAAGAGTTTATTGGATGAATAAATTGGTGATATAAACTTGATTGATAATAAAGTAAAGTCTTTGGTGTTGCATGTCGAGTTGATGATGATTTTGATGATTTGAGTTTATACATGTGTTGATTCTACTTGAATCTTGAATTTTTAAGACTAAATAAACTAATAAAATACTAGATCCTAAACTAGGAGATTCGGCCATGACCTAAAGAATAAACCTTGATGCTTTTTGATTTAATCCAAGTGCGGTTGCATGTTAATCTCATGCTTAGAAAAATTGATTTGAAGTGTTGAAATGTTTGGTCTTGAATTTGATCTTGAAAAAGGCTTTGATCTTGTTTTGATTTATGAAAAGTTATGCTCTTGAAACCATGCATGTTGTTTGAAACAAAAAGGATTTGATTTTCTTTAAATGTCCATCACGGTTTTGATCTTCATTTACCCAAAAGTGATCTTTATCTTTGATTTGTGCCACTACACTTGATTTCATGATTTGATCTACAAGATCTAGATACATGCATGTGGTTTTTGAGTATAAAGGATTTTTATTCTTCTTAATGACTCTCTCATGTTCGTTGGCATATCGGTGTTGCTGGTATTTCAACGGGCAGATGAAGTACTGCATGGACATCACCACTTGGAGTAAGTACGGAAGAAGTTGGAAGCGCACCCCATGCGGCTGGGTATGGATCGGCCATACCCAGATCATGATCTCAGATCTGGAACATAAACTGAGTGGAGCTAATCTGGAGCCTCACGTGGGGAAGGTCGGCCATACCCAGATCGTGATCTCAGATCTGGAACATAAACTGAGTGGAGCTAATCTGGAGCCTCACGTGGGGCAAGTCACCGTACGAGGATATAAGAATTACGTGGAGAAGTTCCGGTACGAGGTTCGGAGAAATTCTTCTCTTCTGAAGGGGAGCGGAGTCAGAGTCCACTAGCAATGAGGAGACAACATCAGGAAGGACATCATCTTCGAGAGCAAGGGGAAGACGCAAGAAGAAGGAGGACCTTCATCCAATAGTCTTCAATAGAATAGTTTAAGATTAGTATGGTTAGTTTAGATTATGGAGATTGTTTTGATTTAAGGATTACCAAGCCATGAGCCATTTGTGTAATCGACCTAAATTTTAATTTGACTTGTGGAGCTTACTTTTATGACAAGATTAACTCATGTAAAGTTTTTTGAAACTGTCAAGACGATTTGAAAACAAGTTCGTTTATGGAAACAAATGTTTCATGAAAAGAAAGGTTTTAGTAACACTCGGTTTTCGGAAAATGTGAATTGAAGAACTTAAAGAGATTTTTCAAAAATGCTTTCGAAATACTTCAACAATGTGTTACAAAAAAAGAAATCTGGCCTCAATTTTTTGCAACTTTAATAAGTAAAGGTAAACATTTTTGGTTACGAAAATCGGGCTGTTACATAATGGTATCAGAGCTTATGGTAATCCTTAGTGGCCTTAAGCATGGGCTTACATGCTTTGTTTGTGTGACTCTGTGTGTTTGCTAGTGTAAGGATAGGAGCATAAGATTAGGTTCTCATCTTTCTAGGATGTAAGACGTTGATTGTGGCTTAGCATCGGCCGAGTTAGTTTAAGGAACCTGTCCATCTTGCAGATTGAGGAACGTAGAGCAAGTAGAAGCGAATAGGATTAGAACCCTCAACCCTTGATGTTTCCTTAGTGTTTGATAAACTCCCAGTTGTTGGCCTAGACGTGCCCTTGTTCAAAGAGTAGTCAGTATCTTTGAAGAAATAAGGTGTTATTTTGAGTTCCCTGTTTGTTGAATTGCTTCAACCAAACATTAGTGTTGTTAGAATTTAACCCTTTTCTTCATGAGCCTTATTATCCACCTGTAGCCTTATCAATCTTATTTAAGACTCATTAGTCCAACTTATGGAATTAGAAGTGTCATAGTTACCCCAAATAGTTCAAGGTTTGAGCGATTGAGGAAGGAGAAATAGTCTAAGTTGGTAAAGGTTGCAAGATCACCATAAGATAGTTATAAGTTGAATCAAAGTTGGGGAGTCACACGGAGAAAAAGGGACGTATGTTATCGATCCTTAGAGGAATTTTGAGGAAAATCTGAGGATTAGGCTTGCCTTACACCCTAATTAGGAAACGAGATGATTAAAGGCGAAGTCTAAGTGGTAACAGGATTTCCCTTAAGCTAGAAAATGATGGACTAAAACCCTAGGATTAGAAGGATAATCAAAGAGAGGAGTGGTTGTTGTGAAGTAGTGAGAACCTAAGTTGTAGAGGATAGTGAATATTTAAGGGTTTTGGGTGAAACCCTCTACTTTTGGAGACGTATGAATGTTTATTTGCTTGATTCCCCTAAGTCCGTACCTATGGATGGACTTTCTGTGACGACAACTGGATAAGGGAGGCGGCATCTTCTTAGATTGACCCAACGGACTTAACCCGACTCGACACGCAAGCGACGGTACGAGTGCGATTTCTCTATTGAAGGCAACGAACGAGGAACACGACAAGGTGAAATAGGCCAGCAAAAAGGGATACGATCACGAAGTGGAAAGAGAATGCTCTTATGAGAGTCAGGTTGACATGAGAATGCTGTTGCCCTGCCACCCAATCTCCAATGTATTTCTCGGGGACGAGAAATCTTTAAGTTGGGGAGAATGTAACACCCCGCAAATTCCCCGTAATAATTTAAAATACTAAAGATAATTATTTTTGAGAAAAGTGTTTTGAAAGGGTATTTCCTTAACTGATTTTCCTAATTCACGTTTTAAAATGATGAGTAATTTCAAAGAAAGGATTTTTATGAACAAATGTTAAGAGATGAGAAATTGAGTTTTTAGAAAAGATTTATGTACTTGATATTTTTATGATTTAAAGGAAATTGTGACTTTTATGTGTGAGTCATTTTATGAGAAAAGATCTATTTTCTATGTGTATGTATATATGTATGGTACGTGTATACGTGTGCATGCATATATGTATATGTGCTACGTGTATGAACATGTATGTGTGCGTATTCTATGTGTGTATGGATGCATAAAAATATGCTTAGGATTAAATGAAAATGTAATTAGTAGAAAAATATGATGATGCATGTTTGTGTGTGTTTGTATGTGATACATGTAGGCATATGTGTGCATGCCATGATTTATTCATTTTGAAAATAAGAAGCTTAAGGACTAAGATTTGAACCATGAGGAACTAAATGGGTAGAAAACCCTAACTAGAAACCAAGGAGCAACCAAACCAAAGAGACCTAGTTCCTTGAATTCCTCCACCATGTTCCCCTAAGCTTTGATAACATCCACCCATGCAACTTTTTGAAGAACCAAAACTACCCTCCACACTCCTTCATGACCGAATTTTCATGAGGGTAAAAGAGGAAGTGCACCAATTTCTTATATAAGCCATCACCCTTAGTTCTTTCACCCATTTTTCCCATTCATTTCTTCCACTTCCCTTCATTTTCTATACACATGTGTTGAGAGCAAGAATCAAGCTCTCAACACCCCCAAGAAAAGAGGGAGGCCGTGAGTTAGAATAGAGAAGAAGAAGAGGAGATCAACACCAAAACTTAGAATTTTTCTTGAAGAACCAAGACCTAAAAAGCTAGGAGACCAACCCTTTTCCTTGGTGGGTAATTCGGATGAAAGTGAAGGAAATTGTAATAGTTAGATTTTTCTTTTGATCTTGTAATTTTTCTTCTTCTTTTCTTTGCATGTTAATTTTCTAAGTTTTGTTTATGTTGATCTTGGACTTTTAAGATTGAAAGTGTCTTGTAAATCTCTAATCAACGGACTTCATAACTCAATTAAATTTTTCATTAAAGATCTTAAAGTTTTCTAACATAACTCTTAAAGATCTCAACGTTTTTCAAGTTGAATCCTCTAGATCTAAAGATTTGTTGAGATTTTTGTGAATCTAAGGTAAAAACCTCTTTGCATGTTGAATTTTCTTTCTTAGGACCGTGATTTGTGATGTGTTTAAGAGTTTATTGGATGAATAAATTGGTGATATAAACTTGATTGGTAATAAAGTAAAGTCTTTGGTGTTGCATGTCGAGTTGATGATGATTTTGATGATTTGAGTTTATGCATGTGTTGATTCTACTTGAATCTTGAATTTTTAAGACTAAATAAACTAATAAAATACTAGATCCTAAACTAGGAGATTCGGCCATGACCTAAAGAATAAACCTTGATGCTTTTTGATTTAATCCAAGTGGTTGCATGTTAATCTCATGCTTAGAAAAATTGATTTGAAGTGTTGAAATGTTTGGTCTTGAATTTGATCTTGAAAAAGGCTTTGATCTTGTTTTGATTTATGAAAAGTTATGCTCTTGAAACCATGCATGTTGTTTGAAACAAAAAGGATTTGATTTTCTTTAAATGTCCATCACGGTTTTGATCTTCATTTACCCAAAAGTGATCTTTATCTTTGATTTGTGCCACTACACTTGATTTCATGATTCGATCTACAAGATCTAGATACATGCATGTGGTTTTTGAGTATAAAGGATTTTTATTCTTCTTAATGACTCTATCCTGTTCGTTGGCATATCGGTGTTGCTGGTATTTCAACGGGCAGATGAAGTACTGCATGGACATCACCACTTGGAGTAAGTACGGAAGAGGTTGGAAGCGCACCCCATGCGGCTGGGTATGGATCGGCCATACCCAGATCGTGATCTCAGATCGGGAACATAAACTGAGTGGAGCTAATCTGGAGCCTCACGTGGGGCAAGTCACCATACGAGGATATAAGAATTACGCAGAGAAGTTCCGATACGAGGTTCGGAGAAATTCTTCTCTTCTAAAGGGGAGCGGAGTCAGAGTCCAGTAGCAATGAGGAGACAACATCAGGAAGGACATCATCTTCGAGAGCAAGGGGAAGACGCAAGAAGAAGGAGGACCTTCATCCAATAGTCTTCAATAGAATAGTTTAAGATTAGTATGGTTAGTTTAGATTATGGAGATTGTTTTGATTTAAGGATTACCCAGCCATGAGCCATTTGTGTAATCGACCTAAATTTTAATTTGACTTGTGGAGCTTACTTTTATGACAAGATTAACTCATGTAAAGTTTTTGGAAACTGTCAAGACGATTTGAAAACAAGTTCGTTTATGGAAACAAATGTTTCATGAAAAGAAAGGTTTTAGTAACACTCGGTTTTCGAAAAATGTGAATTGAAGAACTTAAAGAGATTTTTCAAAAATGCTTTCGAAATACTTCAACAATGTTTTACAAAAAAAAATCTGGCCTCAATTTTTTGCAACTTTAATAAGTAAAGGTAAACATTTTTGGTTACGAAAATCGGGCTGTTACAATCGGCGTCACGATAGCTACCCGAATATCGGATCAGATCCTCAAACTGGGTTGCATATTCTCCCACACTCATGTTGTTCTGCATCAATCTAAGAAAGGCCAGTTCTTTTTCTCTTCTAACATCCTCCGGAAAGTATTTGTTAAGGAAGCGGTCCCTGAAAAGATCCCAAGTGATTTCCTGGTGAGCTACCTCACATCCCCTCCTTTGTTGTTCCCACCAAAGCTCGGCATCACCAGATAACACGTACTCAACTAGGCGAACTCGGTGATCCGCTGGTGGTTGCAAAGAGCGCAAGATCTTCTCAATTTCCTGCAACCACTTTTGAGCCTCATCGGGGTGGTAACCCCCTTCAAACTTTGGCGGATCATTCTTTCGAAACCGTGAAAGCCAATCGATACCAGCAGGAACTGGAGGAAAATGCTGATTAACAGCTGCGGCAGCCGCTGCTGCAACCACTCCCGCCTGGTTCTGGTTTTGTTGAATTAGATTCTCCAGGATTTGAGCAAGGCGATCGTTATCGGCCCGTCGACCTGCCATAGTACCAACCTGGAGAGGAGATAAGTTAAAGTACTAATAGATAATAGGTTAGAGAAATAATTAAGTCTACACTATACTTAGGTAGGCATACTATACAATTAACATTAACTTAACTCTAATTTTTGGTTATTCTCTTGGCGAGCTAACCATGGGAGTAAATCGTACTCCGAGGCCGAGGACAAAAACGCTCTGATACCATAAATGTAACACCCTACTTTTATAAAATATTTATTTAGAAAATAATAATAATTTGAATATTTCATACTTGAATTTGGAATTTAGGGCCCAAAAATTTTCTTTTTTTTTTAAAAAACTTATGACTATTTATGATTTTCCAAAACTTGATAATTATTTTCCTAGAAAATCGGACAGAGTCTCCTCTGTTTTTTCGACTTTCCCAAAATTTAATTTTTACCTGTTAGCTGTCAAAATCAATTATAACAAAACAACAGACAGAAATGAACATCATACGCCTCTTATGGGCCATCCAGAGTGGGACTTAGAGTGTCGTCACCACTTCATCATAGTATCAACATCATGAAAAGAGTATCAACAACAGAAATATAAGTAACATGCTAGTAATCAAAATAAAACTCTAATCCCATCCCAAGGGTAGACAGATCCCGGCCACCCCAACCTGAATATGTACAACAACAAAAATATCATACAAGCCTCAACATCATATCATACAAGAGACTCAAAATAAATGGGCCCGGAATCCCATAGACACTAACGACACTATCACACTCCCTCGGCGAGAGTGGGGTCCTGCTCGGCCTCTAGCTCAGTATGCTCATGCTCAAAACCTGAAATGTTTGTAAGGGTGAGTGCTGCTCTAACTGATAATGCATAAAACATATCGAGTCAAACACAATTAAATTCAAGTAATCACATAAATGCAAATATACATGTATGGTCACACTCTACGCTACAAGCACATACATCTCCAATAATCTTATCTCATTTTCATGAACCTAGTCTATTTTCCCAACTTCCATTTTCTTGTCTCTTTTCATCTTTATTTTCTTATTCAATTCTTTCCTTTTTCTTTTTCTTTTCTATTTGGTATTGTGGACATCCTTCCACTGCGTTCCCCAAGACCAGGGATACGTCTTACCGATGCGCCAACTCGCTGGTTGGTCGTCTTACTCAATCCATGCGCACGGTCGGCTCGCGGCTTACTGCAGGTGTTGCGCGCCCAACTTGTTGCACCCCGCCACACGACTTCTAGGACTAGTCTCCACAATCCAGGGAATGGGTGATGCGAATCCCTCCACTGCGTTCCCCAAGACCAGGGATACGTCTTACCGATGCGCCAACTCGCTGGTTGGTCATCTTACTCAATCCATGCGCACGGTCGGCTCGCGGCTTACTGCAGGTGTTGCGCACCCGGCTTACAGCACCCCACCGCACGTCTTCTAGGACCAGTACTCGCATACCCGGGGTATTTAATCATTTTCTCTTTTCTTTCTTTGTTCTTTTTATTATTTATTTACTTCACTCTCTCCTTTGTCCCATAACTCTTAGTTCCATTTCATTCCTTCTTAGTGTCTAAGTCTCACTCTCTCCCCCTTTATTCAACTCATTCTCTGTGTCTCTAACCACTAACCCCAATTCATACATAACATTGCAATTTATATAAAATACATAATTCAAATAAACATCATTTAAATTAATGAAAGCAACCTTCAATTTATGCAATTAAAACATTTACTAAAGTAAAATTCTAAACCCCTTATGTTTTCTAACTCCTAGTCTCACCCTTATTCCTAATTTCTCCTAATCACACATACATAACAAGTAATTCTCAACATGATCACACACTACCGGTTATACACCCACCGTACAGCAAACACACCCCTTACCTTGAGGATGGAAAAGATAGAGAAAACCTTAGTTGGGTTTTGAACCCTAGAGCCAGGAGGTATGTCGAATAAGCTTAATCAAAGTCCGGAAGATGGGGGAATAAGCAGGAATCCACCGCAATAGAGAATAATAGGAGTCTTGGGGGTGATCCTTGCTTGCTCCTAGAGATATGTGAGTGATCAAGGAAAAGGTGCCTTAGCTTCTAAACATGAATGAATCAAGAGGATGATGATGAGTATAGAGATAATCATTCTAAAATCACATAGAGAAAGGAAGAAGAGAGCCTTGATCACTTACCTACACTCTTGGAAATATGGGATGATCAAGAGTAAGGATTGATGCTTAAGAAAAACAGAGGTGCGACTGCCACCCCATGAGAAAAGAGGACTATGCTTGAATCTTGATGTTCTTGGTGTATCAGAGAAAGTGAAGCTTAAGGATTGAATGGGAGCTGCTACAAATCCATCACACCAAGACTTAGCCCTCTTAGCTTTTAGCTCCCACGAAGAAGACAAGATATGTGGGAAACTAATTGAGTCTTAATGAGTAAGGAAATAAGAGTAAAGTTTATAGAGGTGTTTGGGGCACAAAAGCCCGTTTTTTTTTCTGTCGTAAGGCCTTCTATGGCCACAACTACTTTCCACTTCTTTCCTTAATTCTACTTCTTCTGCAGGTCTTCACGTGGTGGCCTTTTGGCCACTACTTTCTATTTTTTTTTTAGTTTATGTGTAGAGTATTATACTATTGTTATTATTATTATTATTTTATGTTTTATACTTATTTTGACTAGAGAACATATTTCAATTATAATGATGAAATCAAAATTTAATTACGACAATCAAATATTAAAAACATCATATTAAATCATTTAATTATTTTACTAAAGGTGTTAGGAATAGCGGGATGTTACATTAGGGAGTCTCATGGGAGTTGCTGCTTAGGTGTTTTGTTTTGTTTTAGTTTGGGTCTTGTCTCAACTGAGGAGAGTCATACTCTAGATATCTGATGATGTAATTACTCTTATCTTTTGATGTATTTTGGGACTTGGTGTCCACAACTCTTTTTATCCTGCTTTCGTAACTGCTTTTGAAACTGATGTAATTATGGTACTCGTGAAATTTATCTGGTAATGTTTAAAAAAGGCAAGTAAGTATTTTGATGTACGGTCCGGTGGATGAGTAGTGTGTTTTTGTAACAACTTGATTTTGTGAATGGCGATGATAAATCTTTTTGCGACAGAACGAACGACGTTATCTTTTGTAATTAATTAAAAGTAATGACTCTTTTGAAAAATAAATAAAATGAACCAAGCAAAGTGCATGTACATAGTTGTTTAAAAAAAATCGACCCTTATTTTTACTAATATTTTAATGAATAAAATGCAATATTTTATTGGGGAACAAAATCGGGCTGTTACAATAATCAAAACGACTCACGTCCCAATTACAACCAGAGGATAACACACCCACACACTACAGTAGCCTATCTACTAGGTGCCCCACCGTTCGTCTAGTCACTACCCCAAATACAAAAAGGGTTCCTCACCTTATACAGCCACGAACGTGCCACACGTCCGAACTAGGGAGCCACTCCCTAATAGCTAAGGGTCACACACCCCTTTACAACAACGATTATGATATGAGAGATTGGTACAAGTAACAATGGTGCACTCTATGTAGTATGGATAGAACAATAAGGCTCACTAACAATAGTGTGTTCTAAATAACACGGATACAACAATTAAGCTCTATGGCAATGGATACATGTTTCACTCAAATATAGGCCAAGTCTTAGAGAGTATGGAGAAGAAGAAGAAAAAGAACGTGAAAACTATTTTTCTCTCTAAAAGTAATTTTCAAAGTGACTAGAAGAGTTGAATTGAGAAAGAGTAAAATTCCTTTTAAAAAGATTTGATTTGAAAATATTTGAAATTTGAATTTGAAAAATAAAATCAGAATCAAATCAAAAATGATTTTGGAAATAATTCAAATTCAAAAAAAGAATCAAATCAAAATCAAATCCGGAAATATATTAAGATTGATTTTCAAACTAAAAAGGAATATTTTCAAAAAATAAATCATAATTCTAATTTTGAAAATAAATCAGAATCAAGTAAGTAAAAACAAATCTGGAAACAATTCAGATTGATTCTGACACGGCTTTCAAAAAGACTTAAAAGTAATCGATTACTTTTCCAAGGTAATCAATTATCTCTTTTCTGACAAAATAGAGAAATCAGCTTTTTAAGAAAGTAATCGATTATTTAAACAGAGTAATCGATTACACACCTCCTGTCAGGAAGGTAATCGATTATTAAAACAAGGTAATCGATTAGAATCTCTCTGAAATAAATAAAAAGCTACAGACATGAAATAATCGATTATCTAATCATAAGTAATTGATTACAACTTCTCATATAAGAGATCTTCTGAAGTAATCGATTAGCAGAGATTAGGTAATCCATTATAGTCTCTCAGGTTACAAGTCTGAGGCATGGTAATCGATTATCCTTGGAAGGTAACCGATTACTTCTGCTAATTTTCACAAAATTGATTTTCATAAGCAAAAATTGTAACCAGAGGTTTTCACAAACATTTTTCACTTAAAAACCAGAAAACATACATAAAACGTTTTTGCGAAAAACTTAAAAATCTTTTTGTATTTAAAAACATTCTTCTCCAATAATTCTAAGTGTGGCATTTATACTCAAGTAACTATATCAATTACCTTACATTGTTTCCTAGGGGAAAGGGAAAGGCACAACTTGAGCCTTCATTTGCTTGAACCTTGATAGCTTGACTTGTGAGCTTGATTGACTTTGTTTGACTTTGTTTGTAATCATCAAAACTTTGGATATCACTGGAAGTCCTTGGGAAAGCTTGACTTCTAACAGCACCACCCTACACAATCCCATCTCCGGTGACCATTGCATGAACCTCCTCATCGTCTTCTCCGAAAGACCCATGCTATGATGGCTCCTTTGAGCCCCATCGCGTTGCTGTTGTGTGACCCAATTCCATGAAGAGGTGACATGAGGCTGCTTCAGATCCACCATTTACAACCGCAGCCCCACCATGTTGTGGCAAAATGAACCACCGTGAGAGTGACCACCTCCATTTCGACACTCATCACCACGAACCAACATTGGGACTGCACCAATCGCACCAAATCTATTTCACAGTGATCAGATCTGGATCGCAACCCAGTCCAAGTGACGACAATCATGGTTGTCGTACCATGGGCAACGAACATGGAGGTCAAGGATCTGATGGTTGTCGGCCCCGTACACATGCTAGAAGATGACGATCTCTCTTCCTCTCTGATTCGAAACACCAAAGCCACCATGAATTCGACTTTTGTAGTCATCTGAAGCTTCCACCATCGGCATCAATAGCGGATTCGGATTCACCAATCTCCTCAAATCGCGACCATGGATTAAAGAGGTTCGAATCGGTCTAGGAACCTGGTTCTTTGTCGGTTTGAATTGGTTTGGAGCATAGAGGGAGGAAAGGGTGGTCGGTGGTGATGGAAAAGGGTGAGAGATGGTGGAGCCGACGGGAGTTGGTGGCCGTAGGAGTTGGCGTGGTGGCTAGGGTTGTTTGGGTTGGTGGTGCAGTGATGTTTGGAAGGAGGGTAATAAAGTCATTTTCTAATTAATTTAGTTTTATATTTTTTCTTGTTTTTGATCTTAACCATTAATTTATTTTATTAATAAATCTAATGGTTATAAAAAGATAAAGATGAAATGGTGCATGAGCAATAAAACTCATTAGGTGCATCAAAGAATCACCCTGGAGAGAAAAGAGGGAAGAGAGAAAACAACAAATATGTCAAAAGACAACTAAACCCTTGTTTTACAAAATAGAAATAAATATATTTTTTTCTTTTTCACCTGTATGTATATTTAACATAACCAAAAAAATTTCTTTACTTCAATTATTTATTACATAATAAAAAATTCGAGTCCAAAATATTAAAATAAACAGTTTTTTTATTGAAATAAAATGCTTAATTTTTTTAAATAAAAAAAAGTCAAACAAAGTGAATAAATGAAGGACAAATGAGTAATTCGACATGTCAATTTCAGTTTTCTCTCCATTCTCTCTTCTGATGGGGAGAGAAAATTTTTTCTGCTGAGACCCACCATATTTTCTCTCCCCCCTCATTTTCTTCCCTGAACCAAACGGAGAGAAAACAAAGTTTTCTCTTTGTTTTCTCCCCCCCCCCCCAAAATCTCCTCCCCCAAAATCACCCAAAACAAACAAAGGGTTAGAGTTCGTCATTAATTTTATCAAGAGTGAAGTACCAATTTAATTCCCAATGTTTTTTCATTGTATCAATTTAGTCCCTGAAAATTTATAAATACACATTTAGTCTCTCAAAAATTTTCAAGTTTACCAATTTGGTCCCTTAAAGTTTTGGATGTACCAATTTGTTTCCTCGAGATTTCGGATATACCAACTTGGTCCTTAAAATATGAGAGATCATGTTGGTATGGAAGGAAATCTTGAGGAACCAACTTGGTACATCCAAAAATTTTCAAGGACTAAATCTGTAATTATAAATTTTCAGGGACTAAATTAGTATAGTGAAAAAACATCAAGAGCTAAGTTGATACTTCACTCTTATATAATAGTGGTTCCAGACACGTTTATTTATAAAAGATAATAGTACATTAAAAATTAAATTTAGAATTTATTAATTTATCAACACTGATTTTATTTTGCAATATGATTTTGTCCCTATAAATATTAGCCGCTATGAAATTCGTTCAAATACTTTTTTTTTGTATAATACTTGCCTTTTTTTTATTATGTTTTGATTTTATTTCTCACGTCAAAAATAGATGAAAAATATCAATGCACATGATATTAGAGACTAAAATAAAAAAGAACTTGAACTTGAAAACACTAAAGGCAATTTGCAAAATTCTTTTTCTAAATAAAAATAAATAAATAAAAAGACCCTTTCACTCCCATTTTTCCCATCTAAAAACTTAAAATGCTACCACCACCACCACTCTATTATTACCGTCAACCTTTAATCCATTAATTTTCACCAAAGCTTGAGCCAAATAAGGCAACGACCACCAAATCTTATACAAACAAACTCAAGATTTTCCTTTTGATTGCAAAATAATGGAATATACATACATATATATATAGGAATGCAAAGGGTGTTTGTTGGGATATCGACAAGTATATCCTTTTGATTTTCCTTTTGATTGCAAAATAATGGAATATACATACATACATATATATATATATATAGGAATGCAAAGGGTGTTTGTTGGGATATCGACAAGTATATCGGGTTGTACAAGTAATATAGTAGTAAATTAGAGTGTTCAACACATGGATTAGTTAGTTCTAGCAATTATCACATTTTCAAAGTTAAATTAGTGAAGTTGGATTAAAAATATTGGTTTGGATTTATAAAGAAAATATAATTAAAATGGTTGAGTTGTGGTGTGGATAAAAGTGTTAGGGACACGACCCGGGTCAGATCCGGAAGTACTTAAGTAGTACTTGGGGAACCGGATGGACAACAAAAAAAAAGAAGCGTTGGGGACATGATTTAATTTCATTGGCAGTAACAGTGATTTACATCAATTATGAATATTGTTCCTATTATGTTAACAACGATTTCAAAGACAGTAAGAATTCGATTCCTCAAGGCATTTACTTTGTACGTATCATTAGTTTTGACTCCTTACTTTAAAGTTGGATTAAGAACACTGGAATCACACAAAAGTTATATAATTTCCAAAAAAGTATTCCTACAAGTCGTGAAATTATAATGTTTGATTATAGGGTTAATTCAATCCCTAATTTCCCAATAATTGAAGGATTGAACTCCCCCTTTACACATTAGGTACTTCTATGAATATCATTGAAGAACATAATCAAACAATTAACATAAAATATGGATTCATTCATAATCTATATTGTAAATCACATAATTACATTCAAATCTACCACATCCCGAACAAAAGGTTTAACTAGACATAGATATAGAAAATAAAAAGAAAAAGGAAAGAACAAACTCTATGGGAGACGCAGAGTTGAGTCCAAAGACAATCCTCCCCTCTAGAATTCCTTTCTTCGAGGATGAAACTCCCTCCTTGATCTTCTCCCTCTCTTCTCTGAGTTCTAAGTGTTCCTCTAATGTCTAGCCTCCTTTTCCAAGTCTTTCCACCAGTTATATCGAGAGAAAGCAGCCCAAGAGTCACCAAAATTGCACAAAAAATCTGATCTGTCATACGGCATCACGCCCAGGCACCCAGTGGCTGTGCATGGGTCTTGTAACACCCCGATTTAGTAACTTAAAAATATTTTTATTTAGTCAAAATGTGGGAAATTTTTATTTTTATTTTTTTACAAAACATTGATGACATGGACATGAAGCTATTTCACAAAACAATTTGATTTCAATATTTTCATTACAAAAACTTATCTATCATATCACACGTCATCCCTCAAGTTCCAAACCGAGATGTTATCAACATCGCGCTTTGTAACTCTTTCCCTTCATTGTTATAGAATATTTTATTCATCAAAATAAACAAAGGTTCGTAAATACCATAGGTGATCATATTAGTTTCTCAAAACAGGCCATAGAATAAAGCAAGTTACATCGTGGTAGAGAAATATTATCTTAGTACACTCAAGGAGGTACCTTACACAGTTAGGCAACATGGATTAGGCGTCCTACTCTACCGATCTTCTTCTGATTGCGTTTACTCCCCGATATCGACATGAATTCCTCAGTCAGCGCTTATCTTCCTTCTCATTCGAGGCTCCTCCTCGAGCTTATCTTCCTGAGCCACCACTAGCAGAGTCGGCATAAGGAATCTACTCACTCTGATCACTGTGGACATCATCACCGAAGTCCACAGGAAAAGGGAAGACAAAGAGAGTGAGCAACCCGAACGAATCATCGTCGACGGGGTGGAATTATAGTAGGCAAAATATCAAGACATACAATCAATAATAACCTAGCAGTAAATCAAACACACAATATAATTCACCTCATCATCACAACTACTTACTCATAATTCTCATGCTCTCAATTCTCTTTTCAACATCATTGATCTCTTTCTCAGTTCATTTCTCGGTGTTATTTTGCGACCACATTGTCGTAACAATATCTCTCCCTTGGCCTATCCATAACATTCTCATCACTTGGCCATTCATATTCTCAACATCAATATTCGTCCGTTCTCAGCTTTTAATTTATAAGTCTTTTTCAACATTCTTAAACTTTTATTAATAAGTTTTATCGAACCGTATCCATCGATGACAGGGGATAAGAAAACGTCATTGTGGACTTAGTTAGCACACCTACATCTCCTCCAATCCTCCTGAACCTAAACGGAAGCAAACAGGACGTACAAGAACCTTAACCCACACAGGTCGAACAGCCGAGAAAATCCAACAATATATATATATATATATATATATATATATATATATATGTCAAGGCCACAACATCATGACAATTAACATTTTACGCGATACTGCAAGGGGCCAACATCCAATCGATTGCCCGCCTCGTTCAGGTTCCCTCTCACCGTTCCAAAATTGATCGAGGGGGTGACAGCACTTTTCTAGTCTTGAGTGCAGAACGCGCTACGATCCCTTGGTATCAATCCCCGATCACTTATATATAAGTTGTAGTTTTAATTTATTCGTTACAACTACAACAATATGGATCTTGAAATTACATGACTTACACGTGTTATAGAGATGACAAGAGAATATAATTACTAACCGCTATCCATTGCTATACTTGAGAGAGATCTCCAACGTCCTTTGACCAAAAGCCAGGAAACAAGGTTTCTATTCCTTTGCCGTCTCTACTATTCTTTCTGTATTGTTATGTGATGGTAAAAGAGAGAATACGTTATCGCCAGGAACAGGACCTGTTTCTAATAAATAGGTAAAACCCCTATCTCTTATCCATTGGCTTCCATCAAGCTAATGAGCCTTCAGAAACAATCCCCTTATTATCTAAATATGATTTAGCCCATTAAGATTTAATTAATTATTTACCAAACACAATTCAATATATGTCACATGCACATCACATGAGACATACTAAGATATAAAAATCTTACATTCTCCCACTTGGCTCATGTGACATAATTCAACATTATGGTTTAATAAACAAAATAATTAAACAAACAATTAATGCGCATTTATATAGCTAAATCATTCTATAATTAGATACTCGATTAATCATAGTTAAAGATAGGAACTAATTCGGGTCATAGCGGTTGTATGTCATTTGTTCGACATAATTCCTTCCATGTACCACAAAATATTCTTTTCCTTAACACGATCTATAATTGGGAAATACATAATTGGTCCATAATGTCTTTATTCAAGACAATACATGTTTACATTATTACTCTAATACAATAATGCATGCCGTTCTAAAAAACAGGTAATCAGAAACATAACAAACATATCATAAATGAGCTCAAAGTGTCAATTACATCATACATAAGGATGTCAGCATCAAATTCAATTTTACTTAATAACAATAATGCCTATACATTCAACATGTTCAATAAATGTTTAGGCAATAACCCTTCTTTCAAGGGATTAACAATCATAAGATTGGTGCTAACATGCTCTATTGACAATCTTTGTTTCTGATCTCATTATTTAGAGACAAAGTACTTCATTCACATACTTTTAGCACCTTTATAGTATTTGTCATTGCTGCAAAACACCACAGTTCGTTTTCAGCTGCTAATTAATATTGTCGACAGTTCTAAGCCTCGAAATAAAATTTTGCAGTCAATTAGTTTGAATTGTAACCTCAAAACTTGTTACAAATTCAACATTCTGATCACCTCAATGTGATCATTCATTACAAAAGTAAGCATGCATTTATTCGTTCCATGCTAATACCTCAAGACTTTATGAGTATAGTTAATACTTCCTTAACGTAAATTTTATTCATTCTAAATCATTCTAGTACTTTAATGATATATGCTTTATGAGATAAGCCTAACAATTCATGTGACATATTCTAGAATATTCATTTTCTAATCACATGGCTCGACTCACCTATATCTTTCATTCAAAGTTACTAGAAAAAACTTCTTAGTCTAGTGTAAAAAAAACTAAGATAATAAGTTGCAAGCAAGATATAATAACATACAGAATCAACATAATAAACTCACTCCAACTGACCTTCAGATACTTACACAAGTTAATTATGTTTCCTTAATTTAAAAGAAACAATAGTATCATTGACTTTCTTTTTGATACTATTGGTGGGACGTTTGTTTAAATTTGTATATTAATTTCCTCAAATATGCACATTATGTTCATTCTTTTCAATTGAGAACCACATCAGTAGGTCATTCAAATAAACATCCTCCTATAAAATTCATAAGCTTGTTTTCACATTCTTCTAGTGTAACTCCAAATCATTACGGACTACATGTGCCATGATGATAATACTGAATAAATCTTTCAGGAAATTGGTTAAATACCTCATTTATAGTTAATGTCAACATTGTGAGGGAAATCCTTCACAACAAATTTGGACTTGTAACATTCAAGGTTGTCATGAGAGTTATATTTGGTCTAAAAGACTCACTTACCCCCCAACTCTCGTGCAACCTTTAGGCAATTCTACAAGGTCCCAAACAAAAAAAATAATTTAATAGTTATTAATACTTTCATGACATCTAACTATTTATCAGTATTATCACAACTTACGACATGTGAAAACAACACATTATTATCATTAATGACTAAGTCAAAAATTCATATTCTTGTAGATAAACCATTTAAACGTTTGAAATAACAATTTTTTTAATACTATTTCTCATGGTTCTTCTACAATAAAATCATGGTGAATAGTGAATTCATTTAAATGTTTTCGTACTTTATTGTTATACGATTCAACAATAAAAGAAACAATTCTTGTTGAGGTAGAAGAACAAATTACAGGAACTTGCACTCTAACTCCATTAATTTCCACATTATGTGGAACTAAACTCCCACTAATTTCACCATTCTCATTGAACCTGTCATTCTCAGTTTCAATAATTCTTGTACTATGGTTAAAACAACAAGGTCTATACCCTTTGATTTATCTAGATAATCAGTGAAATACTCACTGATGTTTTATATCCATTTTCTTTTATTGCGGATTACAATTCTTGTTTCTGCCCGACAACCGCAAATATGCGGGTGCCTTAAATTGGGTATCCTATTAGTACACGGCTTAAAATTTGTCTTTGACACTGTCTTACTAGGAACCCTGTGCAATAGACAAATGGCAGTTTCAAGACATACATTCAGCATTGTGGGTAAAGACTAAATATCATACCCCTAACCATATCCATTAATGTTCTATTATGCCCTATATACACCATTTTGTTGCAGTGTAACTGGCATGTGTATTACACACAAATAACTGATTTCTTGAGGAGTTTAACAAACAGTCATGGATGTTGCTCATTTTAATTACTTCTTTTATGGCAGTTATCACCTTTGTCATACCTGACAATATTCACCTATATGTCTAATTAACTTTCTACGTTGTTCAAGTAAATTTTCAAAGCATCCTCTACTTGAGATTTCTAATGATACTATTAGACATATAACTATAACATGAATAGTTATCAATAAAGATGATGACATACCTTTTCCTTTCTAAAAGAAAGTTAATATTCGAGGTCCACAAGTTTTGATGAACACATTTTCAAGAAGTTGGGTACTTCTTGTGGCTCCTTTCTTTGCGTGTTTGGCTTTCTTTCCTTTAATACAATCTACACAAATAATTAGGACAATAAAATCCAAATCTGGAAAGACTTTGTTCCTTATAAAGCTTTCCATTCTTTCCATGGATTTATGACCCAAACACTTATGCCACAAATTAGCAAAATATCATTTAAAATTCATCAATTTATATAATTATCACAAAGATACAAATACCAATGAGATGATTATACTTAAATAAATTGAAACAACCATAACCAGACATAGAAGAGTGTCTAGTAACATCAATCCTAGATAATGAACCAAACTCCTAGAAAAACTAGGTACCTAAAACGTCTCCAATGAGTCTAGGTGATGCCCAATGTCAAGGATTAAACATTAAGTCCTAACAAGTTCTACTAAACCTTCACTTTATTCTCACAAACACGTATTTTACATGTGAGTTTATGGTATGGATTAAACAAAATTCATTATGCTAGAAACATGTTTCGATTAATCCAGGATCATTCCACCAAATTTTATGTGGATCTTTGATTAAGTTTGACTGAAACATACATAAGCTTTAAACTTATCTTTTATAGAATCAAGATTTTCATTTTTATGCACTTCTTCTGAATTCAACATTTTTGCACAAAATGACATTTATGATAATGAGGTTCTTTCATATGAATTTTCACATATGCCTCATTAATTCTAAGTGACCCTTTGTCCTTATCATATTTTTTCACAAATTTATTTTCAGCTCCTTAATGTCCTTAAAGGATAGATAAAGAGATTTCTTATATTCTTAAGTCTTGTTTCCTCTTAAACTAAGATATTGTGCAATTTACTGCACAACCCATTATCTTTCACGGCGTTATAGCTCATTCAAAAACAAGTAACACTCAATCGGTAATGAGCGAGGATAAACTATAATAAGAAGTTCTCATCCACAACTATTTCTAAGGACTCAAACTTAAATCTTGTTGCAATAATTTTAATTTTAATTATACGTTTATAAATAGTACACAAATCACCAAACTTTATGGGGTTAGGGTACTCATTAATGTCCCAGAACGAGACTCACAAAATATTGGGCATTCTCTCACAAAATTCACTTATTTTTTTTAAGTGCTTTCAATTTTGGAGAGAATTATCTTAATATTATCGGCAACACTTATCCTCATGAACATAACATAAGTGTTTGTCAAATCTTTCTAAAAAATTACTCAGATTTTATAATAAACTTTATCTTTATTGTTGCTAACACCATTAATAGCAACAAACTTTTCTTTAACTGATAAGAAAGACTTGCAAACTCTAGTCAGAAAGTTTAGCAAATAACATTGACACATACAAGTCATGAGAATGCAGAAAATTAAGAACATGTACTACCTAACATAAATGTTTTGAGACATAAGGTACATGTTACTTAAACAATTAATGTACACTAATGCTCTCCTTTGGGTTACACATTTGTACACGACATTCAAACATAATGATGCTAATAAAATTAATAATCAATAATTGGCAATGATATAAACACCAATTAGTATTATCTATTATCTTTGGATGTATAAATAAACCAATAGCACAAAATATTGCCTACAGTCATGTCCATTAATTATAAGAACAACTAATCAAACCTTTGGGTGATCCATAAATGCCTTATAACAATAAATTCAATGACTCATAGAACAACAAATCATCATGATGTACGTTTATAGCATCATCTATGAATAATTGAAATTAACTATTATATGATTTCGAATTAATTTAATTTTTCAGGTTCGACCACTTTGGTGATTGACTAACCTATCATACATTAATTCAAATCAATCTATGATATAATTTAATAATAAACTATTAATTTATCAATACATGATATCCAAAAAAACTATTATATATATATATATATTATATATATATATCGTGAAGCTGTTATACTAACGTGATGAGAGCATTATCAAGTTAACAGTAAGGCATTATCACGTGGAAATCACAATTTAGTATTATAATTCACAAAAATAACAATTCACAGCTAAAAACACGTTACTGAAACATAAGGAAAAATATTGATATATACTAGTACTGGAAGCCGTGAACTTTAATGGATATTGCCTGAAGCCGTGAACGCCTGGAAGTGGTATTACCAGTACTAGATTGCCAAAACAATTCACAATTTTCAAGGCTCTAATTGGAAATCACCATAGTATATCATAATTGAAATCAAATTCATTATTGATTTTCAAAATTAATCGGAGAAATAAAAGTTTTAACAGGTATGAAATTAAATTTTCGCGGAAACCAAAATATTCCTAAATACAATAATTAGGGTTCATGCTAAATTAAATTCCTAAATACAATAATTAGGGTTCATACCACATCACAAATTTTAATTGGAAAATCATGAATTTCTCAACCTATTGCTCCGATACCACATGTAAGTTGTAGTTTTAATTTATTCGTTACAACTACAACAATATGGATCTTGAAATTACATGACTTTCACGTGTTATAGAGATGACAAGAGAATATAATTACTAACCTCTATCCATTGCTATACTTGATAGAGATCTCCAACGTCCTTTGACCAAAAGCCAGGAAACAAGGTTTCTATTCCTTTGTCGTCTCTACTATTCTTTCTGTATCGTTATGCGATGGTAAAAGAGAGAATACGTTATCGCCAGGAACAAGACCTGTTTCTAATAAATAGGTAAAACCCCTATCTCTTATCCATTGGCTTCCATCAAGCTAATGGGCCTTCAGAAACAATCCCCTTATTATCTAAATATGATTTAGCCCATTAAGATTTAATTAATTATTTACCAAACACAATTCAATATATGTCACATGCACATCACATGAGACATACTAAGATATAAAAATCTTACATTATAGCCTAGTTCTGCCTAGAAAAGCACTCTAGGTTACTTGACGTTTCACCGTCATCACCCTCCCCTATCACAATTAGTCACCTGGATATCCGCAGATAAACAGGGTATCTTCCTCACTCCACTACTTCACACTCAGCTCACGGTGTTATATAATGTCTTTTAATGTCTTATTAGTATTTTTATTAATCCTAGGTTCGGACGAGTCACCCTTGTTCATCCCTTCGGTGATCCTCGACCTCTAATCCAAACTTTAACATTAACGCTTTCTCATCATTTTGTAACCATCATAGCAACTGAACACATCCGGGAGCTCCTCATCTTGGCAAGCACGTCACACGAGCGATACTTTTCGGCAGGGGGTTACTTCCGCCTTCCGCCGCATAGAACGTACATATCCACAGGGTGCCAATCATATTCATTTTATCATTTCTTTCCTTCGCCTTCTATCCGTTTATCATATACACGTCATGTCATTATTAGAAATCTTTCCCTTTTCCATACTTGATTCCCGCACGATCGCATTATTCCCATCAACATCATTATGACATACATTCATAATTTTCATTGCCTCACTTAATTTTCGTCATGGTTTTAAAATATATATACAAACATTTACATCATCATATATAATATTCAGCATGACATAAATCATAAAGCATATCATGTCATCATAATATAATCTCATCAATAGCATCATGCCATAATATATAACAATAATTAACTTTCATATTTGCCACGAAAGTTAATTAAAATGGTTAATGACATTGAAAATATCAATATTTGATAAACTTTTTCAAAACTTCCCCTATATTATTATTGAAACTCTAAAAAGTACAAAAAATGTAATTAAATAACATTCTAAATTGAAATGAAATCTTATAAACAATATAAAAAAGTTTCTAAATGAGTTTATATCATAGGCTACCAAAGAATATCATAATAAAAAAATAACCATATACCTCATTTGAAAGAGAAAAAAAATATTATACTCCCTTCGTCTCATAGGCTATCTTCATTTAGCCATTTTTCTTTGTTCCATAAGTTATGTTCATTTAGAAACCGAACACTCATTTATACTTCTTTTTTTAAGTATACCCTTGTTTATTACATTCTCTTTTTTATCGCTCATTTCTTCATCTCTCTTAAATATAATCTTAATATATTTATTATTACTCTATCTCCTATTATTAATAGGGGTAATTTAGACAAAATATATTAAATTCTTACATCATTTACTCATTTCTTAATATATGTGAAATTTTTAAATTAATATCACTTATGGGACGGAGGGAATTGCAAGTAAAAACACATATATTAAAAAAAAAAAAAATTTGTGTGTGGCGCGCCTATATATGTGTCCACCGAAACAAAACATTGCGGACATTAATTAGCATAAACCATAATTCCTAATGGCAAAATGATCGAATGCAACGAAGAGCAATCTTCATTTTCGCGAAAGTGATAACGGTATATGCATTTCAAAAAGATAACGGTATATGGGTTCTAAATGCTTTACATAAATAGAAGGTCCCCCCCCCCCCCCCCCCCCCCCCCCCCCCAAACCAAAAGCTCCACATAGTAATATCCTTATGCATTGATGTATACATCCTCAAATATACCAACCACATACTCTAAAGTTAGGTTTTCATATTTCATTGTTTTTTTTTTTTTGATAATTATTTCATTGTTTTTTTTGTGCTTTCTCATCATGGTAATAACATCATATGGTTGTTACATTTTGACTTCACTCTTAGTTTTGAAAAAGATACATGAACTCTTATCTTGAGTGAGACCTCTAGATAGGTCTAAAATTTGAACTCCATTAGATGCCAAAAAGGTTTATGTAATTAAATAAAAATAAATATTTTTTTTTACTTTCTTGTTTATATATGGAAGAACTCATCAAAAAGATGCATGGTTACCTTAGCTTCTCAATTTTCTGTCCTCACGTCCAAATGAATTGTAAATTCCTTGCTAATTCTTTATATTAAGTCATATATTTAATTTTGTGATCGTTTCATTATCAATTTAGACATTTATGGACTATATATAGTAGTGTAAATAACTGATCTTATTTTTGGTTTCTTAAATGTTAGCTAGACACTTTGAAAGAGTATCTCTTGCTAAAGTTCAGAGCAAATATGAGGTAGGTAATTCTTAAATTTAAAATTCGAAGTTTGATTTTTATTTGTGGAAGTGCAGGGGATGTAAAAGTTATATTCTATCCAAAAGGCCATGCACGCTTATGTAAAAGAACAAGCATACAAATTCATAATCATGATCACTACCAGGTCTTCTTTAAGAATCTTGTTATGTATTTTGTTTTACGTGTTTCTGTTACCGGAAATTTCGTGTCAATTGGATAAGGATGGCACGATCAAATGTAAGTATTAAAATTCTACATTGAGAAGTCGAAGTTGTCGTGTTGTTACATAATTAAGATTTCTAATCAAATTTTGCCTTAGTTAAAATGCTTAGCATAGAAGTGCTACTTACTATTTTGTTTGAACGCTTTGAGATTATCATCCTCACTTTTTAGAAACATACCGAATAATCGAAAAATGATTGTCTTACCCCCTTCAAATGGATAAATTTTGGTAGGAAATATGGAAATAGGAACAGAAAAAGAAAAAAAATGATTGATTATGCGATATTATATAAATAAAAAATAAAAAAAGAAATAAAATGTAATGTTATAAACTAAAGAAAAATATTATACCAAGAATAAGATGAGAAGAGTTTATTCACTTGTCACTTGTCTGACAACGCTATTTATATTCACGGGTCGATATACACACAATCTAAATGTCATATATATATATATATATATATATATATATATATATATATATATATATATATATATAGTTATATATATTGTTGTTTTCTAATTAATATATATTAGGAGGAGATGAAGAAATAAATGGAATTTATACAATCCAATCTTGTACAAAGTTTCATAGAAGCCTTAATGGACAATGAGTTCGAATTTGCTAAAAGTTTATAATATTCTTACGTGAACAAACACGTAGATGTTTATATCACCATCCATAATACTCCTTCTTCCCTCCCATGAGCTATGTTAATTTAGGTTTTTTATTTTGTCCCGTAAGTTATGTTTTTTTAAAAATCTAATATTATATTCATTTATATTTTTTTAAGTATATTTTTATTTAATTTATTGTATTCTCTTTTTTACCACTTATTTCTTCATATTTCTTCAACATAATTTTCATACATTTATTATTACTTTCTTTTCTATTATTAATTGAGAACAATTTAGCCAATATATATATATATATATATATATATATATATATATCAAATTTTTACATTATTTACTCACTTTTTAATTTATGTGAAAAAAATTTAAAAAAACTTAACTTATTAGACGGAAAGAGTATACAACAACATTTTAATTTTATCCCCTGAAGCATTTTGGAAATATATACTTTAATCTATCATCTCTATATATTCGGATGAAGTCTTACAAGTAATATTATTATCTTCAACCGAAATATTTCTTATAAAAAAAAATCTTCAACTGAAATATTTCTTTAAGAATATAATATGCCATTAATTAGAGGGCTTTATTACGGTTAATTTTAGAAATAAAGGGTTGTTGTATCCTTTTTACGAGGTCCAATAGAAAAGAGTTACGTGTTTTTTTGTTACATCAGCAACACATATTTTTAATTTATAAGTTTTGCAATTAGGTCTCTAAAATATTTATGTAAAATATTATTTTTATCCTTAATGTAATTTAGACAAAATACCGTCATTTTAATATTATTTTCATCTATCCAAAATACTCTATTTTAATATTATTTTTTATCTACCCAAAATACTCTCATTTTAATATTATTTTTCATGTACCCATCGAAAATACACTCATTTTAGTATTATTTTTCATCTACCCAAAATACCCTCATTTTAATATTATATTTCGTATACCTACCCGCATTTTATTATTATTTTTCATCTACGTACCTCAATACCTTCATTTTAATATTATTTTTCATATACTCAAAATACCCTCATTTTAATATTATTTTTCATCTACCTAAAATACCTTCATTTTAATATTATTTTTCATACACCCTTATTTTAATTTTATTTTCCATCTACCCAAAATACCTCTTTTTAATATTATTTTTCATATACGGTTTTTACGGTTCATACCTCGAAGCTATGAAGCCCAGATACTCTAAAAATGGGAAAGTATAAGTGTATGTAATACCTGTGTCCATTACCGATACTATACTTCCCGATACGTGTTCCAAAAGTATCCAATTATTTTTTATTTAATTTTAATTATTTATTTTAAAAAATAGTTTTATGATACTTCTCATATACTTCTAGATACTCCCTAATATTTTTCCGATACTTTCCGGATACTTTGACTTTATTTTGAATTTTTTAATAATTTTTTTAAAGTTACTCTTTAATTAGTATTACTATGAAAAAGAGATTAAAGGTTCATATTATAAGGTGAAAACACATTTTTACACATAATCCCTTGTGGTGGAGTTGCTATATATTTCTTCAAATTTACTGCAGATAGAGTATTTGGGTAATTGAAAAAGACTTTGTGAAGAGGCTAAAAATAGATTAAAACCTAAGCATGATTCACTACCAAATGAGAGTTATCAATCACATTTAATCCCAACAACTTTGCCACCGAAAAAAAATATATGTTAACGTATTCTAACAGTGTCGTGTCTTGAATTTTCAAAAATTCTCGTATTCTCGTATCTCGTGTCATGCTAAGTGTCAGAGCTACATAGCTTCCAAGCCACCATCGTTTCTCACCTCAACACCGGCCTCTATGTTGTCACCTACAAGAGCCTTCTAGAAGACGACGAGTCTAAGTCACTCACTGAAACCATTTACCCAAAGGAGCTCCAACCCGCCCCACCAAAAATTCGGTCGACCCAATAATTCTCATTTTATCAAAAGGTCGATGTTATCGACAACAATGGATGCAGGTGGGTCGGTGAAATTACTTGGAGAAACATTAATGGGTATTACGTTTATTTTGCTTCGAGTAATGAGGAGATTGTGTACCCTTGTGATAGGATTAGGGTTCATCATGAGTGGGTTAATGGAGAATAATGGGTTCAGTGAATTGGATTCAATTACTACAAGAAATTGTTGATGGTTTCTTTTTTTTTTTATTATTATTATTAAGGTGGTCTAATTGTTAATCTATCAATGTTGTTGTTATTGTGGTGGGATCTTGTTATTTCTTGTTTTATGGAGTAATATAAGTATAAGAGGGTGAAATTTGCATTAGATATATTCATATAAGAGGTTTGCAAAGGTTCTTGTAATTGAAATCAATTATAAATCTTTTAGATTCATAATTGAAAAATAATATTAAAATGAGGGTATCGGACACGGGTACGACACTAATGCTTTTCTATTTTTGGAGTATCTGAGTTTCATAGTTTCGAAGTGTTAACCGTAAAAACAGTATATGAAAAACAATATTAAAATGAAGTTATTTTGGATAGATCAAAAATAATATTAAAACGAGGGTATTTCGGGTATATGAAAAATAATATTAAAATGAGAATATTTTGGATAAATGAAAAATAATATCATAATGAGAGTATTTTTGATAAATTACATTAAGAATAAAAATAATATTTTTACATAAATATCTTAATAACCTAATTGCAAAACTTATAAATTAAAAATATGCCTAAAAGACATGATAAAAAAAGACACATGACCCTTTCTTATTGGACATGTAAATGTACAACAAGCGTGGGTACCAAATAAAATCTTTAGATTTAACATCCATATAGCTACTTCAACTATAAATAGCCTTAGCTTGTTGTTGCTTGTTATAGTTTTGAGATCTCACCATATGAAATACATAGTGTTTCAAACCTGACTTCATTTGAACAGATACCTAAACATACATTCATATGAATTAAATAACTTATTTAATTGATCGGCTCATTTGAACAGATGACTTTTTTTTTTTTTTTAATTGATAGGCTCTTTATATATCTCCGTGTTGTGCTCTTGTTTCTTTGGATTGTTCTTTTTATTTTTGTTTGCTATCTTTTCTAGAGTGTTAAAACGCAATATCCTTGTTCATATTAGGATTTGTTCTCGACATTTATCTTTGTTAATAATAAAGCTTTTTTACTTAAAAAATTTATGTTACACTGATTGCTTAAATAACCGTGCCAGGGAATCTTATGCTACGCTAATGTGCTCATTGTTTGGAACAATCCTAAAATAAACGAAAATTCTGTCAAATATATGATTGAAACTTTTCCATGGTAATGACATAAAGCCAGTGCTTTTTATTATTACCATTGTAGGCTATAGCCATTTGATGGGTTCGTACTAATAATTATGCTAAAAAGGGTGTCGTACCACGAAGTGCCCATGCATACATATTGGGACAAATATGAGATTATGCACATAATGCATGGAGCAAATATTGTTCAATCATCATATACATAGATACATATTTTTTCAAAGGGACTAAATATTGTAGTGCATATTGTCCACCATTGCCTCTTTGATGGTAATTCATCATCATTGCATGAGGCCATTGTCTCCCTCATGATGCCCCAAAAAGCTATCTACACATTAAAATTAAAATTTAAAAAAAAAAAGAAAAAGAAAAAGAAAAAGAAAGGTATCTATCTCTCTATTCGGAATGTAATTAACTATACATTCTCAATATAGTAATTAAGGTGGGAATGTAAGAGAGAAAGAGAGTGAGAGGGAGGGAGGGAGTGAGGTGTCTTTTAACAAAGGAGGGAGTGCATGTTAGAATATGGTAGCTTTATATTTTAAAATAAATTTAAAGATATTTAATACATTCTTTTAAGTAATCTTAGCTTCCCTTCCCATATGCTTTATACTTGAGGAGGTAACCAAAGCCATTCAATTCACTCACCTCTTCTCTACCTTCTTCAAAACGCACCCTATTCTCTTCCCCTATTTTGCATCGCATTTGTTCTTGAATCTCTTTCGTATTCCTCTGAGCCTCTCATCAGAGAGAGAGAGAGAGAGAGAAAAAGAGAGAGAAAGAGAGAAAGTGAGAGATGGAAAGAATGTTCCCTCCAAAGAAGCCCTCTACTATGAATTCTCATGATAGACCCATGTGTGTTCAAGGAGACTCAGGTCTTGTCCTTACTACTGACCCAAAGCCTCGCCTCCGTTGGACTGTTGAACTCCATGAGCGCTTTGTTGATGCTGTTACTCAGCTTGGAGGGCCAGATAGTACTAACCTTTCATTTCCCTTTTTAATCCTTTCTTTTATTTCATGAATTATTATATATCATGATCTTTATTTTAGTTAATTATTTCTATATGCATCCACCATCCACGGTGTTTCTATTGTTTGCATCCATCTGATCACCATCACGATACTCCTTGTGTTCTTTGTATATAAGTTTTGCCTTTATCAACATAAAAAAAATCACCATTAGAAATTGAAAACGGCTTATTTGAATATAGGATTCTAACTTAAGATATGAATATGATCATTTCCATGCTTGGATCTTAATGATCTTCTAATTAAATCTTTCTCTCTTCTTGTTCTTTGCAGAGGCAACTCCTAAAACTATCATGAGGGTTATGGGTGTGAAGGGTCTCACCCTTTACCACCTCAAGAGCCACCTTCAGGTTTGAACACACACCATATAATTCTGTGTTTCTTTTACCTTTTTTTTTTTTTTTTGTTTAGATCACTTTTGTGACGCTGCCTATTTCTCAGGTTGGATCAATATCTTTCTTTCTTTAACTTCCCTTTAACTTTTATTTTGTTTTATTTGTTGTTTTGTTTTCATTTCATATAGAAATTTAGGCTTGGGAAGCAGCCCCACAAGGAATTCAATGATCACTCGATTAAGGATGGTATGAGAGGTGACTCTTCTTTCTAGGGTTCCTCAATTTTTATTTATTTTTTCTTTTCTTTTTTAAACTTTTATGATCTTTACACTTCATGATATATAGTTCTTTTGTATTGACTAAATCTTTTTGCACTGCCAGCTTCAGCTTTAGAACTGCAACGAAATACTGCCTCCTCTTCTGCCATGATCGGCCGCAACATGAATGAGTATGCCTCTCTTCTTACATATTCTTTTTAATGAACCAACATGTGATAGAAAAAATTTGAAGAGAACTTTCCACTTTCTTCTCTCCTAAGTTTTTCTCTTTTGATTCTTTTCTGGGTTGTGGGGGAAATAAATTTGGGTTTTCTTGTGGAAAATGTATGCGTGGCACTGTATGATGAAACAGTAGTAACTCACACATGCTTGATGCAATTAGGATGCAAATAGAGGTGCAGAGAAGATTGCATGAGCAACTTGAGGTAAGTACAACACCTACTCTTGCATGTATAAAACCCAAATATATCAAAGTTTTAAACTGCGATTATGGTTGCACTTTTGGATCAATTTTTTCTAGAAGTATTTCTTGTGCTTCTAGCTGTTTGGAATGAAATTTTTCTTATAAAAAAAATTGCCTTTAAAAACAAAACCATCCTATAGCGACTCTCAAAATCGCAATATTGCAGCCTGATAATCATGGATTGCAATCTAAAACATTGATTTTATCCCATTATTATCTACCATAAAAAAAATTTCTATATGGATTGTGGTGTATTTGGCAGGTTCAGAAGCACCTTCAGCTAAGAATTGAGGCTCAAGGGAAATACATGCAAAGCATATTGGAGAAAGCTTATCAAACACTTGCTGGTGAAAACATGGCTTCTTCTGCCACTAACTTGAAGGGTATTGGACCTCCTCATCAAGGCATCCCAGACATGGGACTCATGAAAGAATTTGGTTCCCCTCTCAATTTCTCTTCTTTTCAAGATCTTGACATTTTTGGAGGTGACCAAATTGACCTTCAGCAGAACATGGAGAAGCCATTTGATGGTTACATGCCAATAAGTGAAAACCTTTGTCTGGGGAAAAAGAGGCCAAACCCTTATAGTGGCAGTGGGAAGAGCCCTTTGATTTGGAGTGATGATCTCAGGCTTCAAGATTTGGGGACAGCCTCATCATGCCTTGGCCCTCAAGATGATCCTTTTAAAGGTGACCAGATTCAACTTGCACCAGCATCAATGGATAGAAACACTGAGATTGATCCAATATCAGAGATGTATGACACAAAGCCCTCAGTACTCCAAGGGGATCCTATGGGAGAGAAGAAATTTGATGCATCTATGAAGCTTGAAAGGCCATCACCAAGAAGGACACCTCTTCAAGCAGAAAGGATGAGTCCTATGATCAGTACTGGTTCCATGGCACAAGGTAGAAACTCACCATTTGGGTGAGTGATGAGAGTTTTAGTTTTAGCTCATTTGCTTATTATTATAATTATTATTATTATTATTATTATTAATATTATTATGTAATTGACTTGATGTGAAACTCTATGAGAGTAGTACCATATCTAGGGTTTAGAATTTGGTCTTGAAAATCAGTTCATACGAGGATTATTTCCTCCTCAAGTAATGTTATGTGGTATAATGCCTTTGCATGGCAAACATAAAATCTTATTCTAACTAATATAATTAAAGCACATATGGTTGTGCTTGAATGTGAGCATTCTCAATTGGTTTTAACATTATTTCATTGCTTTAATAATGTTTGATTTTGTATTGAATTATGCTCTAAATTCCTTTTTTTTTTTTTTTTTAAATCAAATGTAAAATATTAACACCATCACTAAAGATTATGCATCAAAAAAACTAAAGATTATGCATCATAGTAAACTCAAGTTACAAAATTCATTAAACTAAAGATTATGCATCAAACTAAAGATTATGCATCACAGAAAAAAGAACACTCCTACCCATAGTAAACTCAAGTTACAAAATTCATTAATTGATAAGCTCATGAACACTTGCCTGCATGTTCTCATGACCTGTGTGAAAAATTAGAAGGAAACAAACTTTTCTTCTTTTTATCACATTGATGGTTTTATCTTTATATCTTTTTCCTGGACCCCCACTTTATTTTTAACCTGACATCATACATGAAACATTCTCTGCGTCACTTATAAGCAGCTAGCTTCTCAGCAGAATATATTTTCAGAGGTGATATCTGGTACAATAAAATCCAATAATAGAAAAAGTCCACTAAGGCAGCATCTGGGAGATGCAATGAGTTGGTCTTGAACAACTATATCACGTCCCGACAAAAAATCAGAAATGTAACACAATTTTTTTTAGTCATTATTACCATCATGTAGTTAAAAAATAAAAATTAATATAAATTTTATTATGTATGTGTTTTATTTTTATTAATTAAGATCTCAAGATTAACTAATATTCCCTCCGTCCCTGATTATAAGTTCCTTTTGGGTAAAAAAATTTGGTCCTAAATATAAGACTCTCTTGTAATTTTTTTCCAAAATTACCCCTACATCTAATCATCGTGGTCTAAGTTTTTGTGAGAAGAAAGAAATAAAATTATATTGGAATATGAAATGAAGCTTGTTTAATGTTGTAAATGACATGAAAATTGATTTACTGCATTAAATATAGAGGATGGAGTATCTAGGAATTAAATTAATTATTGAAAAATGAAAAAATTTATTATGTTCTAATAATTGGTAGATGGGTGTTTTTGGAAGAACATATCAATTTTAATATAGAATTCGACAATATTGGTGAACGTAAAAATGTCCAAAAAGACCTAATAATTAGGGATGGAGGGAGTAATTCCAACTTGTATCCTTAAAGTTTTTGTAACCAAACTGTGGCGCATAGATCAAGTCATAGGATTATGTTATTGACACTCAATTTATTTATTATGCTCACATCTAATCAATTATAATTTTTAATCTTATAAAATTTTAATTGGTTACTAGTAATAATGAAAAATATAAACAAATAATGGTATTGATTATAACCCTTGGAAAACGCCATGTACAGAAACGTCTTCCTGTGCTTTTAATTTTGATAATTGACACTTTATTTCCTATGATTTGTTCCATACCACAAACCCTTTTGAATGTATTCCATCCAAATAACTTTCTCTTTATTTTTCCAAATGAACAATAGTAATTTTTTTTTAATTGAACTGTCCTAATTTCATTTTAGTGGTTTCAAAATTTATATTCTCAAACCAAAAAGTTTGTTGCCCCACCTAAAGCAGATATATAACATAGGATTTGGATTTTCTGACTTCATCTTTTGATGCAGTCATTTTACAATCAATTATCTAAAGATTAAAAATATATGTATCATTTTTCTTTTCAAAATTTAATCGTAATTTTTTTTTCAAAGATTAGAATTTCATGTAGTCTCAATTGCGACCGCATAGAATCCATTTCCATACATTGTAATGTATTTTTGTTTCTAAACACTAATACAATCTAACAACTTGGAATAACTCAATAAAGTAGTGGTTAATTTATCCCAGTAAAAAATTATATTATAATAATAAACTCACACATATATATATAGACAGAAAGATAGATAGATAGATGCATACTTGTTAATTGTTATATGTCAAAAATCAGTAATTCACAAGAGTCAAGCACAAACAAGTTTAAGAGAGGCAAAATATTTGACAAAAGTTGCTACCAGAATTTAACAAACGTTTCACAATTAGATGCACACTCAGTAGGATCTTTTTTTTTTTTATTGAAAACTCAGTAGGATCTTTTAATTCTTGTTAACGCAAACAACAAATTAAGAAAAATATCAAATTATCAATAACAAAAAAGATATATTTTTCTGGCACAGTTATAATAGTTTAATACATTATTAAATATATAAATCATGGTACTTAAAGAAATGTCGAATCTTTGTATTAGACTAACAATATATCACATTAAATCCCTAAAATAATCACTTACATTAATTTTCTTTACTAAAATACATATATTCATGGTTGAAAAAAAAAGGTTGGGTCAAAGCTTAAGGTGGGACAACGAACTTTGATTTGAGAATATTAATTTTGAAATCCCTTAATAAATAGAAATTTGATAGTTCATTCAAATAATAATTAAAAATAGGAGACTTCATTTAAAAAACTAAAAAAAAAAATATGAAAATAGGTTAGTTGGATGATTTTTGATGGTTTGTGCCCGCTCGCTAAAGGCAGGAAGCTTTGGCGGCTAATCTGGTTTACTACTGCTTGGTCGATTTGGTTGATGCGATTAAAACCATTTATAGATAAAGTCTTAAAGTTAAAAGTATAAGGAGGCAAAATATTTTTGTGTTAAACCACATAGAGGTTAAATATTCTGTGTTAAACGACATAAAGGCTAATTTTTTTTAATGTTAAACCAAAGTGGGCAAAATGTAATTTATCCACAAATAATTGAAATTAAAGTACAAAAAAACGGGGGCACTAACTAATAAGGGAAAGGTTGTATGCTGAAGTGGTGAAGTTAAAGTGTAGGAAGATAAAGTTTTTTTTTTTTTTTTTGGTAAAATTTTTTTTTATAAAAACTGTGGAGGGGAACTTCACAGTCCCGGCACCTGGAGCAACATGGGTGGGGTGCCTCCCAAGGGATGTTCTCCACAAGGATTCGAGCCTCTGACCTTCTTATGGTCTTATGGGTTCTTAATATCCTTATGGTCCTAGCATGCTTCCACTAGGCCAAACCCATTTGGGTTGGAAAACAAAGTTTTAATTACAGTAGTTATTAATAACAAAATTGTGGTTTTTACTCCCTTCATTTTTTTAAGAGAAATATTTAATATTGTCATCAAGATTTAATCCTTGGTCCCAAGATTCTATATCTTACGGTTTTATCAATTGAGTTAGCTACAGGGAACTTATTACTTCCTTCATTTCCATTCATTTGTTTTTTCAGACATAAACATATGCGGTATATATACTACAAAGAAATAAAGCTAATTAATGTTAATAACTACTCCATCATAATTATTTATTTTTTTTATATTTATTTTTATCTATTCATGGATCATCGTTAACATCATTTCATTAACTATTTTTCAATTTCTTATATCAAGCGTAAATAATGATAAAGAAGCTATTAACACCTCATTACAATTCTAAAAAAATAACTAAACATAAGCAATTTTTTTTTCTCTGAAAAAATAGGTAAAGTGAAATGGAGAGAGTAGCCAGTAAAGGCACCAAGTTGCACCACCTTATCAACAATTTAGCGTTCTCAATTTGGTGACTAGTGGTCATCATGATCTATAACATTTGAAGAGAAGAACGACGAATAAAAAAAAAATAAGAAACAAATTTAAATGTAAACATGAGTAACATTATAATTAGGTTAGAGATGGTATTGCTGATAAAAAAAATTTGTTTCATGTCTATTTATTTGGACTCATTTCGATTTTCCAGGCCACTACTTTGTTATAGATAAGTAATCATCAATTAACCTTTATAACAGTTAGGTATTAATCGTTTTAAGTTAGTCGGTACAAGTTAGTTACCCAATGATTGAAGACAAATCTCTCGGGAAAATATAAACCCAATTCCCAAATAGGATTTAGTATTTTTTATTTTTGTGAAAGAAAGACAAGACCGGGCCTCCAAGCATGTAGTAATATGGAATTTGGAAAGCTAGAGCAGTGAACGGGGAAAAGTTAAAAGAGAGAATAATCAACTTTAAAATGTGAAGTCATTTTCAAGCGTAGAGGTACACTGGCAGATGATCCTTTCTCTTGAAGTTCCTAAGGGATGAGTTGAAGCCGACAGAGGGTATCTGTCTTTCACTATCTTTCCTCTTCTTTACTGCTCTATATTCCTTAAGAATAACATGACCAGGACAACGGCCTCATCTTGTAGCACAAGATTTCACCTGGAAATTTCTACTTTCTTCTTTATTAAAACAAAAAAAATTGTTTACCTAGCTATTTGAAAAAAAGAAAAACCCATCTACACATAATAAATACATTTGGTTTTCAATTTTCAATTCTCAGCTGCGATTTCCAGTTTTGGTTTTGCTCAACAGTGTATTAGCACTATGTCTTGTATTTTAGGTACTTCATTCTCATCAGGCTACCCTTGGGTTATGGTTATTTCAGTCATCTATAAGCGTTAAGCATCCCTTGTGCTTCTTAAAAATATTGGTTATGTTTGATAAGAAAAACTTATAATTTATCTTATAACTTTTAGCTTATTGACTCTGTCAATAAGTTACTAAAAGTGTTTAATGAACAAAAAATATAAAAGGAGCTTATAGCTTTTTAAAAAAAAATTTATAACTTTTCAAAGTTAGCTTTTAAAAAGCTACCTGAAATAACTTTCCAAAAATAAAAGAGTTTTCGAATAAATAATGTCACAATTTTACCTTTTATTTTTTTTTATCAACAAAATTTTTTATTGAAAGTTAGTATTAGAGATACTAAACCACAAAAGTTCAAAAGAAATTTTCCCTTTATTATTTTTTGTAATCATAATTATATATCTGGATCTAAATTATGTTTTTTTATATCATTTGATAAATTTTAGCTAAAATTATTTTTGTCAAACAACTCTAATTTAATAAGTTAGTTATATAAATCTGCTCATAATATCATAATATTTGGAGAAATCCTAATTTTTTTCCTCTCCCCTCCTCCTTCCTCTGTTCCTGCTTGTTTTCATCTGCTGTTTCTCGGGTAGGGGGAGGGGATCTGTCCCTCCCCTTTCTTTGGGAAAGGGTGTGAGTTTATTTTCCCCCAGTTTTTCTGGGTTTTGTCTTGCCTTTGTGCAAGTTGTTTTTGTTTTGTGTGTTTCAAGTGGAGGGATGCCTCTGGATATTTTCAACTTTCCAGATCTGATGGTTCTTTGCTCTAATAATTGGAAGGTTACTCGTCGAGACAGATCTCTCTTTGCTAACTGTTGATTTGGCTACCGTCCAACGACTCTCTCGTTTTAGATCTGAGATTCCTTGTCGCCGAACTGAGCTTAGTCCCAACATCAATGAGATTGTTATCTTGGTATTAAAGGCTATTGAATCTCCTGTTAGAGTCGGGTTTTGGCAGTTGCTGATGATCCATCACATGGAAGAGTTTGTTGTTGCAGTGTATTTTGCTTTCCTTTTAATTATTATCAGTGTGAAATTTCTTGTATTGTTTTTGATCTATGAATAAAATACACCTTTTCCTTTCAAAAAAAAAAGTTAGTTATATTATATTTCTATAAATTTTCAACTACAATCATACAACTTTCAGTTAGGTTATGTATTAGCCACAAGCTAAACTCACAATTACCCGTTATAATCTCATAGCTATCAGTTATAATTTCACAACTATAAGTTAATTTTGTCAAATAAACGCATTATTTTTTATATAAAAAAAGGCAAACACAAACAAGTACTTTTACTGTTCTTTTTAAAATAGCTAATATAGTGGAAAACTAAATAAAATTTTTTAAATTTCCGAAACATGAAGTAATATAATTTTGATTATTTTTCTAATTTTAAAAAAAGAATTATAACAAGTATTATTGATGAAATTGTTATCAAAATCCATAAAAATAAATCCAACAGCAATTGGGCTCTATGTTGTGATTTTGGTTGGCTTGACACATGACATAGTGACAATTATTCATAATTGTGATAAGCGGATAAAAGTAATCCTAACCGGGACAACATATACAGGTTCGACATTTTGAGTCATTTCTTATGTCAAAAGATTTTGGATCTTTTAAGGAAATTAATTAACTTACTTACAAAATGCATTTTATACATAAATTTACTAGGTTTAATGGTGTCACAATCACAGATAATTACACAACCTTTATCACATTGATATTAAAACAAAGTGTCAGAAATGTAATATGTTTTTTACCGCGATCATAGCTTAAAACTGAGGCAAATATACAAACATGGTAGAATTGTCCTTTCAACACCGACATGCATTTTCTTTTAAAAAAAACAAAAATACCAACATGCATTTTACAAATAAATTTTACTAGCTAGGTCAGTTCGGTGTAGCTCAAGCTTATGGGTAGGAGATATAAGTTCATGTGATTCTTAACCAAAAGCGAAAAAATAAATTAAATAAAGGAGGAACAATCCTTTTGCTCATGTTATCGCTTTAGATAATATATGTAGTAATCTTTTGGTACATTTCCTTCATAGATTTATTAAGATTTAAGACCCTATGAGTAGCTTTGCCTTCTAGCTTGTTAATACTTGCTTTAGAAGAAGATTAATCCATATATTCACAAGCACACACACATGCACAAGCCTTCTCTCTGTCTCCATTTCTCTCCGTGTCTCTCTTTTGTGATCTTTGCAATGTGAGATTATATCCATGACCATGAAGCTTCTCTTTCCCAAGGATAAAAAAAAGGGTCGTGCCCCAACCTTTATTGGTTGCAGAGAAATTTTAAGCACTGCAAGTTGTCGAGAAAGCTCCCTTACTCCACTACTAGTGTAGTACTCAGAGTGAGGGAAAGAGGAAAAGCTAATAAAGCCTAAAGGGTAGGAAGAATACAACGCACTTCCATGCGTGCACATATCGAGGAAGCTTCTATCTTTATGTTTGCAAAGTTTAGAGTCCTAACATTTAAAGCTGAAAGATGATGCATAAGCAAATGGACTGCTTTAAAAACAATACACAAAAAAAGTGCGTGTTTGATATAATCGGTAAAATGAGATTATGTTTTTTTATTTTATTTTTTTATTATTAGATTATAATCTGTTAAAATTATAATTTGTTTATGTTTGAATATTTTAGATGAAAAATGAATTTAAACCACTTTGTTTTGTTTGGATAGTGTAAAGAAGATTATTTTCACTGAGTAAATTAAAAAAAGATATAAAGTGATAAAGGGTAGTTAATGTGTTAGAGTGATAAGGTAGAATAGAAAAATTACATGAGTAAAAAATAATCTTCGACTGTTATAAGGGAGCTTTTAGATTTTTATTACATTTTCAAGAATATAATCTAAGATTATAATTTGCATTCCCAAACAAACAGGTTAGATTGTGATTATTTTTGAAAAAAAAAACCAAATTTACAATTTTCATCCAAAACAAACATACATATACTAAGTTATAGTTGATACTATATAATTGAGTTTTTTAATCATGATGTCAGAATTTTACCATTATAATGTGTATTAAAAAAAAAGGTCTTCTTCGTAGAAGCAAAACTTATTTTAATAATTTCTAAGTTGAAAAAAAAAATAATCTTCAATTATTAACTGGAGTATACCTTGATACCAAAAATAAAAAGCAAATACACCAGATTCTTTTTTATTGTAATTTACATTTGATCTCTCTCAATATATAAACATAGACTCCTTCCATATTATACATATGTCACATTGGAAATTTTTTTTTTTTAAATTTAGATATTATTTTTAAAAGTTCAAGAATGTAATATATACTTGTTATTTTTCATGTTTACTTGTATTCCAGAGGGTCTTGATTAATGTAAGTATTTAAAAAATTTAATGATTGCAGAAGAAAATGACATATAAGGAAAAACAAAATTAATTTATTAAAACTCAAAACAATAATTATATTTATTAAAGAGTGTGTTTTGTGTATTAGAACAAATATATAATAATGAAGGGAATATATTATGGGTTTGAATCAGGTAACTTCATTAAATGTTAACTTCATCAATGAAGAAAATTTGATGGCTAGCTAATAAAATGTTAAATTTTGTTTTTGTTTTTTTGTTTTTTTTCTTTAATCAAAATCTAAACCATCCATCCTCAATCTAATGACGAAGCCATTGAAATCATCATTTGGTCAAGTCCTCGGATCTAAATCCATATATATTATTACTCCCTCTGATTCAAAAGTCTTCAATATATGAAAGATACGTGATGTTTTAAGAAACGATTAAATGATGTAATATGAATTTAGGGTAATTTAACTAAAATACCATTTTATAAACATTAATTATTGATGATAGAGAAAAGAGTAAAGAAGAGAGGAAAAGATTGGTGATGAAAAAGAGATAATAATGAATAAGGATATACTTAAAAAAAAGAGAATAATTATGTATTAAATATATAAATAATTAAGACATATGGATTGAGACTTTTGAACAGGAGGGATTACTGTTTAAAAGCATTTCTACACTTAATGATTCAGAAAACAAATCTTATGTGTCTGACAGTAGTGTTTTCTTCTAAATTAACGTAAGGTAGTTGTGCAGTCAAGCATGCACGTTCTTCCATGCACATGTAAATCATTAGTAGTTCAATTCAAGCACTTTGTGTTCTGTTTACTATCCCATTCAGCTTTAGGTGTAGTAAAGAATTTCCTATATCTCTAATAAAGTAAAGCACAGAAGCTTCTTTTGTCCCCACACACCCCTTCCCTTCCCCCTCACAAACACTCAAACTTAAATAGACTAAACATAAATCAGCCATGTTATAAGCAGGGAAGAAACATTCACTCTTTTGTGCTCTTTAATTTTGGATAGAAAAATAAACCAAACAAAGAAACAGGCAAACATGCTTGCCCTATAGCTATTTCTATACATTAGTCTTGAAGTGCTTTGTCATCGCAAGTATTGCCCAGTTGTTGGCCAATTAGATGACTTCATTTATTGAATTAAAGTGTGATGTTGGGGAATTTTTTATCAATTATTATATTATATGCTTTGGTGAAAAAAGCAAAAGGAACAGGACAAGGAAACAACTTTTGATTAGGAAAGAATTATGGAAGTTTTGCATTTATTAACTTATTCATTTGCCTTGAGATTTTATTTTTCATCTTTTAAACTTTTATGTTTCCCTCTTTCGGTCAAGCTGGCTTTTAAGTTTCCTCCACCTCCAAGATACTCTCCAATGTGACTTGATTTTAATTACGAGACCAGTTGAAGAAAACATCAATAGATAGTAAGTACAATTTGTTAATTAAGAGAAGTTGAAGAAGGCTTGCTCCGAGAATGTTTTGATGGTGATTAGTCAAGTTGTAATAATGGTGATGATCATAGTCTTTGTATGCCTTTACTTTTTAATCAAGCAATGTATGGCGCTTTTGGCAGGAGATAAATAAAAACGTAGTTTGTTCAACATTATTTGGAAATCTTTTTTTTAATTACTTGGTTTTGGAAAGAAATATTAGGTGTGAAGAGACTAAAAAGACTAGAAGGAGAACAAAGTAAAGATGGAAATTTTGTATATTGAGTCTCTTAGAGAATTTACAATGAGAAAAGAAATATATATACAAGTAAGGGGAATGTACCAAAATGTCCCTATACAATTATACTAAATATATATATGTGTGTATATTCCAGCATCCCCCCACAAACTCAAGTAGGTAATGAAGAAACCAACTTGAGTTTGGAAACTAAAGTATGAAAACGATCAAGATGGAGAGCTTTGGTGAGCAAGTCGGCTGGTTGGTCAAGAGTGCTAATAGGGATAAGATGAAGAGTTCCATGAACAACTTGTTGACGAGTAATATGACAATCAATCTCAAGATGCTTAGTGTGCTCATGAAAGACATCATTGTGAGCAATTTGAATAGCACTATTATTATCACAATAAAGCTTAGTAGGGAATGTTTGGGGAAAACCAAGATCCCCGAGAAGCTAACGAATCCAAAGGATCTTAGAGGTGGTATCAGCCATGCCGCGGTATTCTGCCTCGGTGCTATAGCGAGCAACAAGTTCTTGGCGTTTACTACGCCAAGAAATGAGTGAGTCACCTAGGAAGATACAAAAACCAGTAATAGATCGACGATCAGTGGGATCACCACCCCAATTAGCATCATAGTAAGCACGAAGTATTAAAGGAGAAGTAACCGAGTAAGGGAGACCATGAAAGAGAGTACCCTTGATGTATTGGATGATGCGAAGAACAACAGCATAATGAGTGGTCCGAGGGGCAGACATGAATTGACTGACAACATGGACAACATATGCGAGATCTGGTCGGATGATAGTTAGATAAATCAAGCTTCCAACCAACTGGAGATAAAGTGTTGGGTCATCAAGAAGAGTCCCATCTAGTGGGGTGCAGCGAACACGAGTCTCGAGAGGGGTGGATTCAGTCTTGCAATTTGTGAATCCAGCTCGAGAGATGAGATTTGAAGCATATTTAGCTTGGGAAAGGAATAACCCATCATTGGAGGAGATAACCTCAATGCCAAGAAAATAACTGAGAGAACCAAGGTCCTTCATCTCAAAATGTTGATTCAAGAATTGCTTAAGCTCAAAAATACCATCAGAATCATCACTTGTAATAATCATATAATCAACATATAGAAGAAGCATGACAGTACCATGATCAGTTCGACGGAAAAAGAGGGCATGATCATAAAACTAGAAGAGAAACCAAGTTGAACAACAGTGTCATGAAACTTGGCAAACCAAGAGCAAGAAGTCTGTTTGAGATCATAAAGGCTCTTACGAAGACAACACACTTTGTGCGGAGGAAAATTGTAACCAGGAGGAGGTCGCATATAAACCTCTGCATGTAAATCACCATTCATAAATGCATTCTTGACATCGATCTGATTAATAGGCCATTTCTGTGTGGCAACAATAGGAAGAAGAGTGCGAAGAGAAGTAAGATGGGCCACAGGAGCAAAGGTCTCTTCATAATCAATACCATATTCCTGTGTATATCTTTTGGCAACCAAACGCGCCTTGTAGCGCTCAAAGGAACCATCAGAATGAGTTTTAATTTTGAAAACCCATTTACAACCCATTAGGTTCTTGTCATGTGGAGGATCAACAAGTTACCATGTATTAGAGCGCTCCAAAGCCTGTAATTCAGCTTGCATAGCCTGTTGCCAATTAGGATCTGCGAAAGCTTCTCTATAGGTTTGGGGCTCATGATAAGAAATCATGGTAGAAAAACAATGATAATCACAAAGGTAAGTAGGAGGATTTCTTCCCCGAGGAGGAAGGACAACAAAAGGTGGATCAGGATCTAAAACATGATCTGGAGGAAGTGGAGAAGCATAAGCATCACTTGGGAGGGGATCACGTGGAATCGGAGGGAACTTGATAGGCATCGATAGATGATGAGAAGAACGTGTATCGGAATCATCATGAAAAATATCTATAGAAAGATCAGTGAACAAAGGTGTAGGGGTGGACGAAATAGACTTGAACTTTGAGAGAGATGAAAACATTTTGTGCTCCCAAAAGACAACATGACGGGAGACTCGTATACGTTGGGAGATGAGATCCCAAATGCGATAACCTTTGTGTTCAGAACTATAACCAACAAAACAGCAAAGACGAGCATGTGGTTGAAATTTTGTGTGGTCATGAGACTGAAGAAGAACAAAGCAAGCACATCCAAAAACTTTAAGTAAATCATAATTTGGAGAAATTCCAAATAGGTGCTCAAATGGAGAGACATTACCCAAAACCGAGGAAGGGAGACGATTGATAACAAAAACAGTAGTAAGGGTCGCTTCTCCCCATACTCCTTCAGGGCATGAGGATGAAAATAGCATGGCTCTAACAGTGTCAAGTATGTGGCGATGCTTTCTTTCAGCACGACCATTTTGTTGGGATATCCCTCGACAAGAGAAATCAAAAGTCATGCCTTGTGTAGCAAGAAAACTGAGGAGCTTGGAATCTCGATATTCAGAGGCATTATCACGACGAAAAGTCTGGATGCATTTAGAGAATTGAGTGTGTATCATTGTTGCAAAATTAATGTAAATCTGAGGAATTTCTGATCTATTCTTCATCATGTATATATAAGTAAAACGATAGAAATCATGGATGAAAATAACAAAGTATCGGTTGCCTCCCATGGTAGGGGTTGGAGTCGATCCCCAAACATCTGAATGTACAAGATCAAAGGGAGAAGCAACAGTAGAAATATTGGGGTCAAATGATAATGCTGTTTGTTATGCTGTTTGACAAGCAGTGCAATCAAGTAACTCCTCTTTGATGGTACCTAATTTTCCTTGAGATATGAGAGGGCACAACTTGCCAAGTGATGTGTGACCAAGGCGTTGATGCCAAAGATGGATAGAAGAGGGAGTGGAAGCTGCACATAGGGTACTGGATGAAAGGACATGAAGTGAGGTGAGCTCAAACATCCTCCAAACCTTTCAACCAGTACCAATGATCTTGCCTGTATGTGGATCCTGCACTGAACAACCACTAAGAGAGAATGTGACAATATAGCCAAGATCACATAATTGTCAAACATAAACAAGGTTGAAATTTAATTTAGGAATTAGATAAGTTCAGGCATGCTAAGTGAGGGCAAAGAGACTGATCCCTTGTGGCTCACTTCCATAAGAGAACCATCAGCCATATGAATATGACGAATATGATCTCTAGATGTCATAGCAGAAGAAACATTGGATGATGAAGTCATGTGGTTGCAACAAGCAGAATCAAAATACCATGCAAAGTTACCTGACGTGGCCGCTAAAGTCGTTGGAGTAGTGCCCGGCATAGAGAGAGTGAGAGTCCTTGAGAAGAGATAAGAGGTCATTCACAGATACAGAAGAGGATCTTGTAGAGGAAGATGGAACACCAACAATAGCGCTTGAATGACAATAACTAGCAATGTGTCCTTTATTCTTGCATTTGTGACTCTCTACGTTGGGACATTCAAAATAAGCATGGCCATGAATACGACAAATTCCACAATATGGATCCATAATGCCAAAAATAACAAATGACATAAAAATAAACTAGGGGAGTCAAGAATAAGGAAACTAATATGATAAATGGAAAAGATAGGATGTAAGGAAAATTCTGTTTTTATTCTTGGTTGAACTGGTCGGACCAATGAACCGGATCTGGTTTGGCTGATCAACGAACTAGGTTTGGTTTGGTCAAAGAACCAAATCTGGTTGGGCAAGATGGGCTGGGGCCTGGGAGCAACTGTGCCAAACCGGGTTAACCTAACCCGGTTTGCTGCTGGCGAGTGGGAGAAGGGAGAAGCAGCAGCAGCGACACGACACAGGAGCGTGCGGGTGATTCGGGGCACTGCTGGCAGCGGAGGAACTCGATTCCTGATCGGAATTGGGCGCCGGTTCTGGTGGTGCCGTCTGTTTTGATTGGTGGCGGCGGAAAGGGACGAAACGGGGCCACGAACAAAAACGGGGCGGAGGCACCATGGAGGACGGTGGCTGCATGGATTTTTTATTGAAAATAATCGATTACATGTTTTAATAATCGATTACCTTCCTCACAGGGAGTTGATAATCGATTACCTTGGTTTAATAATCGATTACATTCTTAAAAAATGAATTTCACTATTTTCGCAGAGAGTAGATAATCGATTACCTCTAAGTATTTTTGAAATCCGTGTCAGAATCAATCTTAAATGTTTCTTGATTTGTTTTTACATAATTGATTCTGATTTAATTTTAAAATTCGAATTTAAATATATTTTTTGAATTAATTCCTTTTTTGTTTTAAGAATCAAATCTTTGATTTATTTTTTTAAGTCTATTTGAAATGATTTTGATTTTAAAATTTGTTTTATTTAATTTGATTTTCATAAAATCATTGTCTAATCCTAGAATCCTAATTCTCTTTCTCTGATAAAAAATCACGTTCTTCTTCTTCTCTTCTCCTTCAACAACTTCTTCATGGTTCTTATTTTTTCTTGAAGAGAAAAACTTGATTCGGCCAATACACTTGTGATTTAATCTTCATTGCTATAGTGCTTATTATTGTATCCGTGTTATTCAGAACACATCAATTGTGTCAATCTCATATTCTCATATTTGAAACCATAGTTGTTAGGGAGTGGATCCCTTAGTGGAACGTGTGGCACGTTCTTAGGGTGAGGAACCCTTGTGTGATTTTTGAGGTCCTTAGTGAACGAAGATTCCTAGTAGTGTGCGGGGCGCTCTTGGTTGTAATTGGGTGCGGCTTAATTCAATGTTATAAAAAGCTCAAGCGGGTCGCTTGGGGTACCGGACGTAGGTCTTTCGCTGGAAAGACTAAACCAATATAAAATCTCTGGTGCAATCTCTCTATCCCTTATCTCTTTTATTTTTTGTTGCGCATATTTGTATTGTGTTAATTATCTCTTCTCCGTAACATAAATATTATATATATTAATTTAATTATTTTAAATTAATCAACGCGCGTTAGACTTTTCGTTGTTATAGTGCTTCTTATCTTCGCGCGTAATATTAATTGTTGTTATTGATTGCTTCTGCATAATCATTTTCATTGTTTTAAGAGTTTTCCGCTGCAAATCATATATGTTTTATTTAAAACGATTTAACTTGAACGTTTACCAATGATTTTATAAAAACCCAATTCACCTCCCCTCTTGGGTGACAGCTGCCAATCCTAACAATTGGTATCAAAGTTTCGTGCTCTGTTTAAAGGCTTAACAGCCCGAGTTAAAAGATCCAAGGAAATTGACAGCATTTGGGATTTTTATTTGTTTTAATAAGGAGGGATTTGCATTCGATGAAGCACCGATTTTCGATGAAAATAAATTTCATTATTGGAGTGCTGGAATGAAAATATTTTTACAATCTATTAGTTTTCGTTTATGGCATGTTGTTCTTAATGGTTTTGATTTTAAGGCAAAACATGTGTTAAACAAATTTGATGAAAAATCTTTTTCTTTGAATATTCAAGCTATGCATATTTTGAAAAATGCTTTGAACGTTGATACATATGCTAGAATTGAAAATTGTCTAAGTGCTAAGGATATGTGGGACACTTTGAATACACACTATGCTACTAATGATCTTCATGAAAGTGTTAGTGTCCACATGAAAGAGGATAAGGATCGAGGAAATGAATTAGAGCTTGAAAGGACTAACTCCCTGGAAGAAGAATATGATGATGAAACTGAAAGCGTGGGGAGTAGCTCAACAAGCGATGAGGATGAACTAGAAAGACTATATAAAAGCTTCATGGACTCAATGGAGGAATCAAACTTTTCTAATGAGGAATCAATGGTAGATGAAAATGAAACATCCGATTACTTGCCCCATGAGGACCTTGAGGTAAATAGTTTATGTTCTAAAATTCTGCAATATGCATATAATGATTTGAATGATGATTTGATATCTTTGGAAAATATAAACTTGGACTCTTTTAAAAAAATTATCTCTAATTGAAAATGAAATTGATATTTTGAAAAATGGATATATTTTTGATAAAGAGATGTTTTTAGAAAATAGTTCATCAACTACTTTTGAAACTTGCATAGATATTGAAAAACAAGTTGAGGATGCACTTTTTGAATGTAATAACATTGAAAAATCTATTTGTTCAAATTCCTTGCTTGAAAGTGAAATTGAAAATGATGTGGATATTCAAAAATCAAGCAAAGTATTTGACAATAACATTTTTCAATGTGAGGACAAAAATTTCAAGTTTCATAAAAATCATTTTGAAAAAGTCAAACCATCATCCAAACCCATTACATGTAATTATTATGGTTGTTTAGGACATATTTCTCATTTATGCTTATATAATAAAAATTATAATATGAGAAATAACTTGCAATGGGTTCCAAAGATTCCTAAGGAACCTAAGACTAACCCCAAAGGACCCAAGTTGAAATGGGTACCAAAGTGTTCTCCTAGTGTTTCAAATGTGCATAATATTATTCAAAAGGATGAACCAAGTGGTGGAGAAAAAGAGAAACTATCAAGGGTGATACCTAAGAGGACAAGAAATGTATGGACTAAGCAAAGATACAAGCCTACCAATACCAAAGCTTCTCACGTGCAAAAAGGTGAAATCATAAGGTATCTACCTCTCATTCCTCCTATATCAATAACTATACAAAGGTATACTTGGACGACTCCAAATTTTTCTTACATTAAAACTAAATCACGTGTGCTGTAATCATTTTGAAAATCTTTTTAGCACGTGATTATTTCATTTCTTGGTATAGTCCTACCTTTCACATATAGTGTGTTATATCATGTGTGTTTAAATTTTTGATTATCTTTCATCACATGATTACACTTTGTATGTGATTATGCCACAGTGCATTGATATATAAGGACATGCATGTGTATGCGTGAGCATGCTTGAGTTGTTTTGAATATCTTGCATAAAGTATAGCATTGCCTTTGTCATTAGTTCATATAATTATTTGATTATTCATATTTTGACTTCACAATATCCTTGATATTCATGAAGAGATGCAACTAATCTTCAAGGATCCAAGTCTTTGGATACCAAAAGGAAAATTCTTAAGTAGTTTTGCAGGTATCACTACTAGTGACAAGCGTTGCAATTTTCAATACGAATGTATGCACTATGGACTTAAATGAAAAGATACCAAAGAAGGACATGAACTTAATCAAGGGAAATGCGACATGATGAACACAAGTGGAGTTCTAATCAATCTATTCAATAAGGAGAGACCTAAAGGAAGAACTCCACAAGTGCACAAACATCCCTTATGACATAGAAAATCATCACACTCGATAAGTATCACTGGTCCTAATTTTTGTTTAAATATCTTATGATGCTTGTCTTTGTGATATGTGCTCAATATGTGTTATGCTTGTTTGGATGCTGAAATATTTTTATTCTTTCTGTGTTATATTTATACATCGATGTTTTTAAGGAAAATCTATTCTTTTCAACATATCATATCTCTTGAGCTATATCTATGTGACTACATGTTTTACATGTTCATTGTCTAACTCTTATGAGTAATATATCATTGTATTTTATGCATCTGAATATGATGTCATTCATGTTCTATCTTCATGTACAATGATGTTTGAAAAAGTCATAATTAGTGATATATGCATGTGTTACTAATTCCTAAGGATCCAATTATGTTGGATACCAAGAGAAACGTCTCTAAATTAATTTGCAGGTAATCCTACAAGTATCGGTATGCAATGTTCTCTACAAACTTATGGTTAATGGATTCAAATGAAAAGAGAACTTGACAATACTCAAGTACTTGAAGGTGATACGACAATATCAAAATGATTTCTCTGAATGAAAAAAGTACAACACATTGAACAAAAGGAGACCACATTCAAAATGCTATATGGTGAATCTATTGAAGGAAGGAAATCCAAGATCAAAGGAAGTACATACATGGAAAGCGTCATCTCGATAAGTAACACTATCTTATTTTTTATCTTGTGATATTTGTACTCTTGATATATGCTACATCACATTTTGTGTTGAATTGTTTTGAATATGTTTTTTTTTGTCATGGCATATAGGTTCATAAAGTTTTGATGATGCTTCATATAGTGAGCATTCACATGTTTTGATGATGCATTTTTTATCTCCCTTAATGTTATGCTTATTTTGGAAAAACCTTTTAGAAAGGGGGAGAAAAATAATTTTGAATATGTGCATTGAAAACATGTTTTGCTTCTTCGTCCCATTTTTCATTGAAAACATATTTTGCATTGAATTAATCGTCGACGGCATGGACTTACTCTAAGGGAGGGGAATTTTCTTCTTTCAACTTAAACATAGCCGTCAGTGATTTAGGGAGGGAAATCACTGAGGCAGGGGAATAAGTCAGCACACACGATACATCTCCTCTTCAATATCCAACCACGACCTAGTTCGGAAAGCAAATGGGACGCACAGAAATCCTAACCACGCAGGCATCGATAGTCAAAGGGTACGCACCAGCTGAAACCACTACAAAGGGCCAGCAAAAGAAATAGTACATGGACCACGCTCTGTTGGTCAATAAATAAAAGCAATGACCTCTAGCCTCGATTCGGATTCCCTCTCAACCATCTCCGATTTGCTCAAGGGGGTGACAGCTCTATCCCTAGTTGATCGTGCAGTCCTTGTTACAACCAATGCTCAGCAGGTGACCTTGATCATTGTAACGTTGTCCCGCCTAGGGAAGCGCTCCAGGCTTCTTGACGTTTCACCGTCCTTGCCTTCCCCTATCACAATCACCACTCGAAGAGTACAAACCTCCAAGTATTCGATATCTTTCCTCTCCACTACTTCTCTCTCAACGCAGAGTTAGGAAAGATTAAGCTTTTAAAGTCTTTAAGTCCTTTAAGTCCTTTAGAAAAAGATTTAGCTTTATTAACCTATCATTGGTCGACCCATTCTAAGCCATGCTTCTACCAGGCCTCGACATCTAAAAATAAAACGGACAAACACCTCCCTACATACAGTGGAATCCACAAAGCTCGCAACCACGACACTTCATTCACGTGGCCAGCTACTTAAAATCAAGTACGTCCGAAGACAGTGCGATTGGGGATATACATCACAAGGTTATCTGTGCTACGTTGCACCATCACTGTATATTATTACTTTAGGCGATACGAGCAAGCTTACTTTTCAATATTTACACTTTCAAGATAACAATTCTCTTTTCCATAATCAATCGGATATTACATGATATTCAGCATAATAATCATTTCATCAATTCTCTCCAAGATATATCATTATTCAAAGCAGATAAACAAAACTGCTCAAGATATAACATAATTCAAAGCAGATAAATATAATACTCATGGAATATAGTACAGATAAATCATAAACAGAGAATCACACAAGAGTTATTGTCTCAACGTCGTCCGGCCAAACACACGCACAAACAATTGTCGTTACGTATATTGACAAATAACTACGGAGTTCTGATCTTTGAGATGATCAAGAACATCCTAATCCTACCCAAAGTGCCATTGTGTCTTAGGAAAGCTTCTCTCTCACCTGGATGTGAAGGTAGAGACAACTGATTTTGATTACCCGAATTTGCTTCACTCAAACCTTAAACATTGATAATACAATTCAAAGGACCAATCAATTATACATTCACAAAACAAATAACTTAAACCAATTGAATCCTTTTTCAAAATACGTAGAAAAATCGTCATAAAACAATATTAGTAACTTAAAACCTCTACTACATCAGTAAAATCACTTTTTCTTTTAGCTTTTTAAATCATGAAAACCTTTTCCAAAAATAATATATCTTTTAGAACTTTATTATCACCTCTCAAAAATAAATTCCAAAACTTTAATTACTCAAAAACTTGTAACACTCTCACATTTATTAGTTAATTTTAGGTTTTATTAAAATTGGAGTTAGAAAATTCCTTTTAAAACTTCATTACTTATAAAAACTTTTACGAGAATCCGGCAGAGTTTCCTCTGTTTTCCAGACTTCCCAAAAATATTCTTCTTAAAACCTGTCAGTCCAGAGATATTTAAAACATAAACTACGACAGTTTAATAGTCATAACAGATCCTAACGCCCGACTTGTACAAGTTTCAGGGCGACAACTATTTCATATTATATATTACAAAAAGTAATTGTCCACTCATAATAATAAATATATATTCCACGTAGTGGAATGAAGTCCTGCTCGGCCATGTCCTATGTAAGCTCCACTTCAGTACCTGCAAAATATAGTAAGAAGGGTAGCATTACACAGAACTTAGAAATATAGCTTCTACAAAAGCATAGTAACAAACCAAGGTCCTACCCTATACCATTATACCCCATTCATATACTAATTTTGCTTTCCGTTTATTAATTTCCACCTCTCCTTATCCTTTATGTTACATAATTTTCCTATGCCTTTCTAGTCTTTCCCTTCAATTCCATTCTTTCGCGCGCCTTTCGGTGGGTCTTATTACCATTTATTCACACACCACAAGGGCGGGTTCTAATCACATTTACACACTCCATATTGGAGGGTCTTATTATATATTTAATCACGCTCAAAATATCCTTAGGTTTCTCAATTCAATTTTTTTCTCGCTTCGTTCTTAGTCATTATTTTCATAGAACCTTTTATTCTCTTTTCTCCCATTAAATTCACATTTCTCTTTCCTTTTGTCCCGGCCACGACCTACTGCGTCCGCACTAACGTGCAGGTACGACTTACTGCTCCCGGATATATTTCACTTTTATCTTATTCCCCTGGTCACGACCTATTGCGTCCGCACCCATGCGCGGTCACGTCTTACTGCGCCCGGGTATGTTACTTTTTCATCCCTTCCCCTGGTCACGACCTACTGCGTCCGCACCCATGCGCGGTCACGTCTTACTGCGCCCGGGTATGTTACTTTTTCATCCCTTCCCCTGGTCACGACCTACTGCGTCCGCACCCATGCGCGGTCACGTCTTACTGCACTCGGGTATATTTCATTTTCATTCTTTCCCCTGGTCACGACCTACTGCGTCCGCACTAATGTGCTGGTCACGACTTACTGCGTCCGGGTATGTTTCATTTTCATCCTTTCCCTTGGTCACGACCTACTGCGTCCGCACTCATGCGCGGTCACGTCTTACTGCGTCCGGGTATATTTCATTTTCATTCCTTTATCACAACATCATCTCTTATTCATTATTTACAAGCACATTATTCCCATAACCACAACAATAACCACTCTTTTATCAAATTATCACAATTATGTCTTTTAATCCAATTAGCACAAGTCAATTATGTTATTACCATCATCACTATTATCCTTAATCCACACATTTAATCATTCGTGTTTCCCCCTTCTAAAACCATTCTATGTTCCAGAGTTTCCTATCATATTCATTTATCAATTACATTATTTAATTGGCACACAACCGTCATTTTCCTCTAGCATACATTCATCATTTTTATTTAGCATAATACACTTACTGTGTTTTCCATATTTATTTCCCATCAACCTCATCAATTAGAACAAGCCTAATGCTAACTCTTCCCTTTTCTTTATCCACTTAAAATTCTGTTATCCACCCCTATTTCTCTTTTGTATTCTCATTATAGGAAATTAACTTAAGTGGTCTCCTCACCCCATAGTTTACCATTCATTTAATCAATAATTCCCTTTATAACCATTACTATATATATATATATATACTCATTCTCATATACTTCAACTAATTTGCCTTTCTATTCTCTACCAATTACTCCATTTATTTCATTATCAACTACCCTAAAGTTTGATACTCTACTCATCCTCTACCCCTAGCCATCACTATAACTAAAGAGAATCTATTTCCTAAGCTAAGGTAATACGAACCCTCTTACCTTAACCTTATAGAGAGAGAAGGGAGTACCAAACCCTAACTCTTTAAAATCCCCCTTTTTAGCTCCAACCAAATAGCCTCCAAATGTGTAGTGAGAGAGAGTTTGCTTCTCCAAGCCTTAATGTAGAGAGAGAAAGTTTCAAAGCTATGGAGGAGAGAGAAAGTGAACCATGAAGCAAAAGAGGTAAAAATAGTTAGAGATGATGGCAATAATTCGTGTAACATGGATAAGGAGATGAGGAAAGCTTGAATCCATATTACCTTGAGCTTGAAATTGTAGAAATCAAGAGTGGATGATGGAGCTCTTGAACCCTAACTCATACCCATGGCTTGAGAGAGAATAATAGGAGAGATTGATGGAAGAGATGATGTTTGTGAGTGATGGGGATTGGTTTTTAATGGTTTATCATGGATGTATTTGATGATTTGAGGTGGGATTTAGAGAGAGAAAGAGAAGGAATTCGTGCCCTAAGAGAGAGGAAGACAAAGGGGAATGAATGAGGAAGAAGACCCCAATCACGTTTTATCTTTTCTGAAACTGGACAGACTACTCGAGTAGTCCAAGCACAACTCGAGTAGTCCAGGAAATCATGACTTTATGTTTGGGTGGACTACTCGAGTAGTCCCTGAATTACTCGATTAGTCCAGCACTACTCGAGTAGTCTAACAGATTTTTGGCACTTCAAATTGCCATAACTTCTTCGTTATCCGTCGGATCTTGCTCAAATTTGAAAGCAAGCTTCCTCACATATTACCCTTCACATCCAACGGTGGAATTTACGTTTTGAGTTATAAATCTTTTATTTTGAATTTCCTGATATAGGGTGTTTACAACACCGAAAACATCGCTTCTAACGCTCTTTTGTTCATCTTTCCACCTCCTTTCTGATGCCAATGCTTCCTGACTCCTCTATGGCATTCAAAGAACTCCTAATCCATCATTTTAAATCATGGTTATAATAATCCTTACTTCCAAATCTTATCATTATTTTAATTACTATTGGAATTAAAATTCGGGATGTTACAAAACTCATTTCCAACTATCTTATAACAACTACCATTTGCAGATAAATCATACAGCATGAGTTAAAATCATTTGTTTTTGATATGAGTATATGATGTTTCGATTTTGTTTAATCTATGTGATTCCATTGAACATATGAATTTTTATGAAGTTTAGTTATTCAAGAAAAAAATTTATTTTTGATACTGTAAAAAAATAAAAGTAATAAGGCCTAAAGTTCTAAAAGTATTTTTTTTATGAGTAATTGTGGAGTGCTTATATGTATATGTTTATTAAATTGTTTAATGTGAAAAACACAAGTTTTTACAGTGAATAAAATTTTTTTTTTTATGGAAGTTAAGGTTGCTGTCCAAAATTAACATGATTAAGAAAATAAGGTTGTTTTTCTGAGTTAAGTCTATTTTTGAGTTACCGATTATAAGCTTTAGTGTATAAGTGTTAGAACTTGAAAAAAATATTGATTTTTAGAGTGAATGCAACTTTATTTTGTGTCTGTCCAGCAAGCTTGTTTTATTTAAATAAATCAGACCTTTAACAGTTTAAGAGAAAAGTGATTTTTAAGATTGATAATGCATGCTGTCCATAAATTTTAATTTGATTTCATTAGTCTTGAAAAATTGTTCTGATATGATAAAGTGCATGATTTTATGTGTTAGGAATTTTAGTTGAAAGATATAAGTGTACAGAGGCTTAAAAAGTAATTTTTATATGCTGTCTTGAATATCTGATAAGTTGCATTAACTTTAGAAATTATTTTGAGTTTAGGAATATTTGAGTTTATGTTGTATATGCAATGAGTATGCTTTTGATATGGTTTTGTGATTTTTGGAACAAATTCTTTACTGCTTAAATTGATTTAAGTGTTGCATAAACAAATTCTTTGAACCCATTTACTCCCTCTTGGCCGTGTATGTCATATGAAAAGGGGTGGGAAGACCTAAATTTTTATCCTATAAATAAGAACCTTCCAAAGCCTTAGTTCATTCTTACACTCAACCAAAATCTAAGAGAAAAAAATTGAAGAACCCTAGTAACTAGAAGGAGGAGGCGTGAGGAAGAGAGGAGTATCAGAGAAGTCTTTTTCATTTTTCACTGCTTAGGAGAAAGGTATTCCTAATAATTGATAATCTATTTCTTCTGATTTTGTTTTAAAAGCTTTTATGTTGATATCTTTCTTCTAACAATAAGCTTTTGTTCTTGAATTTTTTTCCATTTTATGAACACTGAAATGAAAAGTTTCAAATTATTTTAAGTATTTGTAAGGTTTTGTTCATGGTCAGATGAAAAAGGATTTAAAAGGGACATACAGTGAAGTTTAAAGAAACAAGTTTCCCCTTTTAAACCTAATGATGACCGAATTTCATTGAGCATAAAATAAGGGAATGAAAAATTTTATTTGAGTCATGTGAAATGATTTAAGTAATTTTGTGGTGTGAGAATGATACAAATTTGATTGTCTTATTATGAAATCTTAAAGGAAATAATCAGTTGATGCATGAAATTGTATTTAGAAGCTCTGTAAAAGTGTTTTCTTTACTGATATAGGCGTGAGACCTATATGGTAGGAATTTAGAAATGTATATTTATTTTTTTAAAATAAAATATACCTAAGTCAAAAAAGTCATTAATTGCTCTTAAATCACATTTTCAAGTTTTAGAACATAGAACTCGTACTATACTGTATCAGAGATAAAAATTCGAAAACTCCAAAATTAAATCCAAAACTTTGCATTTTCATCATCTACATTTCGATACGATCGTTTTGACATATAATTTGTAATTTTTGGACTTACGGTTAAAAAGATATGAATTTTTGAAGATAGAACACCATAATCCTTCAAAATCATTTCACATTCTAATATCATTTTAATAAAATACTATACCTTAAAAATATTTTCATGCTAGGAATACAATTTAAATACATTAAAGAAAATATTGGCATGCATATATATATATATATATATATATATATATATATATATATATATAGAGAGAGAGAGAGAGAGAGAGAGACATACAACTTCAAATAAATCAAGGTATCATGAATTATCAACCATATTTAAAATCAATTAAAATAATTGAAAATCAAATATAATTTCACAAATAAATTGAGCCAAAATTGGGGGTCTCACAGGTGGGGTAGAACCACCTCCAATATTATCACTAGGGTCATCAACTTAAAGCAGTAAAAATTGCTTGGGCTGGTAACAATGCCCCTAATAGTGCTTCTCATCACAGTTATAACACAAACCCTTAGCTCTACAGTCTTGCATTTAGGTAACAATGCCCCTAATAGTGCTTCTCATCACAGTTATAACACAAACCCTTAGCTCTACAGTCTTGCATTTAGGTAGCAGTCAATTTTTTTTATGGGAAGAGTGGAGGTGATAGGAGGTTTGGATAGAAGTGGTGGTGAGTTAGAGGTTGGGGTAGAATGTAGTGGGGGATATGGCCATGGAGGGCGAGGGTTAGGTAATTTGTTGCCTTTGAGCTTACTTTCAATTAATTTAGCTAAACCAATAGCTTGTGAGACTGAATAGGGTTTGAAAATAGTCAATTCCCTAGCAATTTCAGGTGACAATCCAGATAAAAAACAATTAAGAATAATTTCAGGAAAGAGGCCAACAACCCAATTGCAAAGTCTTTCAAATCTGGTTCGATGGTCAATCACTATAGAAATCTGCTTGAGCTTAAATAGTTTAGTCTGGGGGTTTTCATAAGAAGAGTGTCCAAATCAGACCTGTAAAGCCCTTGTAAATTCCTCCCATGTGCCCAGTTGATGGTTATTGTAGTGATATTTATACCAACTCAGTGCGTCCCCTTGGAAAGCAAAAGAGGCCAGTTTTATGCGTTGGTCATGTGGGATCTGGTACAAATTAAGTAATGCTTAGCAAGAAAAATCCAGTCAGGAGGCTCTTTGCCATCAAATGGTTGGAGTGAAAGTTAAGGTGTTTTTAGGTGATTATTAGGAGGGGTGTTTAAGCGGTGATGGTGAGAGCTAGAACTGGAAAAGCCAGGTGGTGGGTGGGGAGGAATATTAGGGTTTTGTAGTGATGTAGCAGAAATTTTCTCCATCATGACTCAGTGTCATTGCTTGTTGAAGCTGGTCTTGACGCTAGAGCTGTTAAAAAGGGCCGGCCCGAAAAAACACGAAAAATCATAGGGCTCAGCCTTCTTAATATAACATATTTATTCAACCTGGGTTTTTTAGCCTGGTTCGATCCGGTTCGGGCCGGCTCGCCGACCCTAAAATGAAGATAAAAATTTTCACATTCTCTTAACTTTACATGTGTAGGTGTTCATTATAAAAGGAAAAAAAAACTTATTATTGGTTTTAAAAAAATGTGTAAAAAATAAGGGAAATTTATTCATTAATTTTTTTGAAAAATATATATATAAATTGACAGTGGCACATCTGCCTTAGGACTTTCGCCCCTATGAGTAAATTGTACGGAATGGAAAAAAAATACACCAACTAATAAATAATGCAACACTTGAAAATTTATTGATTTATTGATTTATTATATATATATATATATATATATATATATATATCACTTTCAAATATTGAACCATTCAACATCCAAATAAAAAAATAGAATTTGAACCAAAACATGTTGTTTGAATATGGTTGGATGAGGGAATCCAATTTTCTTGTACTCATGTGCAGATATTTTTGTAAACTATCAATTTTCGGTGTTTAAAAAAATTAAATTAAATAGGAACCGTAGAAATTTAAAAATAAATAAATAAAGAAGTTTGGAGAGTAGAAATTTAAAAATAAATAAATAAATAGAAATTGTAGAAATTTTCGGTATGTTGAACTATGTATGTGGAGTGGTTGAATTGTAGAAAATTTTCGGTACGTTAAACTGTACATGTGAAGTGATTGAATTGTACAAATTATTTTAAAAAATAAAAGAGGATGCGGGTCAGCCCATACAGGGCCCGAATTGAAGTCCGCCTAGGGCGGGTTTGGGTTTCATACTAGGATACTCAATTTGCAACCAAGTTTTTTTGGCACGAGCCCAATTTGATTCGAACCCGATCTGATAGCCCGTTTTGACAGGTCTACTTGGCACCGATACAATTCAGTATACATGGTTGAAACTTTATGAGTGAAGGCAAAAATGCTTCATCATAAAATTGAGAATAAGAGCTTGGAGGCATGGTAAGAACAATGAAAGTACCAATTTGGTAGGAAGAAAATTCCTAACCAAGAGAATTTAGCAGATTAAGGAGAAGATAAAAAAAGATTGGTGAGCAAGCTCAATTTTTCTCAAATATTTTAGAATTAAAAAACAAGCAATACTTAAAGGTTCAGCTGAAAGGAAAAATATCTCTCTTAAAGTAGATGGTAAGGGATCTATTGCTACTTAAGCAAGTGGTTCGGGGTTCGATTCTCGGCTCTTGCGAACGTAAGAGACCTTGCTAGAAGACTAGCCCCCGAAAGGATCCGACAATGTCGAAAGGATTAGTTACCTAGTTGCACGAGTGGATACTTTGAGAAAAAAAATCCGTACAAATGTCATAATCTAAATTCATTAGAAAATTCTAGAAATTTAAACGCAGGATAAAAATGGAAATGCTATTTGGGGACAAAGTCTCTCATCCAACCAGGCTTCTTGTGAGTTCTAATGGGCCTAGCTGAGTCCATTTCAGGCCCATCAAAACGCCCAGTGTTTATGTCGTTGTTGACGGATGGTGAGAATTAATTTGAGTGGATGCTTCATAGGGATGAATCACAATGGAGAATACCAAGAACAGGGTGCCTCACTCATTTAAGAATTTTTGACAAGAGCACTTACATAATCATACTAGGAAACATCACGTGTAAAAGAAAAGTCACACTTATCACGATGAAGGCAATTCTGTTAAACATATTATTGATTTTAGTTTGAATTGAACACAACTTATTATACTAGGTTGAGAGAACAAAAGCATGCTCGTGACTTTCACCTGTGTTAAAAAAAGGAGACCCGTTGTGAAAGTTTAAGTTTTGGTCATAGGCATTAAACATTATGTAAAGTTTTTTTTTGGCTTATTATTTAAGTTTGTATTCCGAAAAATTGATCGAATTTTGGTTTTAATTTTTATCATTTTTTTTACAATTTTTTGGTTATGGTCCATGCCGTTAGGGATCCACCGTTAATTGATAACGTGACTAACGAAGTACCACATCAGCATATTATGTGTCTTTTTTTAAAAGTAAAAGGAATATGAAAGTTGACTGAATGTTGGTTTTAGTCCCTATCTTTTTTTTTTACCGGTCAAAGTCCTTAAAAGTTTAAAAAATTTCTTATGGTCCCTGCCATTAGTAAAATACTGTTGATTGCTGATGACATGGCTATGTATCTGCGTAATAATGACCTGCTACCACATTGTCAGATGGCGTGGAGAACCCATCAAGGCAAGCAAAACTCTAGCCACGGTTGACCCAAGATTTCTCAACTTACACGAACTCAATAACTTAAATAAACTCATAGTCATCATTGAAGTATATAAACATTCAATTCTTGTATAAATAATTTGATGTGAGATTTCAAATGAAATAAAATATTATAATTTTTAGTTCTTCGCCCCTTCTATTATAATATTATATAAAAAAAATGCGAAAGACTAAAAATTATAATGTTTTAGTTCATCTCAAGTTCCACATTGAAATATTTATCCAAGAATTGAATGTTTATATATTCCAATGATGATTAGAGTTTTGCTTGTTTTGGTGGGTTATCTATATCATCTGCCAAGGTGACAGCATCTCAATAATTAACGACAAAAACCAATACCAAAAATTTTAAATTTTTAAGGATCATTGATCAGTAAAAAAACGCGTGGATTAAAACCAAAATTCGATCAACTTTTCAGGGACCTTTTACTTAAAATAAAATTTAAAAAAAAAGGCACATAACATGTTGACGTGGCACTGTTATCCACGTCATCAATTAACGGTGGATCCTAACAGCAGGACCAAAACAAAAAAAAAATTAAACTTTTAAAGATTAAAACCGATAAAAAAAGTAAGGACTAAAATCAAAACTCGATCAACTTTTAAAGACAAAAATTTAAATAAGCCAATTTTTTTTATTATGTGTCACAATCCTCATTGAAGGGACATGATTTTGGGTATAGGTGATCTCCCTTCTCAAACAATGCACCAAACTATTTGACTCCTCCAACCAGTATGTGAACCTAGAATTCAATATTTATTTTTTTATCAGCACCTAAAATTCAATATTAACATGTCATCCTTATCCTTATAAATATATTTTTGAAAGCAAGAATAAAACAACTACTTTTAGATATGGATAATAAAAATCTACAATAGAACAATAACCAACTATTCAAATGAGCGTATTGAGTAGCCCCACATCCCCCTTGATCTTTTCATCATGGGAGATGTTAACATGGCTGCTTACACCAAATTTTTATAATTTTTTACATTAACTTTTCAATATTACCCTTATCCTATTACTCACACTCATATATCTATTATTTACACTCATTCCTATTATTTATACCCATGATCCTAAAACCTATATATATATCACTACTCACACCCTATATATTACTACTCACACTCACCTTCTTCTTCATGAAAAACCTCGCTCACCCAAAACATTATTCATTTAAAACCTTGCATACCTTCCTAAAAACTTGATCAATTAAAAAAAATTGTTTTCCCTTTTTTTTTACACATCTTTGATAACAAAAACAAAATGAAAACAAACATTCAACCAAAAAAAATAAAAAGATCGAGGAAATGTTTTTTTTAAACCCAAACAACCCTAATGCTTTTCTTGCCTTTCCATCGTATGTATGCACCTTGTTAAACTTTCTGCTTCATGTCTTTATCATGGTATTGATATTGTTACCACATATCATGGAAATTAAAAGAAGGTATTGAAAGTCTCACATCGTCTGCCTCATAATATATGGCATGGTTTGAATACCTATTGGGTTACTCCTTTCATTGCTAATTGTTGGTTTTGAGATGAAACCTTAACATGGTATCAAAACCAGAGCCCAACTTCTTTCCGGTTGTTATCACTACTAAGAAATCCTGTTTTAGTGACCGAAATGAAAACAGTCACAAATAGTGACCGATTTAGTGACCAATATTGGAAAAAAATATTTTGTGACCAAAATAGTGATTGAAATTTTCAGTCACTAAATCAGTCACCAAACATGTTTTTCGTTTTTTTTTAAATGTACAATTTAGTGACCGAATAAATTCAGTCACTAAAATCGGTCACTAATCAACATAATATTACATTAGTGCTGATTCCCTCCCATTCACTCCACCCCCAAATTATCCCGCCCAAACTCCCTTACTATCTCAAGTCCTCAACATCCCAAAAAAAAAATTCATTAATTTCCCCAACCAAAAACGCACTCCCCCTCTCTCCTCGTCTTCATCTTCTTCCTTTCTTCTACACTCCATAACCACACCTTAAATTTCTCTACCAACAAACATTAACTAAAACTCATCAATTAGACAAAGAAGATGAGTCAAGGAGAATCATGAACCGTCACTGCCGCCACCGTGCCACCCATCGTTACCACCGGCGTTCGCAAAACCGAGGGCGGGGATTTGGTCGCACGGCTCTCCCGGTCGCAGCGCCACCAAGCACGCGCCCCACCGCTGCTGCCCACCGTCAAGCCGTCGCCGCAAGGTCGTCGGAATTCGACGGGGCTGCCACCGTTAGCTTCGTCCCATCCTTCTCTCTATTTTTTCCAACTACCCCTCAAGGTGATTCTCACTCCTATCCATTTGTTTTCGCATTTGTTTGAAGTTGTTAAAATTCTTCGATTTGATATTGATGATACTTGGTTTGCCCTTTCAAAAAATTGATTACATATTCGCAATCCTCATGCTTTGGGTATACTAGAGTGTTGTTTAATTTGATTTTGGTGAACTTTGAATTTTAAGGGTTTTGATAATTTATTATTTGGGGCTTTTGATGTTAGAGGTTTTAATTTATGAAATTGATGTTATATTTGTGCAATGGGAGATTATTATAGCATTAATATGCAAATGGTTTTGTTATTGATTGTACAATTTTAATCTATGGTTAGTTTTTACATTATGTTTAAAATGAGTATTGTTGAGGTATTCTTGGACTTCTAAGGGGATTGAAGATGCAGAGAATGCTGTTGTATTTTAGATTCAATTTGTTTGTGTTATCTTATGTAAATTAACTAATAGTAGGAAACAAATGATAATAACAAAGATGATACAGGTACCAAGTGTTTGTGGAAAGTTTTATGAGAATGATATTAGTTTTTTTTTTATGAGAGGGTAAGAAAGATTAATATTCTTTAATTTTGCAGTATGTTTCTTTGCATTGAAAAAGAAGCTTATCGTAGCTAACTCATTAAGTTACTAGACATTTGATTTTTTTCATGTGTAGGACCCATAGAAGATCGTAGCTAACTTATTAACTCACTAATGTTGTTTTGCAGTAATATTGGAAAATTACTATGACTTTCCCTTTAATGATATAATTTGACTGGAGAAATTATCAACCTTAGAATTGTTTTTTCGAAGCTTGATAAGGGAATGTTTTAAACCTTATGTAATAAATTGATTCAGATTAAATTTCCAGCATGAGTATGGTCTTGCTCTAAAACGAGTATATAAATTATGAGTATTACTCTTAATTAGTATGAGCAACATTATGAGTTGTACATGACAAACTCTTGCTGTGAGTGGTCATGAAAAGGCTTTGAGGAAGATGGCTGTATGTGAGATTTAAGTGCTCATGGCATATGACTCTGGGCTTATAGTATTGTCTATGAATGTGCTCATGGCATAATTATGAAACTTCTTGAGGTCTGTCTGAAATGCTTTTCTTCAATAATTGGCTCTTGATTATGCAACATATTATGAAACTTCTTGAGTGCAGGAGAGGCAATCATTACTGTTGGTTGCTGTTATTCAGTTACTTTTTTGTTTTTTTTCTAAACTTTCAGAGTTAAGGTTGTTGAGTTATCTACTATTGGTTACAAGAGGGACCCTTCAACTTTGAATTTATTTCTAACCTTTTTGTGTTGGTTTTGTCTCTTGTTCCTCCTCTCAATAGTAGGAACCCTTTCAGCATCTCTATCTAGATCAGGTTTGTTTTCATGCTTAACCACCGTTTTGTTCAGCTTTTTGCTTATTCATATAATGTTTCTTGAGAAATGAGGCAGTTTCTGTGTTTCAGGTTTAAGCTTGTGTTTAGTGAGTCATTGAACCCTTGATTTAGTTAGTGACCTTTCATTTCTTTTACTTTCAAGTTTCATGTTTTTTAGTACTCTTGCTTTTTGTTTTGTTTCTTTGCAAGCCCTTTTTGGTAAGAGGCTAGGGTATGCCTCTAATGTCCCTTGAAGACACACGGTATCTATGTCCTGACTGAGTGGGATGAGTTCAAGGCACTTGATTACCAAAAAGTTTACGAAAACAGGCAGAAGCCTGCATTCATATTTGATGGTCAGAATGTTGTGGAGGCTAAAAAGCTGAGGGAGATTGGGTTCATTGTTTATTCCATTGGCAAGCCACCTAGATTCATGGCTCAAGGACATGCCTGCAGTGGCTTAAATTTATCAGTCTGGAGTTGCCTCTATATTGTTGAATTTATCAATCTTTCACCACTACAGCATTTTTGACTTTAGACCACACCTTTTTTTTTTCCTTTTAAAAAACTGTGGTCAGAACACAAAATAGACCACAGTTTCGCTAATGTGGTTAATAATATGTAAATTTTTCATTTTCCAACATAATATTCAAGGTAACCGTGGCCTATTTCTTTATGCTACGTTTTTCGAAATGTGGAACTTTTAAAGGCCACGGTTTTTTGACAAATTATATTAGACCACAGTTATATACATGTGGCTTATAATATTAACTTTTAAACTGTGGTCAAAAGTGTTATATAGACCATGGTTTTTATAACAATATTTTACACCATGGTTCATCTTGTGTGGTTTATAATATTAACTTTTAAACCGTGACCAAAAATGTTTTATGGGTCACGGTTTTATAATAATATGTTACACCACAGTTCATTAAGTGTGGTTTATAAAATTTGATAAAAAACCTGTGGTCACAAGTTATATAAAATTTTAGCGGGATTAGTCTAAGCGGGAACTTGAATAAAATAAACAAAAACGAAGCAACATACATCTGATTGTTGATTTCTATTCTCTCTTAAACTAATAAACTAAACTAAAAAAAACACAATATCACTCTCTCTCTCTCTCTGAAACGCGATCGTCACTTTCCTCTTCTCTTGGCGAAGCTCGCGAGTCGTGACGGTCGATCTCCATTTGATGGCGGCGGTCTCTAATCGTCGGCGACGGTGGCCTCTCTTCGTCGGCGACGGCGGCGGTCTCTCCCCCGAGCAAACCCTATTTCCTCTTTTCCAAGGTATGCAGCCAACAATATTACTTCTTTTGTATCTTGTGGGTTCTCTTCACTTCTCCAACAATATTACTTCCTTTATTCTTGTGTTTCTGCTTGGCCTTGGTTTTTGGTTTTCAATTCGGTCTCTATGTTTATATACTTGTCATCCCGTGGTTTATGGGTGTCGGGTGGGAGAATAGTGAATACTCCCAGTCCCAGAATACAATAATAATACAAGGATGCAATGGAATGGGAATGAGGGGTTATGACTTATGATGTAAGCTGGGTGTGGTGGTAGACGAGTATTTCAATTCCATTCCATTCCAGTCTTGTTTTAATTTCTCTTCTCTGTGACTTGATAATGAGTATCATCATGATTTGAGACTATGTTCCTGTGCGTCGAGTTCCGGATGGCTGTATTTTACAGTAATCACAATTTTCAATATTTATTTTTTATTTCTTGATGAATCTGCTAACAGGATGCACCCAACACAGCTTTTGTTTGAAAACATGTTAAGTACTTGGACATGTAATGGATTGATATCTAATAGTACATGATATTATTCAGGTTAGTTGTTTGCTTGGTTGTACTTGGCTGCAATCAGTACGTGTTTAGTTACTGAGTTGTATTGAATCAAATAAGAATATAGTACATAGAACAAATGTCTGAGGCTCTGAGCTAACCTTAAATTTTATAAAGTCCATTAGAAGAGTTCATGAATTAAGAAAAAAAAAGAATATAGTACTTAGAACAAAAGTCTGGAGGATTCTCAAGTCCATTAGAAGAGTTCATGAATTAAGAAAAAAAAGAATATAGTACTTAGAACAAAAGTGTGAGCTAACCTTAAATTTTCTAAGAACGCTGCTACCTGGTCTGCTGTTTTGGTCTTAAGGAGGATTCTCAATGTTGCTTGGGTTGATTTTTCAATGCTTCTAAATCTGGTTTTGTGTTTGCTGGTGCTGGCTATGTTTTTTGGTGCTGCTAGGCGTGTATTTTGGTTGTGTTTTTTGGTTGTGTATTTTGCTGGTGTTGTGTTTTTTTGCTGCTGCTAGGCGTAGGTGTGTTAGTTGCTGCGTTTGGTTTTTTTTTCAGCACGGTTGGTATCTTGTAATTATTGGTTTCTTTTCTTTGGGGTTGGAAGCATATCTTTTGCTTCTTTCCTTTAATAAAGCTTTTTTCTTATAAAAAAAATCTTTACTGATTCCTGAGAACTTGACACCCTCATCATGAATTAGAAGTTTAACATCATGAATTAGAACTTAATACCCCTTCTAGCATTTATGTTCTTTGGTCTGTTCAAGGTTTAGTTTTGTTTTACTGTGAATGAAGTTTAACATCATGAATCTTTAAGAAGTATTTTGGAAAAGCTATGACCAACTGAATTGCGGTTTCATGGAGAAAGTCCCAAGAAAAAGGGTTTTGGTTCTAGATGGAACTGAAATCGTTATCTTCTCTAATACTACATGCCTCTATTTCTAACATGCAGCTACTGTGCACATAGAAGATTCCTCATGCTGCAACACATTAGTGCACCCTAAGTCTTATGCTAACTTTTTCCCATCACAGTTTCTCATAAACCCATAGTTTTAGCACACCACCAAATGCAGCTATTGTGCACATAGAAGATTCCTCATGCTGCAACACATTAGTGCACCCTAAGTCTTATGCTAACTTTTTCCCATCATTTTGGACCTACTACGTTGCTCCAGGTCTCCATCCCGCGATAAGCCAATATAATCAAAACCACACCATTTATCACATTATCACTCATAAAATAATCAATTTTCAAACTTCACAGTTTATCTTTTAGTCAGAAAGGAAAAACTTCAGCCAGAGAATACGGAAACTCCACCATGGTACCAATACTACTTTAAGCACAGAATCAGATACATATACCGAACATGAATTTCATCCTTATTCAACACTTATTGAGAAAATTTCTAATCAAAAGATGCAAACAGAAAATTGATCAAAATCTCAAACTCGTGATACTTCTTATATTGCTCAATTCCCTAACCTAGAAGTCCAGAACTAAAATGTAAGACCTTCTCCAATCTAGACTTCATCAGTTCAAACTCGTGAGAACTTGACACCCTCATCATGAATTAGAAGTTTAACATCATGAATTAGAACTTAATACCCTTTCTAGCATTTGAAGTCTTGTTCAAATCTTTATGTGTTTTCCGTAGTTCAGCTAAACCATTTCCTGCTTTATTCTTTGCTCCATGGAAGGAAACTTTTCAGTTTTAAAAAAAAGAGATTGCAAAAGGGCTTGATTTATTGGAATGGCAGGAAGATTGTAATTGTATTCTTCAAGGCCACTATTCTTAGATAATAAGGAAAAAAAACAGAATGCTTTACTGTACGAAGTTCTGTGTACAATTGAAGTATTAGACTAACTACGATCGATATATATGGTTATAATAGAAAACATAAAACATTGTACTCTAGTAACATTATTTGGTTTTCTTTTTACTGATTTATATATGGCCCGAGGAGCATTACTTCTCTGTTTCAATTATGTATTAATATATGTGTATTTCTTGTAATATGGTATTTATTGGGTTCAGGAGCAGATTTTAGGTGCAGCAAGGTTTTGGTGAGAGCTCAGGCACTTATCATCTTCATTGTTATCCAAGGTACAATTCACAAATACTTTTTCACAATAATTTAATTGTAGAGTAATTTATTTTATACTTTGATTGTTGTATGGGCAAGTTAATCTTTCAATTTTATAATTTTATAAATTGGTATAATAATTTTTAAATTCAAAAAGCCTGCATCTTGAGTGCAAAGTTACATATGAGTGCAAAGACCCTCTACTGGTTGCTCAAAAATATGGACTCCTTCTTCCATGTGGAGACTTCTGTTTGCAAGGAAATCTGTGCATCTATTTCCTTCTCTATATGTATGGGAGAGAATGATGCTCCAGTCGTTTTTAATCCACATTAGGATGTGATTCATCATGCTGTTATGATTGTTGTTGTTACTGTGAGTCCCTTGCTTGTTCAGCATGTCTGTGAGTCCCTTGCTTGTTCAGCATGTCCCTGGAATTTATTCAGAAAGAGTGATAGAATTTATTCAGCTTACAATTTATATTGCAATTTATTCAGAAGGAGTCTACCAGAATTTGTTAAGAACACAACTTGAAAAATTGATTTTTTTTTCATCCTTACAGTAACACAGCTTGGATAGAAATTTGAGTAAATTAGCAACTTAGACTTCTTACTATTCTTATCTTGCTATTAAGCCAGTAATTATAATTATTGATTTAGTTAGTCCTGGATGAAAAAAAGATAGCTTTAGTAATATGGTAGAAATAACACGGTGATAATTTTATCTATGACATTAATTCTTATTTACTAGGGTAAACTTCGAGATTCAATTCAAGAGTCAAGGGAATCTGCTGAAAAAACTTTTCGATCGTTGCTTGGCAAGGAAAGGTCCGGTAGAGTGCGTTGCTATGGAAGAACTGTCACACCGTTTAAAAAAAATGAAGAAATTGCTGCTCTAAAGAAGCAATATGCAAAAGAGAAGAAGGAACATGAAAATGAGATGAATAAAATGAAGATGCTTGTAAGAAGTTTGTTGAAGCAAAACAACTCAGATTTGGATGACGAGGCTTTGGATATTATGGTGGAAAATGCTATAGCCAATGAAAATAGTGTATCACTTTATTCTTCTACATCGACCAATATTCCTAATATTGACAAGGTATAATTTGTGATCCATTTATCTGTACATGGAAAATGTTAAATTCTAGTTTCGAATATGTTACTATTCTTTGCTTTTATTATTAGTCATAACATGGTATTTTATATTTTCACACATGTAGGTTGGATTGGAAGGTTATGTTCAAGATATTGATGATGAAGAATAATAATGAGAGGGTGGTCAGAAAGGTTACGTACACATATAAGTTGGAGAGGAAGGCCATGATGAAGATATTGATGAAGAATATTAATGTAGAAATTTTTGCTATTCTATCCAATAATACTTCGGATAGTTGTTTTGCTAATCCTTTTTCTACTGTTTGAGTGATGCTGACCTGTTGTTTTATGATGTCAGAAAGAACTATTCGTATTTGTTTTGTTACTACAATCTAGCCATTTATGCGAGGCTTGTATGCCTTTGTATTTTTGGGTGGGGTTGGCTTGTTTTGTTTGGAATATTGATTTTGATAAGATTCTTAACTATTCTAATATATATTATAGTATTGTGTTTGGATCTTATGTTTTTATTGTTCTTTCTTAACCATGAATAATCCGTGTGTGTACTTTTGGTTTTGGGATGGATGAATTTTTTTTATATAAAATTTGCATTCTCATCATTTATAGGTTTTAAACAATGTAAAGAAAACCGTGGCCAAAACGATGTAAAAAAAATAGTGCTAGAATAGTAAAGAAAACTGTGGCCAAAAGGATGTACAAACCGTGGCCAAAACAATGTAAAGAAAACCGTGGTTAAAACTATGGAAGAAAACCGTGGCAAAATATTCTAAAAAAACCGTGGCCAAAAAATAGAAGGAAAAACCGAGGCTTCAATACTTGACATTAAACCGTGGTTTAAAGAAAGAACCACAGGTACCGAGCCGTGGCCAAAATGAGGATAAGAAAACCGTGGCCAAAAGAATATAGAGAAAACCGTGGCCTAAATAAAACCGTGGACTAAATGCATTACATGGTCTGTTCATAGTTTTAGGCGACGGTTTTAAAAAATCGTGGCCTAAACTGAAAAAACCGTGGCCTATTAGAATAGTCCACGCCAGCTACTACTACGCACGTAAAACCGTGGTGTAACGATTAGGCCACAGTTTTTTGACCTTATACCACGGTTTTAGAGCGTGGTCTAAGTCCAAAAATGCTGGAGTGCACAGAGAATGCCCTCTTTTGATATATTATCATGCTATTGTTATAGAGTTTAGATTTTTGTTGTTGTTGTCTCTTTATGTTACTTTAATTTGCTCAGGTTTTTTTGGCATGTTAGAGCCAAATTGCCAAACTATTGTCCTTAGCTAGCTAAAGATCCTTATTTGTTGACTTGGTTTATGTAATAAGTGAGTACTGGTGGAAATTTTATACAATGGAATATCATTTCTTTATGTTCCTTTGTTTTTTTACTTTTCATGGGATGCAATACTTTTTTGTTCTGTCACTGTCTCTTTCTCCTCTATCAACCTTTCTTTATGAAAATAATTTATCTAAGAATTGTTCTTAACAGATTTTCTAAGAATTGGATCTGATTCTTTGGGTATACAAGCATTTGGATTCAGCTCTTAAATACTATGGTTTGTGCAAATATATCTTGTTGCTCTTCTTTGCTGTTGCAGGACAATTATTCAATTTGAAAAGTTGGGAAATATACCCATTTATTGTTGCTTGATTTGTGATAATTTATTAGGAGAATTATTTTTTAAATCTTATTATATAACCTTTATCATCTCTTTTGCACAGATAATGGAACTTACGCTATGGAAAAGATACTCACTCATAATAATGAATAGTTGGAGGGAGTTAGCAAGGTTGTTAGTATATTGTCCAAAGCTTGTGCAAATTGTTAGATATATGGAGTTTACTTATTGTTTATGTAAATTGTTGTATTATTAGTTTCTATTTTCTTTCCTTGGAGACATACTTATGAGATATCCATTGCTTGTGTAAATTATTAGATTTCTTACATTTTAGTTCTTTTTATTCACATGATTATATTGTAACAATTAGGCTAACTGAATATCTGAGATTTTTTATAGCTAAATGTGATGTATGATCACTATTATAATATATTTTCTTTAATCAATTTATTTGGTGTAGAGATTTCTCCAAATTTTTTTTGACCGTTGGAAATGGTAACAATTCTTGTAGAGAATGTAGCTAATATATATTTTGCGATAAAAACAATCATTACTAGTTCACAAAAAAAAAAGTCATTAGTAATGAAAAAGTTGCAGTCACAAATTTCTTAAATAGTGACTGAATTTTCCGTCACAAACTTCAAAAATCCGTCACTAATAGTCACGGTTAGTCCTGTTTTACCTTTTGAGACCATTTTAGCGATGATTAGTAATTAGTCACGGTTTCTTCGGTCACTAACGTCAAACTTTCCGTCACTAAACTGGTCCCTTTTTCATTTGGTAACCACTTTAGCGACGGAATAAAATTTTTTGTGACTGCAAATTTCTGTCACAAATTAGCGACGGAATAACAAATTAGCGACGGAATAGTTTTTCCGTCACTAATTACTTTTTGACCCTTCTTTTAGCGACTGCATCTATTCGGTCACTATTTCGGTCACTAACCTTGTTAGCGACCGAAATTTACGGTCACTAAAAATAAATTTTTAGTAGTGATATATATATGGTTTTTTTTTAAAATTATTAACCCTATCGGTCCGGTCCGGTCCCAACGGTCTAAGAAAATCTGAGATCGTGGACCGGACCGGATCGTGAGACTGGACCGAATTGCATTTTTTGGTCCGGTCCGAGCGGTCTTGTGGTCTCGGACCGGATCACTTACACCCCTAACCATAATTACTTCCAAATTTTATTTTCTTAAGAAAGATATTCATTCCAAAAGAAATTAATAAGAATTACAAAATGTATTGAAATCAAAGTCAAATTACATAAACATTGAAAAAAATCAAAACAATACCATATGATTCCAGTAAACCAACAAAAACATATAAATCCAACCTATGTGATTTCAATATACCAACAAAAACTAGTAACTTAAAAATGGCAACAGAACTGCACATACAGTACAACAGCAGAAACAACATGCCCATAAATATTTTTTGAGCCTACATTGATAACAACCAGAAAGTAGCTCAATAATAATAATAATAATAATAAGTAAAAAAGAGATTTAATGAAATGAAGTTGGTCACTTGGTGTAATCCGGAGAACAACACATAAAGAAAATTTGTAACCAATTATGAGTAGAACAGAATTTGATGCAAATTAAGTGAATCTTTCGTTGTTGTTTTCTTAATTTATGTGAAGGAAACTTAAAGATGAATAAGGCGGAAATAAACATAAGGTCACCTTTCTTATTAGTTTTATTAGAAGTCAAAGATTACTAATCATACTTTTACTATAAGTCAGAACTGTTTTTTTTTTTATCAGCATCATCACATCATAATAACATCTATCATATTGTGCTAATACTACACTACTAGTCCTAATTAAATAATGAAACAAATCAGAAGTATAAATAGGAAATAAATTCTAAGAGATTATCTAGCTAAAATATTCTACGATACACTAACAATATTTTAACATATTTTCCTTATATCCTAAAAGACATGAAAACATGAAAAAGAATAAAATTAGCAAGCATAATTACCATGATGCTCTTGTCACCTCTGGCTACACAATCCCATACAAATCTTGATACCTCAAAAGAGTTAACCTAGATAAGAAAGAATTTCAAGGCATATAAGGAAAATAAAATCAGTAACAATGATAATTCAATTACAATGTGAATGGAGTATAAGAAATCCTTCCAAGTTCTAAGCAAAGCATGCCAAACCAGTAAATGGCTTTGTAAAATATCAGATGCCATTTAACAAAACAGCAGAGACTACATCTGAATGACTAATATAATAACACATATATGTTATAAATATGCCTCAATCCCAATTTCTTCTAAAATAACAGCAGACACTATCCCTTGCCTCAACCTCAGACTAGGATCCAATTTTTGCTGACTCCCAAGTCCTGCTCTATACTTCATGGCTTGTGCCTAGACAGGACTACTTATCATTCCACTTTCATCCCTTCCAACTCCTTGTGAATCAAATAATTCATATAACAACAAACAAACACAATGTGAAAAAGTAATACCGAGAGAGAACATCAAATGTCCCGGACAATGAAATACTTAGATGCAACCCCAATTAAGACCATATTAAGAAGGAAAAGGAGTGTTATACATCATAAATCAGTCTATTTTCATTTTTGATAAGAAAAATTCATTGATAAAAAGAAGAAGTACAAAACATACTTTTCCATACTCAGTACCAACAATATATATAGTTTTCCATACTTTCATTACAAATCTAATTGCATGGACTTTCCCCTCCTAAAATAGAAATCAAACACAATATGAGAGCAAGCAATTAATGTATTGGATTAGCCACTAGAACAATGACATCGCTACCTTGTTGAGCCTTTCTTTGATCCATAATCCTCTAGACTACCACAACATTTGCTGGCTCTTTTTCCCCAGAAACCAATCTTTAATTTTATAACAGAAGGATCGCACAGTCCCACTACTACTACTAAAAAAAAGCCTTGGTTGACTCTGTTCGGAAATATAAAAGGCAGGAAGGTGGGGGTCATGTACTAACAACTAACTTAGATTTGCATATTCGTATTTTTTATTTACCAAACCAAAAGTGAACAACTTACATGTGATGACCACAGCTAGATCCCCGGTTAATCCCACTAATAACCTGAAATTGAGATCATATAACCATCATATCCATAAATCTTCAGTGCGATAATAAGCACACACACAATTTTCAATTGTATGGTAAAAATGCTAACTAGTATAGAAACACAATCCACAGGAGTTCCTAAATTATATATATTAGAAAAACAAAGAAATTCGTGTTACTCTTTGTTTAGGATTGGAAAATAAATAGTTATTGGGCCAAGGCCCGTTAATAAGGAAGCAAATGGAAAGGGAAAGCTTCAAATGGCCCATAAGGATTGTCTCAACCCAAGACAAGACCCCACATCAACAATGGCAGAAAAGGTGGAAGCGTCCTCTGGCCAGAGCGTCCTCAAACCACACCATCCCTCTGAAGCTAAACAAGGACCTCGGAAGTCACTTCTCCTTGGGCCCAACGCTCAACCAGCCATGTCAATCAGAATACCATAAGTGGGAAAGATACCATTTCACTCAAGTGCCAAATGTAGTATGCCAGGGAAGAAGATGCCATTTCACTCAAGAAGGAAAAGGTACTGTTCATCTCCCCTACCAAGACTGAAGAGAGCAACGACCAGTAGGAAATGGAGGGAAGATCACAGTGTCCAGCAGACAAAGAGAAGGCCAAACTTGAAGACCAAGACATAAGCCTTCTATATAGAGACCACCACTGATGATAAGGAGAGGCCAACAAGAACCAACACAAGTTGAAACCAGTAAACACCATACTCAGAGAATTACAACGACATCACCATAGAGAGATCTCAGAGAGTCTTGAGAGGAGAAAACTGAGAGCGTCCTATGAATCTTATCATCTTTCACTGTAACTCTTGATAGCTACGCCCTCTTTCTCTCTTGTATTTCTCTCTCAATGAAAGCAATAAAATGAGGCCTTGATTTCACTAAGTCTACGAACCCATTTCTTTTATTTTGCATTCCTGTTATTTTCCTTGCAAAATACAATAAATTCCTGGCAGAAACAATTGGCGTCGTTGCCGGGATAATCATGGCTTCAACGCTAGAAGGAGACACTCCAGGAGATTTTCAGAGAGGAGTAATCGAGGATGGTACCAGGATCACTGTTGGAGGAAGCTTTGGGCCCGATGCATCACGAGTCGTCAATCCTGGAGGGAAAGCAGCAAGGAGGTTAACCTTCAGCCCAGAGAGTGACCAAGAAGAACCTTTCTTCGACGCTTCTAAAAAGGAGCAAGGTCGTGGAGAAGAAGATACGAAGCAGCCAAAGGGTTCTCAGAGTAGAGGAGAGTCTGGTGTGCAAGTAACTCTGGACGCTTCCGTCCTCAGCAACATCATAGCTAACCAGAATGCCTTGGCTGAGATGATTGCAAACTTCAAAGCCCAGAACGCTAAAACAAAAGAAGAGGCTGAAGCGTCAGAAGCCAGAGCGAAGATGGAAGAAGAGACACGAAGAGAGGAGGAGTTGGAAAAGGAAAGGGTGCAGGTAGAACTTGAGGCTAAGAAAACCACAAGTAACGAGGAGGACGCTCCAGTAACACAAGCGGAGTTGAGACGTATTCTGCATACACACAGGGAAGGGGGTAACTCCGTGATAAACCTAAACCCCCCTTCACAGATGACATAATATCTTATTGCTACCCTCTCGGGTATACACCCCCAGCCTACAAGAAGTTTGATGGAACAGGGAGTGCCAGGGAGCATCTAATGACTTATGTAGATGACTTGGGAATCCACAGTTCGGATTTGCGTTTGAGGCTCAGAGAATTTTCAAAGTCTCTGACTGGACGTGCCTTCACTTGGTACTCCAAACTACGTCCAGAATCTATTAGGAGTTGGGAAGAGATGACAGTGGAGTTTTGCAACAAGTTTCTCGAAGAGGAAGCAACCATCCATGTGATGGATTTAGGACGAGTCAGGCAGAGGATAGGGGAAGGCTTAATACCCTTCATAAAAAGATACAGAGATAAGGCACTCAGTTGCAGGGAGACGCTCCCGGAAGCAGATCTTGTATACGGGTGCATTAAAAGCATAGAAGATGGATCCCAAATATTTCTGGCTCTGAGCAAAATTACCACCTTCTCCGAGTTGTTAGCAAGAGCGCTGGATGTGATAGAAGCAATGAATAAACAAGGAGGAAAGCAGACCCGGGACCAAACAGCTTTTGATGTCAACGCTGTGGAAGATAAGAACAGGAAGAGGGATTACAGGGCGGTCCCAGGGAAATATGAGAAAAGAGAACCCCCACCTGTGTTACCTGCTTCCATTCCCAGAGAGATGGTGTATGAGCTTGTAGAGGAGTGACTGAAAGAAGGAATACTGAAGGAAAGAGTGGAGAAGCGTCCTCTGACATGACAGGAATATGAAGACCCTACCTTTTGCATCTTTCATAGGCACAAGGGTCATAGGACAGTGGACTGCTATGTGATCAGGTCTGTGTTCCAAAAGCAACTTGCTGCAGGGAAGGTGCTGTTGCCAAAACAAGGGGCTGAGGAGAGTTTGGGGACGCAGCCTTTACCCATACATCAAGTGGGTGTTATCAAGTGGGGGGAATGCCAGCGCTGCCAACGCTCCTCTTGCCAGGGTGGCTAAGGCACATGCCACTGCAATCATGTTCAGGGAGCCCCCTATGACGCATCCAGGGTTCTGCCATAATAGGCCTTTGTATGTGGAAGCAGTAATAGAGGGTGTACGGGTCAGGCGTGCCATGGTGGACAACGGTTCTGGGGTGAACATTCTGCCTACTCACATTTTTGCTATGCTAGGCATACAAGGGTCAAGACTTAAGAAATCTGAAACTGCTTTGAGCACGTTCAATGGGGACTCGGTGGAAACAAGAGCTTGTGTTGTGGTCCAATTAGAGGTGGGTCCTATAAAAACTCTCAACACATTTCATATCGTAGATGGGAATCCAAGTTACCACATCTTGCTGGGACGCCCTTGGATTCATTTACACCAATGTGTACCTTCTACTCTGCATCAATGTATCAAGTCCTCATACAAAGGCATAGATATTGAGATCCCAGCCACCAAAGCGCCCTTCGACGCATCAGAAATGCATCTGATCGATGCATCTGTGTTTGACAAACTTGCACCGCCAGGAACGAGCAAGGTTGAGAGGGACACTCGAATCAACATCAAAGGAAAGGAGAAAGCAACCCCAGCCAGAGAGTCTGTCTTTAAGAGGCTTAGTCTGCCACCCAAGGAAGGCGCCCCAGGGCCAGTAAAAACAACAAAGTTCAAGCTACAAAAACAACACCACCCGCAAGGGGGAAGCAGATGGGTCATCTTATAGGAAATCGCGGGGCTGGCCAAGCCAAGCCTCCATGACCTGGCAAGTCCCATGCTCCTTAAGGTGTTAAGAAGAAAGGACACCTTCAGGGCCCAAGAAGATGTCATGGCTGTGCAGGAGGTAGAACCAAAGAAGAATAGAAGCTTGGAAGATATTAATGTAGGAAGGGAAGGAGAGCACATACCCCTGTTCATTTCATCATCCCTCACTGATAAAGAAAAGGAGGACCTAATTTATTTACTCAAAGAGTATAAGGAAGTATTCGCATGGACATATGAAGAGATGCCTGGGCTGAACCCGAAGCTAGTCACCCACAATCTAGCTGTAAGAGCGGATGTTGTTCTAGTAAAGCAAGCTGCCAGGAAATTCGACCCAGACATTGAGAAAACCATCAAGAAAGAAGTGGAGAAGTTGCTAAAAGCACAATTTATCAAGCCAATACAGCATCCAACTTGGTTAGCAAACGTCATCCCAATCAAGAAGAAGAATGGGCAGATAAGGTGCTGTGTAGATTTCAGGGATCTTAACAAAGCATGCCCAAAAGACGACTTCCCTCTGCCAAACATAGACAACATGGTTGATGCTACCGCAATGCACGAACGCTACTCATTCATGGATGGATTCAGTGGGTACAACCAGATCAGAATGGCACCAGGTGATGAAGAGAAAACTGCGTTCAGGACGCTTGTGGGGAATTTCTTCTACACGGTCATGCCGTTTGGGCTTAAAAATGCAGGGGCCACGTACCAAAGAGCTATGACAGCAATCTTCCACGATATGATGCATGAGATTGTGGAAGATTACGTGGATGATTTGGTGGTAAAGTCCAGGAAAAAGGAGCAGCACATGGAGCACCTGAATGCCGTCTTTGAGAGGTGCAAAAAATACAAACTAAGGATGAACACGTTGAAATGCAAATTTGGAGTCTCATCAAGGGAATTTCTTGGCTTTGTGGTACACAAGGAAGGGATCTCAGCTGCAGAAGACAAAGTTCAAGCTATAAGGGATTTGAGAGCGCCCAAGACGCAAAAGGAACTGCAACAGATGATGGGGAAATTGGGGTATATACGAAGGTTCATTCCAGCTTTGGGAGAACTCCTGGGGTCAATGAGAAAGCTTTTAAAAGGCAAAGAGGCATTCAAATGGGAGAGAGAACATCAAGAGGCCTTGGATAGGATCAAGAAGATACTCATGTCTCCCCTGATCATAATTCCCCCACAGAAAGGTGTCCCCCTTAGAGTTTACCTAGCCACCACCAAGACATCAATTAGTGGACTTCTTGCCCAAGAGGTGGATGATTCAGAGCGTCCTATTGCATACTGGAGCCGAATGCTCAAAGACGCCGAGGCCAGGTACTCAGCACAGGAGAGGGAGTGTCTAGCTTTGATGTATGTGTCTCAAAAATATAGACACTACTTCCAGGCACACACTGTACATGTCATGACCAAATCGGCAGGGATCAAGCATTTGTTACAAGGGGCTGACCTGACAGGAAGAGTGAGCAAATGGGCCTTTACACTCACAGATTATGAGATACAGCTAGTGACGCCCACCGCCTTGAAAAGTCAAGCCTTGGTAGACCTGATCATAGTATGTGCTACGAATGAAGAAGAAGGATCAGAAGAGATGGTCAACATGGCTGAAGAGGAAGAAATTTGGACACTCATGTTTAATGGCTCCCCGTCTTGTCCAAAAGGGGGGGCAGGCGTGGTGTTGACAAACAGAAGGGGGGAGGAGTTAACATTCGCATTCCAACTTGATTTCCCCTACACTAACAACGAGGCCAAATACGAGGCTCTTCTACTGGGGTTGAAAATAGCTGAAGAAATGGGAATCAATAGCATGATAGTAAAAGGGGATTCAAACCTGGTGATTCGACAATTGAAAGGGGAGTATGGCGTGAAAGAATCCTTACTAGTGCTTTGCAGAGAAAGAGCCTTAGAGGTCATGGAAAAATTCAGAGTGGGATCGCTGGAGCACGTGCCCAGATCTGAAAATATAAAAGCAGATGCTCTGGCTACTTTGGGGAGCAAAATCGCGATGAATGGAGAAAAACAGGCAGTCTATCTCCGGAGGGAGCAGCAGTCCCAAGTAAAATAAGGAAAGATGGAAGAAGAACATAGAGATGATTGGAGGACGCCAGTTAGGAAAGAATTAAAGAGTAAAATGCTAACAAAAGCGTCCAGAGACTTCTGTTTGGTGAGGGGAATCCTTTACAAGAGAAACAGGGAGGGACTCCTCATGAGATGCGTGGCGGAAGAAGAAGGACTGAAGAAAATGGTCCAGCTACACGAGAGTATCTGTGGACAAGTGGGACCAGGATTGTACAGATGCTTGCAAAGAATTGGTGTATTTTGGCCCACCATGAAGACACACTGTGATTCCTTGCAAAACTTTTGTGTTCAATGTCCGGATTGCAAAGAAGAAGTAGAAGTCCACCTTGCAGATACATAATGGATCCATCCCATCAAGGAGTACTTGGAACATGGGATCTTACCAGGAGACAACATGGAAGCTGAAAAGATAAAAAATAAAGCTGATAGATACTTTTGTGACAAGGGGGAATTGTTCAGAAAGAATTTTGCAGGAGAAGTCTTGAGGTGCTTGAAGAAGATTGATCAAGAGAAAGTAATGGAAGAGGTCCATAGAGGCCCCTGTGGGAGACACCAAGGGGGAAGAGCACTGTATGAATAACTCATAAAGATGGGATATTTTTGGCCAACGATCAGGGAGGACTCCGTTGATTTTGTGAGAAGGTGCGAGCAGTGTCAAAAGCATGGGCATAAGATCCACGTGCCAGCCAACAGCATGAAGAGTCTGAGCGCCCCTTATCCCTTCCATACTTGGTGCATGGACTTCGTGGGGCCTATAGATCCCCCATCAAGGGGAAGAAGATGGATCTTGGCAGCTACTGAACACTCAACAAAGTGGGTCGAGGCTATTGCGTGCAAAAGAGCGGATGCGGACACTACTGTCCAATTCATAAGGGATAATATCATATGCCACTTCGGGTTACCCAAAAGGATTATATCAGACAATGGCACTCATTTTATCAACAAGAAAGTGGAAAAGATCCTGGCAGAATATGGGGTCACCTATCACAAATCTACCCCTTATTACCCTCAAGCAAATGGCCAGTCAGAATCTACCAATAAGGCATTGATCAGGATTCTATCAAGAACAGTAGAGGACTCGCCCCAAGAGTGGAGTGAATATTTGCCTTTGGCTTTGTGGGCTTATCGTGTTACAAAACATGGCACGACAAAAGCGTCCCCCTTTTCACTGGTCTATGGGGCAGAAGCAACGTTGCCAGCAGAGATGTTAGTACCTTCAGAACGCTTGATCACACAGAATGAGGAGGGTGCTGTGGAAAGAGCTGAAGCAGTTGAAGGTATGAGAATCAAAGCACAAGACGAGTTACTCAAGCAACAACGAAGGGTCATGCTGGCCTATGAGAAAATGGTAAAGCTCAGAATGTTTGCAGAAGGAGAGCTGGTCTTAAAAGCCACTTATGCTGTCATGAGAAATGCCCACACTAGCAAATGGACACCCCAATGGGAAGGCCCATACATTGTGCAAGAGGCGCACCCCAGTGGCTATTGTCATCTGCTAGAGCCAGAGTCGCAAAAAAGAGTAGCCCCCCTGAACTTTAAATACATCCAGAAGTATTATCCATAGCATGTAGGCACTAATGTTTTGTATGTCACTTTTTGAATACATGAATGAATCAGATGTTATCTAGTGAAAGAGTTGTTTCCCTTTTTTTTAAAAAAAAAAACTTAAGTTGCACCCTGATATGTGCGAAAGCACCCTGATATCTGCAACCTAAGTATAAGTAAAAGACTGCACCCTGATATGCGCAAGAGCGCCCTGATATGTGCAAAAAACTTAAGTTGCACCCCTGATATGTGCGAAACCACCCTGATATGTGCAACCTAAGTATAAGTAAAAGACTGCACCCTGATATGCGCAAGAGCGCCCTGATATGTGCAGAAAACTTAAGTTGCACCCTGATATGTGCAACCTAAGTATAAGTAAAAGACTACACCCTGATATGCGCGAGAGCGCCCTGATATGTGCAAAAAACTTAAGTTGCACCCTGATATGTGCGAAAGCACCCTGATATGTGCAACCTAAGTATAAGTAAAAGATTGCACCTTGATATGTGCGAGAGCACCCTGATATGAGCAACCTGAATATGAATCAAAAACTTGCATGTGCAAAAGCGCCCTTTGTTTCTGAAAATGTACCCAGTTCTATGTATTATAAAGTAAAAACAGGTACAGTGAAAAAGTTTCAGTGCAAGCACCCAGAGAAACACTGTGCAAAAAAAAAAAGGAGGAAGAGAAGAAGAGAAAGAAAAGGAAGAAAAGAAGAAAAAGAAGGGAAGATTCTATTCAAAAGAGTAAAAAAAGAAAAGTCTATTTAAAAAAGCAAGAGATGCAAGATGCACACAAAGACTTCAATTCAAAAGAAGATTGCAAACTCGTCCAATACAGTAGCAAAAGGAAAGCTTCAAGAGCCCATTCCCCAAAAGCCGAGTTTGAATACAGCATAAGCAAAACAGAAATGATAAAGCAAATACAAAGGTCCTACGAGTCCAACAAAAGTAGAGCAGAAATAGAAAAATACAAGAGTTCCAACAGTTTTCAACAACCAAGTGAAACAACAAACACAACAGCTACATCTTAAAAAGAGCGCCCAGAGAAGAAGCCTTGCAAATAGCAACATAAGACTCTTGTTGAGAGTCCAATTCAGCAAGATCAGCTTTCACACTTGTCAGATCAGCAGTGGCCTTGGACAAAGTAACAGAAATATAAATGATCAAGCTCTCCAAATCAGCACGACACTCCAACAAAAGTTGCCTCTTTGCAATAAAAGTCTCCTCATCAAAGGAAGGACGTTGGCCCTCCACTTGTCTAATTGCACTGTCAAGCCAAGACCCCGAATATTGATGAAGTTTGAGAGTCAGCAAATAATCCAACGGGGAAGATTTTTTATCCCAAGAAAAGGAATCCACATCCTGGTTCACAGTAAGCTTCAACACATGCAGCATGGTATGAAGTCCAGTTTCATTAAAAATCTGAGGCAAATGCAGCCCAGGCAGCACTAAATCTGAATGAGCATGGAAAAATGAACTCAAGAACGCTATGTCTTCATCAGAAAGGGGCTTGGTCATTTTCAAAGACAATAATGCTACAAAGGCAAAGACAAAAGGACAATGAGAATGCAAAACGAACAAAATTTTTTTTTAAGCAACAAGTAATGACACTTACGAAAAGAAGCAATACTGGAAGTAGCACCGGGAGCAACTTCAGTTTGAGGAGGAATCTCTTGAGCAGAAGTTAAGTCAATAACAGTGTGAGATGGGACTTTTCGAACAGGATCAGGGGTAGCAGTGGCCTCAACTCTTTGAGAAGAAGCAGGGGTAGCAACAGTCTCAGTCCTTTGAAAAGAAATAGGAGTAACAGTAATGTGAGGGGCACTCTCACGAACAGGAGAGTCAACAACAACGCCCCTTGGAGAAACTGAAATACCAGCTGGAACGTCTTCCCCAGGAGGAGACTTTGAAGAAGCATCTTCAGGAAGGGTGCCAGGGTCCACGTTCATGGGTGAGCCCGAAGGAGAAAGAGTGGCAAGTGGTTCGACTTCCAAAGGAGTAGGAGCCTCACCTTCAGCAAAATTACCAGAAGCAGAACCAGATGAAATGTGTTCAGAAACAGGGGTACCTTTGGATTTGGGCTTGGGAGCAATGAACCTTGGTGGAGAGCGAGCAGATGGAACCTTCACTTTGGTAGCAGAAGTAGGGCGCTTGGCCCTAGAAGTATCTGATAAAAGTAAGCAAACGCAGTAAGAACATAACAGTATATAAGCAAAGAAGAAATAACACTGTAAGCAACAAGGCAAATAAAATAACACAAGAAGGTAGGACAACACAAGGAAGAAGATAGCAGGGAAGTTTGGCTTTAGAAAAAAGGGAAATCGAACCAGAAAGGACAGGATCAGCAGAATGCTTTTCCCCTAACACCCCATCCTGAGAAGAACCAGTGTTGGAAGAAGAAGGAGATGACTGATGACCCCCAGAAGAAGGAACCTTAGCATCCTGGACCACTCGATCATCCTCAGAAGAAGAATAATGAGCCGCAATGGATGCACCAGTATCATCCTCCTCTTCATCCACTAAATCAACATGATCAGGAGTGGAAAGGGTTGGAGAAGAAGCACGGGCCATCAAGCGAAGTGAGCGCCGAGAGGGAGTGGAAACTGGGGCGCTTCCTTTTGTCTTAGAAGGAAGACTTGAGGTCTTTTTAGCAACAGAGGGCTTTGGGATTGGGGGACCAGAGGCAGAAGCCTTCTGCTTACCTTTTTTCGAAGCAGTGGATGTGGAAGGGGAAGATGCCGGAGTTTTCCTTTTGCGAGTCTGAGGAGCAGAGCCAGTTGCACCTGAAAGTAAGCAACACGCTATATCTGAGTATAAAAATAAAATAAAAGAAAAAATAGCATTTGTAAAAACAAAGAGTACCTTTCTTCAAGGGAGTAGCATAATAAGGGTCCATAAAGGAGATGGGCACAGCTAAAGGAGTGATGAGATTAGGGGTCGCCTCAAAGCTACGAAGACGCTGTAGTACACCCTGGTGAGAGTCCAGCCAGCTTTGAAGGACACTGCCAGTAAGAGTGGGAGAAATGTAGAAAGGGAAAGAGTCTTCCGAATTCGAATCCTCAGAAGTTCGAAAAAGCACTAACTGAAGAGCTGCTTCCACCCCTATAGGAGCAACATGGAGGCCGCAGGGGGGCTGATCCCAACCGAATTGACGAACAACCCTATCTGGTCTATAAGCATAAGGCCATAAGGCTCCCCCATGTGCACTTTTGTTATCAGTAGGGATGAATCAAGGCAAACAACGTGGAGTAAGAATCAAGTTCCAAAGATCAGTAACGCCTTCTGATTTCTTTGAGGCATCATTCCTGGCTGCAAAAAGGAACCTGTCATTGGTATAAAGGTCATGAAGTTGCTCCCCAGAAAGAAACAGTGGCTTAGCATAAGGACGAAACGAGAAGCTTCCCTCATCATCAATCACATGGACCAAAGGACACCTCGGTTTGCCCTAGGACCAATGCCACGACCAGATTTTGAGAGGGTCAGCATCAGCTTCTTCACCAACAGCAACCTCAGCGCCCTCAGCAGCGCCCTCAGCATCATCCTTCTCACCAACGTCCTCTAGTTTGGGCCCCTCCGGACCAAATTTTGGGAAGTGTTCGAACAGGAAATGTTGCAGGAAGGTCAAGTCCAAGTAATAGTTTATGGGAAAGTGCCAAAAGGAATTGCTCAATTGCTTTGCAATCTAGTCTAACCTTGCATATAAGCCACCAAGATATAATGATGACAATGGAAGACGAACCCCTTGTGACAGCATGCTAGCAAAAACGAACACGGAAGGACTCACGGATTCCCACGGCGGGCCAGGGAAAACATAGCGGCTAAGCCAAAACACAATAAAACCTGCTCTGTATAGACCCTCATCAAGGGTATGACCAGATTCAAAGTTATCACCGCAAATTTCACCAAAAAAATACCTTACCCAGTTGGCAAAGGTATGCTTCAAAGAAACCTTTTTACCTGAATGTTGGCCCTTTTAGCCAGACCTGCCAACACCCCTTCCCTTTGAAGAAGACCCTTTCCTCTGCGATAGGATGTCACGATAATGCTTAGCACTCGGAACTATGGCAGCCTTCAATTCCCTTGCCATGTCAAAAAATTTCTCATCAATGTCAGAAAAAGAAAGGTCAGAATCACCAAAAGAGGGTAGCTTCATGAGGACGATTATGTCTTCCAGAGACGAAGTGAACTCCCCCCATGCAGTAATGAAGGTGTGAGTAGTAAAACACCAACGTTGTACCAGCATGTGAAGATCAGTTACTCTCTTGCATACACCAAGTTTGGTAGAAATCTTAATGGCTTCAGCAATCCCTGTACTCTCTAGAACCTCAACGAACGAAGGGTCATCCTTGAAAACAGAGGCAACCCATTCAGGCCAGCCACCAGTCACACTGAGCCTCATATGGATTCGAACTTCTGACCAGGGAAATTCAGCCCTCAACAAACGAGACCGAAGCAGTGTTGGGCCTAAGGTCTTATTGTCAACATCAGTTACAGGTGAGGTTTTCAGATGGGCAAATTCCTATGAGACAACAGTAGCCTTCAAAGGGAAGTTATGAAACAAATTACCAGACTTGGGTGGACCTTCGAATGGAAGAGAGGGGCGAGGAGCGTCTACCCAGCACCGATAACCTTGTTCCACAGGCTCAGATCGTGGAAGAGGGAGGTCGTTTAAGATGGCAATGGAGATGGGTTGGGGGGACGTCCCCTCATCACCAACATATTCAGAAGTATCAAACTCCAGATCTTCACCAGAGGATGTAACAGCACTTGAGCAAGCCATGGAGTTGGAAACGGTTTTTAGGTAAGGGAAAGAAAAAGGGGCTACTATGAGAGAGAGAAGGAGGAAGGTCTTTCAAAATGAGAGGTGGAGAGATGTGGGAACGTGAAGGCATACTTGAAGAGTAACGTTGGAAGTAAGTGGAGGCATGGTTACCAACTGCAACAGCCACGTTTCACGCGATAAGGGGCTGGAAAAGAGTAGGCTTGCAGGCTACCAAGTTTGTATTTGAATAATAGGATTATTTCAAATACAAAAAGGGGCTATTGTTTAGGATTGGAAAATAAATAGTTATTGGGCCAAGGCCCGTTAATAAGGAAGCAAATGGAAAGGGAAAGCTTCAAATGGCCCATAAGGATTGTCTCAACCCAAGACAAGACCCCACACCAGCAATGGTAGAAAACGTGGAAGCGTCCTCTGGTTAGAGCGTCCTCAAACCACACCATCCCTCTGAAGCTAAACAAGGACCTCGGAAGTCACTTCTCCTTGGGCCCAACGCTCAACCAGCCATGTCAATCAGAATACCATAAGTGGGAAAGATACCATTTCACTCAAGTGCCAAATGTAGTATGCCAGGGAAGAAGATGCCATTTCACTCAAGAAGGAAAAGGTACTGTTCATCTCCCCTACCAAGACTGAAGAGAGCAACGACAGTAGGAAATGGAGGGAAGATCATAGTGTCCAGCAGACAAAGAGAAGGCCAAACTTGAAGACCAAGACATAAGCCTTCTATATAGAGACCACCACTGATGATAAGGAGAGGCCAACAAGAACCAACACAAGTTGAAACCAGTAAACACCATACTCAGAGAATTACAACGACATCACCATAGAGAGATCTCAGAGAGTCTTGAGAGGAGAAAACTGAGAGCGTCCTATGAATCTTATCATCTTTCACTGTATCTCCTGATAGCTATGCCCTCTTTCTCTCTTGTATTTCTCTCTCAATGAAAGCAATAAAATGAGGCCTTGATTTCACTAAGTCTACGAACTCATTTCTTTTATTTTGCATTCCTATTGTTTTCCTTGCAAAATACAATAAATTCCTGGCAGAAACAATTGGCGTCGTTGCCGGGGAAATCATGGCTTCAACTCTAGAAGGAGACACTCCAGGAGATTTTCAGAGAGGAGTAATCGAGGATGGTACCAGGATCACTGTTGGAGGAAGCTTTGGGCCCGATGCATCACGAGTCGTCAATCCAGGAGGGAAAGCAGCAAGGAGGTTAACCTTCAGCCCAGAGAGTGACCAAGAAGAACCTTTCTTCGACGCTTCTGAAAAGGAGCAAGGTCGTGGAGAAGAAGATACGAAGCAGCCAAAGGGTTCTCAGAGTAGAGAAGAGTCTGGTGTGCAAGTAACTCTGGACGCTTCCGTCCTCAGCAACATCATAGCTAACCAGAATGCCTTGGCTGAGATGATTGCAAACTTCAAAGCCCATAACGCTAAAACAAAAGAAGAGGCTGAAGCGTCAGAAGCCAGAGCGAAGATGGAAGAAGAGACACGAAGAGAGGAGGAGTTGGCCAAGGAAAGGGTGCGGGTAGAACATGAGGCTAAGAAAACCACAAGTAACGAGGAGGACGCTCCAGTAACACAAGCGGAGTTGAGACGTATTCTGCATACACACAGGGAAGGGGGTAACTCCGTGATAAACCTAAACCCCCCCTTCACAGATGACATAATATCTTATTGCTACCCTCTCGGGTATACACCCCCAGCCTTCAGGAAGTTTGATGGAACAGGGAGTGCCAGGGAGCATCTAATGACTTATGTAGATGACTTGGGAATCCACAGTTCGGATTTGCGTTTGAGGCTCAGAGAATTTTCAAAGTCTCTGACTGGACATGCCTTCACTTGGTACTCCAAACTACGTCCAGAATCTATTAGGAGTTGGGAAGAGATGACAGTGGAGTTTTGCAACAAGTTTCTCGAAGAGGAAGCAACCATCCATGTGATGGATTTAGGACGAGTCAGGCAGAGGATAGGGGAAGGCTTAATACCCTTCATAAAAAGATACAGAGATAAGGCAATCAGTTGCAGGGAGACGCTCCCGGAAGCAGATCTTGTATACGGGTGCATTAGAGACCACCACTAATGATAAGGAGAGGCCAACAAGAACCAACACAAGTTGAAACCAGTAAACACCATACTCAGAGAATTACAACGACATCACCATAGAGAGATCTCAGAGAGTCTTGAGAGGAGAAAAATGAGAGCGTCATATGAATCTTATCATCTTTCACCGTATCTCCTGATAGCTACGCCCTCTTTCTCTCTTGTATTTCTCTCTCAATGAAAGCAATAAAATGAGGCCTTGATTTCACTAAGTCTACGAACCCATTTCTTTTATTTTGCATTCCTGTTATTTTCCTTGCAAAATACAATAAATTCCTGGCAGAAACACTCTTATAAATCAGAAATAGAAAAAGAAATTTATTGAAAGCTCCATTCCATTATAAACCAAATAAATCATAAATGCACCATTCTATTATATTTTGTAATATTGCTTTTTCTACTCCAAAGTAAAAGTGATACATGATTATGATAAATTAATCATTAATAATACAAAAAAATATCAGTATTTGTGATGAGCATGTGTTTTAGACCCACACCATTGAACAATTTATTGAGTTTTCGGGCTTGCTTGCTATCCTAAGGCAGAATTCATGACGCCTTGTGCATTATTGTTGAATTATAAGAATTTGTGTTATTGTATGCTCTTGACTAAGTTGATTTATTGAAGCCTTGGCTTTGAAAAACTGAGTTAAAACCATATTTTATGATATGCTATCAGCTATCCTACTTGCTATTTAGAAACGGATAAAGTTTAACGGAAAGCTATTCTTTGGCCATTATATGCAATATAGTATAATGTTGACATTTAGTGCCGTACTTGCTATGCTACAACGTCACGTGCGTATATATAACAGTTTGAAAAAAAATAAAATTCATTTGAATGCTTAAAAATATGTCTTACAAAACAATGAATATACTTTTACCATACATACCACTAAATAAAAAAAAATAAAAAAGAAATTTTAAAGTATGACATTTGGAAGTTTCACTAGAGCCATGTGTAGTTTTTCTTGAACCCTAAAGGACCATACTTGAACTACACCATATTTTTCGAGGTCATTAACTCTTACAACATTCATCCAATTTGTTCTCAGGATATAGCATGCGTTACGGCTGCCATCATGTTTGGCCTTTGCATCCCATTTAGCCAAAAAGAGATTTGTGAGTTCAAGTGAGGGTTGAAGCAATACCACTGATATTATGTCTCTTTCTAAAACTTGTTTTTCGCCTTCTCGCAAGAAACCTACATTCTTGATCTGCTTCAAAGGCATTGAAAGGCACATATGCTGTGGAGACATATCTGTTTTATAAAGATATTTTGTAATCACCAATGTGATTTCATTGCCACCCATTTCATGCATTGATCCTATTAATGAACTCTTGTGGCAAAACAGTTGGTGCTTCCCTAATTGCTTGATCCAATAGTTGTAATTGTTCTTTTGTGAGCTCTGACTTCATTCTTTTCTTCTTCATCTTCGAAGACTCGCCTGGAACCCATTCTTGGTCAATAACAACATCTACATTCTCTTCATCATTATCATTCAACTTTAGTCTTTTCATTGGAAGCAGATCAAGACTGGAACTTGACGAACCTTCAGAGGCAGAATCCATGGAGTCGATGGATTCCTTGGAGCCCAAGTCAATGGGTTTTTTTGTACCGGAAGTTTCAGCTTTGTCAAAATCATAACTTTTTAAGGCTTCATTATCCTCAGCAGCACTGTTTTTCGTTGGTTTCATGGAAGCATGATGAATCTTGATCGTCATTGGAATGTTAGAAATAGAACTTCTTCTTATCTGCTGCTGTTGATAGTATTCTTTGGTTGCTTCGTCAGCCAACATCTTCAAAGTATCCCATTGTGGGCCATCGATTGAAGGAACGATTGAAGGAAATTTAGAGAGTGAGGGATCACCGGAGGTATCCATTGTTGCAATCACTTCTTTAGTTTTCTTCTAAATTAAAGAAAGAGAGTGTATGGTATTTAGTTTTCTTCTAAGTGAAACTGAAGAGAGTGTATGGTTTTAATATATAATACAAGAAGAAGATGTGTTTAAGTTAAGATATTTCTATATATATCTTTTAAAACAAATTAAAATCTTGAAGATATCTTCGTATATTTTTTATAAACAAATTTTAATCTTGATAATGATAATCATATCTTTCCGCTGTGCTAGAGATTGAGAATGAGAAACCTTCCACTCCTCACGTGGCAGGCTTGCAGCGGAATTGTTTTCTTATATTTGGGTTTTTTCCCCAAAAATCTTATGTTATTGGTTACTAATTAAAGTAAATTATTTGATGATAAAAATAAAAATAAAAAATCAATATGTCCTTCAATATTATTTTTCTCATATCCTTTAATCACAAGTTAATTTCGTAAGTAAATTTCAATAGTTAAAGACATAAGTCACAACATGAAGCCATGCATTTTTAAAGAATGGTTTATATATAGGATTTTACTAACCAATTTGTCCTCTCCTTATAATTTAGTAATTAAAGCTGTGAATTATAAAGTGGGAGAACTTAAGTTCAATTTTGGATAATGCTTTTATCCGAAATTTTTTTGAGATTAATCGATATGCAGTGACGATGTAAAGTTTTTTACACCATTAGTCCATAATCCACCATTCATTTGTATTACTTTAATCTAAAAGTCAACGACCATACACGGATGAAGGGGGATGATACACTGATGGTGCAAAAAACCTTTACGCTGTCGGTGCATTCTCCATTTTCTCAAAAAATTTTGACCATTAAAGGCTTATTTAAGTTTTTTATCCTTGAAAGTTGACCGAGTTTTGGTTTTAGTCCCTATCTTTTTATTTGACCGATCTTGACCCTTAAAACTTTAAATTTTTTGGTTTTGGTCTCTGCCATTTGTAACATCCCGACTCTCTAACCTTGATTTATTTATTATAATGAAAATAGAGAATAATTTTTTCGCAAATAAATTTCAAAACTTTATTATTCAATTGCGGAAGCAAATCAACAGAACTTGTCCAATAACAAGACACAATAGTTCAACTAATTTATTTTATAAGCAAATAGACTCTGAGCTACTTAAGACACTAATCGTAACCCAGAGCATGGTTCTTCAAACTCCATCCTTTGAAAAGGGAATCCCAAATCCCTTGCCAACGCTACTCTTCCCTTTGGAAGACAGGACCTTTGTTACCTACAAGGGCAACAAGGGAGTAAGTCATAGCTAATCACGTTAAAACGAATAATAAATAACAGAGGCTAAAAACAACAAACACAAGTATTCAAGTAGTAACAATTTACAAATGCATATACACATGTCAAACCCCTTTTTATCCATGCAATTTATCTTTATTGTTAATGGCATGATGCATGCTGACCTCAACAATTTCCCGGGGCATCACAGTTTGGAGGTGGTAGGACTTACGAGCTTCGCTCTGCACTCATGACTTACGAGCTTCGCTCTGCATAGGACTTACGGGCTTAGCCCTGCACTCACAACTTACGGGTTCCCATCTCCCGGCGTTGTAGGACTCACAGGCTTAGCCTCGCACTCACGACTTACAGGCTTCAACCGCCCAGCGTTAATAGTATGAAAGGGAAAACCCTCGCAAACTGGAGCAATCAATGCATGTATGCATACATAATTTATTACCAATCCTTCTTATCACATTCATTATCATTTCCATCAAGGACATGATACATCATCTATCTTTCCATTCATTAATCTCATCCTTAACAATTCCTTTCATCTTCCTTTTAGTTGGTGCTGTTGTTTTCATAGAAAAATCCATCAGCCACTTTGTGATGGTTTTAGAATTAGTGGTTAATCATTATTTAATAATCCGTCGGGGCCTAGCCTCCTATTGGCGGATATTTATTGCAACGACGCCATTGGGACTCCCTTCGAAAATATCAACCAAGTTGGTAAAGACTTCCACTGGGACATGGGAAAATAATCAACCAAATGGGTGTACGCACTTCCATTGGGACATCCTGTCCGAATATGTCGACCACTGAATAAAATTCCAGTAGGACTCATCCAGGATAAAAATCAACCAATGGGAATTAAGTAAACTTATACATTTATTCATTGGGACTCCTGTCCGAATATATCAACCACTGAATAAAATTCCAGCAGGACTCTTTCAGGATAATAATCGACCAATGGAAAAACATATAAGAATTAGGTATTTAATATTCTTGAGAAAAGTAAGTATTTTCTTCAGTTTTGGTCAAAAATACTCGAGTGTTTTATAAGAGACTCGAGTGTTCTTCATTTTTTTCAGAATACTTGAAGTCTTTGAAGAAAGACTCGAGTTGTTCTTCATTTTCCCAGAATACTCGAGTGTTTCTCAAAAGACTCGAGTGTTTTTACTGCAACAACACCAGTTTCTGCGTTTTAAGTTTCAATTCAAATTCTATGCATTGTTTTTCCATTCTTATGCAAAACAGAGGCATAAACACATATAATGAACAGGTTAGAACACATAAACAAGTACATAATGACATAAATCAACATCAAATCACAGAATCAATACAACTTGGAAAATAACAATTTCAAGATATGACTTTGGTTTCTACTTGATTTTAAGTTCGAAAATCAATCCAGTGAGCTTCCTTAGGTTCAATTAAAGTTGTTTGAATACAAAAACTATGGGTTTCTGGCCTCCACGTCAGATTCCCATTTCTACTTATGTTGCCCATGAACCTCGAATGGTTCCTATGAATTTAGCTTATTGTTTATCATTCTAGCGATTAGATAACTTCTCCCATACCTTAGAGAAGCTAGAGGGATGATTGGTTGAAGAGGAGAGGGACTGGAGCAACGATTTGAGTTTCAGCACTCAAGGTTTGCACCTTGGACAACAAACTTTGGCCATCAAATTCACCACGAGTAAGGCATGAAAAAGAACGAAATAAGTTAGCTTAAGAAACTAGGGAATGCTAACTTTAATCAGAAACGAATTTGGGATCAAGAGGGTTCCTGGATTTACCAAACCAATTCGACGAAGAAGGGTTGAAGGTGCTGATTTGCACTATGTTTTCAGCTTTGGATCACCCAACTTTGAAGGCTTGTAACTCGATCTTCGGGAGGCCAAAACGAGTGGTTCTTGATTCTAATTCAAGATTGGAATTAGAACTCGGATTGTGTTTTGGTTTCACAGAATTTGGTTGGGTAAAGAGAAAGGATTGAAGGCACCAAGAGAGCACCAGAAAACAGAGGAAAAGTGAATATAAATTCGGGTTAGGAGGATTTGAATGAGTTTGGGACTTCCCCAAGCCTCTATTTATAGCCTAAGGTTACCCTCCTATGAAGTAAGGTCCAGCTCTGTGCTTGGAACCTCGAGAAAACGCGTTTTGGTGCGAGTTTTGAATCAAAACCGACTTATAGATTCAACACCACTGCTCGAATACTCGAGTATTTTCCCCAGTACTCGAGTCTTTTTCAGCACATCAAAGAACACTCGAGTCTTCCATGAAAGACTCGAGTCTTTCGGCTCAAATTCAAATTTTTCAAACAGTTAAAGATTATACTCAAGTCCTTCCCAAAACACTCGAGTACTTTAACCTAATTTCAGAAAATTCATTATTTTATTTAATATAATAACATTATTATTTTAAATACTTTAATATTTATTTATTTGTGAAAATATAGGGCCTTACACCATTAAGGATCCACCGTTAATTGATCATGCGGCTAACGGAGTGCCATGTCAGCACGTCAAGTGTCCTTTTTTTTTTAAAAAAAAAGTAAAAGGTTCCTAAAAGTTGAAAGTTGACCGTGTTTTAGTTTTAGTCCCTATCTTTTTATTTGACCGATCTTGATCCTCAAAACTTTAAATTTTTTGGTTTTGGTCCCTGCCATTAAGGATGCACCGTTAATTGATAATGTGTCTAACTGAGTGTCACGTCAGCATGTCAAGTGTCCTTTTTTTTAAAATGTAAAAGGTCCCTAAAAGTTGACCGAATTTTGGTTTTAGTTCTTATCTTTTTTTTTACCAGTCAAGATCCTAAAAAGTTTAAAAATTTTGATTTTGGTCTCTGCCGTTAGTAAAATACTGTAAATTGCTAACATGGCTAATGGATTGGCACATCAGCATACCATGTGTCTGCATAATGATGAGTTGATGTCACGTTGGTAGATGACATGTAACAACAGTAAACATATAATAACAGTATAGAATAAGACATGAGTTCTATTATAATATTACTTTAAGTTACTAGGCTGGCGTAAGTTGGGCAATCTGTTTATATAATGAACCAAATACATAATAAAACTCATGTCTTATTTTATAATGTTATTATATGCCTACTGTTTTTACATGTCATCTGTCAACATTACAACAACTCATCATTATGCAGACACATGGTATGCTGATGTGGCAATCTGTTAGCCATGTTAGCAATTAACAGTATTTTACTAACGACAGGAACCAAAACAAAAAAAATTTAAACTTTCAAGGACCTTGACTGGTAAAAAAATTGACTAAAACCAAAATTTGGTCAACTTTCAGGGACTTTTTACTTTAAAAAAAGATACATGACATGCTGACATGACACTTCCTTGACCACGTCATCAAATTAACGGTGGATTCCTAACGGCAGATACCAAAACCAAAACATTTAAACTTTTAAGGATCAAGACGGGTCAAATAAAAAGATAAGGACTAAAACCAACATCGGTCAACTTTCAGGGACAAAAAACTTAAATAAGCCAAAAAGCTATAACTTCAATAGTTAAGATTATTATATAATAATATTTATATATATTTGATAATACATTAATATTATTAATTTTTCAATAAAAGTGTGTTATATTTTGGATAGGCGAAAAGAGTGAAAATACAAATTATAAAAGAGCTAGATTTATCCCATACAAAGAAGGATATATATCTTTTCCTAAGATATGAAAAGTGTAGATATACCTCCAAATCTGCTTAAGTTTAATATAGGCTTAATTATGTTATAAGTCCCTAAAGTTTGGAGTATGATACCTTATTCCTTTTTTTTTTCAATGTTTGACTCTCCGAAGTTACTTATGGGTTTGTCATATACCCCTATTACCAACTCTTGCCAATTTTGTTGATATATAACATCATAATCCTAGTCAAACGCATGAGGTTGGTCATGTAGTGCCCGTGATGTCACATAGGCGAAGATGACCTCTCTTTAATCCTTTTTTTTCTGTTTTTATATATTTAACTAAAAATATAAAAATATTAAGTTTTTTAATTTTAAAAAAAAAGGATTTTCTTCCACGGGGCACCACGTGCCTAACCTCTTGCCTCTGACCATGATTCTAATGTTACATGTCAGCAAAATTGGCTAGGATGGGTAGTAGGGGGTATATGACAAATCCAAAAATAAACTTCGGGGAGAGTTAGACATTGAAAAAAATATCCCAAATCTCAATGACTTGTGACATAATTAAGTCTTTAATATACAATTTATGTTTTGGTGTTTTCATACACCATCTTTTATTTTATCTTTTTAATATATGATTTTATGCCATTTGACCTTAAACCAATCTCTTCTTTATTTTTCTTTTAAATGAAACATAATAGAGTGTATGGTTTATATATATATATATATATATATATATATATATATATATATATATATATATATAAAAATAAAAGAAGATGTGATTAAGTTAAGATATTTCGATATATATCTTTTAAAAAAATTAAAATCTTGATGATATATCTTCTTTTATTTTTGATAAACAACTCTTGATCTTGATAATGATAATGATATCTTTTTTCTGTGCTTGAAAGTGAGAATGAGGCTATGAGAGACCTTCCCCTCCTCACGTGGAAGGCTTGCAGCGGAATTGTTTTCTTATATTAGTTTTTTTTTTCCTTTTTCAAAATCTTATGTTTTTGGTTTACTAATCAAAGTAAATTATTTGATGATATCTTCTTTTGTTTTTAATACACAAATCTTTAATTTTGATAATGATAACTTACTGTTGTGTTTATGCCATTGAGTGAGAACGAGAGGCCTTCCCATCCGCATGTGGCAGGCTGGCAGCGGAAGTTTT